>CM060906.1:1007231698-1008469198 GCA_030737815.1 Allium fistulosum | reverse complement strand
CAATTTGAATTATTATATCACACATTTAGTAGCATAAAATTACAGATCAACAACTAAATTTTTGTTATTTTCCTCTGTAGAAGTACGAGTTACTTTTGTTTTGCATGCAAATGTTTCTATACCTTTATTATTAATTGGAATACAGCTACAATAGTTCAAATTTGACTTAGGATAAAAATTAATCTTTAGTTCAGTTGTAAAGTTTGGAATTTTATTCAGATAACAAGTTAGAATAGCAATGATGATAAATTTTTGCATGAATTTTCTTCATGTATTTTTTATTTTTGTAATGTCTCTTCTCTTGTAAAAGCATCTCCAACGGTTCGTTAGGTCTAAATTACATTTGAATGGGTTACAAAATTGTAACTCCTCAAATTTTCCAACGAAAAAATAAAGTGGACGCTTGTTCAACATATGTTTGAACCTTAGGCGTCAGTTGAAAAAGAACTCGTATCCGGAGCTAGCGTCTAAAAATGAGGCTCTTGTAACCGACACCCCATTACGATCGCAGATTTTGAAACATGTATGCTCATCATGATTATAGATTTTGAACCAAAGGGTTATACATGCGCACAACAATGTATATTATAAGAATGTTGTCGCTGCTTTGCAGTACATAGATAGTATCTTTCACATTATCAAACTACGGTAGGTTAATGTATTGCCGTTGTATCTGTAGGGTGAATTGTTATCATCCTCAAAAGCCGTAAATTGAGTAGAACATTTTGATGTTTGCTACAGTCAAGATGAAATATTCATTTGTATATGTTTGGTACTGGAATAGTAAATATGAGTCCATTTTGTCAATTACTTTTTTCCTATTTTTGAAATCAGAACCCCTTTGGAAACCAATCATTTTAAATATTCTTAAAGTGAGTGTCGAATAAAAGCTATAAATAATTTTGAACAAGTAGTTTTAAACGGAGGCGTTCCAATGTAGTATTGGGCCATACACAATAACCCATCTAAATGTGATTCTCTTTTGTGCAAATAGATAATTTCAAACAACTAGCAACCAAACACAAGATCTTTCCTCTAACCTACCATTACTTTATGAAAACTACCCTTCCTAACACGGCTTACTACAATTTGGTGTGTAGTAAATCTAGATGTCCCAGCCAATTCTACCGGTTCTCGTACGCACAAGACGGACGCAGTGGGTCCCACATTGGGGTTCCACGTGGACCCTCTGCATTCCTTTCTTACATGCACGTGACGTGGATGAGTAGAATCGATTGGTACCCTAACATTCCTTCTTATTGTAAATTCAGCAAGAAGTTCTTTACTTGTAACAAAATCTATCGATAATGGTCCTGAGTGGTTTTCAGGTGGTTATTCTCAGGCTCAACCCTGATTTTGAGTAGCAGCTTTGAATAGAAGTGTTTGAAAATAATTTGACTTTTAAACTAAAATAAGTTGGTTTTGGTATTTGGTTACTATAATTTATATGTAATGAAGATGTAACAAATTGCATATCTGACATATCCACATTAGGGAATGATATCAGTTTCTTTGTTAATTGTTTGAAACCATAATGTTATTTTCGTCATTTGCTTGGTCAAAATTACATTGGAAATTGGTTCATAAGTTGTAAACGACAAATTGTTGTTTCTCAAAATAGTTTTGACTACTTATAAAGAAATACAAAACATGCTTTAGAACTATAAAAAGTTATCAGATGTAACTTGAATATACTCATGTTCCGTCCGGGTAACGACTAAAGGGACTTATGTTAGTCGTAAAGATTTACAATTTGTGTTTCCATTTGGAAAAAAAATACACTAATCGCAAATCCCAATTAGCATAATATATCACCATTATTAGTTCGTATTATTTCTTGTTTTTTCATATTATTTCTTGTTATATTTTTACCTTCTCATTTCCTTCTTAATCTCAAACTCACCTAACCCATTACTCCTAAAAACATCCTTTTAATTAATCAAATACGAAATTCTATTTAAAATGAACATGATGGAAGAGAGTGCATAACTTTTTTTAAGCAGAAAAAGGTAAGGTATCTTACAAAATTGTTTTGTTAGTTCATACTATTTCTTATTTCTTGAGAGCAGGTACTTATTATTTCTTGTTATATTTTTACCTTCTCATTACCTTCTTAATCCCAAACTAAATTTTCAAAATCTTACCCGTTTCTCCTAAAATTATCCTATCAATTAAGCGCTATTGAATTCTCTTTAAAAAGAACACGATGGAAGAGAGTGCATAATTTTTTCTATATTTTAATATGGTAGGAAAATTATGAGATCGTTCTGACCATTACATACCCACCCCTACCCATCTCCACCACCCCACTCCCCACTCCATCCCCAACCCCTAACCACACGCAAATAAACACCCCAACCCCTTTTTTCTTCTAATGAACAAAGAAGTTATGAGAAATGTCGAGATGAACACAATAACATGCTTAAATTTATGAGTAATGCTAGAATGATAGAAATAGAGTAGGTAAAAAACTGTGGATGTTGATATTGATAATAGGTGTTGCTCTAATTTTGTATGCCAAGGATTTAGTCTGCATGGATCCGGTTAATTAATTTCCAAGTAATACAAAAATGTCGTAAATTTATACTCCAGTTAACATTGCTTGAAATGGGAGTGGCCGATGACATATGAATGAGATACGAGCGCGAAAGTTCCGGGTGAATTATGAAAATAGGCTGGATAAAGCTAGCTACACCCTGCGTGTATCTTTTATATTTTTTTCATTTCATCAACTATTTAAAGAAAACATGAGGGCGAATTAATAAGAGAAGTTCATTCAGTTATTTCAATAATGATGTGTTTAGAATATTAACTTCTAAGCAATGTTCATTTGGTTATTGATTAAGATCAGAATTGAAACATGCATGCTCATGATAATCCAATGTATAAATTCATATAATAATAATAATAATAATTTTTTTAGCAAGACTAGCTGGCTTTAAAGTGAGTCGTTCACTTTTATTAAAATCATTAGAAAAATAGATGTTCGACACATGCACAGAACAACTAACAAAAAAAGAACAGGAGCTAGACATAAATAGCAAAGCTACTAACACAAGATAAAAAGTGATAGACCCATCCGAAGAGGAGGATCCACTATTATCATCCTCAGAATCCAGCCCAATAACGTGTAAGTACCTTGAAATAGGGTTGCCAAGTTAGGGACATAATCAACAAAATCATCAGGGTATAAATACTTCATATCCCAATTAACGTCCTTCAAAAGCCTATTATTATCACTATCTTCACCTAGTGTAGAAAGAGCAAGTCCTTCCCCAATAACATGGTAACATAAACGGCGAACCTTACCATCGCCTCCAACAACCATATGGTAGTATCACTCGACGAAGCATATCTCATATCAGATTTCACGTGAACCCAAGCTTGTTCATAGGAATTCCACATAATATCATTTCTAATAGGAGGAGGAACAATAGGATCAACTAAAACTTCAACAACAACAGCCGAGGCCTCGAATGAAGGCAAAGGAACAGAAGCTGTAGTAACCTAAATTGGACGTAATGGCACAGAATCAACAACATCATCAACAATAGGGACTCTAGGTTTAGGAACCCATTTCCTAACTCAAGATCGAGGAAGCAGGACCTTAACCAGGATAGGCATAGGAAGTAATTCCATGCTTATAGTTTTCCGCAATGTGGCCGAAAGAGTGACAAACCGAGCAAATATTAGGTTTCCAACTATAATCCACATAAACATCCCACCCACTACAATCCAAACCTTCAGCCTAGAATTGCAGTGGCTTATCCGGCGTTATTTCAATCAACGCTTTAGCATACACAAGCATCTTTCTTGCCATGGTATTTGCATCAAAATATCTGAGCTTTCCAATAAGGCTAGCTAACCAATCTAGCCTAATCATGGGTTGCAAAACATAAGGGATGTGCGCGAAATGAGTCCTACTAGAATAGACAATATCTGATCTCTAGCACTATCAACCGTAGGACTCCACGGAGTTAAATAAAAGGATTACTAGAAATGATGGACGGCTCTGCTTCAAGGACACACCATCTTTCTTCTTTAGAAGAAAACTTGAAATAAAACATCAAGTTGTCATAATGAACACGTGGCCCACCCTTAAGTTTTCGGATACTCTGACATCGTTCTTTAACTACATTGTATGGTGGGTTAGAATCAAGAAAGAAACCGACCAAGTAATCCGACCAAACAACCCCCGCTTGCAAAACCTCAACCGGAGGCACCATCTTACATCAATTTCAACAATATCAAATGATCGAGGTGAGTATATGCTAGCATTTCTCGGCATAAATGTGAACAAAGAGGACCATTTACTTGAGGCCGATGGAGAAACTAGAGGATTAGTCTTTTGGGAATCAAGATAATATTAGAAGTAACAGGCATATTCACTAGAGCAGCACTAGAGGGCTGAGCAGGTAGATCAAGACTTGTAACAGGTGACTTACAAGCTTCAGCATTCAATGCATTAACACAAACATGTGTAGGGCATACAATGGCAGTTATAAAACCAGCCACCTCTACCACACTATCATCAAGAACTAAAACACTCTGTCCAGATACATCATTACACGATAGCTCAACTGACTTACTAGCAACATCTAATACAACATCGGATTGACTCGTTTTACACCAAATCCGCTCACCACCTTGACCAACAGCAACAATCAAAGATGATACAGGGGACACCGTGGCACCTACTATGTCTTCTAGACCAAAAATAGAGGCAGTCGACGAATCAAACTCTATAAGGGACGAAGCAATTTCAGTTAAAGGGGTCAAGTTAACAGATCCACAAATTCCACGACAACCAAAAGGGACAGACACTACCAATGGAGGGAACTCATCAGAGACATAGAGATCTGACTAGGAATGATCGTATCTAAAGCAATAACATTAAATATGCAACTAGACCTAGTCGAAGAAAACTCTTTAAGTAAACAGGTGTAGCAGGCAAAGATTTGTTGCGTGGCATGGATAGAGTGAAGAGGAGGAAAATTGAATCGAAGGAATGAAGAAGGAGAAAGAGAAAATGAAAGAATCACACTCAACAAAATAGCCATTGAACCATGAATCGCACCATTATTTACTGAAAATATTTACATATAATATATAAATTTAGATATTTGGAGCATGATTGTTTTTTTTTGAAAAAGGTAAATAGGCACAAAGCCCAATAAAACATTTAAGTTACAACTTGATAATATTAACAGGCCGATAGTATACTAAAGGTTGTAATCCTAGCCGCAAACATACCTCACTTTACATATTGGCTTCTCAATATAAGTCTTCAAACCCTAAAAATGGCGATTTAGGTGACTCCCTTTGTCGTTCTGACTCGATGCAAGATTTAATGTTTATAGAGGTTTCCATAGCCTCATGTCTTCGTTACCATCTGTAGAGTTCAAATTTGCAGTTGAATTTGCCGATTTCATCCATATCCAACAGTTGATGCTTTTTTTGTTGTTGCTTTCTCCCTTTTGTCATATAGATAAGTAATATATGTTAGGGTTTTTCCTAAGATCCTCACACAATTCGATTTTAGACGAGATAAGAAGTGAAGAAAAATAATGAAAAATAGATTCCTCCAAACAAAACCTTTATTAATCCATCAAAATATTATAAAAGAATGCCTAAAAATTATGAAGATATCTCAATCCATAAAATCTTAGAAAAACTCACTTTTCCCACCCATATCTAATGAACTATATACATGCCTATTTATAATTGTCTTGATAAAGTTTCTTCTTTAATCGACCGTTGATTATATCTATCTTCCAAAATAAATCATTCCCACATAGTTAATTCTTTACCTTCTTTAATGTAATTAAAGATGCAATTAATCACTCTCAAAAATCTACAAAATCTATAAAAGAGACAATCTATTTGAGTCATAATTCCACCTTGACTCAAATATCTCCAAAAGCTACTTAAATATGGAATATTGTATCATCAAAATCTAACAATCTCTGCCTTGATACGGTATTCTATAAATGTCATCTAAGCTCCATCTAGAATCTCAAACTCCAAACAATCTCCAATGTTACTATGAAAAAAAATGTCTACATTCCAAAAACTGGCTAAGCTCCAAGTCGCCTAATTATGCATGTCCCCTAATTGAACATGCATATTATCAATAAATCAGAACTAATTGTAATACCACAATGGCCTCCATGCGGTATTTGTGGTTTTTCATTGTTGGCTCCACCTTGATTCTGGCAAATTTGCCTCTCCAACACCACTCTAAGAAGTTCCTTCATTCTCCACCATTTTTTCAAGCAATACATATATATTGTTGCTTCTCCTTTTCGCATGCAACACCTCCCTATTACCCTTCTAAATCCTTGTAACTCCACCTCTAGTTGAAATATTATAGCATTTTACCTCTACCTGTCCTATAGAAACAAGATTCTTTGTAATTTTTGGAATGTGCCTAACTCATGTAAGCTTCACCACCCTTCCATCATGTATCCTTAACCTAACCGAACCTATCCCCTTAACATGCAAGTCTCCACCATTGGCAGATTCCACCATAGCATCTTGCTCTTCAAAATCGATAAATGTTTTCTTTTGATTGCATATATGGAAGCAAACACCTAAATCAAGCACCCAATTTTTTCTTTTATTTTATCCATACATAGGACGCTGTCATTAAATTCCTCATCAAAATACACCTAACCATCGCTATTATCTTTTTGTTCCTTTTGCTCTTTTTCCAATATCTTCATCCTCACCTTGTCCTTTTTAAGCTTATTGCAAAATCTCAGCCAATGACTTAGTTTTTCACAGTAATAGTAGATGAAATCATTTTCCATGTTTGATCTATTTGATCGTCTTTTCATTTTTAATCGGTTACTTCTCCTTGTAAGGTGTACTTCTCCAATTAGATTTCCAATTTCTTTATTTTTCTTCTCTTTTTCTTCCATTAGATTCATCTTACGCTTCTCCTCGTTAAGTAGGCTACTAACCACCAATCCTATTGAAACAACTCCATCTGAATTTGAGTTGTTCAATGCAACCACAAACATATCCCAACTCCCCGATAATGAACACATTAACATCAAGGCATGTGTCTCATCATCTCTTTATAATTACGATTTCCAATTTGTTCACAATTGCTTGAAAATCATTAAGATGCTCTCCAATTTAATCACCTTCCTTAAGTTTTAGGTTCACCGATCTTCTCATAAAAAGAGCCTTATTTGTTGTGGTGTTCTTTACATAAATTCCTTCCAATTTTTTCCAAATTGAATAAGCGGATGTTTCATTAGCAACAATATGAAGCTCCATATTCTCCAAAAACATCGAATAACCACCGTAGCCTTCATATCCAAAGTCTTCCATTTTGCTTCCGATACACTACCAGTTTCTCCCCTTTGTTCTTCAATGGTTGGTGAAGATCATTGAGATATATAAAATCCTCCATCTTCGCCTTCAATAACCCCCAATTTATCCTTAAGTTTTTCAACAATTATCTTCTCCATAACCAAAACTTTCTTCAAAAAATTTATGTATTAGTCTCTGATACCAACTATTAGGGTTTTTCCTAGGATCTATACACAATTAGATTTTAGAAGAGATAAGAAGTGAAGAAAAATAATGATAAATAGATACCTCCGAACAAAACCTTTATTAATCCACCAAAAGGTTACAAAAGAAAGCCTAATTATTGAGACGATATCTCAACCCTAAAAATTTAGAAAAATAAATATTTTCCCATACATATATAATGAACCATATATGTGACTATTTACGGTAGTCATGATAAAATGTCTTCTTTAATCGGCCTTTGATTATTTCCATCTCCCAAAATAAATCTTTTCCATGTAGATAATTATTTTCTTTCTTTAATATAATAAAAGAGGCAAATAATCACTCTCCAAAATCTACAAAATCTATAAAACAAACGTTGTGGGCATTTTCGCCCATAGAATGGTGAATTCAAAACAACATCAAGGAGCATAGAAACGGCCAGAAGATGCATAATAAATGCGCCATCATGTAACTATAAGGGAAAGGCGAAGCATTAGGGGAAAATTTGGAATAGTTAGGAAATATAGTCAAAGCTCTTGAAAAATGTTCCTAAGGTCGGGACATGCACAAAGGTTGAAACTGCATCTCAATCTGAGCTACAAATTGGAAGATATGATCATCTTAAAATTTGTCCATCACCTAACCAACTCAGGCCCCACCTTGAAGAGCTACTACCTAATTTTGGAAAATGGAAAATTCTGAGTCATTGGAATACTCTACTTAATGATGCGAAACTATTGATCCAAGTTTCATTCAATTCAGACTTGAAATAAAGGAGTTATGGCATAAAAGCATGTGTAGCACAATGGTAAAGACTTGTGCCCTTCAGCTAATCCACCCGGGTTCGATCTTTGGCAAGCACATTATTTGTATGGCACAAGAGGAATAGTCCGATAAGGAATCTAATTACAAAGTGTCTAACTATTGCCAGTGTAAGGAAGAAAAAGAGATTAGGCAAGAGAAAGGTGGTTGGGAAGAGAAGATAAGGCCCAAAGAGTTGGAAGGAGCAGGAGTACCGAGGGTACCAAACATGAAGTCCTCTTTGGTACCCTAGGGTACCAAATAGAATTATCTGACTAGCATATGACAAACCAAACCGAGGCATATAGGAAGCCGGACCGAAGGCAGTGGAGCTCACCAAGCCATGTGTAGAGGTACCTTAAGGTATCGAACAGAATCATCTGATCGACATATGGGATACCAAATCAAAGCATATGGGAAGCCAGACCGAAGGCATAGGAGCTCACCAAGCCATGAGTGGAGGTACTAACCAAAACAAGGAGACACCGAACCAAGGGGACGCCGAACTAAGGAGAATGGCGCCTACCTAACTAAGAATAAGGGAACCCACCGAACCAAACACCAGAACTAAGCACTAAGGGAACCCACCGAACCAAGGGGGAAAGGCATGAACTTAGCCATCAAAATGGTCACCTGTGTACCACCGAACCAACCTACCCTGAACAGAGCTTCTAGCCGAACCAAAAAAGCCATTTATGGAATGAAATCTGCACACATCGGGAAATTATTAATTACATTTGGCATATTCAAGAATATTCCATTTGAATGTGTTATACAAGGTATCGGCCTAAAAGATCGATATCTTTACTCCTATAAATAAGCTTCTAACAACAATAGAGACAATTTTTGGATAGCCAAGCTTACACTAACAATGGTAGACAAGTCATAGGCTTGCAGGAACAGCCTAGTAGGAACAGCTAGCAAGAACAGCCTAATAGGAATAGCTAGCGCGAATAGCCTAGCAGGGACAGACTAGCAGGAACTTCCTAACCGAAGCTTCCTAACAGAGATAGCCGAACAAGAATTGGTTGTCAAGAATAACCAAACAGGAATAGCCGAACAGACTTTCGTGGGCTATATCTTACTCTTAATTGAGCTGTGGATCATTATATTTAGTATCATATATGTACTATATCAAGGATCTATTAGAAGAATAATGAAAATGAATAGTGGATGTAGGCACATTCTTGCCGAACCACTATAAATCTTTGTTTTCTTTACTTTACTGCAACTTACTTTCTACATAATATATATATATATGACCCACTCTCTGAAAATCAATCATAATTCTAATATAATAGTTGTGTTATACATTCTGTATCCATAACTCTACGATAAACAGATTGGAGGTGTTTGACCATTTTTATGCAAATATTTTTTGTGCTTTCATTGAGAACTAATTCTCAACATGCCTTTGAGGTAAAAGAATAAGGTTGGTGCTACTAATGGGAATGCAAGGAACACCAACGCATCCTATCAAATATCTGTCAATCAGGATGTTCATTCAACAAGTACTCCGGTGCTATTAGGCATAATTACCAAAGAAAACTTGGATAGAGTTGTGGTCAGACTAAATGAATGTTTCGCTGTCCAACATCAAGCGATGGTGGACCAACTTATGACATGCTTAGGGCAGGCGCAAACTATTGGTCGCAACACTTGAAAACAAGGACGATCCTAATCTAGGGGATCCAAAGGACGAAAGGATCACACTTTGATAAAAAATCCGATCAAGAAGGTCCAAGAGTTAGAAGAAGGAATGCTAAAGGGAGGAAACAAGAAAGAGTTCATCCCAAAGCTAGACCCAGGAAGCGCTTCAACGCCAAACCAAACAGGATGATGTCGAATCAGGTGCAGCTGCAGCAAACGCTTCTCGTTCTCTCATTGGAATTATGGTAAATGGAGGACAAAATGATCAGTGGGATTGATGTAGGATCCATGACCATGCCTAAAATTGAAGATCAAGTTCCCATAAGGAGGATGAAGGAAATCATCCCCCTGAAGGAAAGGGATGAGCCATTATTGCCAATTACCTTGATCAGAGGATGGGATGGCTCGAATCATTAGATAATGTGTTTGGTGTAAACAAGTGGAGTGAGGAATTGGAGTTAGGTTTAGCAGTACCTCCTCCCTAGGGATAGAACAACCAGGAACCCCACAGATTCCAGGATGCATACAATGGAAACATATAAAGGATCGATTGGCCCCATAATACATTGATAATGGTATACCCAGCATATGCTGATAAGCAGAACTATAGAGGAAGCCTTGTGCAAGTGTTATCCTATATTCTTGCCAGACTTAGCCATTATGTGGTTTGGTGGTTTACCCCTAGGATCATTTCATTATTATGAGATGTTAAAGAAGAAGTTTATTAGTCAGTTCTAGGTACATGTTAAATAACTGAAAGATGGATACTCATTATTCGATGTGAAGCAAAGGAAGATGAGTCGCTGCTGTAGTACCCATCCCAATATAATGCCTTAGACATTGGAATTTAGAACATGGATAAAAGGTTCATCTTGATGACCTGTATAATGAAGTGCACCTTGGAATGAAGTCTACTAATAGAACAAAAATAGATAAACCGATCACATTGGAGGAGTTCATCTATGAGGCGGCAAAGTATATGAGGTTGGGATATGCTACATTAGAAAGATTGCCTGGTATAGCTACTAGAGGATTGCAAATGATGATAGAAGATATGGTAGCTCCATTCCTAACTATGTATTTAGAAATTATGGAGCGTAATATAGACTCATGGATCAAGCAGAACCAATGTAGATCTAGAGAAACCAAGTTCGAAATTATGTTTGCAACCTATCAAGAATAGGCTCAAGGGAGCAAGTAAGGCAGAAAGGAGCCATGGAACTCTGGACTTCCATAAACCGAACTGGCTATGGCTCAAACCATATCACACCAATATAGAACTAATCAGTACTAGACCAATGGTACAACCCATGCCGGACAAGGGGAGGATGTCTCACTTGAAGTCAATGCTGATGTAGAACCAAACATTTGGCTACCGAAATGGGACCGCCTGAGTTTACATCGACTAGTACAGAGATGGTTGATCCATTACATGTGGGGCATGGTGTGGCCCATCTAGCAATCTAAGGAAGCACTCCAATAGCGAAGGGGTGAGATCCTGTGCTAATGCGTTAATTGTTAAGAAGGCGGAGTAGGAGATCAGAGCTTGACAAGAAGAACCATGGACAATTCACTCTGAACATCGAATATGCAATCAACCCCTGAATTTTAAGACACTGGTCATGGAATAACACATTTGAAAAACCAACCCTTGAACACATTTGTGGCGCTACATTCAACATATGGAAGCAGTTGGAGCTACGAAGGAAGTAGAAGGATGGAGAGAACTTACGAAACAATCTTGCATGGTTCAGCGACTTAGCAGATGCTATACGACAACTTAATGAATGGATTGTCCTTGTTGTCCTTGCTTCAGGAATTAATAGGAAAATAGAGTTTTACTGGGAAGATTATGATGGATTGAGGATAAAAAATCAAATGCGGTAGAGACGGAAACCAACAAATACCTCATGTTCCCCAGGTTTATGGTCATGAGGCCAATGAACGTAGACATTTCTCGTAGGTATACTTTAGGTTAAAACACTAGGGCAACTCCACCGAGAATGCCACAAACTCTAGACCGTGGTGCCTTGAAAAATATGAGTACCTACGAAGAAAGAGTGAAAAGCACGTATGGGGGCATAGCGTTGGATTCCCTATGGACAATAGATCATATCCTCCTATTGGATATCCGAAGATAGACGTGCATGAAAAATTATGAAGAACGAACTAATCAGATAGTGGGGCATAAACTTCCTAGTCCTGGAGGTAGGGTTCAACTCCATCAAAGGCAATGAGAGACTAGGTTCAACTCCTCAAGAGACAGCGAAGTGTAATTCTGACCCATTCCATAGGTGGGATCAGACATCTCTAGATGTGGTGGATCATAATCTTTTCAAAAAGCCCTAGAGGCAGAGTCAACTTCATATAAATATAAAGCATGATACTACGGAGACTGAACACCCCTATAGAGCATGGAGATAACAATGGAAAGGAATAACTTACTTTAACGAATAAATTTTCAATGATATTTAATAAAAATACTTAAGGCATAAGTAACCCCATGCCACATGGCTATGCAACACTCGTGGAAGTGATAAAAATACTAATGGCTAGGCAAGAACGAATGTTCTTGACCCTTACGGATCGAATAGACCTCTTACCTTATAGGCTAGACCGAATGATAGAGTACAATACAGTAATAGCATTATTGGAAATAGCAAAAGAATTGGGAATCTAGATACTGTGTATGTATAGCAATCTGCAAATGGTTGTGAATCAAACACTTTGGGTGTTCTAAGTCAGCAGAGAATGGTTAGCATCCTACTTCAAAATAAAAAGGCAAAGGCTTTGATTAATGTGCAAGAATGCTATGTGGTTAAGCACATCCCCTGGGAGGAAAATCAGGATACTGGAGGTTTGGAAAAATTGGCCAGCTCAGGAAATCGATCACTTTTTGGCATGGTCCTAGGAAATATTCCACCTTTCAATTGGAATAAAGCAAGGAAGGTTATGTGCAAGGCGACTTGGTACACTATATAGGATGACATCCTATACAGAAGAGTTCTAACTAACCTACTGCTAAGTTTCATCGTTGCAAGAGAAGCTAAGAAAATATTGGATAATGCATATATAGGCATTAGAAGAGACCACATTGGGGGGCAAACCATAGAAAAGGAAATCTCACGAGCATTAATCTGAAATGGAGACTTCTAATAGATGTGGGTGGAGTTGAGTATGCAATAGTAGTTGCAGATTACTTTTTCTAGTATGGAGCTTAGCTCCAGATGATCTTAGGCAATGGATGACAGTTTGATAGTCAGGAATTCGCCAACCTCTATCGACAAAACGGATTACTCTATTAAGTAGGCAAATGGACAGGTTAAAGAGGCTAACAAGGTTCTTAAAACTCACATAAAGGAGGATTTGGAAAATGATAAGGGATCTTAAATGGATGATCTACCATTGGATATTATGCGTATCACACTTCCAGCAAAACTATATGGGATATACTCCTTTTTCTTTGACCTACGATTTATTGGTTATGATTCCCATCGAAACTATAATCGCATTTCATAGGAGAATCCACTATAACCCATAAGAGAATAAGGAATTGCTAAACATCTCCTTAGATCTGATCAAGGAGAAGCGAGATGACACTACTTTGAAAACCGCGGTGCTCTAACTGAAAGCGGTGAAACGATACAACCCCAGGACAGAACATCGCCCCCTCAAGGATGGAAACCTAGTCCTGGAGCGAATTTCCCCTAGCCAGGGGCAACTGACCCGATTTGAGAAGGACTATATTTTATCAGCACGGATCCAGGGAATGGAACCTACATTCTCATCATTGTGGATGAAGTAGTATCCGGGAAAACAGGAAATGCTCAAAACCTTTATTTCGTGCACTAACTATTGCAACCGCATGGATTATGGATATGTGGGTTAGTCAAGCTTCGCGGTCTTACCGAACCCCATGGATGGGGTGTGCAAAACCATGGTAGATTGCCAATGCTACCAAACCACAACAAGAACAACTATTACATGCTAAATAAAGTCCCGATTTCTAGGACTGGATGGGCGACGCCGCTGCATACTGGGGGCACCCAACTCTGGCACATCATGGAAAGCTTGGACAAATTTTTGGTCGGCAATGGCAAGCCAGATCGGCTCATGGTCAGGACATGACCGCCAAATGGGTGTTCTCTATTAGCAATCAACCCCAAACCTTTGGTTGGCAATTTCGAGCTAGATCAGCCCTTGGTCAAGACATGTCCTCTAAATGGGTGTCTTCCATTGACGATTAGCTCAACCTTCTTAGTCATTAGTGGTGGACTGGAGTGATCCTTATTCGGATGTCCATGGTTGACGATAGGCTCAACCTTTTTTGTTGACAGTGGTAGACCAAAGTAATCCCTATTCGGGTGTCTACAATCAACGATTGCCTCAACCTTCTTAGCAAGCAGTGGTTGATCGGAGTAATCCCTATTCGAATGTCCACAGTAGACAATTGGCTCAACCATCTTAACCGACAGTGGTGGACCGGAGTGATCCCTATTCAGGTGTCAACAGCTGATGATGGGCTCAACCTTCTTAGTCAGCAGTGGTGGGCTGGAGTGATACCAATTCGTGTGTCCACAACTGATGATCGGGTCAACATACTTAGTCGGTAGTGGTGAACTAAAGTGATCCCTATTCGGGTGTCCACGGTTGATGATAGGCTCAACCTTCTTAGCCAGCAGTGGTGTACCTGAGTAATCCCTATTCGGGTATCCACAGCTGACAATCGACTTAACCTTCTTAGCTGGTAGTGATTAACCGAAGTGATCCCTATTCGGGTTAACCGAAGTGATCCCTATTCGGGTGTCCACAGTTGGCAATCGGCTCAACCTTCTCATCGGCGGTGGAGGTGCGGATGATCCCTATTCGGGAGTCCACGACTGATGATCGGCTAAAACTTCTCACCGGCAATGGTGGACCAGAGAGATTACTATTCTGATGTCCACAACTAACGATCGGCTACAAGCTTTTAGGATGGCTATGGAGAATCCGACTTACCCACGATCAGGGAATGGTAGTTGCCTAGTTGGCTCACGCCTAACATGTGGCTCTGGATTTCTGTCGGCAATGAATAAATGAGCCTGCTCATAGTAAAACATGACTGTCGGTTGTATAGTTCAGTGCAAGCAACCAGTACTGGAATTTCCTATGGAGGCTATCAATAGACCGACTGTAGAGCAAACTTGTTTAAAGTGTGCATGGAATATGTATGTGATAATAAGCAAGCTAGAATGCTGGAAGTGCATGAAAAAATAAGGACATATAGGATTGGATTATAAAGACACTCTACCATGGTATGTTCACCTTATCGAACTTATCAGTGACTGATCCTGTGTAAATATGCTGGGGGCAAAGGGAGAATTGCCAAAAGAGCTAACAAAATAACACATAACTACTTCACCAATCTGTTTACCGTGTCGAACTTATCAGTAATGGGCCATGTACAAGTACGTGAGGAAGCAATAAAAGATTTCTAATAGGCTAATAGCTAAGCAAGGATACTATACAAACACAACGCAATAACTAATCCTGATCAGGTATGGTAATTTCATTTATTATTTATATAAGATACATACGCGCTTGTGTAAGTGTTTATATAGGAAGTATAAAGTAGGGAGAAGGAAAGCATCAATCATAGAAACTGTTTACCCTACAGTAATGATCTGCCTTTTCGACCATCGAATACATCCACCGTATTCAAATGTCGAACATCCAATCGCTGAAAAGGCAGATTGTTAGGGTAAAATAAAAAGAAAAGAGTGGAGAACTGGGAAATCAGAATCTCACAGCGGAATCGACAACATATAATATAACAAAGATAGTAAAAATTGTTACTCCAATACATAGTACATTAGAGTTAAAAACAAACTTTATCAGCTGGACAGTTATAAAATTTTGACCTTACAATAGCTTATGGGTATACAATATAATACAGCATAAAATAAAACACTACGATAGCTGAACATCCAGCTCTTCTCTAATAACTCCCTATCACCAAAGCCAACCTGGGAAAAACTCAGTCTGACCCGAGCATTATAATAAAATAACACTCAGGTCAGTCTGGAAAACTAGCGTGAGAAAACTCAATTAATATGATGAACATATAAAAATTCTATGAGACCACACCGCTAATGCGAAATGAGTTTTTACCTCATAAGATAACATCCATAGATGAAGAAATGGGAAACAAATCAGAACAACAATCCAATTAAGAAAGAATGGAAATAAACAATATAAACGATCCAAATAAAAGGGTGGGTATTTGTAAGAACAAATCCCATACTTAATGAATGGGAATAAATAATACCAAATTCCAGACTTGAAAGAATGGACACAAATAATTAAAATAGAGAAGAGCACAAGGTAGTTCTCGATGCAATTAAGGAAACAATTCAAAGATAATCAACAAGGAAAAATGGGAAGTTTCTCCAACAATGACTAGGAGCATGCACTCCACTTACCGAAAGTATACCTCTAGAAATATAATTGAGGGGGTCATATACTCTGTAACGCCTCTCAGATACGTCCAAGCGGGACCCCGCCAACCTTACCGAGAATCTGAGCATTTTACGCCTTAATGCACAAATCGAATACAATCTAGAGTTGATGTGAAAATACCCTGATGGGAGCAACCCCACATAGCTTGGCTTCCACTCGCTCTTTGGGTTTAGTCATTTCCGACAAAGGACAACAAAGCTCAAATGAGCAACACATCGTCTTAGAGTGACGACATATAAAGAAGAAAGTAGAATCGAAGTAGATAATTGATAAATCAACTATCGGGAATGATAAGGTGGTTGTTTTCATCTGCGCTTGATTTTCACATCACAACACTTTTAAAGACTCTTTAGAATTACTCTTTAAAATATTCTTTTAACAAGGGCAAATTATATTTTCAGGTGTATGAAAACCAAGGTTAAAACAAATGTTAAAACATTGTTTATTATAAACCCAAAACAATTTACATTTAGCTTTATTTGAAACAATTCTTTTTAAAAGATCTTCTTGTTTATAAACTATTATTTATAAATTTTAAAACAATATTTATTATCCTAAAAATAATAAATAAATTAAATTACTTTTACAAATTAAAAAAATGTTAATAATCCTGAAGGATAAATTATAACATCCATTTATAGCTTTTAAAACCACATCAATTCTCCCAAAAGATCATTAATCACATTTATAATCTTTCATAATTTTTAAAAACAATATTGATCATCCCAAAAGATAGTAAATCAAATCTATAATCTCTTTTAATAAGCCAATCAAATATCTTTATTAAACAGTTAATTATCTCAAAAACACCTTTATTTAATCAGTAAATTAACTTTTAAACCTTATTAAATCGGTTCATTAACTTTAATACACTAAATCGGTTAATTAACTATAAAACGCTTTTATTAAATAAATTAATTTACTGTAAAAATCTTTTATTAAATCAGTTAATTAACTTTTAAAACTTTATTAAGTAAAAATATTAACTAAATTTAAATATCATTAATTAAAATGATAAATTAGATTCAAACATCATTATATTAAATGATTAACTAAATTTAAAACATCATTAATTAAAATAATAAATTAAACTAAAATATCATTGTTTAAAATGGTTGATTACTTTTAAACATCATTAATTAAAATTATTTATTAAACTCAAATATCATTAATTAAAATGATTAATTACTTTTAAAATATCATTAATTAAAACAATTTATTAAATTCAAATAATCATTAATTAAAATGATTAATTAAATTAAATATCATTAATTAAAATGATCAGTGAATTTTAAACATCTAATTTTGTGAAAATACAAGCTCAAGTTCAACATGCACGAATGGTTAGGAGATGATATTCAATAATTGATGATATAGCGAAAATTGCTATAACGATATTTAAACAATTTAAATATAATATCACGATTAATTACAACTAAACATCAATACAAGTAGCATAAGAAAATTAATAACAATTATTGGCGAGAAACTCCCTTCGGGTCTTTCTATAAATATTCCGTGCGAAACAATGGTTACAGACAATATATATGTATATATATATAATCGTATGGGTTCACAACAATTAAGTTAATGTGTCATCCATTTTTCAAAACAACATTTTCAACAAAACAAACAATCAAACTACAACAATATCTAGACTATCAACCAAGCATTCAACAATAATTTATAGCATCATAGATATTATTTACCTAATTTAAAGGTGACTAAACTCACCGAAATTCCAGTTATTGCTGAAGCGTTCCGGTTTGAACTAAAATAGAACGAACATTAAATTTTAGCTTAAAATTCTACAAGCTCCAATTCCAACGAATACAATTCCATAACGTAGACATCAATTCCACGAGTACAATGCAACTCACCGCGCTCCAATTCGACCTCGTATGAACAATTTACGAGTTAATGAACATTTAATCGATTAATTAACTAAATGAATTAATTAATATTAATTACAACCTTAATCACGTTTGTATCATCCCAGGCCGTTGATTACAACTACTCGACGTTGTGCTTTCCTCGATCACCGCGTCGCCTTAGGCCACTAGCCACCGTCGCTCGCCTATAAAAGCTAGCCCCGATCGAGACGACCACCCAGCCACCGGTGCCTCCCCTTAAAACGCCTCTGACGATGAGAAAAACCCCAAATACCGAGCGCCGTTCAACCAGAGATTGCCATTGCCACGCTATGAATTACTATGATCCAACCGACCATCTTGCTGCTTCACCATGCCGAACAAGTCTCTGGTTGAGGTCGAAGGCCGATACGGCCTCTGGTGGTCGAGGGGAATGTGGATCGTTGGATGGAGTTTCTTTAATCGGTGGCTATTGAGATTAGGGATAGGGTTTGAGCAGGGTATGGGGGTCCTTGTATAGGATTTTCTAACCGGTACTATTCACGCCCAAAAATTGATGAACTCCAATTGAGACGTGCTCATTGGCATTCCTACCTAAATACCCTTATTCTGAACTCAATGGAACTATTTCCGAGAGCTAATTCTATCGTATATAGAAGTTAACTTTTAAAATCAAATTATATTATCTTAATTCTCTAAAATTAGTCGCTGCGCGTTTCGAGCTCGCTCGATCATACGATACCTCTAATCATCACGATACTCATCATCGCACAACAATTTATTATTCCAACTCTAATGGCACTAGAATCGTCATAATCCGAGACAATGCCCCAGAATGATAATTTCGCACATTTTAAATATCGTTCTATATTTTCGATCTATTTATTTTTGTAAATAAATTTACAAACTCAATTCACTAATATTATTTATTAATTAAAAGGAGTAAAATAAAATTATTAAATCCATTTAATTAACATTTGATTCACAAATTTAAATATTCAAGTAATCCCTATATATGAATATAAGTTATTAAATTTCAAAAATCCAATTATTTAAATATTTAAAATTAATTAAATATTAAAAATCCAATGACCAAAATTTTGCCTTGTTACATTCTCCACCCTTAATAGAATTTTGTCCCCGAAATTCTCCAGGAAAAAAATGTCACCAAACCCCTAAGGTTTAAAAAATTATTAATTAAAATGAGTTATTAAACTTAGTACTTAATTAATCCCCAAACACCAAGGAAAATTTCAGCAGCACCTCCTATGCACGGCTTGATCGAAAAAACTACAAATTGCCACTATGGGTGCCAAACCAACAAAAGAAAACAAAAGCCAATTGGCTTTCCATATTTGGGGCATAAAATCATCAACAAAGTTAAATTTCGAAATCTACTACCTACCTTTTTGCGTTTAATTTTTAAAATTTTTACAACCAACTTATTATCTTGACGCAAATGCAAGTGCACAAGAATCAAATAGTAATCTCTTGCTCACCCGTACTTACACAATCCAAAAGAGAGTCATACTGAAAAAAGAGAAATATACTAGCTATCTCTATCATAAATTCAAATAGCATAAACAACGTAACAATCATACGCAACGAGGTAATAAGATGCAACTGATAATAACGAGACAACCCTACATGCAAAAACTAGCATGATATAAATCTACATACAATTCTAGTATGAAATAAAGCTACATGCAACCAAAAAGTAACAAAATACAGGGAATACTCTGAAATCAAAACTACTCATCCAAACTTTCCAAAAGAAAATTATTTTAGAACTAAATGCCCGGATTTTATATTGAAAATATATTTCCAAATTTATTTCAAAGATAATTAAATCAAAATCAATTATGACAAGGAAAGGGCTCACCCTAGCGAAGGATGGTATAACTCTAGAATCAAACAACATGGAGCATTAGTGGCATTTCGGTTTCTCCTAAAACAACAACTAGAGTAAATAAATATACCCGGTGAGTCTTCCAAATCGAAAAGCCTCCAATTGCCCAAATTTAGTCACAACAAAAACATTTGAAAAATCACTTCAAAATATTCTTTTCAAACGTTCTGAAATATTAACATTTCATCTATATTTTTTTTCAAACAATACTTTTTTTGTTATTCCTTTCGCAATTTTTTCCGCATTTTTTTTCAAAAGCACCGAGATTTAAGTTCTAATAAACAACAATTCAAAAACTTTTTTTTGTAAATTCGAACTTTATAATCTATAGTATATAAATCTCACAACCAATCAAATCAAATCAAATTTCGTATAAGAATAAACTAACATTATCAATTAATCAAATTTCATATGGGAAAAATCTAACACTTAACATTATTTAAAATGTCAAATGACTGACAACAAGATTTAGAATTTTGCTTAAGTTCACAAATTTTCTTAAGTCACATACTAAGTATACAATTGTACTTAAGTCCGTATGTAACATAAACTTCTACTTTCAAGCTAGTATCACTCACTCGACCTCTCTATCGAAGACTTCGATCATATTCCCCGATTAGAAACTTCCATTCTCCTTCCAAGCCATAAACTATGATAGAAAACTTTAGTATCATATTAAGAATTTGAATCAAGTGTTCGCTGACAAGAATCAAGTGAGAAATCCTTTTTCGGACTAGTGTGAATCACCCGAGTTATGTATTGGAATCCTAGATTAAGAACCATGCGAATAAAATGATACATGTATAATTTACGTACTTAGTTCGACTGGTTTCTTAATTATACCAGTCTCTTTCTAAATCCCTCATATTTTCCATTAGTATTGTATTCAACACTAAAATTATTTTATGAATTACTTCATAAATTTTGACCTAAGTTTATAAATATTTTACAAAGACAATTCTTTATAAAAACAACAAATAAAAGCTTACTCTATCTTATTTATTTGTATAATACCCTTCTAGGTCCTAAGAGTATATATAAAATCCCAATTTTATTTTGTTTATTTGTAATTTACTTTTATTTTTCTTAAAATTTAATTTGAAGTCCAAAAACAATATGGGTCTTTAAAACTGAGTCAACCATTCGACCTCTTTACCTTAGAGTGCTCTAAGGAAAAAATTTCATGGATTGGCCAAATATCACTAAATAATTTACGAAATCTATATGATTAACAAAAACTATAGTTTTAATTAAATAAATGTACCAAAACCTTTCTATCTAATTTAACTTATTCAAAATTTGGGTTGAATTATTTCTTATCTGTTTAAAATTTTCATTTATCAAATTATTTATCAAAACACTTTTTTTTATTTCAAGTAAATTTCCTTTAAGGAAACTTTAGAATTAAATACCTTTTTTTTCTAAACCCTTTTTGAAATCATGCTACTTATATTTTTTATGAAATAATTTCAAACAATTTATTTACTAAAACTCACTTTAGGCTCATCCGGATTTGAACTCATTTCAATCACACAATTATAAAGAGGATAATTTACTAAGTACACCACAACGTTCGCATAAACAAACATTCGATTGTCACATAGAAGATTATAAAGATTATCACAAAACTAATCAAGATGTTTTTCTCGAATTACCCTAAAAAAATGCATGCCATTTAAATTTAGAATATTTATATTATAGAAATACTTCTAAGTAGTACTACTATATTTTTTTAAAAACCCTTTCGAAATTATTTCAAATGACTCTAGGATTTAAGTTCAAAAATCCTTTTTAAAACACCTTTTATAAATCAAATTTATATAAAATAACTTTTATATAAAATCATTTCATTTATAATAATTCTCCTTTATTATAATAAAATTTTCTCAAATATTTTCTAAATGTTTTATCCTACCATTTAGATTATCTTAAATAACCTTTATTAAAGATTATTTTAACTTAACATTTACTCCGAACACTTTATAGTCAAATTGTGAAACTTAATTCACAAAGGGTTCATTTTAATGTACTTACAATTATCGAACAATATATGCTCATAAACTAGTAGAGCATGGATTAACAATCAACAAATAATAGTCAATGCTCCTAAACTATTTGACCATGAGAAATCAAACAATAATGATAATGAAGAATATTATCATTAACAACAAACACTATAAATAAGTATATAAATTTGAAAATTATTCCTTATATATAAAAATAGACTTAAAATATTTCATTCACCAAATTTTCAAAAATCAATATCGTGTCCATTTGGCTTGTTCAAGTGTTTAGAAATCCCTATCGATACCGTGGCGTCCCACATCTCGACCAGAATTCATAAACAACTCATCAGACCAATTAACACAATATGTTTTTATAACAATAACAAATACGCTCTCATACATACATACATATATATATATATATATAATACTCTCAAACTCGTTCTAGAGTGCCACTTACCTTATCTCTAACGAGTTACTCACTTTAGGGTATTACTAACCTTATCTCTATTGAGCCATACCCTACCAAACCCAAGGTTCTCGCTTAACCTTCGGCTCTGATACCAAATTGTAACGACCTACCTTTTCAACCATCGAAAGTCAACACCAATACACCCACAGTATTCAAATGTCGAACATCCAATCGCTGGACAGGCAGATTATTTAAAATAAAAGGAAAAGAACTGAGAACGGGGATATTAGAATCTCACAGTGGAATAAACAACATATAATATAACAAAGACAGTAAAAACTATCACTCCAAAATATAGAGTACATTAGAGTTAAAAACAAACCTTATCAACTGGACAGTTATAAAATTCCGACCTTACCATTGCTAATTGGTATAAAATATAATACAGCAAAAAATAAAACACTACGATAAGTGAACATTCAACTCTTCTCTAATAAATCTCTATCACCAAAGCCAACTTGGGAAAAACTTAGTCTGACCCAAGCATTATAATAAAATAACACTGGGTCAGTCTGGAAAACCAGCGTAAGAAAACTCAAGTAATATGATGAACATATAAAAATATTGTGAGATCACGCCGCTAATGCTAAACGGGTTTTTACTGCACAAAAATAACATCTATAGATGAAGAAATGGGAAACAAATCAGAACAACAATCCAATCAAGAAAGAATGTAAATAAACAACAACAAAAAATCCAAATAAAAGGATGGGTACTAGTAAGAACAAATCCCATACTTAATGAATGAGAATAAATAATATCAAATTCCAGACTTGAAAGAATGGACAAAAATAATTAAACATAGAGAAGAGCTCAAGTCAGTTCTCAATGCAATAAAGGAAACAATTCAAAGATTTGAATTAACAAAAAGAGAAAAAGAGAAGGTTTTTCAACAATGACTAGGAGAGTGTGCCCCCTTACCGAAAGTATACCTCTAGAAATATACTTGAGAGGGTCATATACTCCATGACACCTCTCGAACACGTCCAAGCCGGACCTCGTCAACCTTACCGAGAATTCGAGCATTTCACATCTTAATGAGCAAACCGAATTCAATCTAGAGTTGATGTGAAAATACCCTAATAGGAGCAACCTCACATAGCTTGGCTTCCACTCACTCTTTGGGTTTAGTCATTTCCAACAAAGGACAACAAAGCTCAACACATCATCTTAGAGTGACAAAATAGAAAGAAGAAAGCAGAATCAAAGTCGATAGTCGATAAATCAACTATCGGGAATGATAAGATAGTTGTTTTCCCTTGTGCTTGATTTTCACATCACAACACTTTTAAAGACACTTTAAAATTACACTTTAAAATATTCTTTTAAAAAGGGCAAATTATATTTTCTAAGTGTATTAAAACCAAGGTCGAAACAAATGTCAAAACATTGTTTATTACCAACTCTTTTAAAAGATCTTCTTGTTTATAAACTATTATTTATAACTTTAAAAAAAAATTATCCCAAAAGATAATAAATAAATTAAATTACTTTTACAAATTAAAGCAAATGTTAATCATCCTGACGAATAATTTATAACATCCTTTTATAACTTTTAAAACCACATTAATTCTTCTAAAAGATAATTAATCATATTTAAAATCTTTTATAATTTTTAAAAACATTTTAGTTATCCCAAAAGATAATAAATCAAATCTATAATTTCATTAAGAAACCAGTCAAATATCTTTATTAAATAGATAATTATCTCAAAAGGACCTTTATTTAATCAGTAAATTAACTTTTAAACCTTGTTAAATTAGTTCATTAACTCTAATACACTAAATTAGTTAATTAACTTTAAAACACTTCCGTTAAATAAAATAATTTACTCTAAAACTCCTTTATTAAATCAATTAATTAACTTAAAAGACTCCATTAATTAAAAATATTAACTAAATTCCAATATCATTAATTAAAATGATAAATTAAATTCAAACATCATTAAATTAAATGATTAAATAAATTTAAAACATCATTAATTAAAATAATTAAATAAACTCAAATATCATTATTTAAAATGGTTGATTACTTTTAAACATCATTAATTAAAATGATTTATTAAACTCAACTATCATTAATTAAAATAATTAATTACTTTTAAAACATCATTAATTAAAACAATTTATTAAATTCAAATAATCATTAATTAAAACAATTAGTCAAATTAGAATATCATTAATTAAAATGATTAATGAATTTTAAACATCTAATTTTGTGAAAATATAAGCTCAAGTTCAATATACACAAAGGGTTAGGAGATGATATTCAATAATTGATGATAGCGAAAATTGCTATAACGACACTTAAACAATTTAAATAGAATATCACAATTAATTACAACTCAACACCAATATAAGCAGCACAAGGAAATAAATAAAAATTATTAGGTTCACATCATCCCAAGCATTTTCAATATATATATATAATCATATGAGTTCATAGCAATTAAGTTAATATGTCATCTGTTTTCAAGAACGACATTTTCAACCAATCAAACAACAACAATATCTAAACTATCAACCAAGCATTCAACAATAAATTTATAACATCATAGATATTATATAGCTGATTTAAAGGTGAGTAAACTCATCGAAATTCCGGTTATTGCTGAAGCGTTCTGGTTTGAACTAAAATCGAACGGATGTTCGATTATAGCTTGAAATTCTATAAGCTCCAATTCCAATGAATCCAGTTCCATAACATAGACATCGATTCCACGAGTATAACGCAACTCACCGCGCTCGAATTCGACCGCGTGTGAACAAGTTACAAGTTAATGAACATTTAATCGATTAATTAACTAAACGAATTAATTAATATTAATTACGACCTTAATCACGTTCGTATCATCCCAAGCCATTGACTACAACTACTTGACGTCATGCTTTCCTCGATCATCGTCGTTGCCCTAGGCCACTGGCCACCGTCGCTCGCCGACGAAAGCTAGCCCCGACCGAGTCGACCACCCAGCCAACCGTATCGCCCCTTAAAATGCCTTCGACGATGAGAAAAACCCAAAATACCGAATGCCGCTCAACCAAAGATTGTCGCTGCCATGCTATGAATTACGATGATCCAACTGACCATCTTGCTTGCCTCACCATGCCGAACAAGTCTCCAGTTTAGGTCAAGGTGGATACGGCCTCTAGTGGTCGCGGGGAATGTGGACCGTTGGATGGAGTTTCTTTAATCGGCGGATATTGAGATTAGGGTCATGGTTTGAGCAGGGTATGGGGGTCCTTACATATGATTTTCTAACCGGTACTATTCATGCTCGAAAATTGACGAACTCCAATCGAGACGTGCTCATTGGAGTTCCTTGCTAAATACCCCTATTCCGAACTCAATAGAACTATTTTCGAGAGCTAATTCTATCGTATATAGAAGTTAGCCTTTAAAATCAAATTATATTATCTTAATTCTCTAAATTAATAGCTACGCATTTTAAGCTCGTTTGATCACACGATACGTTCGATCGTCACGATACTCATTAGCGTACAACAATTTATTATTCTAGATTTAATGGCACTAGTTTCGTCAGAATCTAAGACAGTACCTCGAATGATAATTTCACACATTTTAAATATCGTTTTATATTTTCGATCTATTTATTTTTGTGAATAAATTTACAAAATCAATTCATCAATATTATTTATTAATTAAAAGGAGTTAAATAAAATTATTAAATCCATGTAATTAATATTTAATTCACAAATTCAAATATTCAAGTAATCCCTATATATGAATATATGTTATTAAATTTCAAAAATCCAATTATTTAAATATTTAAAATTAATTAAATATTGGAAATCCAATGACCAAAATTCTGGGTTGTTGCACTTACCAAACTTGTTGGTGATTGATCACATACAAGTATACACGATAGCAGCGAGAAAGGTTGCAGCAACCAAGCAATTATATGGAACAAACATTTCATGATCACTAGCCAAGAAAAGGAGAATATAGGCATGAATAAATATCAGATGCAACAATGCATAAGCATTAAAAGAAGATTAGCTTCACAGCACAAGCGCATGATCAACCTGCATTCGAAACTTCAGAAGAAACCACCTACCTAGCCAAACATCTTGTTGATTGACCTATACAAGTATGCATGGTGGTGATGAAGGAATCACTAGTGGAATAACTTAGAAACCATGTAAGGAAAATACATCGCAACCACCAATCTTAATTGGCCAAACTACAAAATACACCTCGTCAAATCCACATGCCAGGGAACCATTGTATATTCATGTCCTTAGGACACCTCGACATTGTTGGAACATTCATATGATGACACGCAACCCTCGGGAGAAGAGGGCAAGGAGGTTGAAACAGAGGGAGCAAAAGCCTACTGGACAGAGATGAAAATCAGTGGGAAATCATGTTAGATAATTATACTACAAAGAAAGAATGAACCGCGAACGTCATATTGATAAAAGATGTCTTAGAACGATCGATAAGCTTTCATCGAGTGAACAATGCTCCGCAACATATCAGTAGTGGAAAACTTGCCAAAAGGACGGGAATGAGGATATAAATATTTCAAGTTCGAGATAACTATCACGTGAGAGAGAAAGACGATTACGGATGAAACAATGCACACTTTGTATTCTACGAAAGTATGCATTGGGGAGCAAGTGTTGTGGGCATTTTCGCCCATAAAATGGAGAATACGAAAAGACATCAAGGAGCATAGAAACGACCAGAAGATGCATAATAAAAGTTTCATCATGTAATCATAAGGGAAAGGCAAAGCGTTAGGGGGAAAATGGAATAGTTAGAAAATATAGTCAAAGCTCTTGAAAAATGTTCCTAAGGTCAGGACATGCACAAAGGTCGAAATCACGTCCCAATCCAAGCTAAGGATTGGAAGATATGATCATCTTAAAATTTGTCCATCACCTAACTAATTCGGGGCCCACCTTGGAGAGTTACTATCTAATTTAGGCAAATAGAAAATTTAGAGGCATTGGAATACTCTACTCAATGATATAAAGCTACTGGTCCATGTTTCATTCAATTCTAACTTGAAATAAAGAAGTTATGGCATAAAAGCATGTGTAGCACAGTAGTAAAGACTTGTGCCCTTCAGCCAATCCACCCGGGTTCGATTCCTAGCAAGCACATTATTTTTATGGAATATGAGAAATAGTCCGGTAGGGAATCTAAATGCTTAGTGCCTAACCATTGCCAACGTAAGGAAGGAAAAAAGACTAGGCAAGAGAAAGGTTGCTAGGAAGAGAAGATAAGGCCCAAAGAGGTGGAAGGAGCAGAAGCACCCTATTTGGTACCCAGGGTACTGAATAGGAAGTCTTGTTCGGTACCCTAGGGTATGGAGTAGAATCATTAGACCAGCATATGAGAAACCAGATCGAGGCAACTGAGAAGTTGGGTCAAAGCATATGAGAAACCAGACCAAGGCATATGAGAAGCCGGGCCGAAGCAGAGGAGCTCACCGAGCCATGAGTGGAGGTACCCTTGGGTACCGAACAGAATCATTTAACCGACATATGGGAAACCGAACAGAGGCATATGGGAAGGTAGACCGAAGGCAGAGGAGCTCAGAGAGCCATGAGTGGAGGTGCTTACCGAACCAAGGAGAGGTCGAACCAAAGGGACATCGAACTAAGAAGAATGGTGCCTACCGAACCAAGGATAAGGGAATCCATCGAACCAAGCACCAAGGGAACCCACCAGACCAAGGGAGGAAAGACATGAACTTAGCTATCAAAGTTGTCATGTGTGTACCAATGGACCGACCTACCCCGAAAAGTGCTTCCAACCAGACCAAAAAGGCCATATATGGAATGAAATCTGCATATATCAAGAAATATTAAATACATTTGACATATTCAGGAATATTCCGTCTTTGCATGTTATATAGGGAAACCATCGGCTTGACCCCAATATACCTTTACTCCTATAAATACCCAAGCTTCTAATAATAACGAGGACAAGTTTAGAACAGCCAAGCTTACAACAATGGCAAACAAGTCAGAGGCTTATAGGAACGGCCTAGTAGGAGCAGTCTATAGGAATAGCTAGCAAGAATAGCCTGTAGGAATAGCTAGCTAGAACAGCCTAGTAGGGACAGTCTAGCGGGAACTGCCTAACCAGAGCTGCCTAACAGAGACACTGAACAAGAATTGATAGTTAAGAATAGCCAAACAGGAATCGCAGAATAGACTTCCTATGTCATACTCACTATTGAGCCATGGATCATTGTATTTAGTATCTTAGACATTGTATTACAGATCTATAGGAAGAATAATGAAAATGTAAAGTGGATGTGGGCACATTCTAGCCAAACCACTATAAACCTTGGTGTTATCTACTTTACTGCAACTTACTTTCTGCATAACCAGTAAATGATCCGCTCCCTGAAAATTAATCATAATTCTAACATAACAGCTGTGTTATACACCCCATATCCACAGCTCTACAGTAAATAGATTGGAGGTGTTTGCTCATTTTTTATGCAAACAAGAGGCAATGTTTTGAAGTCACAATTCCACGTTGACTCAAATATCTCCAAAATCTACTTAAATATGGAATATTATATCACCGAAATCTAACAATGTATTTTCTAGTTGAGCTTACATATGTAGCAATCTTTATTAATCCTTTGATTATTAATATCGAGCTGAAATATCTTGAATTTATGTAGATCTTAGCTTGCCAACGGTGGAGCTTGTAAAGAGCGATAGTCTCTCTCCAAATCAGGTTCGCTAATTCCCTTCTACATGTTCAATTTTTAGTTTATTTTGTATTCTTTACTTACTTTTTCTTTCATGCAGAAGAGGCTTCAAGTTTGGGGATGTACAAGCCCTCCTTTGGTGGAAAAACTTGTGAAAATTTACCACAGGAAATATATAAAGTATACTTTCCATTTTGTACGTATGCTTCCATCATGTCTTCATAATTGTCCAGCTTGCATATGTCTTGATTATGCATTTTAGGTTCCATGACATTTTTGCTTGCTTTGTGAAAAAGTATCTAACATTCATTTTCTATTATTTTCCATAATTGTGAGCTGCTTGTTTCTGTTTTCTTATGCATTCTTGTGTTTCTTTTTTTCCAGATGAAATATATCACTGTAATTAGTACTATGCTTGCTTTGTCGAATCTGTAATCTTGTTTTTGAAGTTTTGTTGTATATATTTAATAGATGTTCTGATGTTTTGCAGTGCTTGAGACTGGCTGAACTTCAATTTATTTTTTGCAATGGAACATATAAGGCTTGTGTAGATGCAATTAAAATATATGTGGTCTACGCTTTCTGGTGCATTTTTGCAAAAGAGGGAATTAACTTTACCTTTTCTATTCCACTGATAACATATGTCCCTTGTTGGAAGTCTGTTTAGCAAGGCAAAATATAAGCAATGAGCCTTTTTTGGACAATTTTCTCTATTCCATACAATTTTGTGCCATTCAACTTCAACTTCTACGCCTTTAATTTATTCCCAAGTTTTTTTAAGTGAGAATTTTCCTTTTGAAGATAGTTTCTATCACCATTTGTCTTTGTGTAAGCTTTGATCTATTGTAATTTTTTCAATGGCTGAATTGAATATGGAACCAGTTAGATGAAAATTTGTGTTCTATTTGTAGTTTTGTATTATGTTTTCTACATTTGCATTTACTCCTCCAAACTGGTATATATTATACCAGCCTAATAGATTGACCAGGGTTTACCATTGATTCAAGGGTCAAACCAGAGGCCGGTTTATTTACCGGCCTTGAATTTTGTTCAATTAGTTTGATGAATGTTTCCTTGCGTATTAGAATGCTTTTCCAAGTGTAGGAGTGATGATTTTCTACTAGCATTGTGCAAAATAGTTTGAGATTACAAGCTTCATTGACGTCTTTTAGGTTTCTCAATCCCAAATCACCTGATTTTTTTGTTTTGCACACTATAGCCTAGACAATTTTGTGATGCTTTCCCCTCCAAAAAAAGTTTGCACACATTTTTTATATTTTACTTACTCCTTTTGCTGAAACGTTATGGGTTTGTAGCCAATACATTATGATAGCTATGATGATAGTGTGTGCAAGCTCTAGTCTACCAGCAACTGATAATAGCTTACTTGACCATCCTTCTAATCTACTATGAATAATCTCATATAGTTTAGTGCACTCTCTGTCATTATTTTGATTTGAGGTGGGAGGGTGCCCTAAATATTTTACTGGCAGTGCTCCTTCCTGAATGTTCAATATTTTGAGAATTTTGTCTTTTCTTATACATGTCTTGTTGAAGTACACATCGCTTTAGCATTCATTTATTTATAAACCATCATATTTTTTAAGTTGCCAAATATCTTTGCAATGGTGCATGCACTTTGTTTATCTGCATTTAGAAATAATAGCGAGTCTTCTATATATAACAAATGAGTAATGCTTGATTTGGTTCTATTTTTGGGTTTTATTTTTCCATTAAATTTCTCCTTTTCCATTTGTAAGAAAAAATATTCCATAGCAATGGTGAATAGATAAGGGGAAAGTGGTTCCCCTTGCCTAATTCCCCTATTGTTGTGTTTTAACCTACAAGAAGAACCATTGGTAAGTATAGACTAAGTAACATTATTAATGCACTTTTGTACAAGTTTACAAAAATTTATAGGAAATCCTAACTATATCATCATATGTATTATAAAGAGCCAATTTATTTTATCAAAATATTTATGTTAATCTATTATGATGAACATCTTATTCTTATAACCTTTATTAAAATTTCCGACTAATTCATGTACTAGTAAAGTATTTTTTGATATTAATCTTCTAGGAATAAAAGCACTTTGGCATTCTGAAATCGGATATTTTAGAAAAAAAAATTTGTTGCATAATATTATAGCTATAATTTTGTTGATGAAATTACAACAGGCTATAAGTCTATAATCACCCATGCTATTAGGAATTTTAACTTTTGGTACAAGAGTAATTAAAGTATGATTTTTTTAAACCTTTCCAAAAATTAAAAATTCATTTACAGCCTCTAGTATATGAAGTTTAATTTCTCCCCAGTGTGTTTTATAGAACTTAGCCCCAAAACCATTAGGCCCAGTAATTTTACCTACATTTGCATTAAATAATATGTTTTTAATTTCATTTATGATTGGGCCAAGCAATATTTCTTCACTATTAGCATCAAGCATGTATTTTGTGACTATATATGGGAACTTTTCTGGTAAGTATTGTATAGGGAAGTGAATTAATTAATTACCTCCTTCTTTATGTGAGAAGGTTCATGTAACAACCTGCACCATAATTGGCCCGAATGTCGACTAAATCGAAACCCAAGTCCATTAGGGTACGGATCGTTGGTTTTGGTAACGTGAAATAAAAACAAGTATATCAAAGTGTGATCAATATAAACTCATGGTGGAATTGAAAAATATCAAAGAACATGAACACTGACCGAGGCTGCTACCGTGGAATCAATAGTATTCCTTGGATATCTAATTGCCTTGTCAGCGCCGAGCATGAATAAGAAGACTTCTTCATCCACTATTCCTGTCTTGCTCCAATAACCTGTCCCTCTATTCTATATTATTGGTTGTAATGAGGAGGGTGTTAGAACAATGTTCCGCTGATTGAAAAATTATACACTTTACCCATAACACTAAATTATGCCGACTGATTTCCATTTAAGTGCTATGTCTATTATTTACGGCTAATCCGTTAAGTCCGAGCCACGCGTACGGTATGCCTAACCTTATCTGAGGTATAACTATATATATAGACATATATACATATACATATACATATACAGACACACACATACACATGTACGCCTAAACGTTGTACTATACACAAAAAACCCCGGTCACTTAATACTTCTTGAATAGGGAAGAGGCAAACTCAACGGCCATTTAATATCCAAAGCGGGCCTACCACAACGTAAATGCTAGTCAATCGGTTCTAGCAACGTAGACCGATGACCCCTAGATACGACATTATAATTTAATTACCATATTACTAATGCATCTCAAAGACTCCTCAAAGGGTTAACTAGCCCACCTCCGATAACTAAAAAACTAACTAATCAAACTTTGAGGTTTGTGTGTATCTCATACACATTCTACACTACAAGGAAGCAAAATTCGTCAGGGCATAACCCAAGTCTTTGCTATCGACAGCTCATGACAGCTGGTGGTCATAGCCTATATGCCAGGCCTACTACTAAATACCGATCCAACAAAAATACTGACATAACCCACCGACCTTCCACAACCAAAATCCCGTTTAGACCAACCAATTGTAAGGCAATGAAAATGCCCCTTTCAGTTACTTAATACCTCTTATTAGAGATGATGCATACCCCATTTCTCCAAAAGTACGAGGCCATTTAATACTTAAATCTAATGCGAACCTTTGGTAAATTTTCCTCTTATATGAAAACGTATATCCCTTCCCTACGAGTCCAACGGTTGGAGATGTCCAACATCAGTAGTAAGTATACACAACTACCATTAGCCTCTAGGTGAAGAGAAGACTTCTATTATGCAACTCTACTGACGTCGCATCCTATAAACCAAACCAACACCTTAAGTATAAATGTTAGGCTATGCCCACTAATTTACGCTTGTTCTAAATGTATAATTAAGGCTGTATAATTTCCCGCTATGAACATTATACTTCCTTCCAACATTTAATTCTTACCTTATACGTTTATTTACTATATTCCATAAATATCAATTGTCCATAGTAAATGGTCATTATTATTCTATTTGGACAATCTCTAATAACATTTATTTATACATTCTATTTCAGCCTATTTCATTTTCCCATAAATGCCAAATTAAATCCTTTAACCAGTCCCATTAAACACATTTATGTCCCTATTTAACTCTTGTAACTCTCTATTAACTGCACATTTAATACCCTATTAATTTTGGAGTTACTATATCTTTTCCATCTACACCTCCTAATCCTATAATTTACTATGTTGTTTATAACCATACATCCTAATTATAACTAATGCAGATATCGAAGTACATTACGCCATAAATATTTTTTTATTTTTAATTTGTAAGTGCGGTTATATACACACATATACATACATACACACACACACATGCACACACACACACACATATATATATATATATATATTCCTATTCCTAACTCATTAATTCCTATGCTTAAGAATTCCAGAACATTAATTTCCACATTTTAATTTATTTGAGCTATCCTTTTCAAAAGGATTACCATTATAACTTTTCATAAATTACCCAAAAATGAGACTTTTGCTCTGTTTGCATTTATAAGGAATTTTTCTTCTTCTTTTATTGAAACAGACAATGCAAACTACGAAGAAGAATATTCACACTTTACACATCTCTTTCATTTTTGGTATATTCCTTGTTAATCCAAACGACGCACATTTTATACAAATTTTTGGAATTGGATAATTTATGGAAATTACATAAAAATAGATATAATTTAATTATACCCCGCTCCTAATAAATTAAAACGTAAAAATTCACATTCCAAGTTAAATTAGGACAATCTAAACTAATGCTAACATTTTACAATCAAACTATAAATTTGGAATAAACTTTACAACCTTATCAACATTCAACTTTAACAAATTTAGGGATTGATTTCCAAATTTCCAGATTAGGATGTAAATACCATTCCTATTCCAATTACCTAATTATAGAATATATAGGCGAGATTTCGTCTTCCTAAGCCTACAACTCCATAGATCTTGGACATGCATATTATTTAAATAAAACTCAATAATATAAATTTCAATATTATAAATAAATTATATAATTTCCCGCTCACCATTTAAGTTTTCCAAATATCCCAAATCCAAATTCAACTCTTTACTTGACTCCTTTTCCTTTCCAATCCAAAGAATATGTATAACAAGATATAAACATATCGTTAGAATTACAAATCCGAGAAGAGATTTAGGGTTAAGGGGAATATAGATTTATAATAATAGAAATTGTCTTTTCCTTTCGCAGCGTTGATTCGCTTCTTCTCTTCTCTTTTATTTTCCATCCTTCTCCAATATATATATATATATATTATAATTTCTAGAAATAGTCGAGAAGGGAAAATGGTAGAGCTTTGCTGAATTGATTATAAAATATGAGAAGAAAGGTGAAAGGTTAGGCATGTATTTATAAGCGTTCGAATCAATCACATCTGTTAAATTAAAATAATTAAATCTGGGCCATTTGGCCAAGGTTCAACCCTAGTTGCCACCTTCACCATCGGTCGACCGCTCCTTATAAACAGTCGACTGCTAGTGGTCGACAAGAGTAAGGGGATCGACTGGTGGGGTCCACGCTATTAATAGTATTAATTTTATGTTTCTCGTTTTTTATTATTTTCGTTCCGGAAACTTCAAAGGTTAATAACTTCTTCATTTGAGATCTGATCATGAAACTCCATATATGAACGTTGCTCGGAAAATCCCTATGAATGCAATGGCCAAGTTTTGTGCCTAAGTTCCGACGTTTTCTCAAATTCTACTTTTAGGCTATATTAATTGTTTATTAATTACCTTTAATTTTACGGGATGTCAAATTATCCCTCCTTAAAAGAATTTGTACCCAAAATTCCTTATGGAGTGAATCATGTAACATAGCACACAACCATCTAAACTACCCAACCAATTAGTGTACAACCAATTTTGCAGCCAAATATGTTCAAATGCACCGTGTATCACAGCATATATGATCTGCATGCTGAATAAATTCCAAATCAACGCCTCCTACATGAATGCAATTTTTTAAAAACCTTTTGAAAATATGATACAAAAACCTATATATACTAGCAGTTCTATATATATGCAAGTTTTCAAAAATCAAAAATCTATTTTCACATAATAATTTCCACACTCTTACAAGTAGGAGTATAGTTCAACCAATTTTGCATCCAATACCCAACACACAATTACCGACGTCCAAAATTTTGAAAATCCAGTTTTCTATATCTATACTCCTATGCTGGAAAATGAATTTTTTTAAATGGAAAATTTTACATTTCCACCCTTCTTTTGGATACCTATTATGTTGCACTTTGGAACCTTCTCTTTTGCCCCCAAACCTTTTCAACTTTTCCAATTACAATTTGCTTAAGGAGGTTATCTTTGAAGGTTAAAACGGAATTATCCTAAGTGTAAGTTTTTGTTCAATATCAATAAGGTATGGAAATAGAAAATCCAAAGCTAAAACTGCCTTTTTCCTTGTTAATTTCTATGTTTTATATATTGTCACTCTTGTCGAACAGTAAAACTCATATTTATCAACACATCGAAGTTCCCTACGCTAAGCATGTCACATTTGAAAATAGGAAATTTTCTTATTTTAAAAGAAAACATTTTCCCATTCAAATAAACTTGCAAAATAATTTGCAAAATCAAATTCCCAAAAGCATTTAAGTACCTTTTTTTTCAAAAGCACTTGAACTAAAATCTTTCAAAAGCATTCACCTTTCCATCCTTAAAACAAATCAAGCCACATCTCAATGGAATCAGGGTTTAGTCAATGAGTTGATACATATGATTGACCCTAGCATTATACAGTTAATCTTAGATTTGGGAAACCTTTCCTTTTCTTCTACAAAATGACACATAAATCTATTTATAAATTTTAGCTTTTAAGGTATAGGGATGGTGATCCATGATTTTGCAACAACCCTTCCCTGACCTCCGCTTGCTAAATTTTTTTTCCAAAATTATAAAGTTTTGGGATTAAGCATTCTTTATTTCTAGTTGCTAACCTAATTCCCTAATTAACTTCCAGCTTTAATAACATTTATCTAGTTAAGCGTCCTTATGAGATCCTCTTATTTACACTATTTCCCTATATATATATATATATATATATATATATCTCTGTGTGTGTCGATCAAAGCTCATCCAAACCTTCAACATAGTAATAAAATAGGAACACATCTTATATCATGTTGTATGCTTTTCCAATATCCGAGGGTGACAACTAGTGATTACAACCCAAAAACCTAATAGAAACAATCACTAGAAACTGCCCTCCAACATCAATTGATATTGATGATGTTGTGTCCCTAACGCTTCTCACTGCAAGTAAAAATACAAATACGTGCTCTCGGCGTTTCCTAATTCTTATGATCGACCAACCTAATGTCCAATACCAAATGTAACAACCAACACTGCAATGGGCCCCAATTTAAACTAGATCGAAACCTATATCCATTAGGATACAGATCGTTGGTTTTAGTAACCTGTAATAAAAACAAGTATATCAAAATGTGATCAATATAAACTCATAGCAGAATATAAAATATAATAGAACATAAATACTAATTGAGGCTATTAACTTGGAATCAATAGTATTCCTTGGATATCTAATTACCTTGTCAGGACCGAGCATGAATAAGAAGACTTCATCATCCATCGTTTCCGTCTTACTCTAGTAGCCCGTTCCTCTATTATGTCCTGTTGGTTGTAACGAGGAGGGGGTTAGACCAATGTTCTAGTGACTGGAAAATTATATGCTTTACCCATAACACTAATTTATGCCGATTGATTTCCATTTAAGTGTTATGCCTATTATTTACGGCTAATCCGTTAAGTCTTATGTGCGCATACAATATGCCTAACCTCCTCCGAGGTATAACTACATGTGTGTGTGTCTATACATATATACATCTAAACATCGTACTACCTAAAAAACCCTGACCACTTAATACTTCTTGAATAGGGAGGAGGCAGACCCAATGACTATTTAATACCATCATCCCGAGGCGGGCCCTCCAAAACGTAAATGCTAGTCAATCGGTCCTAGCTACATAGACCGATGCGATAGAGTTGGGGAATTCCCAGTGGAAATTATGTAATTTGTTAGGTATATCTAACTTGATAACCAATCCAATTCAAAATAAAAGGTGTTTTCTTTCTATTATATACTTGATATAATGTGTTATATTAATTAATTAATTAAAAGTTTATTTAATAGGAAATCCATAAATGGTATGTTTTATGATAGTAGTTACAAAGTGTTGCAACCATGAGTAATTTATTACAATGAAAATAAATATACCATTTTAAATGTTCCTAGTCAAGATGCATCAAGACTGGATAATGATGTATGCTTTGAGATTAGAGCACGTAACACTCTCTATACTCTAGGTAGTGTAATACTCACGACTATTGGGGGCACCTAGGGATTACATACCGATAGTTCTTGGATAACAATGGAACTACTCACTCGATAGTTTTCTGTTGGTTAATATAACAAAGATCAGACAGAAAATATTGATGTGACTGATTTACATAGTTCTCTCGACCTAGGAATACTATGGATCTTTAATATGAAAGCTCTGCTTTGATTATAGTCAAATCGTGGCTGGTGTCCATCGAGTGACTATAGTTGGGTCCAGTGGAAGTGTTGGAAGTGAGGCACAATTCAAGATAGGATTCGTATCCTCGATGATATGGGGTTAGTATCACGGTCAACTTAAGTCGATTAAAAGTCAAAGTTTTTGGTAAGAGCTTTTTGGTTAATAAAATTGTTATTATTGAATCAAGGACTTTGTGTCTAGACCATAGAGTTGAATATGGATGATATTAGAATTTTGAACATTACCAAATTCCATAAGTCTGAAGTAGTATAGTTTTAACGAAGAGAATTGGTGTTAATAAGAGTCACAATCGGGTGACGCTTAACAAAGTGAAATTGGATTCTACTGAAACTAAATAAGCAATAAATTTGGCTAAAATGTCACACTATATACTAAGTGACATGCGCATGTTAATATTTGAATAGTTCGGTATTAATCGCTGACCAAATTTACACCTAACAAGTTACACAACCGAAACGATGAATTCTCTTTTGACCAAGCGATTTAATTAGTTTATAATTGTTATAAATTAATTAATATTTTTGAGATATTAATTATAAACCTTTGATAATGATTTGAGGAATGAATATTATTAAAAATGTTTATAATATTTATAAATATATCAATCGATATACAATATCGATAAACAATTAAATAGGGATTAAAGGGGACGGCTTAAATAGGTTAGGGATGTGGGATTTTGGATGACTCAGATTGAGAGAGAACTGGTATGAGATGAGATCCACTATTCTCGCTCTTCTATCCATTATATACACCCCAAACCCTAATTTCAAATAACTTTTTGCTACCTCCCTTTCCTTCCATGGCTGGCTGACTTCATCCCTAAGGTGCCTTATCATATCAAGCTCATATTTATTCAAAGTCGATTACTATTCGATAGTCAATGGTCAATGGTTCAAGGATTAGCAGTCTGCCAAATCGAAAAGCTTTCAAAGGAGAGATGGTTCATCATTAGAAGTTGTGATTTAAGACATTGGTTTTAGGTATGTTTTTACTAAACTACAGTTTATAATTTCTGAATAATATTTCATTATATTATTATTATTATATTAGTTAGGTTACGTTACTTGTATGTATTGATGTTGTCATAAACTAGATTGGTTACATGTATGTATGCGCTTAAAAATAGTACATATATATATATATATAAGTCAGATATGTACAACCGAATATTTTATATATAATAATTATTATTTTATTAATTTATATATATATATATACACTATCTAATATACATATATGGTTTATATTTAAATTATAATATCATTTTATGGTAATAATTGATCATATAATTTTGTACATGTATATTTACAATAATTCTAATTTTCGACGGCTATAAAATAAATTTTATAATTCTTTATTATTATTTAATGTTATTTAAATCAATATACTATCTAAATAAATCATATGAAATAAAATATGTTTCGAAAATTATTTTTAAAATTTTGTAAAATTATTTTATTACGAGATAAGCTCTTGGCCAGAAAATGAAAATAAAAAAGAATCATTTTTTATATTTTTAAAAATTATTTTAATAAACGGCTGAAAAATAAAAAATTAATAAAAAATTGATTTTGATCGGAAAAAATTATGAATTCTTTTTCAAAATTCAAAATGTCATACAAGGTTTTTTTGGAAATTTAAAATTTGAATAAAATGCTTTGAATGTATTTTTACTAATGTTTTATCTATTTTCGAGTGAATAATAAATTAATATATATTATAAAATAATAAAATCAATAATAAAATTTTATAGTGTTGGAAATATGATATGGAATTATTAAAAAAATATTTTCTTCATTTATATTTATTTATTTAAATATTATAAATATGTTTATATGTGTGTGTGTATATAAATATTTATTTTAAAAAAGATATTATCTTGTCATTATAGTTATATATATTTGGTTCATAATTTAAAATAAAAAAATTATATTATATATATATATATATTATGTTAATATTTATTATAATAATATGCATATATTGTAGGATCGATTTCACCCTAGAGGGGGGTGAATAGGGTGATACTATTAATTATAAAAATTTAATGCGGAAATATATAAAATAATTGCAGCATTGATAATAGCAGAATAATAGCAGCACAGATAATAGCAGAATAAGCAGAAATAGAACAACACATATTTACCCAACTTCGGCAAAACCCTGCCTACATGCTTCCCCTAAGGTTTCTACTAGAAATTAAGTAGTCAGACGCTTACGCACGTAAACTCGCGACACCCGCTATCGACTAACCTAACTCTACGCTCAAAACCCTACCACAACTCAGCCACTGAGTTGCGAATTCTCGAACTACACCACCGTAGTTCGTCCTCTAGTCACACAACTAGAATTTACAAAAGTTTAAAAGAGAAATACAAATTAAAAAACAATTTAAAAGCAAGAAACCCTAATTTAAAAATAAAGCCCAATTATAAAGTCGGCCCAAAGTAAAAACACTGTGATAACACTAAGTATATTTCTTTTCTCTTGTTTTTGACTTCGGCCCGTATTCTTTGCTTTGTGAATAATGTCAGCCTCTTTGCTCGTTCGTTCCTCTTTAAAAAATTAGGGCTTCGTGATAATTTGATGTAACAGCCGGGTGATTTTCGACCCCCGAAAATCGACACTAATACGTTCACTGTATAGAGTGTCGAGCAATCGAGTGCCGGGAATACCAAGTTGTTAGGGTTTAAGGAAAAATATAGAAGAAGAAACAGAAACAACAGCACAGAATCCCACAATCGCAGCGAAACAAAATATAATATACAATAGCAACATTTTATACAAATAAAAGCTATAACTGTTAATATATATACAAGTTATCATAGTACAATTTATCAACAAATAAACCTAGACAGTTATAATAACTTGTCCCTAAATGCTGAAAATACAGCCTATAATACACAGCGGAATATAGTCAAATACGTGCAATACGTCTCTGCCATCCAGCTCGTCTTCTGAACTCCATAAGTGTCCTAACCTGAAATTCTGTAATACTTGGTCTGAATCGAGCATTACAATAAAGTAACATCCGAGTCAGGATGGAATCCAACGTGAGTAAAATCCACTTAATTGAAATACTTATGTTATGAAATCTTCTAAAAACATAGGTAACTCGTACAACACGACGAGTTTTATCTGATTATAACCAAAATACTTTTACAGAAACCCATTGTTATTGTGATGATGTCTAAGTACAGTTACTTATTTTAAAAAGTTGAATTTGATAAATTAATCCAATTCCAGCATATTAAACTTTACAATCAAAATCGTAAAGGTTTGTAGTGATTTCAAATCGAAGTGGTTCCGGATAACTCTGATATCTGATCCCGGTCTCCTCGAATCCAAGTAATAAATTTAAAAGAGGTAAATTGTTTGAAATAAACAATTTATATTTTAGGGCGACAATATTCGCATAAGGGAATTTATTGAGATGTTTATTTCAAATAAAACGAATCATCATTTTGTTCTAACTATTTTAACTCGTTTGACCACTTGGTGGTATGAACAGGAATAATTGAAATAAATGCCCAATAGGGTTAACCCAAGATATAGATCGTTAACCAATTTAACGATCAATATCCAATATCAAATGATTCATACATCAGGGTTTAATTAACTATAATTATCCGAATCCATTTATGTTCTAATCCAAATTAATTACAAACTAAAGAATTTATAACTATTTATTTTAAGTTAATTAAAATTTAACACTCTTCTTCATATCTAACTTTGATTACTTTTACATATGTTTTAAGTCCAATAATAGTAATATAATCAATTCCCATTTTTAATTACAAAATATCATTAAACTTTAAATTACGGGAAAGGTCCATAACACTAAATTATAACACGGTAATAGGATTAAGATGTAAAAACATTCTATATTGGTTTGGTTTTTAAAATGAAAAATATATTTTAGAGTTTAAAATTTTAAGTTATTATATAAATATTTAGGTTTCACCTCTTCCCTTTTTTTTTCTTTTTCCTTTTCTTTTTACTTTATTTCTCCTTTTCCTTTCTATTTTTCTTTCTTATTTTCCTTCCTTTACATTTTCTTTTCTTTTTCCTTTTCCTTTTATTCTTCCCTTTTCCTTTTATTCTTCCCTTTTCTTTTTCCCAGCCCAATTCCTCTCCCCTTCTCCCTTTCTTTTCTTCCAGTTCTTCTTCCTTTCTTCTTTCCTTTCTTTTTTTCGCCTAGAAACACGAAAGCGTGCACGCACCAGTGCACGTATACACCTACCCCCGGCCAATACTCTCGCTGCCGACCGCCTTAACACGTTGCCCTTGACCCAACCTCCACATCCATCCTCCTGAAAACATGGCAAACCCACCAGTTCGATTTTTCGAACTTCAAACCTAAAAACTCGAACGATGACGAGCCACTCCATCTCCTCTCCACGCCACCATGATCGGTCTTATACCACCAAACTTCGCCCACATATTTGCCACGACCACCCCTTCCATTTCCCCCTGAACCGCACGCTGCTACCATCCTGACCACGCTACCATCACCGCATAACCGAAACCACCCAAAACCTGACCCTTAAACCCTATATCAACCTCGTCCAACCACCACGCCACTCAATAAAATAACCCACCATTTTCTTGAGTTTCCCCCTTCCCCGAGCTTCCTTCTGGCAAAGCGCCGACCGCCAACGCCGCTTGACTCGCCGTAATTTGATCAAAGACCAAATCCCATTCATCTCCTTATATCTCAACATATACGCATTTAAAAATCGTGAAACCACCTTCAAAATACCATTTTCGATGACGAACACCTTTATATAAGCAAAGACCCAAACCATGATACTCGAGTTTCTTCCATATTTGGTTACTTTACTGTAAAACATACTTTTCAACCTCTATGCTTAATAATATTCAACTAAACAAATTTTAAAACAAAGTACATTAAAAAACAAACAACTTTTCTTTTTTACATCATAATCTAAAACTAAATGGTTTGTGAGGTAGGAATTTTTGAAGCTGGGTTTAACATTTTTTTTCATCCTACAGAACAGAGATAAATAAAGAGTGTACATGCTTGTGAATTTGTTTCCCTGGTCATAACACTTTACATTTATATTTATGTTTAGAGTATACATATATGTGTACATTCATGTTCAAGCATACATATCAACCAATCCTATGTACACATGTTTTACTCACAGTCTTTGATATGCGTCAAGCTACTGCTCTGTTTTTGATCCCTTGCTTCAAGCTTTTTAATACTTCACTTATTTAGTTTGTTTCTTTTCAATGGCAGCCTCTTTACTTTGTTATTTATATTTTTTTTCGTATATACAAGTGTGTAAGAGGCTATGCATATATATAGAGCTAAAAGAGATAGTGAGGCAATATGGTGGCTGAAGTCTTTCACTGTACAAGCTTCCCATCATCTTATATTTATATTATTTTTCTTTTCTTTTTGCTAGAGGCTGATTTGATTTCATATGAAAAGTTTGATTTTTAAATGACTTGATTTTAAAAAGCTAGATTGACTTGAAAACTTAAGTGAAAGTTTTGATTTATTATGTGCTTGACTTGATATGTTTTCATCATTATGTTCCCCTTCATATGTACATCTACTTCATGTATATATATATATATAAATTTTCATATGCATTTTTATTTGTTAAGGTTTGTACTTCTTTGTATATGTATGGATATGCATACATTCACATATGCATATTTATCCTACCATACTTGCATGTATAAATATTTATTTTATACATTTTGATATACACATGCTTATTTACATATTTCTTATTTAATATGAACATATATACATATACTATACTTATATGTTTTGAAACTTGCCATTATGAAGCTTGTACATTCATGTGTATATATATATATACTTACATATGCAATATTTTTACAAACATGTATATTTACATATTAACTATTTTATATAGCATATATATACATATACATTTACATTTACACATATTTTCATATACATTACTTTCCTATGGTCATATATATACATATATGTATACATATATACTTATATATATATATATATTATCAAACATCATAAAGCATGTACATATTTATATATATCATTTATGGATATTCTATCATAAGTTTAAACGGTGGAGTTTTATTTATATTTCTATAAAATTTATCATATCCAGAGATTTTACAATTTAAAATTTTGTATGCTTTAAATCAATATATAGATTTAGGTATTTTATTTGTCAGAAAGTTTATCAATTCGATAAATAAACTTTTATATTCCAAAAATTAAAATCAGTTAATTACCCAATAACAACGTCAGAAAACCCGGGTAGTCGCATTTGAGGCGGCCGATTGATGGTTGATCAATTGAATTGATATTCTTGCATTGATTGCTTTGTCGATTGATCGTCTCTTCGATTTGCACACGGCTGGTTCAAAATTGTCGAGCTTGAATGTTAAAATGGTATGTGATTTTGCTTTACCAATTTGCTTATGCTCGACTTGATTTGAGTTTTAATGATTTATTGCTTCTCTGTTTTGCTTGAACTCGAATGCATTGCCGCCGATGATGTTAACGGGTTTTATAGGGTTCAAAACCCTAAATTTTCGATCGAATATATTATTTGAATTCGTCTGATAATTGTTGCTCGGCCATTTGATTTTGATCGAATACATGTGATTCATCCTGACTGGTTCAATTTCGTATATTTTTCTGGCTTGGTCACCACGGCTTGTGTTTGCTTTGACGATGTTGATTTACCTTGAATTGTTCATTGTACTTGCGATATTATCTGGACTCGTACTGTGTTCATGTGGTCTGTACGAGATTCATGTGCATATATACATACATATATATATATACATACATATATATATATATGTATATGTATATATGTGTGTATGCACATGTATATATATATGTATGTTTATTGCACCATGTAGTTTGCTTGAAGTTGTATTCTTGCTTGAATATTGAACTGCTTCCATTTTATCTCATATTGCCACTGCACATGTATACATGTTGTTTGCTGACTCGAGCCAGATCATGTTGTTCATGTTGCCGGTCTGGTTGTTTTGTTTGTTCATTAGCTTGGTCTGGTTCCATTGTTGCAAGGTCTAGTTCCATATGTATACAGTCTGAATGAATGTATATCCTTTGTCCTCTTTGAGTACTTTCATTTGAACTTGTGTCCATTTTTGTGTGATTCTGCAATTGGTTTGGTTTCTTTTTGGAGACTGGGACTTGTTGGGTTCATGTGTTTGCATTTGGTTATTGCTTCGAGCCAGTTCATTGCATGAGTTCAGTATTCATATGCTTGCATTTGAACTTGACTGTGCAATTTGTATTCAGTTGAGCTGCTGTCTCATTGTGATCTAGTTTCTGGTTCACTTTGTGTTGAGTTGCCTTGTTAGACTTGAAGTGATCTGGACATGTTTGCATCGTGTTAGCTCATTTTGGATTGTATGTCTAAAGTATAGGCTGCATTGTACTTGAGGTGCTGATCCACTTGGTTGAACATATGTTGTTGCTTTTGAACTCATATTTGGTGCCATGCCATTTGAGTTCATTTGAGTCTCTACTATGATTTTGAGCTTCTATGTAGAACTGTTGTATGTGTGTGTCACAACTGTTGTCTTGATGCCGACTGTTCCTCTTTAATCATTTCATTTTGATGATAACTGTGCACATGCAAACATGTATATACTTACATATATGTATGTATATTTGTGTATAAATATTGTGCCTTTAGTCTGTGTTACATTGAGCTCTGAGTTGATTTCTGGTTGACACTTGAGTTTGAATAGTTGAGTCATTTTCATGTGTACTCACTTAATTTTTGGTCGAGGCTTGTTTTATGTTGGTTTTGGATTCTTGTTGCTTGATAAATTGTACTCGACAATTTTGTTATGTATTTGTATTGTATCTGAGTTGAATCCAGCCTCGACTCGGGTTTGACCTTGTGCTCACCTGTCCCTGCAGTTTTATCAAGTGTATATCGGTGTGCACGGCCTTGTGGCATGTAAAGTGATACACTGTGCATGACACAAGTTGTTCGTGTAGATGAATTCAAAATAAATGATGACGAATAACCCAAAACCGAGGCAAATAATATTTTCAAAAACACATTTTATTTTACACTGCAAAAATTTTTCTTTTGTTAATTTTACTGCGTCAGTGTTTATTTTGTAGATAACTCGGATGCTGGATTCAATCTGGAATAGAGTTGAAGATTAAATACGAGTGAATGAGTGATATGTAGTGAGGTGCAAATGTAAATGATAATTGTATAGTGAAAAATTGTGTTGTAATTTGAAATTGTATTGTTTGAAAATTGTGTATATGGTGAGAGCTCAAATTTGTACTATTCAAAAATTGTAATAAATATTTGTTTGAATAAAATATCTGTTTGAATTTAAATTCTGTGTTATTTATTTTATTCAGCAAATATTTATTTAATTATGCGAAACTAAAATAGTATAATAACAAATACATTTAAATGAATATATATATGTTTATTATCATCAAACAAAAACCATATACTAGCATTTCAACATATATGTCATTTTATATAAATTTATAAATTTCATATAAATACACACCACACACAGATATATATATATATCTATATAATTAAATATTTTCATTTACATAATATTATTTAAACAAATTAACACATACATTTATATATATAGATTTATGATATTTATATAAGTAACAAGTTCAAATACATACATATATTTGGATAGCATACAATATATATCAGATGGACTAACGTGTTCGTTGCAATGTAAATCTCAACATTTATCCATGGGCATGTTATACCTTGCACGGGCTATCATGTTACACATGCACACAAATAAATATATGTATATGATACATGTATGTGTGCGTATATGTATTAAAATATGTAAATTAAATATAACTATATAATTTATGAATTTTAATAAAATAAGAGATTTTATTTGAATAAAATTTAGAAATGTTCTAATAAATAAGAATTCATAGGCTCAATATAGATCCAATAAGGAATTATTATTTTTTGAAATTCCCCTATAACTTCCACCGCATGCCGATCCAGTTCCAACACGATGAACCCTAGATAGTGCTTTATAATTTAATTACTATATTACTAACGCATCTCAAAGACTCATATAAGGGTTAACTAGCCCATCTTCGATAACCAAACAACTAACTAATCAAACTTTAAGGCCTGTGCATATCCCATACGAATTCTACACTGGTAGGAAGTGAAATCTGTTAGGGCATAACCCGAATCTTTGCTACCGACTGCTCGGGACCGCTGGTGGTCATAGCCTATAATCCAACCTTACTACTAAATATCGATCCAATAAAAATACTGATATAGCCTGCAAACCTTCCATAGTCGTAATCCAGTTTAGACTAACCTAATGTAAGTCAACGAATTTAATAGAGCATTAATTTATATTCCTAACAAAAATACTGGTATATGTAACGACCCGATATTTTGGACCATTCGCGTCCATTATAAGTGTATAGGTAGACACTCATGCCGGAGTTGAATTGCTCAAAATACCGCGTTGTTAATTTAAATTTGGCAAAACTGAACATATACAGTAAATAGATATAATCACAGATCACAGACACAAAGTAATAAATGCAGCGGAAATAAAAGAGATAGTAGTTCATGAAGCTACTATATGAATATATAAAATACATCAGAGTTTACAACAGAAGAGTAATACGATACATCAGATACAAATTAGAATACATCACTGGAATCATCGAATACTGAAAGCAGAATAGATGGCTGGATCTTCAAGCAAAGCTCCAACTCCAAAGGTGAGTCTCGAAAGCTGAACCACTCAGTCTGACCCGAGCGTAAAGCAAAATACAAAACACTCGAGTCAGGATTAACATTCTTATATTAATAAATCCAACTCAAGTGAAATAGCAATTGAAATACAAGTAACTCAAAGGATGTTTGGAATAACCATCCTTCAAGGATCCGTTAAACTATCTACTAGGTAGTAATGTACGCTAAGTAGATAATGTCTATCAGTAATATAAAGATATCAAAGTAGGGTTAAGCAGGGCCCATACACCTCTTAACCTGTTTATTCCCAAAAGCATATACAAGACCGTAGTTTCCCCAAAACCGGAAGTCACCAGAGGGCAATCCATATACTAAAGGTACAAATCAAAATCGTAGTGGTCGCGCATAGGTTAATCAGTATGACAAGGTACATGAGGCGATACCAACTAGGATACTAGTAGTTGCGTGATCCGGACTGATGTTGGGCATAGCAGCTACTACCCCAACACCGCGAAACAACACTCCCATAATCGAGGGGTGCACCCAAATCGAATCACAAAAGTAATAGATATGGTAACGAAGAAGTGTGTCCGCTAGAGGTGGCGAACCTCAATGGCCCGGCGCGGCTCCTGTTTTAGTCATGTCAGGGGTCATCCAAAATCGTTCTCTTTCTTCAATCAACGCGTTCACCAAACCATCCACTTCATTCTGGATCAACACTCCGCGTATAGTTATTAAAGTGGTTTCGGTTCAGATAGAGAGTATATCCATTACCGATCCCGGTCTCTTTAATAACTTTCGTAATTATTACACCGATTGGTCGTTTATATATTTCAAAAACCAAATCAATTTCAATTTCAAATAGAATTCGTAAATCAACATTTCATTTGTCTTTCTAAAACAATTTCCAAATTTTCGTTTCAAAACTTCCAATTTTCCGTTTCAAAATCTTATAATTCAATTTCAATTTCTATTTAAAACAATTCAAATATTGATTCAAGTTCGTATATAAGTTTCATTTCGAAATCATTTAAATAAATTCTATTTAACATTCATATCAATTTAAACTCATTTATCGATTTCATTCAATATTCGTTAAGTTACTTTATCATTCAAACAATTTCTATAAAATTTCCAATTCATTTAATCAATTCTTAAGTTCAACTTCATTAAAACAAAATTTACAATTTTGAATTAAACTAAATTCGTCAAATCAATTCTCCAATTACAAGTCTTACATTAATTCCAAAATATAACATTTCATTTTTGTTAAAGAAATCCAATTTCACTTATTTACTTCCTTAAATAATTTTCCCAAAACTTAATTAATAAAGAAACTCAATTTCAATTCTTTACGAAGTAAAATCCACTTATTCAAAAGTTCAACTTTTCTTATTAAAGAATTTCAATTCAATTTAATCATTTAATAATTCATTATTAAATAGTTCAAAACTTAATTTATTAAATAATTTCAAAGTTTAATAATTTCAAACTTAATTATAATTTCAACTTAATTCTTAAATCATTTCAAAGTTTAATAATTTCAAACTTAATTATAATTTCAACTTAATTCTTAAATCATTTCAAAGTTTAATAATTTCAAACTTAATTATTAAATCATTTCAAAGTTTAATAATTTCAAACTTAATTATTAAATCATTTCAAAATTTAATTCAATCATTTCTCAAATTAAACAATATTCTTTCATCAATTACACTGTTAATATTTTGTTTCAGATTATTAAATATTAACATTTTCCCTTCATAAAAATTTAAACTCCAACCTCATTTCAAAACCATATTATTTATTCAAATAAAATCTTCGTTTTATTTTAAATCAAATTATTGACCAATCGGGTTTTATTTAATTCTCTATATCCTAGGTCAAAGTTCAATTTGGGTATTTATCATTTCAACCCGATTCCAATTCAATTCAAAAATCAAAGCATAATAAAGGGAACTTGCAGTGTGATAACTGGGATGGTGTCAAAGTAAATAAACAAGCAATAGCAACAATCAATAATAATCCAATAATCAATTCAAATAATCCCGAAATAATCGTATTAATTCGCATTGTTATTTGTACGAATTAATATAATTATCTCTAGAATCTACACTATCATTTCATGTAGATTAAAGATTATTACATTACGGTTTTTCACTTGTCATTCAATTTACAATTTCATATATCATCAATTTAACAACATACATTCAGTGGTTCGAAATGTAATTAAACAAATCCTATGTGTCAATAAATTCAACAGTTAAAGGGGTCATATTATACAAATGTCAGTTAATCAAATTTAACATTTAATTATCCTATATCAAGTTCAATTTCATACTATTTATCATTTTAACATTAACAATTTAACGTCCAATATAAACATCAACAATCAATCAATTATCAGCCAAACTGTATTATCATCGCATAAATAATTAACAGATAATAGTGTCAGATGTCACAGGTGAACTGATACAGGTAATAACAGTGTAAATATCTAACAACAGTATATTTCAATTGTCGTTTCAATTGAAATCAAATTTAATAAATAAAAAAACGTTAATCGTGAGTGAGTGCTCACCTTTCGAGGCTAGATATAAAGAAGTTGAGTTACGAAATGCAAGCACGAATCTCAAGGCAAACCAAGCTGGCATGGATTGACGACAAAGCTGATAGATCAGAATCGATGAAGAACGGATAATCAGTTTAGATATAAACCGAAGATATATACATTATTATACCATATATATACATATCGCATTTAAATCCGTTTTATTGAAATCAATATATTTTATAACTCGACAGGTTATATACATATTTACAAAACTTGTATTTAAAATAACCATTATAAATCTTTACAACATAACGGCCCGACATATAATTTGAAATGTGCGAACAATACCAGGCTACAACTTCTATACTGTATAAACCTCTAGTACCAAATAATATATATAATAGCTACTTTATCTGGTACATTTGGACAGCTATGTCATGTTGCAGTGTACACACTGAACTTTTAAATATTATATAGACTTACATAACAAAATAGGTCCATCACCTTTATGAAACAATCAAATAAAACAAAAAAAAAATAGTTTTATATAAACACAGAGGATAACATACGAGCCAATATATATCTATTATACTATATATAACATAGAATATATGTACGCTTTAAACCAACATGCACAGATGATAAAAATTTACAAACTTTATAACTTTTATAAATTGTCAAACGTAGTCTATACCCCTCTATTATATAATATATATACTATAACATATATATAAGATACGGCTTTTGCATTATAACAGTATTTCAAATAAAATACACCGTGAATGCAAACTAAACCATATATTTATACACTATCCTAAAGTAAAATATATACACTGAAAATATTTACAGTACCTATAAATGTATTAGAACTATATCTATATATATACAACGAAAACAAATATGGGTAAAGAGGCATACGGTGGTCGGTAAGGAGAGATCTGGCATGGCGGGGCAATCTGGTGGTGGAGCAGTGCTCGAGCATGGCCTGGGTGGATAGCCGTGGCGCGTAGGCTATGTCTGGACAGAGGTCGGTGGCTTCTCGGCGAGGCTGCATGTGTGGTCAGGTCGGTTCACGTGGCGGCTGCGGCCAGGTGCAGGGTTTCACATGGTCGCTTGGGGAGGAGGGACGTGCGGCTAGGATGAGGTGGTTGCCGAGGTTAGGCGTGCAGTGGGCGAAGCACTTCGGTGGGCGGTGAGTTGTGGATGGGATCGGTGAAGAATTTATGGGGTATGGGGTGTTTCAGTTTTTAAAGGAAAATATTTTTTTTTTTTAGAAGATGAATATGGACTTTACTTGACAGGAAAACAAAATAAACTGAAGTAGTGAAACAAAAGGTCACGTATAATTTTGAACGACGTATAATTTTGAACGAAGGAAAAAAAAACGCATTGAATTCTAAAAGTATTAAATGCAAGTATCCGTTGGCTTTGGACAAATAGGTAGAAGAAAGGAAAGATGGAAAACAAAAGGTTATAATACGGGTATCGATACGGTAGGCGTTACGCAAAGTGCAGCGTGCAACGGAACTCCGAATTTGACAATCGAATATACCGTAGAGATCGGCACGACGAGACGATCAAAACGGTATATAGAAATCAGTCGTACGATCATCCGATAAGAATCGATATCGGTACCAGAATACTGCTATTTTGCAGAAAATAAGAACGACGGAGCAATAGATGTCCGAATTTGGAAAAATGACGAACTGATATTTTGCTCAGAAGATGGTTTAGAATTTTTCTATGTAAAAATATTTTGGTTTTGAAAACGTTTTATTTTCAACGCTTTTTAACTGATTAAATTGAAGTGAATTTACGCGCGAAATAAACTTTCGTATTTTCGGACGAAAATTTACCAGTTGCTATGTTTAACTAGACGTATTCCAAATATCAAATTTATATTTCAAAATTTTATCGTTTAAAATTTCACAAAATTTTAACTAATTACGTTATTAAAACGGTTGAAATTTTACGGGTCGTTACACTCTCCCCCACTCAAAACTTTTCGTCCCCGAAAAGGAACGAGGTAGTAGAATAGAAACAACCAGAAAGAAAAACAGATTTGAAATACAAAATAACAATTAATTTAAACCATATAAATTCAAATTTAAATTAATTGATATTCAATATAATTGATTTAATCCATTTGATTTCACTAAAATCAATCTCAACTATTTCTAAATTCATTATTTAGTTATCTAATTAACTTCAATTTAAAATTTCTAAAACCATAAATTTGAATAATCTTTTATTATAATCATATTTTTTTTTTCAGCAATTTAAATTCTTCTTTTATTCCAAATTATTGTTAAATTTATTCTACTTAATATATCTTATCACATATGTTTAACACATATAGATTAATTTAAACCATAAAAGTTTCGATTTAAATTAATTTATATTCACTAATTGCTTTTAAATTCAAAGTATTTTCATAAGTCGATAAAATTTCAATTTATTAATTCTTTCAAAACAAATTTATTTATTCTTCCAACGCAAATTTATTTCATTATTAACTGAGTTTACTTATTATCTTATCTAACTCTATTAACATCTTTAAAATCAAATTTAGTGTATAACATTTATTATAAACACTCAAATTTTATTTATAAATTCAATTTATACTATATATTATCCAATTACATATTCAACTTCTGAATGATTTAGGTAAGTTGTATTAGAATGCAGTTGAACAATATACAAATAAAATTTTCTCAATTCAATAATTCAAGTTAAATATTTTATTCCAAATTTTGGTTTTATTTATAATTAAAACATCTTTTAACAAAATTTAAGAATTAGGTTTTCCGATTAACTTTAAACAATTTAGAGATATATATAATATATTTATATCAAATCAAATTAAATTTTAAAATAAGATATTATACTGAAGAAATTCAAATCAAAATATTTTTCAAAACAAACCGTAGCAAAGCTACAGAATGGTTTCTCCACTTCGAAACTCGAAAATGAATGTCGATGATGCGACCGCCATCACCGAAATTATTTTCCAGCGACAAAGAGAAGAGCACTGATTTCAATATTTAAAATTCTTTGAAAATGATTTCTATTCGAAAATACTTTCAATAATATATACTTTAAAATTTTAAAACCAAAGTTCGAAATCACCGGAAACTAAATTCTCAAATTTCTGAATTAAATTCATTTCAAATTCCAAATCAATTTATAAACCGTATTTATAAATTTATTTAGAACAATAAATGATAATCAAATATTATCATTTCAATCAACAATTTAATTTACCTATTAAATTCCAGAAAATTTTTACTTATATTTTTACAATATAATCAAACAAATTTGAAAACAATATTGTGTCAGTTTGCTCTGCTCAAGTGTTTTGGAAATCCTATCGATAGCGTTGATCAGACGAATCGATCGAAAACCCAAATCAACATCAGCAACTCAAACAACACAATATATAAACATTTTAAAATTAATTTACAAATACACTTCCTCACATAACGATACAATAATGGATTTCAAAGCAAGGATAGAGATTCAAATTTTTGATGGAAATCAAATCAAAGAGAATTTTGATTCGAAAATAAGTTTGAAACAGAGATAAGACAATTTAATTACCACAATCGGGAGATGGATGAGTTTATTTAATTCACGGGCAACCTTAACCGGGTCGTCCGTAACTTCAAGAATAAGATCGATGCTGAATTCCGAGGTAAATCGACATTCGATCTCAAGAAATAGAATTCGGGTATGGCAGGAGATAGATAGCATTGTAAACCGAGGATACAGAAATCTCCGGTAAATCAATGCCTATTGTAAAGGAGTTTTGCTCCTTTACGAATCATTCGAAGATTGGCGAGACCGCCGATCTATTATAGATATCATTCAAAATGGAGTTATGGGGTGCTCCAGAATTTGAAAGAAGATGAATAGTGAGGGACATGAATGAAGTTTGGAACCGTAGGGAACGTTCCAAATTTTCAAAGGAATTGAGTCAAGGGAAGAGATTGAAACTCGAATGAGAGTGATTCTGTAAATACATTTACCCTATATGTTGAGTTTTGCCTAGAGCTACCAAAGCTCTGATACCAACTGTAACGACCCGATATTTTGGACCATTCGCGTCCATTATAAGTGTATAGGTAGACACTCATGCCGGAGTTGAATTGCTCAAAATACCGCGTTGTTAATTTAAATTTGGCAAAACTGAACATATACAGTAAATAGATATAATCACAGATCACAGACACAGAGTAATAAATGCAGCGGAAATAAAAGAGATAGTAGTTCATGAAGCTACTATATGAATATATAAAATACATCAGAGTTTACAACAGAAGAGTAATACGATACATCAGATACAAATTAGAATACATCACTGGAATCATCGAATACTGAAAGCAGAATAGATGGCTGGATCTTCAAGCAAAGCTCCAACTCCAAAGGTGAGTCTCGAAAGCTGAACCACTCAGTCTGACCCGAGCGTAAAGCAAAATACAAAACACTCGAGTCAGGATTAACATTCTTATATTAATAAATCCAACTCAAGTGAAATAGCAATTGAAATACAAGTAACTCAAAGGATGTTTGGAATAACCATCCTTCAAGGATCCGTTAAACTATCTACTAGGTAGTAATGTACGCTAAGTAGATAATGTCTATCAGTAATATAAAGATATCAAAGTAGGGTTAAGCAGGGCCCATACACCTCTTAACCTGTTTATTCCCAAAAGCATATACAAGACCGTAGTTTCCCCAAAACCGGAAGTCACCAGAGGGCAATCCATATACTAAAGGTACAAATCAAAATCGTAGTGGTCGCGCATAGGTTAATCAGTATGACAAGGTACATGAGGCGATACCAACTAGGATACTAGTAGTTGCGTGATCCGGACTGATGTTGGGCATAGCAGCTACTACCCCAACACCGCGAAACAACACTCCCATAATCGAGGGGTGCACCCAAATCGAATCACAAAAGTAATAGATATGGTAACGAAGAAGTGTGTCCGCTAGAGGTGGCGAACCTCAATGGCCCGGCGCGGCTCCTGTTTTAGTCATGTCAGGGGTCATCCAAAATCGTTCTCTTTCTTCAATCAACGCGTTCACCAAACCATCCACTTCATTCTGGATCAACACTCCGCGTATAGTTATTAAAGTGGTTTCGGTTCAGATAGAGAGTATATCCATTACCGATCCCGGTCTCTTTAATAACTTTCGTAATTATTACACCGATTGGTCGTTTATATATTTCAAAAACCAAATCAATTTCAATTTCAAATAGAATTCGTAAATCAACATTTCATTTGTCTTTCTAAAACAATTTCCAAATTTTCGTTTCAAAACTTCCAATTTTCCGTTTCAAAATCTTATAATTCAATTTCAATTTCTATTTAAAACAATTCAAATATTGATTCAAGTTCGTATATAAGTTTCATTTCGAAATCATTTAAATAAATTCTATTTAACATTCATATCAATTTAAACTCATTTATCGATTTCATTCAATATTCGTTAAGTTACTTTATCATTCAAACAATTTCTATAAAATTTCCAATTCATTTAATCAATTCTTAAGTTCAACTTCATTAAAACAAAATTTACAATTTTGAATTAAACTAAATTCGTCAAATCAATTCTCCAATTACAAGTCTTACATTAATTCCAAAATATAACATTTCATTTTTGTTAAAGAAATCCAATTTCACTTATTTACTTCCTTAAATAATTTTCCCAAAACTTAATTAATAAAGAAACTCAATTTCAATTCTTTACGAAGTAAAATCCACTTATTCAAAAGTTCAACTTTTCTTATTAAAGAATTTCAATTCAATTTAATCATTTAATAATTCATTATTAAATAGTTCAAAACTTAATTTATTAAATAATTTCAAAGTTTAATAATTTCAAACTTAATTATAATTTCAACTTAATTCTTAAATCATTTCAAAGTTTAATAATTTCAAACTTAATTATAATTTCAACTTAATTCTTAAATCATTTCAAAGTTTAATAATTTCAAACTTAATTATTAAATCATTTCAAAGTTTAATAATTTCAAACTTAATTATTAAATCATTTCAAAATTTAATTCAATCATTTCTCAAATTAAACAATATTCTTTCATCAATTACACTGTTAATATTTTGTTTCAGATTATTAAATATTAACATTTTCCCTTCATAAAAATTTAAACTCCAACCTCATTTCAAAACCATATTATTTATTCAAATAAAATCTTCGTTTTATTTTAAATCAAATTATTGACCAATCGGGTTTTATTTAATTCTCTATATCCTAGGTCAAAGTTCAATTTGGGTATTTATCATTTCAACCCGATTCCAATTCAATTCAAAAATCAAAGCATAATAAAGGGAACTTGCAGTGTGATAACTGGGATGGTGTCAAAGTAAATAAACAAGCAATAGCAACAATCAATAATAATCCAATAATCAATTCAAATAATCCCGAAATAATCGTATTAATTCGCATTGTTATTTGTACGAATTAATATAATTATCTCTAGAATCTACACTATCATTTCATGTAGATTAAAGATTATTACATTACGGTTTTTCACTTGTCATTCAATTTACAATTTCATATATCATCAATTTAACAACATACATTCAGTGGTTCGAAATGTAATTAAACAAATCCTATGTGTCAATAAATTCAACAGTTAAAGGGGTCATATTATACAAATGTCAGTTAATCAAATTTAACATTTAATTATCCTATATCAAGTTCAATTTCATACTATTTATCATTTTAACATTAACAATTTAACGTCCAATATAAACATCAACAATCAATCAATTATCAGCCAAACTGTATTATCATCGCATAAATAATTAACAGATAATAGTGTCAGATGTCACAGGTGAACTGATACAGGTAATAACAGTGTAAATATCTAACAACAGTATATTTCAATTGTCGTTTCAATTAAAATCAAATTTAATAAATAAAAGAACGTTAATCGTGAGTGAGTGCTCACCTTTCGAGGCTAGATATAAAGAAGTTGAGTTACGAAATGCAAGCACGAATCTCAAGGCAAACCAAGCTGGCATGGATTGACGACAAAGCTGATAGATCAGAATCGATGAAGAACGGATAATCAGTTTAGATATAAACCGAAGATATATACATTATTATACCATATATATACATATCGCATTTAAATCCGTTTTATTGAAATCAATATATTTTATAACTCGACAGGTTATATACATATTTACAAAACTTGTATTTAAAATAACCATTATAAATCTTTACAACATAACGGCCCGACATATAATTTGAAATGTGCGAACAATACCAGGCTACAACTTCTATACTGTATAAACCTCTAGTACCAAATAATATATATAATAGCTACTTTATCTGGTACATTTGGACAGCTATGTCATGTTGCAGTGTACACACTGAACTTTTAAATATTATATAGGCTTACATAACAAAATAGGTCCATCACCTTTATGAAACAATCAAATAAAACAAAAAAAAATAGTTTTATATAAACACAGAGGATAACATACGAGCCAATATATATCTATTATACTATATATAACATAGAATATATGTACGCTTTAAACCAACATGCACAGATGATAAAAATTTACAAACTTTATAACTTTTATAAATTGTCAAACGTAGTCTATACCCCTCTATTATATAATATATATACTATAACATATATATAAGATACGGCTTTTGCATTATAACAGTATTTCAAATAAAATACACCGTGAATGCAAACTAAACCATATATTTATACACTATCCTAAAGTAAAATATATACACTGAAAATATTTACAGTACCTATAAATGTATTAGAACTATATCTATATATATACAACGAAAACAAATATGGGTAAAGAGGCATACGGTGGTCGGTAAGGAGAGATCTGGCATGGCGGGGCAATCTGGTGGTGGAGCAGTGCTCGAGCATGGCCTGGGTGGATAGCCGTGGCGCATAGGCTATGTCTGGACAGAGGTCGGTGGCTTCTCGGCGAGGCTGCATGTGTGGTCAGGTCGGTTCACGTGGCGGCTGCGGCCAGATGCAGGGTTTCACATGGTCGCTTGGGGAGGAGGGACGTGCGGCTAGGATGAGGTGGTTGCCGAGGTTAGGCGTGCAGTGGGCGAAGCACTTCGGTGGGCGGTGAGTTGTGGATGGGATCGGTGAAGAATTTATGGGGTATGGGGTGTTTCAGTTTTTAGAGGAAAATATTTTTTTTTTTAGAAGATGAATATGGACTTTACTTGACAGGAAAACAAAATAAACTGAAGTAGTGAAACAAAAGGTCACGTATAATTTTGAACGACGTATAATTTTGAACGAAGGAAAAAAAAACGCATTGAATTCTAAAAGTATTAAATGCAAGTATCCGTTGGCTTTGGACAAATAGGTAGAAGAAAGGAAAGATGGAAAACAAAAGGTTATAATACGGGTATCGATACGGTAGGCGTTACGCAAAGTGCAGCGTGCAACGGAACTCCGAATTTGACAATCGAATATACCGTAGAGATCGGCACGACGAGACGATCAAAACGGTATATAGAAATCAGTCGTACGATCATCCGATAAGAATCGATATCGGTACCAGAATACTGCTATTTTGCAGAAAATAAGAACGACGGAGCAATAGATGTCCGAATTTGGAAAAATGACGAACTGATATTTTGCTCAGAAGATGGTTTAGAATTTTTCTATGTAAAAATATTTTGGTTTTGAAAACGTTTTATTTTCAACGCTTTTTAACTGATTAAATTGAAGTGAATTTACGCGCGAAATAAACTTTCGTATTTTCGGACGAAAATTTACCAGTTGCTATGTTTAACTATACGTATTCCAAATATCAAATTTATATTTCAAAATTTTATCGTTTAAAATTTCACAAAATTTTAACTAATTACGTTATTAAAACGGTTGAAATTTTACGGGTCGTTACAGTATACATATTCCTATTCCTAACACATTAATTCATATGCTTAGGAATTCCAGAACATTAATTTCCACTTTTTAATTTATTAGAGCCATCCTTTCCAAAAAGGAATCATTATAACTTTCCACAAATTACCAAAAAATGTGACTTTTACTCCATTTAAATTTACATGGAATTATCTTTATTTATTTATTGCAATAGACAGTGCAAACTACGGAGAAGAATATTCATACTTTACACATCTCTTTCCTTTATGGTACATTTCTTGTTAATTCAAACAATGCACTTTTTATACATATTTTAGGAATTGGATAATTTATGGAAATTACATGGAAATAGATATAATTAAATTATACCCCGTTCCTAGCAAATTAAAACATAGAAATTCAAATTCCAGGTTAAATTAGTGTAATTTAAACTAATACTAACATTTTACAACCCAACTACAAATCTGGAATAAACTTTACAACCTCATCAACACTCAACATTAATAAATTGTGACGACCCACCTTTCCACTCTTGAGAATGACACTTAACACATCCTCAATGTTCGTATGTCGTTGCCCAAGCATTCGAAAGACGAGTTATCGTGGGGTAAAAATAAAAGAATAGAACAGAAAATCTCAGCAAGGAATGGTTACATATAATACAACAATAATGTAGTACATAAGGTTACTCCTTAACATGGAGTTATCAGAGTTACATAAAAGTACTACAACTATTAGACTAGGCAGTTATACATTCTGCCTTTACACTTTCGGATACAAATACACAAACATAATCATATTGCGGAAATAGATAACGAGATAGGTTAAGGAGCCCCTGCTCGTCCATTTTCTTTAAAGAGCGCAAAGGAAACCTGCTACTCTCGGAATACTCAACTAAAATTGAGTACCTAAGAGCTTATAGAAACAAATAACTCGAGTTAAACAATAATTCTGGTATGAGCAAAAACTCTAAATAAAAGGGTGGAAATAAACATAATATGTGAGACCACCCCTCAACTGCGGAACAGGTTTTCCCTCATAATAACAACATCTAATCATAAGAATGGATACAATAATTAAACATCACGAAGTGCTCACAACACTTCCCGATGTAATTAAGAAAAAGGTAAGTTTTGAAAACAATCAAAGGAAACAAAAGGGAAATTTTCTAACAAATGACTAGAAGGGTGCGTCTTTAACCGAAAGTATACCTCTGGTCAATATACTTGAGAGGATTGTTCTCTCATGTGATTCCTCTCGTGATCTTCAAGCCAGACCCCACCAACCTGATCAAGTATCCGAGTATTTCACATCTGATGCAGATATAACCAAAACCAACCTAAAGCTGATGTGAATATATCCTAATGGGAGCAACCCTACATAACTTGGTCCCCACCTACTTCCTAGTTTTAGTCATTTTTGATAAAGGACAACAACACTCAAATGAGCAATAAATCATCTAGGATTGACGATACACAATGAAGAAAGTTGAATCGATAGTTAATAAATCAACTACCGGGGAAAATTAAAAATGATCGTATACGAAAACTAAGTTTCATATTCTTACCACTACTCGTCGATTCCAAACTCGTGCTATCCCTCAGTTGAAAATGAAACCAGGCAAGTTGAGTAAGTGTTACCTCTAGGCATTGCCTAAACGACATTTTTAACTTTCGAGATAGAAACGAGTTCATGCCTCGACATTTAGTGTTAAGAGTATGACTACATCATTTCCATATAAGTGATATCGTCTACGGAAACTTCTTGTCCGTAACCGAATCCAACTTTTATACTTTCAAAACCAAACTTATGCAGGGATTTCACATTTCAAATAAAAACTTTAACCGACTTTATCAAAATAATTGATTTATTTTAAACACTAATTAATTTCTTCGGCAAGTTAACTTAAATAAATGATTAAATATTTCAAACATTCTTTATTTAAAATAATTAATTAGCTTTAATACAACTTAATTACTTTAAACAACATTTTAAAAATGATTAATTAACTTTAATCATCCTTGTTTAAATGTATTACTAACTTTAAAACATCATTATTAGAATAATTAATTAACCCTTAAACATCATTATTAAAATGATTAATTTTAAACATCGTTATTAAAATGATTAATTAAATTTAAAACATTAGTATAAAAGTCATTAATTAATCTTAAAAACATCTTTAACATAATGATTAATTAACTTTAATACATAATTAATTAAATAATTAATTAGCCTTCAACATCATAAATTAAAATGATTAATTAATTTTAAAACATCATAAATAAAACGATTAATTAACCTTAATCACATCATTATTTAAATAATTAATTAATCTTAATCATCATTATTTAAATGACTAATAAATTTTAAAATATCATTATTAAAATAAGTAATCACATCTTTATTTGAATAATTAATTATCTTTGCAAAAACCCAAACACAAGATTTTAACCAAAGTTTTTTCAAATGGAACAACATTTTCAAAGTGCCTATATAGCGATAGTCGCTATATGGACACTTTCTTAAACACTTTCCATATGTCACTTTTCCAACCAAACATTACACAACATAACTGTGGGCACACATACAAAGGCAAGTAACAACTATACATCATGTAGGAAGTATCCTAATATTATTTACTTAGATTTTTTTCGACTAACTTCAAGTTACTTTTCTATATAGAAAGATGTCAACATTTTGCAATGGTTACCAAGCCAAACAAATCCAAACTTTTAGCACATACAAACATAAGGAAATAAAATATACTTGCATCACAAAAATAAAGGTCAAAACTTTACTTAAAAAGGTGATTTGCTCACCCAAAATGCAACCAAACTAAGTCGAACTACCACTACGCTTTGCACTAACACCCGATCTATCTTTTACTTCTCTAAAGTTTGAATTTTTGGACCCTAAATGGGCTAAAGTGGTACTGCCATGGACTATAGGGGCTCGACCAAGGGTGATTTTGAGGAGATATGGGTCTTGATGGGAAGTATGTGAGGTGTAGAGAAGAAAGCGAAGGGTTTTAACAATTTTTCTTAAGGAAAATGGTAAAAAGAAGTGATTTATTTAAATTTTAAAACTTTGTGGAAGCTATGGAAGCTTGGAAAGGAAGATGGATGTTTAGAAAATAAGAGAATGAAATGATAAAAATGAAAAGGAAAATTTGAGAATTGTTTTAAAAAAAGTATAATATGCAAATTACAAAAATACCCTTCCTTACATATCCTCCATTCATTTTGCTCCACACCATCACTTCTCTTCGTTCCTTGTCTTCTCACACACGTTACTCCCCCCTATTATGCACATTTCCATCATTCCATCACATCTTAGTACTAACATTTGAAAGCATAATGGATAATAAAGGGTTTCATGTACCTTAAGTTGAAATTTACACTTGAGCTTCTTTTCCATGTTACATCTTCCTTATATTATCTTAAGTGTGTTTACCATTTTATATCCTTAACCATTGTATATATTATTTGCATATATGTTTGTATATGTTAACTATAACATATTTCTGACAACTTTTAGACACCGCAAAATCAAAAATTCGGAAAACAATTTCCGGTCACATTTACTATTTTCCTTTGAATTAATTATTTTTGTAAATAAATTTTGAAAATCATTTCCCTATCACTAGTTATTATTTAAAAGTGTTTTATTTATGTTATAAGATTTATTAATTAATCATTCAAAAATATATTAAATATTTAAATTTTAAAGTGATTAAATTATGGGTCGTTACATCCTCCCAACTTAAAGGAAATTTCGTCCTCGAAATTTGTCATACCTAACAATAGATACCAAAAGGAACCCAAATGATATCATTAAATCAAACAAGTGCAAAGAAAGTTACTCCACCACAACTGGTGAGTACACTAAAAGATAAAACAACATACGAACAATTTACGACAACGATTCGAGATACGAATTCCTAATATAATCCTCGGTTTCCCAAGTACAATCCCTATCATCTCCACTCCACTGAACCTTAACAAGTTTCACATCATTCATACTCAACCGCTTTATATCTCGAGCGATGATACGAATAGGCCATCTAAGGATGGTTAGGTTAGGCTGAACTTCCAAATCAACTTTTTATGCCAGTTCCACTATCATTGAAGAGTCGTGTACGTACTTACATAAATGAGATACGTGAAATACGTTGTGCATATCCGATAGTCTATCCGGAAACTTCACTCTATATGCAAGTCTAACAATCCAGTCTAGTATGGGAAAAGGGCCAATAAATCTAGAGGTTGGCTTCCCTGATTTCCCAAACCTCACAACACTCTTCAATAGAGAAACCTTCACAAACACAGAATCTCCCACTGAGAACTCTAGATCCCTGTGCCTCCGATCCGCTTAAAACTTTTTTCGATCCTGCACTTTCTTCATCTTTCTTCTGATATCAGCTACCTTCTTACTTGCTTCTAAGATCATGTTGGGCCCAAGAACAATTCTACCACCAGACTCAACCCAACATGAAGGAGAACGGCATAAACAACCATATAGAGCTTTGAAAGGGGCCATGTCAATACTTTCCTAATATCTGTTGTTGTAAGTGAATTCTACTAAGGGGAAATGATCTTCTTAAGAACCTCAAACGTGTAGAATGCATGTCCATAAAAATTCTCCCAGATCTGGTTCACCCTCTCCGTCTGCCCATCTGTCTGGGGATGGTAAGCTGTACTCAGATTCAGCTCGGTCTCTAAGGAAGTTTGCAGTCCCTCTAGAACCTGCTAGTGAATATGGTGTTTCGGTCACTTACAATACTACGAGGGATACCATGAAACCACACAATCTCCTTCATATACAAACTAGCCAGACTTTTAGCAGTCCTAGTCGGCTTAACTAGAATGAAATGAGATCTCTTGGTCAGCCGATCGACGGTAACTCAAATGCCTTCGTTCCCTCTTCTGGACCTAGGAAGTCCATCAATAAAGTCCATAGATATCTGCTCCCATTTACACTTCGAGATATCAAGCGGCCGAAGCAGTCCAGCTAACTTCTGTTGGTCACTCTTAATCTACTGGAAGTTTGCACAATGACTCACAAGATCGAAACATCTCACTTCATCCCCTTCCACTAAAAGACTCTCTTTATATCCTTGAACATCTTGGTCAAACCTGGATGGAAAGATAACCTTGAATGGTGATGCTCAGCTAATACTTTTCTTCTAAGTCCATTAACAATTGGAACACAAATACGCCCGTTCATTCTCAATACGTCCCGGGAATAAATCTCAAAACTAGAAACAATACATTCTTAGAAATCCTTCTTAAGTCGAGCCAAAATAGGATCTTCTTCTTGACTAGCTGCAATCTCCTCCATCAATACTGGCTTGACTTTTACGTTAGCAACCATCGCAACATTCCTACTCAATGCATTTGCAATAGCATTAGCTTTCCCAGGGGTGTACAAAATTTCCAAATCATAAGAAGCGAGAAACTCCAGCTAATTCTATTGCCTCAAATTCAAATCTTTCTAGGGAAAGAGATATTTTAAGGACTTGTGGTCTGTGTGTGATTTGAACTTTTCACCCAGAAGATAATGCCTCCATATCTTCAGTGCAAAGACAATAGCCAAAAGCTCTAAATCGTACATAGAATAATTTTTCTTATATGGCTTCAGTTGTCGACTTGCATAGGCAATTACCTTCCCATGCTGCATCAGAATTGCTCCCAAACCGCTAACACAAGCATCTGTATATACTATTAAACCTCTACTCCCATCTAGAATGGTCAAAATAGGAGCGCTAGTCAACTTCTCCTTCAATTCCTTGAATTCATGATCACACTTGGGAATCCATATGACCATAACATCTTTCTTTGGTTAACTTCGTCAGATGAGAAGCAACCTTCAAGAAATCTTTGATGAACCTTTGGTAGAAACTAGCCAATCTCAAGAAACTTCTAACTTCCGTCGCATTTTCGGGCTTTCCTCCTGTCTTGTACTGCAACAACTTTAGCTGGGTCAATAGACATGCCTTCTCCCGAAACAACATGCCCTAAAACATAACTTCAAATTTCCAAAAAATGGCACTTAGAAAACTTAGCCTTCAACGCATAGCTCCCCAAGGTATCAAGTACAACTCGGAGATGGTATTGTGTTCCTCCTCTATTTTCGAATAGTCAAGAATGTCATCAATAAAGACAAGGACAAATTTATTAAGAATGTTTCAAAAAACTTGATTCATTAAGTCCATAAATGTAACGACCCCGTTTTTCAGTCGTCTTAATTTAGAATATTTAATTGATTTTAAATATTTAAAAGTAAGATTTATAAGTAAAATCGGTTAAATAATTGAATTTGGAATTTAATGTGAATAAAAATGATTTCTAAAGTTGATTTAAATTCTATTTGTATTAGACTGGAGTTAGTAAACTTTTGAAATTGAATTCCAAGTGAATAAACTGAAATTGGAAATTTTATAATTTAATTTGACGAGTAAAAATAGCCATTCGGGACACTGTCTTAGAATTGGACGAAACCATTTTCATTGGATCCGTAATGTTATATTATTATAATATTTTAAATTTTGTGTCGATCAGACTTACGGTTTGGTCGTGCAAGCTCGAAACACACAGAAATTTATTAAAGGAAATTTAATTAAAATAACTCGATTTGAAAACCTATCTTCTGTATATGATGGAATTGGCCTCCGATATATATTCCATTATATTCGGAATAGGGGTAAAACATTATTTACGCTAGGCGGCCTGCCTCGTTTGGAGTTCGAAAATATTTCACGTGAATAGTGTTTTAAAACGTTGTCTATACAAGGACCTTAAAACCCTAACCCTAATGTTTCTCAATCGCCACCCTATATTCCATGGCCGAAAAATCATCTCATTCATCCTCAATTTCCTCTCAATCCGTAAACTATTATCAAAAACTTTAAACTGCAAAATTGGAGAGCTCGACGAGAGCTACAAATCAAACGGTCGTGATGAACTACGGTGAGGCGAGATGGCCAGAATTTCTCTTTAAAGGCGCGGTGTTCTAGCGCGATTTCTGAAGCGTGGGGTAGGCCGAGTCGAGCGTGGCTCTGGGCGTGGGTGGAGTTCGTGATGGGCTTTCGAATGGTGGTCTCCGATCAACTTCCAGCTGCACAAGGAAGGAGCGGCGATCATGGGTCATGCATACGTGATGGGTTCGAAATGCGTACGAAGCTGGAAGAGGAAGGAGGATTAAGCAAGATAATTACGTTAATTAACTTAAGCTAATGACATTATTAATTATATTTAATACATGAATGTAAAAAATAGTGTAACTTCTTCATACGAGGTCGGATTCGCACGAAACGAATTGCGTTGGGTTCGTATTATCGAGCACTACATTTTAGAGCTGTTTGGATAAATTTGGAGCTAGCAGCTATTTTGGTTAAAATTAAACGCTCGTTTAATTTTATTCCAAATAAAACGCTCCAACGACGACTGGTAGCAAAGTGAGTAAAACTCACTCTTTCTGACCTGCTTATATTTTTATATAAGTGGGAATATTTTTATTATGTTGTTTTGATGACTGTTGGATGTTATGTTTGTGTGTGTGCGCTTGCGTGTGTGTGTATGTATGTATATTGGATGTTTGGATGTTATGTTATAGTAGTTAGTAGTTGGATACATTCCTACCTATTGGAGCAGATGAGACCCTACATTTTCCCGTGTATGAGCAAGTGACCCTTTGTACACTCTCTGCCTCGAAGCAGACATTGTATATATTTTCTCATATGTATATTTGTTGCAGGTGGCAGGTTGGAGGGATCCAACTGGATTCCTCACCATTGTTGATTTTTATTTACACATATTGTTATATATGTTGTATTATGTGATGTTTAATGTGATGGATGTCATGTTTGCTATTATTGATGTGAATCTCCTTATTTAGTACTTTTGCAGCATTGGGCCATATTTTTGGAAATTTAAAATATAATAATGATGATTTCAATTTAAAAAAAGATTTCAAAGTGCTTTTGAAAATATACATATTTTAATAATTTTTGAATTGTAAGAAAAATGAATTTATTTTAAATGAATAAAAAGTTATAATTTTTATGTTATAAAAATTATGGCTTTGTGAAATATACTTAAATATGATTTTTGAAATATGAAATTAACAACTTTGTAAAATAAGTTAAATTGAGAATTTTGAAATTAGTATGAATGGTTTATATATGAGATTTATAAAATTGATATTTTATAAATAAAAGTAATGGAATTGTAAACGAGTTTTATAAGTGTTAAAATGAAGTTATAAATGAAATGTTATAAGTAAATAAGATTTATAAAGTAAGGAAGTTATAAAAGGAATGTTATTAATAAAGAGATTTAATGAAATGGATTTTTATAAACAGTGTTTTATATATATTAGAAATGGATTTATAATCAAATTTGTAAATGGATTTGAAATTTAGAAATGAATTTATAATGGACTTTATAAATAATGAGATTACAAAAGAATGAATGTGTAAATAAAGAAATTTATAAGTAAATATGCTTATAGTGGGATTTTGATATATAAATGAGATAAACGGGAAATTGGTTAATAAAGGAATTTTATAAATGGAAGTTTTTATAAAATAGAAATGTGAATTATAAACACTATTTTATAAATGTGAAATCGATTTAATTTGATAAGCTAAATATGGATTTTTATAAACGGAAATATATTCACGTTTTTAAAGAGAATAATTCTTTAAATGAATGTTTTGGAAAGTGATATTATATAATGGAGTTTATTTGGTTTAAAAGTAAAATAAGTTGTGAATTCACTTATTATTAAAACAAGTTGTAAAATGTTTTCCAAATATTGAAATGGTTTTGGAATTATATCTTTTTAAAGATAATTTGAAGTAATATATTTGGAAAAGTGATTTAATTAATAAAAGATTAATAAATTAGGCCTAGTGACTATATAAGTGTTAAATTATATTTTTGGCCATTTTAGTTTCTCGACTTGATGTGGAAACTATTTAGTCGTACACTTAGTACGTAGCCATCTGTGTAGGCTTGATTATCGTTTGGTGTAAAGGATGTTGATTCGAGTAGTGCGGAGTGATTACTCCTATCTACCGAGCTTCATTCTTAGCCGAAGGATAACAAGTTTAAAGTTGGAAACGTGATAAGTCTACGAGACTTGGTTTCTATATGAGGTTGAGTAATGCTTTTGCATTGTTAGTGCGAAGAGACCGGGATCGGTTTATCCGAAAACCACTTTGGACCAACCTATATGCTATGATTGTGCAGGTTTGTTGATGATATTGATATTTAGGATTTTCATAGTGAAGGACTGCTTGTTGATCATTTGGGTTTAAAGTCCCAATATACATGTAGTACAGTAGTCTCTTCGTTATGAAATATCCAATGCAAGGACTATTCGCTACTAATCCTAGGGGTGATTCCCGACATGATGTGGTATGAAAGTACCTACGGTTTGTCCTGTTCCTGGACAACTTGTATGGATGGATGTCTGACATTGCATTTCTAAGATTACGTAAATTTGTTTTTACAAACATACATCTATGGTGGCGGAGAAGGCAACTTGTAACACCCCGCATTTATATATAATTAAAATGAAGCAAATACCGATGAATAATGAAAATAAACATTTTTGAATTTGTTGGAATATGTCTTCGAAATTTATACCATTATGTCCGGGGCGATTTTATGATCAGTTTCCATATATAACTTGTCAAAATCCAAGTCTATATGAAGAAGTTGTGGGAGAAACGAAAACGGGAAATAAAAGGAAAAGAAAGAAAAAAAATACATAGCGATGGACCCAGCAAGCTCCAAGGTCGACCACCCGGTCGACTTAAGGAGTAGGGCGGTCGACACCACGGTCGACCCACCTTGCTACCTGGACGATGTTTCATCTAGGTACGTGCCGAGTAATGTAAAAATTGATTTTCACGCGATCCGAGCCCTACGTTGATTAATCTGATGGCTCCAAATGATCATGTGGCGTGGTGGCTCCAGATTCAATCCAAGAATCCAATGGTCTGAGATCCCCAAACTCCCCTATAAATAGAACCCTAGGCCTAGCTCTTTTCTCACAATAAGATTTTCTCCCAATGGGTCCATCGCCTGAGGCTGGACCCTAAATATAAAATATTTCTTTTGGTTCATTGTCTAAGGATGGACCCTAAAAAGAAAATATTTCTAGGGAGGGGATCTTCTAAATTAAAATATTATGCACCTAAGCAGGGGATCCAAAAGGACTATGGAGCCAAGCTAAGCACAAGCAAAGCTAAGTACGATAAGTGAGTGGATTTAATTATATATCTTTTACGTTTATGATATAATATCGTTAGATTCCCGTTAAATAATTGTATTCAGTATTTCAGTAATTAATCCTATCGGTTAGTTATGCTAAAATGTAAGAAATTTACAGTTATTTACATCTATTTTAAAGTTATAATTTAGCCTAAATGCTAGCTTATTTTTATTCCCTTTTTATGCGAATAATATAGTTAAAGAAGAGAATTCGCAATTATGGATTAAAATAAGAAAATACTAGATTTTAGAAAATTAGATGTATGATAAGAAAAGATGAAATAAAGCAAGAAAATCAAGAATTCTGCAATAAATCATGCTAAAATAGGAGCAATAAATTAGAGAAAAATCTAATAACTTGATTTGGAAGTAAGTGATAAAACTAATTGGTTAGTTTAGAAAATAGGATACATTTCTATAGTTTAATATTTAAAAGATAGTGATAAACGTAATTGCAAGAATAAAAGAAAGAAAAAGGGAATTAGTACAAAACAGAGAATCCACTGTATTTTACACTAACCAAAAATAATAAAAGAAATATCTCGTAGTTACGAATTATTGTTTATAGTATTACTTAGTATTAAAATATGAAAATGGATTTTTAGTACGGTTTTCATAACCAACCAAATAGAATAGGACTACTTCCTAGAATAGAAATAAAGCAAAGAATTGAAGGAATCAAGTTAATTATTAGATAAAAATCTGAAGCTATAAACGATAATAAATCTAGATCTGTATTTACTGTGCAGACAATAAAATTAAACAAAATAGTTATTATGATAAGTATAGTGGTCCAGTGGTTAAGACATAGTGGAGTTGCTACATTGTGTTGTAGTGGCACCGGTTCGATACCCAGCGGCCACAATAATGAGACATAGTGCACGACCACTTATAAAACCGGCTAACCGAAGGCAATGGAATACAAAGTATCCATGGCCCCAAAGTTTTGAAAAAAAAATTCCTCTTTTTTTTTAATGTTTCTTTAAAAATGGGGACCGCTCCAAATTTTCTTTCCTTTCCCGCTGACCCATCCCATCCACCATCATCTCTTCAGCCTTGTCCTTCCTCTCCAATTCTTGTACCTCCCTCTATTCCACCCATACTTCCTCTGCCAATCTCTGTTCCACCCTTTCTTCCTCTGCCAATCTTTTCTTCTGTTGCTCATCCCTCTGACAGTGTTGAACTTGTCCCTCCTCCTCCTGTCTTTGCTTCATCTAAGACTTCACCTCCTCAACTCTCTAAACCTACCATGTCAACTCTTTCTCTTCCTAAACTTCCTCTAGCTTGGAACTCTCTATTCAAAGCAAGACCTAACAATGCTGGCACCTATGTGCCACGTGACATTCATCTAGAATTTCAAGGAGAAGCTATTATGCCACCTGCTGAAGTTGTTAAGGCAGGTAGTTCTTTGTGGTGTGATTACCTTGTTGGGTTTTTCCTTGATAACCCACTACCGTACTCAACTGTTCTGTATTATCTCAAGCGTGCTTGGAAGCTTGCTGGGTCCATTACTGTAAAATCTGATGGTTTCCTGTTTTTGTTCAAGTTTAGTAATGACGATGATAGGAAAAGAATCTCTGAATCAGATCCAGTTGTTATGAGAAACAAGTTATTCATAGTGAAGCCGTGGGATGAAAATATAGGAAATAGCTGTAGTAGTATAAAAGCAGTACCTGTGTGGATAAAACTATCAAATATACCATTATATGCATGGTCTCCTTTGGGTATTAATTGGTTAACTGCCAGAGTTGGTAAGCTTCTCTGTATGGATGCTTCAACGGAAAAATTTGAGCGTATATCCTTTGCTAAATGTTTAGTTGAAGTAACTCCAAACAATGAACTTCTGGATAGCTTCTCTGTGATGTTGCTTGATGGTACTGAACAAATTGTGAAAGTAGAATACTTATGGAAACCGGAAATCTGCACTTTTTGTAAAGAGTTTGGGCACTTGATTAAAAATTGCAAGAAATATGAAAGTGATGAAATTGTTGAGCAATGTGCAATTAATGAACAACAGAAACTTAGTGATCATAAAAAGAATAAGATGAAAAAGGGGAAAACAAATGAGAAACAAGAAAGAGTTAAGCAAGTTTGGCAAAAAGTCAATAAGAATAAGGATAAAAGAAGAAACATGAGTGAAGATGTGGGAGTAAATGTGTTGAAGATGCAAGGAGGAAAATTAGTCTCTGAGAATGATGGAAGTGGGAAAATTAAAATTGTGAATTATGATGTGCATAAATATCCAAGTGGTGATCAGGCTAGTTCTGTTTCCACACAAAATAAGTTCCACCTGCTACACTCTGAAGTGGATGAGGCTGACTTACTGGAAATGATTGATGAAGAGGAAGGTGAAATAACAAATGAAGACAATAGTAAGGAACAAAGCAATGGTGGTCACAAAAACAATCCTCATACTACTGATGGTAAAGAATATGTAAATAATGATCTGATATCAACTGATGAAGATCAAAACTTGCTTTCTAAAGATACAAACAGCTCAGAAATTTGCCATGCTTCTGGAATTAGAAAACATGTAGTGAAAGATCTCTCTGATACTCATGTAACAGAAATGGATAAAGACTGGTGCAATTCTTTTGAGCAACAAGTAACACAATTAATAACTTCCATGCATGTAAACCCTGTGGATGCACAAGCTTCTATCCCAACACTCTACAACTTTTCTATTGACTTGCTAGGATGGCCAACAAGTATTGCCAAAATCAAATCTTCAACAGTTCCTCCTATTGACCATTCCAACTCCCAAACTTGTTCCCAACCTCCTTCCCCTCGAACTCAGGCTCTCAGGAAAATAGAAACAAGATCTCTTTCTGCTAAGAGAAAAAATATTGCATCCTTTCCTCAATAATTTTTATGTTTAAAAAATTGCATCTTGGAATCTCAGAGGAGCTCACAGTAACTTGAAACTTGATCAGGTGAAAAGAATTATTACTGAATACAATATTTGTCTTTTTGGCCTTCTCGAAACTAAACTAAACTTATCTTTATCAACTAAAGCTGTTTCTTATATCAATCCAACCTGGACTTTTCATCATAATCTTGATACTGCCTCTTATGGTAGGATTCTAGTTATCTATGATCCTGCTGTATTAACTCTTTCCCCCCTTCTAACAACAAGGCAATACATCCACTTTCATGTCCTTGAAACTCAAACCCTTTCCTCTTTCTACACTACCTTTGTTTATGCTGACAATTCTGTCAACTCCAGGAAATTTTTTTTTAATGCTTTGCCTCCCCTAAGACAATCCACCCATCCCTGGATTGTGTTGGGTGACTTTAACTCCTGCTATGAATATAGTGACAAATCTGGTGGAACTCCTCTTTCATCAAATGACCTTGATCCTCTCAACCTTGCTGTTTATGAATCTGACTTGATTATGGTTAACAAATCTGGAGCTAAGTATTCATGGAATAATAGAAGTCGAAGTGGTATACGTACTTTCACTACTATTGATCACACCTTTTGCAACTTTCAAGCTATCTCTCACTGGCCCTCCCTTTCTGTTTACCTCCCTCAACCTATAATGTCTGATCACTCCCCTTTAATCTTAACTCTTGGTCTCCATTTTAAAAAGGAAAAGAGAAGTTTTAAATTTTTTAATGCTTGGGCTAAGCATGAACATTTCCTTGTTCTAGTTTCTAAAGTCAGCTCTGATTTTTCATGTTTGGTAACCCTATGTATAAGTTTTGCAGGAAGCTAAAATGTATTAAGCAGGAGATAAAATTGTGGGCATCCTCAACATTTGGCTCTGGTTGCCTGCTGTCTACTAGCTTAAAGGAAAAACTGGAGAAACAACAGGAATACATGATGGAGCACCCTCTTGATGTTCAAGCTGCTGAAGAAGAAACTAAACTATTTACAGAGGTGAATAATGCATTGTACTTGGAGGCTAGCATGAAGAGACAACAACTGCATAAGAAATGGATTGCTGAAGGAGATAAAAACACCAAGTTTTTTCATGATTCTATAAAGGTTAAGCATGCAAGAGAGAACATTTATAGCATTTTTGATGAACATGGTTCCTTTTATTCAACTGCAGATACTGTTGATAAGGCTTTCATTGACTATTTCTCAAATTTGCTTGGTAACTCTGATGGTTTTATTCCTGATCTTGATCTCATATCTTCTCTAGCATTTCCATGTATTTCTTCCCTGGAAGCTGCAACACTTATTAGCCCTGTCACCGATGAGGAAATTAAGACAACCCTTTTCTCTATGAATCGGCAATCATCTGGAGGGCACGATGGCTTAAATGTGATTTTCTTTATCTCTACTTGGAGTGTGTTGGGTAATGAGTTCTGTAGAGCCATACACAATTTTTTTAACAAATGTAAGTTGTTAGGTGAAGTTAATAGTACTAACATTGCACTTATTCCCAAAGTCAATCCTCCAACTAGTGTCTCCTCTTTCAGACCTATCTCTTGCTGTAATGTTGTATACAAATGTATATCTAAAATACTTGCTACTCGTTTAGTTAAAGTACTTCCCTCTGTTGTTTCAAAAAATCGGGCTGCTTTTATTCCAACGAGGAGTATTCTTGATAATCTTCTTCTTGCACAAGAATTACTGAAAGGTTATGGTAAAAATAAGGTACCCACTGCTGCAGCAATTAAAATTGATATATCAAAGGCATATGATACCATTCACTGGTCTTCTATAGTTAGGGTTATGGCTGAGATGGGTTTTCCTAAAACATTTGTCTCCTGGATTTATGTGTGCATCTCCACTCCATCTTTCTCTGTTGTTATTAATGGTAGACCGGTGGGTAATTTTAGAAGTAGTAAAGGAATTAGACAAGGTGATCCTATATCTTCGTATTTATTCTTGCTTGTTATGGAAGTTTTTTCTGTTATTCTCCAACAAAGGTATTTTCAGAAGTCAATTAAGTTCCACCCTAAGTGTGAACAACAACATGTTACTTCTATAATGTTTGCTGATGATGTGATGTTGTTTACAAAGCCTGAGATTCCTTCCTTAACTGCTATTTCTGATGCATTGCAAGAATTTTATAGAATGACTGGTATTAAAATAAATCAAGAAAAATCTTCTATGTTGGTATCTGGAGTTAGTGATGCTCATGCAACTACCTTACAAAGACACATTGGATTCTCTTCCATGGACATTGATATGAAGTATCTGGGTCTACCATTAATTACAAAAAGAATATCTAAAGTTGACTGTCTTCCTCTATATAGCAAAATCACTTCTGTTATGAATGCTTGGGAAAATAGGCAACTATCTCAGAGTGGTAGATTAGTACTGATTAAATCTACTGTTTTTTCCTCCCTTGTTTACTGGGCTAGAGCTATGATTCTTCCAGTCAGGCTAGTGCAACAAGTTAGGTCTGCTATGAATAGATTTTTTTGGACAGGAAGCATTCATAATAGGAAACTATTGCCTTGTTCCTTTTCTAAGTTTGAAGCCTCTAAGAATATGGGTGGTCTTGGGGTTTTTGATGTCAGGAAGTGGAATATAGCAGCAATAAGTAAACACATAGATGATCTAATCAACAAGAGAGATAATATATGGGTAGACTGGGCTTGGCATTACAATATTAAAAATAAGTATTTTTGGTGCATGGCTAATCCTATGACTAGTAGTTGGAATTGGAGAAATATATTGAAATATAGAGATGTTTTCCTTCCTATGATACTATATCCTGTCAAGGCTAATTCTACTGTCAGTTTCTGGCATGATCCCTGGGTCAGTAAAGGCCTTATCTTGTCATCAATGTGTGACTATAATCAGATTATGCAGTCTGGTATACACATTGATGCTAAGGCAATTGATTACATTCATGATGGAAAAATTGTGCTACCATACAATAGTAACCAATACTTAAGGCAACTGTGGAATGAAATGCAGCACCTTTTCTTCCCTGCAACTCAATATGACATTGTGGTATGGGATATGAAGCCACATTCTATTAAAGGAGTCTACAATTATGTCACTGCCTCTGTTCCATTGCCTGCATCTATCTGGAGCACTGTTATATGGTCTTCTGATTCTCAACCTAAAGATAACTTGATGCTATGGAAAGTTATAAACCAAGCCTTGCTAACTAGAAATGTTCTGAGCAAATATGGCATGGGATGCCCTCTGAAATGCCTGTTTTGTGACCGTTATGAAGAGACCTCTCAACATATTTTCTTTGAATGCCCTGCACTTCTTTATCTTTTACATAGAATTGGTTTAACAGCTGGAATTAACCTTCATACTGCTAACTCTGGTGATGTTTGGGATGTTTTCTACACTACTGCTAAGAAGGAAAATGAAGTGGGTAGGTTGCTTGCTGTTTGCATGAAAATTTACATGACAGTCATATGGAGAGAAAGAAATGCAATATTCTTTGAAAATAAAAGAAAGAACTGGGATGAGCTTTGGTATGAAGTTAAGAATGGTACTTATTGTCAAATGAAGTATTGACATACTGTCTTCACTCCAGATCTGCTGCATTTTTGGGAATGAGCCCTGTTTTGCTTTTCTTTTTTTTGTTGTTTTTCTTTTCTTTGTTTACTCTCTATTTCAACTGTAACATTTATTGTTTTTGCAATAAACTGGTAGGGGACCAGTTAACTCCGCTGGCTTTGCCAAAAAAAAGTGTATAATATAAGAGAATTAAATTAAATATCATAATAAAAGAAGACAGACTAATGTAGAAAAGAGATGCTTGTAATTATATAATATGCAGATTATAAAAGAAGATAAAAAGTGACAATTGCAAGTAAAATTATAACATAGGTTATAATTAAGTAGAAAGAACGTAAAGGCTTATTTTAAGACTTAGAATAAGTTAATAAGCAAATATAGTAAGGATAACGGTAGAGGCTTATTTAAAAAGACTTATACTAAGTTAATAAGCAATAGAACATAAATAATAGAAGAGGCTTATTTTAATAAACTTAAGGCTTAAAATTATGTTAATAAGCAAGATAATAGAACTGGCCCATACCAACAGCATTCCCTTCCGTCAGAAAGTGATAGTCCCATAATAGTTAGGTGAGGCTAGGGCAAGATTATGCTAATTAGGGTATATAAATAGCCAACAGAATAAGAAAAAAACTAAACGCAAATTAAAGAGATTAGACTTAGGGTCTAATAAAAGAGTGAGATGTGTTTGGAACAGCCCAAAAGATAAAGAGCCTAACGAAGCATTTCATCACAGATTTCAACGATGGAGAAGCACGTCCAACTTAGTTATTTTGGGCTAGAAGGAAGTACGAGACTTCAACGGGACATGAGGATACTCTAGGATGGCCCTTTGGTGTAGGTGTAGTGATGTGGTCCTTCGGAGGTAGGTCTGTAGGTGTTCATCAAAAGAGTATGCCTTGACTGCTATTTGCATGGCAGGACCATTATAGGCAGTCAGAAGGGGTTGGTGTTTGGAGTAGGATATTCATATGTCCCAGTACTTGCAAGTAAGTTTAGTGGGCAGAAGCCAAAAGGATAGTCGCATGTGGATATTGGCCAGCATCAAAACCAAGAACGAGTTCGGGAAAGGCTGGAGTTAAACCAATAGTCCAATGATACTTTCACTATCGAGACATTGGTTGAGGGGTACCTCCAATTGGATGTTAGATTGTTTGCAGTAGGGCACGGTCACTTAACTCTTTAGAGGTCTTTTGATTAGTTGAGGGGTGGCTGCGTGAGGCCATAGCCACGATGAGAAAAGAGACAGACCAAGTAGACTATCTGTATTGTAGGCCTAACGAAGTCGTCCTTTACAGATATAGAAAATGCCCGACCGAGTTCCGTACAGGGTAGACCTTGTTGGTGGGATTCAGAGAGTAGACGAAACGATTACATATAGTCCTCAACGTATGCACCGGGTGGTACATTGTGGATGTCCGAGCATTAGTATAGACTAGTGCGGACATGATTTTACGTTTTCATAGTAAACGACGGAACATCTATATTGTAGGCCTTACGGGGCGGTCCTTTATAAATATAGTCATAGAACGCCATGGAAGCAAGACGATGGAGTCCTTTACGAGGAGGATACGGAAGGTACCATGGTTAGTACCTAGGACCAATTTGGTCATTGGGCATATAACTACATATTATATATATATATCAGTTATTAGGTTTAAATCTACTAAGGAGTAGATGGGTATGATTCACGCACAAAGTCGAGAGTATTATAAACCTAATGAACCTAACAAAACAGTAAATGGAAATAAAACGGTATATGTAGAACTAAGCTTAGAAGTATATAATTTGTTCATTCACCAGAACTTTAGTTCTGACCCCCTCCTCATAACACCCTATAGGTTAGGTAGATGGCAGAGACTTTCCAGTTTTGAGGCACTTGTTTAGAAAATGTTATTATATTGGTGATTATTTACTTACTGTTATATTTTAGTCAGTTCCGCTGTGAGATATTTAATTAAGCTCTGATATACATGTCTTCGCCCATTTGCAAGATACCGGATACCCAAATCGGGCTTCAGTGGGCTTGGGTTTTAGCATTTTTACGAAAAATCCGGACCCACTAGAATTCGGGTTGTTACACAACTTCTCTTAGCTTAACACCCTCCTTGAGACGTACGAGCTCAAGGGTTGTATTTTTGTGGAAGGCAATTAGTAGTCAACGGAAATGCCAATGTGGCATTCAAAGATGATGTGATATGTGATATGTGAAAGGTATAGATACCTCTTTTGGCCTCACACCCAGGAAATGACTAAAACAGGGTAGAAGCAGCAAGGCTAAGTAGGTCGCTCCCATTAGGAGATGTCATCATCCTTCTAGATTTACTCTACATATGTCTAAGTATGTGGTGAATGTATAACTCGGTTACCCATTAAAGATCGGTAACGACCGGGGTGATGGCATATTCGGTACTATCCAGGAAGGGGTAGGCCGGTCATGTGTTGGTTTAGGTGGGCAGTATCTGCTTCCTAGGTGCATCCCTCTAGAGGTGTATTGTATGGAAGGTAGTCCCTTACCTAGTCATTTGCACGGAATCTAATATCCACTACGGGCCTGCCATTTTGTTTGTAGAGCCTAGTATTGCTGGAATTTAATAATGGTAACAATTTCAGCTATGTTGATTATTATTTGTATAATTGACACTATTATAATATAACATAATTTGATATGAAATGGTTTGGTTATTGTAAGGGAAAAACCCGTCTGTGTTTATGTGTGGACGTGTCTTACGAGATACCTTTGTATTGATAAAAGAACGCTTTTATAAACTTTAAAATTCAGTTGAGATGTGTTTTTCTCCCGCTGGTTTACCAGACTGATCCGGGCGTTCTTCCCATTTAATGCTCGGGTCAGACCGGGTATATTTACATATGTAGATTTGGATGCTTTGGAGCTTCAGCAGGAGAGCTGGAAGCCTTCTAGTCGTATTCCACGTATATGTTATTTTTCCGCTGCCTTGTTATTTAAATTATCAGCAGCTGTAAGGACATGTTATTATAACTGTCCAGGCCGATGATTAGTGATTGATTATTGTACTCTGATTGATGGATGTATCTATATTACAGTTTCTCTTTTGTAAAGGTTATTCATCTATATTATATGTTATTCCGCTGCGATGTGAGATTCTGTATTGTTATGGTTCTGTTTCTCTCTTCTTCTTTTTTTCTCTCTTCTCTCTTCTTTCTTTCTTCTTACCCTCTCTCTTCTTTCTCATGACTTTCCGTCATTCTGTGCTTTTTGGGTCGGACATGTGTGGTTTATTATCGATTCAAAGGGTATGGATTTGTGGGTCGTCATAGCGTGGTATTAGAGCTTTGGGTTTAGCGATAAACCTAGGCTTTGATGGGTACTCGTTATAGATGTGGTTAGTAATACCATAGAATGAGTCTGTGTGTGTGTGTATATATATATATGAGCGCGTATTTGTTAGTGATATAAAAATGTTTTATATTCGGTTGTTTGATTTGTTAAATTTGAATTTTGGGTTCTGGTCGATGCGTCTGGCTAACGTCATCGGTTGGGATTCCAAAACACTTGAGCAAGTAAACTAACACGATATTGTTTTTAAATTGGGTAAATGAAATAATTTTACCTTAATTATATTTTACATAGTAGTATATAAATTATTTGATTGTTAATGAATGGTAATAGTTGATTATTATCATTTGTTATTTGTTGTGTTTAAATAAAAAAAGTTGTTATAAACATAAATGTAAACAATGATAAACGAAATTGAAGTGAACTTATATAAGCAAAGTGAAACAAGAGAAATTATATAAGCATAAATTTATGATTTATAAATAGAAGGATTTAAAAGATATAAAAAGCACTGAATTCACTACAGTCGTTGGGAAATAATTCGAGTGGTGACTGCAGCATCATCAATATTCATTTTCGAGTTTCTAAGTGATGAATTTTCTACCTTAATAATTTACTAATGAAGTTTAGATTTGTTTTGATAAAACAAGTTTTGATTTTAAAATCTAAAGTATAATTTGATAAAAGTGTAAGAAAATAAGTTTTTGAACTTATAAATTGAAAATGCTATGTATCAGAAAAAGAAAATTTAAATTGAGATATGAGATTAAAATTTTAATTTAAGCGAAGTTAAATATATTGAGTTAGTGAAATGAAATATATGAAATTGAAGTTTAACTAAATAAAAGTTAAATAAATTGAATTGAATTTGAAATGAATTAGATAGATATTTGAAATGAATCAAATAAAAGTGGATATAAACTTAAGCTGTAAAGTGATTATATAACCATGAATTGAAATTATGGAATGTGAATAAACTTAAGCAAATATTCATGAATCTTAAGTAAATAAGTTGTATACATTATAAAATGAGAAAATATAAAGTAAAACCAATGGTTAAACAATTTTGTTAAGCAAAACAAAATCTAAATTTGAATGGTGATATGAAATTTGACTTAAGTAAAAGTTAAGTAAAATGACTTTAGAAACAAAATTTAAGTTAAGTGAAATAAAATGTTGTTTAAAAGAAATTTAACTTAAGTAATGTTGAATGAAGTTGATTTTGATATCAAAATGAATTAATTAAGTGAATTAATAAAATGAAGCTAATGAAATGAATAATGAACTTGAGTTATTAAATGAAATTCTACTTTAGTGCAAAATGAATTGAATTTAACTAATGAAATAAATTAGTTAATTGAATATGATTTTGAATGATGTTTGAAAAATTAAATATAACTTAAGTTGTGAATTGATAGTAAACATAAAAATGTTGAAATAAACGCAAGTAAAGAATGAATGTATAGGTAAATGAACATGAATTAAATAAAAGTGGATAATGAATATGATGTGAATGTAAATGGATATGATTATAATTGAATGTAAGTCCATTAGATTTAATTGGAATGAAAATTAATGTGAATAGAACAATTGTTAACTAATTGAATAATTAATGAAATGAATATTAATAAATGCATGTTAACAAATTGGAAGTTGTAGAATTGAATATAAATTAATTGAATATGGAATGAGATGTTGCTAAACATGAATTAAATTTAAGTGAGTATTAGTAAGTGGAAGTTAATGAATGTAAATTAATTGAAGGTGAATTAATTAAATGTGAACATAATGAATAATTGAATGTTAATAAAACGAATGTGAAGAAAATTGAAAGCAAATCAAATGAATGTTAATAAGAAGGAAAGTTAATGAATTAAAACTATTGACATTGTAAAATGCAAATAGAAATCGTTACTGAATGAATGTAATGTATGTTAGTTGTTTGATGGTTTCATTTGCATATGATTATTGTATAGTTATGTTATATATTGATACTATTTTCTATATACATGTTCTCTTTGGTTTGTTGAGTGTTTAGTAGGTGCAGATGGCGTATGCTTCGCATTTGGAGCTCGCTTTCGCGCTATATTGCTTATATATGCTTGATAAATAATATATAAGGTACAATCTTGGATTACATATCGTACTTTCATATTTTCCCTACGGGGTGCCTCATCCTCGAAGATGAGATGTATATTTGTGATATTTATATATGCATGTTGTGATTTTACTACGATCGAACCGCGCAAAGGAAACTCTGGCGAATTTTTCTGAAAATTTAAGGCGTTAGAAATTTTTTGAGAATTTTGGAAAAAAATTTATAACTAGAAATTTGATTATTTATAATTTGAAATGATATTAGTTGATTTTTGGAATTGTATTAGCTAATGGATATGAATGAATTTGAATACTTAGAAATTTTTTTATAAAAAGTCGCAACTAATTGATTTTGAAAAGTTAAACACTTAATAGAATTTGGAAATCTATTTTAACTAATTTGTTTTGAAAAGTTAATGGAGTTGTAGCATCTTTCTTACTTAGTAATTTCGGGAACGGAATTCTTTTAAGGGGGGAAGTATGTAACGACCCATTTTTTCAATCGTCTGGATTTAGAATATTTAATTGATTTTAAATATTTAAAAGTAAGATTTATAAGTAAAATCGGTTAAATAATTGAATTTGGAATTTAATGTGAATAAAAATGATTTCTAAAGTTGATTTAAATTCTATTTGAATTAGAATGGAGTTAGTAAACTTTTTAAATTGAATTAAAAGTAAATGAACTGAAATTGGAAATTTTATAATTTAATTTGACGAGTAAAATAGCCATTCGGGACACTATCTCGGAATTGGACGAAACTAGTTTCATTGGATTCATAATGTTATATTATTATAGGATTCCAAATTTTGTATCGATCGGACTTACGGTTTGGTCGTGCGAGCTCGAATCGCACAGAAATTAATTAAAGGAAATTTAATAAAAATAACTCGATTTGAAAACCTATCTTCTGTACATGATGGAATTGGCCCTCGATATATATTCCATTGTGTTCAGAATAGTGGTAAACATTATAAATGCCAGGCGGCACGCCTAGTTTGGAGTTCGAAAATATTTTGTGTGAATAGTGTTTTAAAACGTTGTCAATATAAGGACCTTAAAACCCAAACCCTAACCCTAACGTTTCTCAGCCGCCACCCTATATTCAATGCCCGAAAAATCGTCTCCTTCCTCCTCAATTTCCTCTCAATCTGTAAACTATTATCAAAAACTTCCAACTGCAAAATTGTAGAGCTCGACGAGAGCTACAAATCCAACGGTCGTGATGAACTACGGTGAGGTGAGATGATCGGAATTTCTCTTCAAAGGAGCGGTGTTCTAGCGCAATTTTTGAAGCGTGGGGTTGGCCGAGTCGAGCGTGGCTTTGGGCGTAGGTGGAGTTCGTGATGGGCTTTCGAATGGTGGTCTCCAATCAACGTCCAGCTGCACGAGGAAGGAGCGACAATCATGGGTTGTGCGTGCTGATGGTTTCGAAACGCGTACGAAGTTGGAAGGGGAAGGAGGATTAAGTAAGATAATTACGTTAATTAACTTAATATAATGATGTTATTAATTATATTTAATTCGTGAATGTAAAAAATTATGTAACTTCTTCATACGAGGTCTGATTCGCACGAAACGAACTACGTTGGGTTCATATTATCGAGCACTACATTTTAGAGCTGGTTTGTATAGATTTGAAGCTAGCAACAATTTTGGTTAAAACTGAACGTTATTCCAAATAAAACGCTACAACGACGACTGGAAGCAAAGTGAGTAAAACTCACCCTTTCTGACCCGCTTATATTTTTATATAAGTGGAAATATTTTTATTATGTTGTTTTGATGACTGTTGGATGTTATATATATATATATATATATGTATGTATGTATATATATTGGTGTTTGGATGTTATGCTATAGTAGTTAGAAGTTGGATATATTCCTGCCTATTGGAGCAGATGAGACCCTATACGTTCCCTTGTATGAGCGGGTGACCCTTTGTACGCCCGTCTGCCTCGAAGCGGACATTGTACATATTTTCTCATACGTATATTTGTTGCAGGTGACAGGTTGGAGGGATCCAACTGAATTCCTCACCATTGTTGATTTTTATTTACACATATTGTTATATATGTTGTATTATGTGATGTTTGATGTGATGGATGTCATGTTTGCTATTATTAATGTGAATCCCCTTATTTAGTACTTTTGCGGCATTGGGCCATATTTTTGGAAATTTAAAATAATAAAATGATGATTTCAATTTAAAAAATGATATCAAAGCGATTTTGAAAAAATATATATTTTAATAATTTTTGAATTGTTAAAGAAATGAATTTATTTTAAATGAATAAAAAGTTATAATTTTTATGTTATAAAAATTATGGCTTTATGAAATATACTTAAATATGATTTTTGAAATATGAAGTTAACTATTTTGTAAAATAAGTTAAATTGAGAATTTTGAACTTATTATAAATGGTTTATATATAAGATTTATAAAATCGATATTTTATAAATTAAAGTAATGGAATTGTAAACGGTTTTATAAATGTCAAAATGAAGTTATAAATGAAATATTATAAGTAAATAACCAATTAATTTATAATTTCCTCTCGATTCACAACCCATCGATTTCATTCCGATTCTCCTAACCATTTCCACTTTTCAAAAATAGTATCCACTAATTTCCTCAACCCTATTTCCATATCCTAATATAAATTCCACCTATGAATTTATATTCCCAAATTATCTTCTGATATTGTTTTCCTTTATTTATAAACATCATTTATAAATTTATAACTCCTTTGAGTCTCGCTTTTTACAAAACTAATCTTATTTATAAAATTCCATTTTATAAATCCATTTCTTTATCAAATCTATTTTTAGTATTGATTTCAACGCCTTCCATATTTTACATGATATCACTTTAAAAAAAACCCTTTGTTTAAAACCTTCTATATGAATTATTTTAAAATCTCTATTTAAATATATTTTTCCCGAATTGTTAAGTATGATCAAAAATCAATTATTGCTTTATCTAAACCAATCTCTTTCAAAATAATCTAAATTCCGATATAAATATTTTCATATAAAAAAAATCTCCTTTTAATTTCTTAAAAATTCAAAATAATATTTATGGTATTTAAAATACCAAAATTAAGCTCAATGCTACTATAGCATCTAATAATTTAAATCACCATATAATATATATCAGATTATTCACACAAATCATATACATCTATATATGAAATTAAAATTAACATTTTTGAGGAATCTAGTTGGATCCCTCCAACCTGTTTTTTCTGCATCCACGGATGTTAGATAACATAAAATACCAATCCCGTTTCTAGTCGGGATATCGTGATAATATAGGGTCATCCGCTATTATGCGGGGCGCATAGTGTCTCATCTGCTCCAATCGACGGGAAATAAGTCCAACTACTAATATATATATATACTACTACTATATATATTATAGCATTCAACTGATAATAAAATATCAATTCATCCAAACATCCAATAATTAAATTTAATTATTTGAAATTAAATCTAGTAATCCAAATGAGTGAGATTTACTCGTATAAATTCCCACACCAGTTTTATCGCGTAGAATTTTTTGTTGCGAACCCAGCGGGACTTGTTATGTGCACCAGACCTCGTATGATTAGATATAAAGATTATAGGTTATTGAAAAATTAAGTTACACGAATTATTTTATTACTGATACCAATATATAAAACAAATCTCACTGCTAACCTGCTGCTTAATAACTCCACCATAGCCGCCCTTCACTCCGTCCATAACCCCACCCTATAGACCACCGTTCGAACAACCAATAGTATCACTGTAACGACCCAGAATTTCAGTCATTTGAAATTCGTATATTTAATTTATTTTAAATATTCCCAAGTTAATTTTATAAGCTGAATAAATTATATTTGAAATATAGTGATTTAATTGGATAATTAAATTGATAATTTAATATTTGAAATTGTAGATATAGTTGGAAATTGAATTTAATGTGAATAAAAATGATTTATAAATTTGAATTAAATCTTATTTGAATTAGAATGATGTTAGAGAACTTTTAAAATTGATTTAAAAGTTAATTTCTAGAAATTGAATATTTTAATATTTAATTGACGAGTGAAAATAGCCATTTTTCATACAGTCTCGGATTTCAACGAAACTAGTTTCATTGGATCTGTAATGTTATATTATTGTAAGACTTCAAATTACATGTCAATCGGATTTACGGTTTGTCCGGGGCAAGCTAAAACGCGTAGAAATCTGTTTAAGTGAATTTTAAATTTAAATAAGTCGATTCGAAACCTATCTTCCAAATAAGTTCGAATTGGCTCTCGATATATATTCCATTGCGTTCAGAATAGGGGTAAAACATCATAAACGCCAGGCAGCATGCTTCGTTTTGAGTTCGAAAATTTTTCGGGTGAATAGTGTTTTGGAATTTTCTATAAAAGGCCATTTTTTCCTCTATTTTGAAAACCCTAATCAAGTTAGGGCAGGCCGCCACTTCATTTCAATGGCCGAAAACTCGTTACTTTTCTCCTTCATTTTCTTCCAATCAACACATTATTTCGAGAAACTTTCAACTGCAAACTTGTAGAGCTCCTCGAGCTTGACAAATCCAACGGTCGAGATTGGATTTCAAGCTGTGGATCGATGGCTATGGCGCCGCGTTCATCTGTTCTTTGCGCACGAATTACGAGGTAAGAAGATGATCGAATTCATCAGTGTTGTCACCATGGATGGAGCTCGGCAGGGGCTTCGAGATGATGGCCACCGATCGTGCTCTCGACGTCGTATGGTGGCTCGAAAATTGTTGAAATAATGGCGGCTATGGGTTTAGAACGCGCGGGTTTGAACGAAGATGGAGAAGCAATTTCGATCAGCCTAGATCCTATTTTCCAAAAGCAACGGCAGAGATGAAAGTAGGGTTTAAAAAAATAAAAAGAAATGAAATTAATATATATAATAATTTGTATAAACTTTAAAAAGCTATAACTTTTTCATACGAGATCCGTTTCGCACGAAACGAATTGCATTGGGTCAATATTGACGAGCACTACATTTTAGAGCTAGTTTGGAGTTGATTGGAGCAAGTGAAAATTTTAGGTAAAATGAAACAACCCGCAGTTTCGTACCCCTTGAATTGACATCAATTTCCATCAAATCAACTTAAGAAGAACGGAAATACGAACCATTTGGGTTAAAGAAGAAGAAGTAGAAGAAGAAAATAGAAGACAACATTAGAATCTAACCATCGCAGCGGAATAAAATATAATAGATAATAACTGATCTTTACAGAAAATAAACTATATCTATTTATACATACATCATCAGAATACAACATCAGAGTACAATAAACTCGACATCAAAATTCGGGACAGTTATAATAACTTATCCACATACAGAATGCAGAACATACACGGAATATATACCAAGTATGAGTGATACGTCTTGCCATCCGGCTCGTCTCCTGAGCTCCACAGTATCCTATCCGGTATCTATAATACTCGGTCTGACCCGAGCATTATAGTTAAATAACACCCGAGTCAGTCTGGAAAACCAGCGTGAGAAAATACACTCAATTGGATTATTAAAGTTTTCCAAACCCTTTGAAAACAAAAGCATCTCGTAAGACTACGCCAATAATAAACATGTCGGGTTTTTACCTTACGATAGCCAAAACACTTTTTATCAAAACCATCTGATATTATAATAGTGTCTATATACAAATACTTATTCAAATAGCTGAAATTGTTACATGATTAAATTCCAGCATACTAGCCACAAAGTGGGTTATACTAACAAAAACCGTAAAAGGCACGTAGGGAGAATAGATTTCCAACAAATGACTAGGCACTGGGGTACCACCTGTCACAGTACCTGGTCTAGATCAGCGTACCGAGGACCACGCCCGATCCCCTGCAACACAAGATCGGAACTACCCCTTACTGGATAATTCGGAGTAAGATCACCCCACGGTTGGGATCACCAACCGCACCACTAAGCCGAAATAAAAAGGGACATCTAGACAGGGATGACCTCACCCTAATGGGTGCTACCCACATAGCCTTGCTGCATAACCTTTGATTTTCAGTCATTCCCGGTTGATGAGGCTTGAGGCTAAGCGTTACCTTTTTAGAACCGTTTCACTTAGAATGCTCATCGTCCACCTGACGATGTTCTGAAAGCATTCATCCATACAAGTCCGTCTCGGGTTCGAACGGAACCGAAGGCACCACTCCATCTTAGATTTCAACTCGTTTTCCCCACGAAAACGTACAAACCGGATCGAAGTGGTTTTCGAGAAATAAATCTCGATCCGGTCTCTTCGAAACGATCAGCGCATTGGCCAATATTGATAGTCGGTTATTTAACTATCAATCAACATTCACAAGCATCCATCAAACAATAAATAATTTTCCAAATTATTTATTTACCTCACAAATATCTCCGCAAGATATATTTCCATTTTCAACCCTTTTGAAAACAGTTTTCAAACCACACTCTTCTCATGGAATAAATTCCCAAATATTTATTACCACTGGAAACACCAAGTACAAAAACTTTAGATTTTTAATATAATTTAAAAACACTTTATAATACAATATACTTTTAAAATGTTTAAAATAAAAACTACTTTAATACTTTATTCAAAGATATATACTTTAAGAATGTTTTAAATAAAGCTACTTAATAGATTATAAAACTAACTTTATCTTTAAAATATAATACCCATTCAACCTTTAAATAATTACTACAAAAATAAATTTGAAAAATACTTACTTTAAAATTTAAACAATTTAAAAATAATAATTTCCCAAAACATACTTTGAATTTTAACTTATACTTAAGAATTTGCTTTGAAACGTACTTTAGATTTTAAACAAAATAACTTAAAAACACTTTATTATAAAATATACTTTAAACGTTTAATAATAGATTTTCTAAAACATTTCTTAATAACAAATTTTAAAGCCTTTAACTTATACATAAAAAGTCTCCTTTAAAATATACTGAGCTTTCCAGGGAAATACACTTCCCATTTCCATACCTTTAAAAATAAATCACTATTTATTTTTAAATCAAATTTCCATTCCTTTATAAATTCCCATCGTGAAATTTATACTTCCAAATATCCACTGATATCCATTTCACTTTATAAACCCAGTTTATAAATTTCAAAATCTCACTTCTCTTTAAAATTCCAATTCCAAACACTTGAATCAATTTACAATTGATTTCCAATTTACTTCATTTTGAAATAAATTTTCTTACTTACTCCATTTACTTCAAAATCCATTAACTTCAGATTTTATTTCTTTATTATGATTTAAAATCTTTAAACTGAAAATTTTAAATTCCAGATTTCTCGAATTCCTTCTTTTTTCTTTTAATTAAATTTAAACCTTGAATTAAAATAAATTCTTTATTCTTTTAAATAATATGACTTAGGTTTAAAAATTCCTTTTTATTCCTATTTATCCATAAATCTCCTTTCACATATCCGAAATTATTTATTTAAAAATTAAAATCCACTTATCCTTTTTCAAATCATTTATTCCAACTCTAAAATTATTTACTTAAGAATTTTCCTTTTTATTTCCCTTTGAAAATCCAATCTATATATTTTTGATGACCCGGCCTACCTAATATATTCAATCAATCCACGACATTCAATATTTTCAATTTTCAATTTATCACAGAATATCAAATAAACCATATCACAGGATATTAAATAATCTAAATAATTTTGAGGAATCCAGTTGGATCCCTCCAACCTGTTTCCCTGCAACCACAGATGTTAGCACAATACCAATTCCACTTTATGGTGGAATATCGCGGTATATGGGTTTAAATAACATCATCCGCTATTATGCGACGCATAGGGTCTCATCCGCTATATAATGCGGGAAATCAATCACTCCAATATATATAGACTACTATATATAATAATATCACATCCAATCAATTCAATCATTCAATCAATTATTTAAATTTAACCATTTAAATTTAAATAAAACCCAGATGAGTGAGATTAACTCACCTTCGATTTTTGTTTTGCAATGCAAACCCAAACCGGCTTGTTTCTTCACGATTTTAGACCTTATATAAACAATATATGTTTTGTTAATATTCGAGTAAATCGAACAATTAATCTCTTTTAAAATGAATTAGCATGTTAAATATATGTTTATGTATAATTATTTTCCCTTTGAATCTACATATATATACCTATATACAGATTTAAAATCCAACTTTACATAAACTCCTCAAACATTTAAAATTCCTATTTTTTTAAAACCCTACCTATCTATATATTTCTTTTCTGCATATATATACATATATATTAAAAATATAAAAATGCAGTCATCCTTTACTGAATAAATTTGCTTCTTCTTTCTACAAGTATATATATATATTTCTGTCTACAAAAAGGTTTTGTATATTTTTTTTCTTTTTACCTTATATAAATTTAATTGCTTTTATTTAAAAAATCATTCATTAAATCAAAATTGTACCAATATCTCCTTTTAACAAAAATCCGATCTTAAAAATTCTTCTTCCTGCTTCTGTATATATATATATATACATTATTAATTTTAAATTGAACGGAAGTAAATCGAATGATTACCATCAACGCGGCCGATTCGAGTTAAACGTCGACTGCCCTGTTTGCCCTCGTCTCTTCCTCATACGACTCGCCCCGATACTCATCTCCTCAACACATTCGAACATCCACCTCTTCGTCGACGCGCCTACTCACAATCCTCGTGATAGAAAACGATCGAGGCCACCATTCAATTGAACTTGCCTTATCTTCCAGCTACCCACTCCACACGACCCAAAGATCACTTCACCGCCTCCCTCCAGATCGCGGCGCACGATGCGTCGAGCTCGAGCCCAAGAAGAACGAATGAGAACGGAATGTCCTCTCTTTTCTTTTTAGAAATTGGCAAACTCGATTTCGATTGCGGATCCCTAAAGTTGCCGAGTCCCCTCTGCCGAACACCCCTCAATTTCAATTCGAATTCGAAATTCAAATGTTCTGATAGCGGCCATTTTTTTTAAAACTGGGTTCGATTTCGTTTGACTGAAGAAAAAAGGAAGGGCCAACTTTGAATTTGAATGAAAGGGGAGGAAGCCTTGTCTTCAAATTGTAAAGGGTAGAAAACTGTTCGGCCATTTATTTTCTTTTAAAAAAAACGAGAAGTGTGAGATGGAAGATAAGGGATCGTGGGATCGAGAAGGCAAAGGAAGCGTGTTGAAAAAGAATCTAGCTACAGTGCTTCTGAAATAAGGTGAGAAGGTTCTGGTGTGAAGATGTTTGACTAGTCAACAATATATATATATAATATTATTTAAATTTAAACGTCTCGAAATCGCAACTCAAAATTTTGACATCCTATCGAAGCGTGCCGCTAGGCGTTCATAATGTTATACCCCTATTCCGAACACAATGGAAGAGGTTTCGAGTCCTAACTCGATCGTATGGAGAAGATAGCTTTTTTAAACTCAGTTATTATATTAAATTTTCGATATAAATTTAAGGGCGTTTATCTATCGTACGATCACACGATAACTCCAAACGCTACGAAAATTGAAATCCGATAATAATACATTATTACGGATCCAATGGAACTGGTTTCATCGAATTCCATGACCGTGCCTCGGAAGGCTATTTTTAAATATCAATTTAAACAATATATTTCAAAAACTGAACAAACCACTATTAAATTCAATTTTAAAACTTCTATTATATTCAGTATTGTCAGTATAAATTTTACAAGCTTTCAATTTATTTTTAACTGGCTTAAAACCCAGATTCAACATTTCACCCAATTTAATCATTAAATTCAATAATTAATTATCCAATAAATAGAGATATTTTAAATTTAAGTTAAAATTAACCTTTTAAATATTTAAAATCAATTAAATATTCCAATTTCAAATATCTAAAAATTCCGAGTCGTCACATTCCTCCCCCTTTAAAAGAATTTCGTCCCCGAAATTGCTAGTTAGGAAGAATGGTCCATTACCCGTTTACTATTTCCCAAATCAAACAGTTCCAATAACTTTTCAAAACAATTCCTTTATTAACGACACACTATCCCTCTTACTAACTTTTCATCTTAACCATTAGTTCCAAACAATATTACTTACTTATCATTTCAAATTTAAATTTAAATCCAAATTTTGAATTATTAAAATTTTCTCAAAATTTTTCTAACTCCTTAAATTTCCAAGAAATTTTGCCAGCGCCTCCTTTGCGCGGCTAACTCGGTACAACTACAAAATGCCTCTACAGGCTTCCAAATTTCAAAAGAAAACAAAACGCCAAGTGGCTAGATAAAAAAACCCAATCAAATTCATACAGAAATTTTAAATACATACCTTTTTGTTGAGCAATTTAAATTATCTTTTGAAATCAAAAACATCCATTTCTCTTGTTTTTAAATTACCTGTATACTACTCTGCAATATTATCCAACCACAGCATTCCAATTTGATTTTTTATCAAATTGTTAACTTAGTATACTTCCAATACCAAATTTACTTAAGAACTTTCACTATACCACTTGGTTTTAATTTACTTCTATTCAAATTGGATTCCAATTCCATATAAAATCAATTTGCTTCAATTTATTAGTTATTTTCAAATCTAAATACTCTCTCCCGAATTTCATTTAGATTTTCATTTTCAATTTTGCTTGGATTCAATTTATCTTCAACTTTGAATATTGAATTTTATTTACCTTTATCTCAAATTCCAATTTTAAATCATTTGTCGTTAGCGAAAATTTACAAAAAATTTCAAAAATTTTCTAACTCCCAAAATTTTCGAAAATTTTTGGCAGAGTCTCCTTTGTACGGAGGAGCTTTTGCAATTTGACAAGAGATATAAATATATATACATCGACCCACTCGGTCGGAAAACAAAAACAGTTCATATTTCCTATTTTTATTGCGTAGGCGTACCTTATTTAGCATTTTTAAGCAAGCGGATTATTATTTTAGCATTTTGCACGATCAAAACCAGCCAAACGGTTTCCCTGCACCTGTACTTGCTCAAGTGAAACATGTAAGTTCCATATATATATGAAATTCATTATCATTTTACTTACTTTCAATAGCTAAACCATGCATTACATAAACAATTTATATGGTTTCAAAGCTAATTTAATTACTCTCAACAAATTTTCAAACCACTTTATCGTATTTAAGTGACTTACACTCACTTGTTGCATACAATAGATTTTCAATCGAAACAAACTCATATCCAATTTAATCGATTGTAAAATCAATCTATTTCACTTTTATCACTTCATCGAATTTATTTAATTCTCGTTTCCATCAAACGACAATTTATTCTCATGCAAATAAATGATCACTTAAGCTTATAATCTTTTAAATTGATTCCAATTCAATTTACACTTAATTTCATTCCATTTAAATTTATTCACCACTCATCCACTTGCATTTTATTTCATACTCGCCAAATTTTATTCAAAACCTTTTTATTTAAGCTCGACAACCTTCCATGCTTGTATATCATTAATTCATATTGGATTTTATTTACAACTCAAATCATTTCTATTGTAATCCAATTCCAAACACTTCACTTCATATTTAATTCACTTACAATTCCAAGTGGGATTTATATTTATAACTCAAGCTTCACTTTCAAACTCTATTATTTATTCACAATTCAATTTTTAATTAACCCATTCGAGTTCCATTTCCACATCTCATTAACTAATTTATTATCAAATTAGTTTATTTCCAAATTTTATACCCAATATTTGATTTTTATTTCAAAAATCACTCTAACTATTTTACTTGAGTTCAATCTATTTTATAATTCAAGTTTTGGATTTTTATCCATTTCTCAAAATGCAAAACAAATTTATTTTGGCTTATTTATCCCACTTCTAAATTTTATAAGTCATAACTTATTTATATCCATACTTCCATTTATTTACACTTATTTATTTCAGTAAAAATTTTAGTCCATTCAATATTATCTATAACTCAGCTAAATTTGGTTTAATTCAATTTTATTTAACTTAACCCCAGTTAAATCTAACTGCTTACCATTCCTTTGAATTTTGTTAAGCAAGGATTTAATTCCATTTAATATCCTTCCAATATCCAATTTCAGTTCATTTACTTACAATTATAAATTCATTTATTCGTTCCCAAATTTATTTTCAACCAATAAATTTTATTCCCAAACATTAATTATTTTAGTCCATTTGAACTACTTCTATACTTAGTTTTACACAAGTCCAAATCAATTTATTATTCCAGAAACATTTCTAATTAACTTCCAGAGTTTTAAGCAATTTCTCAACACTCAAAATTACCTTTGAAATCAATTATCCAAAATCCTTTGCATTCCTAAAATCAAACCCAACCTTTGCAAACAATTTCAATTCAAAACAATTTGGTAGCAATTCCTCTCATAGAAACTCGAAAATAAACATCGATGATGCTGTAGTCATCACTGAAGTTATTTTCCAGCGACCGGAAGAGTTTAGTGCTTTTACTTCTTTCAAAAATATTTCAAACAGTTTTAAATTCTAAATCTCACTAGGTTTCAAACCCTATTTAAAAATATTTTCCAAATAATATCACCATTAGTTCTTCAAAATCTTTGAAATTTATTTTCAAACTCAAAGGAGTTTAATTTCCAAAATTTCAAATTCCAAATTCCTTTCAATTCATATTCAAATATTACTCATGAATTTTTACTTCATTTCCAATTATAAACTATATTTATAGTTCACATTTACAAATTTCATTTTATTATCTAAATTTATTCCCTTAACATTTGTTATAATTCGATTTCTTATTTAATTTTACACTTAAACAATAATAATTTAATATTATCACTTCCTAACAACCAAGCAACCAAATACTATAATAATTTACAAAAATTATTTCCTTATATACAAAAATAATTTGGGTAAAATTATTTCATTTACCCTATTATAAAACAATACTGTGTCGGTTTATCTTGTTTAAGAGTTTAGAAACCCCTATCGATGTCGTGGCATCCCACGTATCGACCAAAATCCATAAACACTCAACTGATAAATCAACACAATATAAAACCATTTTATATTCACTAACAAATACGCGCTCATATCTATTTTTACACTCAAACTCATTTTAGAGTACTATTGACTCTATTTCTATGAGTAATTTCCACCAGAGCCAAGGTTATCGCCTACCTAAGCTCTTATACCAAGTGAAACAGCCCGCAGTTTCGTACCCCTTGAATTGACATCAATTTCCATCAAATCAACTTAAGAAGAACAGAAATACGAACCATTTGGGTTAAAGAAGAAGAGGTAGAAGAAGAAAATATAAGACAACATCAGAATCTAACCATCGCAGCGGAATAAAATATAATAGATAATAACTGATCTTTATAGAAAAGAAACTATATCTGTTTATACATACATCATCAGAATACAACATCAGAGTACAATAAACTCGACATCATAATTCAGGACAGTTATAATAACTTGTCCACATACAGAATGCACAACATACATGGAATATATACCAAGTACGAGTGATACGTCTTGCCATCCAGCTCGTCTCCTGAGCTCCACAGTATCCTATCCTGTATCTATAATACTCGGTCTGACCCGAGCATTATAGTTAAATAACACCCGAGTCAGTCTGGAAAACCAGCGTGAGAAAATACACTCAATTGGATTATTAAAGTTTTCCAAACCCTTTGAAAACAAAAGCATCTCGTAAGACTACGCCACAAATAAACATGTCGGGTTTTTACCTTACGATAGCCAAAACACTTTTTATCAAAACCATCTGATATTATAATAGTGTCTATATACAAATACTTATTCAAATAGCTGAAATTGTTACATGATTAAATTCCAGCATACTAGCCACAAAGTGGGTTATACAAACAAAAACCATAAAAGGCACGTAGGGAGAATGGATTTCCAACAAATGACTAGGCACTTGGGTACCACCTCTCACAGTACCTGGTCTAGATCAGCGTACCGAGGACCACGCCCGATCCCCTGCAACACAAGACCGGAACTACCCCTTACTGGATAATTCCGAGTAAGATCACCCTACGGTTGGGACCAGTAACCGCACCACTAAGCCGAAATAAAAAGGGACATCTAGATAGGGATGACCTCACCCTAATGGGTGCTACCCACATAACCTTGCTGCATAACCCCTGATTTTCAGTCATTCCCGGTTGATGAGGCTTGAGGCTAAGCGTTACCTTTTTAGAACCGTTTCACTTAGAATGCTCATCGTCCACCTGACGATGTTCTGAAAGCATCATCCATACAAGTCCGTCCCGGGTTCGAACGGAACCGAAGGCACTACTCTATCTTAGATTTCAACTCGTTTTCCCCACGAAAACGTACAAACCGGATCGAAGGGGTTTTCGAGAAATAAATCTCGATCCCAATCTCTTCGAAACGATCAGCGCATTGGCCAATATTGATAGTCGGTTATTTAACTATCAATCAACATTCACAAACATCCATCAAACAATAAATAATTTTCCAAATTATTTATTTACCTCACAAATATCTCCGCATGATATATTTCCATTTTCAACCCTTTTGAAAACAGTTTTCAAACCACACTCTTCTCATGGAATAAATTCCTAAATATTTATTACCACTAGAAACACCAAGTACAAAAACTTTAGATTTTTAAAATAATTTAAAAACACTTTATAATACAATATACTTTTAAAATGTTTAAAATAAAAACTACTTTAATACTTTAGTCAAAGATATATACTTTAAGAATATTTTAAATAAAGCAACTTAATAAATTATAAAACTAACTTTATCTTTAAAATATAATACCCATTCAACCTTTAAATAATTACTACAAAAATAAATTTGAAAAATACCTACTTTAAAATTTAAACAATTTAAAAATAATAATTTCCCAAAACATACTTTGAATTTTAACTTATACTTAGAATTTTCTTTGAAACGTAATTTAGATTTTAAACAAAATAACTTAAAAACACTTTATTATAAAATATACTTTAAACGTTTAATAATACATTTTCTAAAACATTTCTTTATAACAAAATTTTAAAGCCTTTAACTTATACATAAAAAGTCTCCTTTAAAATATACTGGGCTTTCCAGGGAAATACACTTCCCATTTCCATACCTTTAAAAATAAATCACTATTTATTTTTAAATCAAATTTCCATTCCTTTATAAATTCCCACCGTGAAATTTATACTTCCAAATATCCACTGATATCCATTTCACTTTATAAACCCAGTTTATAAATTTCAAAATCTCACTTCTCTTTAAAATTCCAATTCCAAACACTTGAATCAATTTACAATTGATTTCCAATTTACTTCATTTTGAAATAAATTTTCTTCCTTACTCCATTTACTTCAAAATCCATTAACTTCAGATTTTATTTCTTTATTATGATTTAAAATCTTTAAACTGAAAATTTTAAATTCCAGATTTCTCGAATTCCTTCTTTTTCCTTTTAATTAAATTTAAACCTTGAATTAAAATAAATTCTTTATTCTTTTAAATAATATGACTTAGGTTTAAAATTTCCTTTTTATTCCTATTTATCCATAAATCTCCTTTCCCATATCCGAAATTATTTATTTAAAATTTAAAATCCACTTATCCTTTTTCAAATCATTTATTCCAACTCTAAAATTATTTACTTAAGAATTTTCCTTCTTATTTCCCTTTGAAAATCCAATCTATATATTTTTGATGACCCGGCCTACCCAATATATTCAATCAATCGACGACATTCAATATTTTCAATTTTCAATTTATCGCAGAATATTAAATAAACCATATCACAGGATATTAAACAATCTAAATAATTTTGAGAATTCCAGTTGAATCCCTCCAACCTGTTTCCCTGCAACCACAGATGTTAGCACAATACCAATTCCACTTCAAGGTAGAATATCGTGGTATATGGGTTTAAATAATATCATCCGCTATTATGCGGCGCATAGGGTCTCATCCGCTATATAATATGGGAAATCAATCACTCCAATATATATACTACTATATATAATAATATCACATCCAATCAAGTCAATCATTCAATCAATTATTTAAATTTAACCATTTAAATTTAAATAAAACCCAGATGAGTGAGATTAACTCACCTTCGATTTTTGTTTTGCAATCCAAACCCAAACCGGCTTGTTTCTTCACGATTTTAGACCTTATATAAACAATATATGTTTTGTTAATATTCGAGTAAATCGAACAATTAATCTCTTTTAAAATGAACTAGCATGTTTAATATGTGTTTATGTGTAATTATTTTCCCTTTGAAACTACATATATATACCTATATACAGATTTAAAATCCAACTTTACATAAAATCCTCAAACATTTAAAATTCCTATTTTTTTCAAAACCCTAACTATCTATATATTTCTTTTCTGCATATATATACATATATATTAAAAATATAAAACTGCAGTCATCCTTTACTGAATAAATTTGCTTCTTCTTTTTGCAAGTATATATATATTTCTGTCTACAAAAACGTTTTGTATATTTTTTTCTTTTTTTCTTTTTTTCTTTTTACCTTATATAAATTTACTTGCTTTTATTTACACATACATTCATTAAATCAAAACCGTACCAATATCTCCTTTTAACAAAAATCTGATCTTAAAAATTCTTCTTCCTGCTTCTGTATATATATATACATTATTAATTTTAAATTGAACGGAAGTAAATCGAATGATTACCTCTGCTTGAACCCGGCCTCGATCTCGACCACACCCTTCGCGACCTACCGCCACCATCAACGCGGCCAATTCGAGTTGAACGTCGACTGCCCTGTTTGCCCTCGTCTCTTCCTCATACGACTCGCCCCGATACTCATCTCCTCAACACATTCGAACATCCACCTCTTCGTCGACGCGCCTACTCACCATCCTCGCGATAGAAAATGATCGAGGCCACCCTTCAATCGAACTTGCCTTATCTTCCAGCTACCCACTCCACACAACCCAAAGATCACTTCGTCGCCTCCCTCCAGATCGCGGCGCACGATGCGTCAAGCTCGAGCCCCAGAAGAACGAACGAGAATGGAATGTCCTCTCTTTTCTTTTTAGAAATTGGCAAACTCGATTTCGATTGCGGATCCCTAAAGTTGCCGAGTCCCCTCTGCCGAACACCCCTCAATTCAATTCGAATTCGAAATTCGAATGTTCTGATAGCGGCCATTTTTTTAAAACTGGGTTCGATTTCGTTTGACTGAAGAAAAAAGTAAGGGCCGGCTTTGAATTTGAATGAAAGGGGAGGAAGCCTTGTCTTCGAATTGTAAAGGGAAGAAAACTGTTCGGCCATTTATTTTCTTTTAAAAAAACGAGAAGTGTGAGATGGAAGATAAGGGATCGTGTGTTCGAGAAGGCAAAGGAAGCGTATTGAAAAAAAATCTAGCTACAGTGCTTTTGAAAAAAGGTGAGAAGGTTCTGGTGTGAAGATGTTTGACCAGTCAACAAAATATATATAATATTATTTAAATTTAAACGTCTCGAAATCGCAACTCAAAATTTTAACATCCTATCGAAGCGTGCCGCTAGGCGTTCATAATGTTATATCCCTATTCCGAACATAATGGAAGAGGTTTCGAGTCCTCGATCGTATGGAGAAGATAGCCTTTTTAAACTCAGTTATTATATTAAATTTTTGATATAAATTTCAGCGCATTTATCTATCGTACGATCACACGATAACTCCAAACGCTACGAAAATTGAAATCCGGTAATAATACAATATTACGGATCCAATGGAACTGGTTTCATCGAATTCCGAGACCGTGCCTCGGAAGGCTATTTTTAAATATCAATTTAAACAATATATTTCTAAAACTGAACAAACTACTGTTAAATTCAATTTTAAAACTTCTATTATATTCAGTATTGTCAATATAAATTTTACAAGCTTTCAAATTATTTTTAACTGGCTTAAAACCCCATATTCAACATTTCACCCATTTTAATCATTAAATTCAATAATTAATTATCCAATAAATCGAGATATTTGAAATTTAAGTTAAAATTAACCTTTTAAATATTTAAAATCAATTAAATATTCCAATTTCAAATATCTAAAAATTCCGGGTCGTCTCATTGTAAAATTAAACGGTTGTTTAATTTTATTCGGAATAAAACACTGCAACTGCTATTGGAATCAATGTGAGTACAACTCACTCTTTCTGACTCACTGATATTTTTATATAAGTGAGAATAAATGTTATTTATGATGATTGATGATTGTTTGGATGATATATGATATATTGTATATGTATTGATTGGTATTTGGATATATACCTGCCTATTGGAGCAGATGAGACCCTATACGTTCCCGTGTATGAGCGGATGACCCTTTGTACACGCGTCTGCCTCGAAGCGAACATTGTACACATATTCTAATATGTATATTTGTTGCAGGTGACAGGTTGGAGGGATCCAACTGGATTCCTCACCACTGTTGATTTATTTACAAATATTGTGATATATTCTGTTATCATGTGATATATGATGATTTGGATGCCATGATTGATGTATTTAGTGCTGTTGCAGCATTGGGCCTATTTTGGTAATTTAAAAATATTAAAGTGATGATTTTCAAATTAAAAAGGATTTTCAAGTGATTTTGAAAACAGATGTTTTATTGATTTTTGAATTGTAAAGGAATTGAATTTATTTTGAATAAATAAAAGTTATAATTTTTTATGTTATAAAAATTATGATTTTTGTGAAATGTACCAAAATGTGATTTTTGGAATATGAAATGAACTATTTTGTAAATATAGTTTAAATTGAGATTTTGGACTTATTATAAATGGTTTATATAGAAGATATAAAATTGAATTTTTATAAATCAAAGTAAAGGAATTATTAAGGAATTTTGTAAATGATAAAATGGAGTTATAAATGGATTTTATAAGTGAATATTTGGCAAATGATTTAAATAAATAAAAGATTAATTTAAAGGGCCTAGTGATTGTATATGGTGCTAAATATTTGTTTGTTTGCTTTGATAGTTAAATAACCGACTATCAAATTTGGCCATTTTAGTTCCTCGACTTGATGTGGGAATTATTTAGTCATACACTTAGTACGTAGCCTTCTGTGTAGGCTTGATTATCGTTTGTGTTGAGGATGTTGATTCGTTAGTGCGGAGTATTACTCCAATCTATCGAGCTTCCTTCTTGGCCTGAAAGTTGAAAGTTGGAGACGTGATAAGTCTATGAGACTTAGTTTCTGTGTGAGGTTGAGAAACGCTTTTGCGTTGTTGGTGCGAAGAGACCGGGATCAGATTTATCTGAAAACAACTTCGGACCAATGTATATGCGACGATTGTGTAGGTTGCTTATGATGATATTGATATTTTGGATTTTCATAGTGGAGGACTGCTTGTTGATCATTTGGGGTTAAAATCCCAATATACATCCAGTAGCAGTAGTCTCTTCGTTATGAAATATCCAATGCAAGGACTATTCGCTACTAATCCTAGGGATTTCCCGACAGGATGTGGTAGGAAAGTGCCTTCGGTTTGTCCTGTTCCTGGACAACTTGTATGAATGTTTGTCTGACATTGCATTTATGAAGATTACGTATATTGGTTTTTACAAACGTACATCTGTTTGGTGGCGGAGAAGGCAACTTCTCTTAGCTTAACACCCTTCCTTGAGACGTACGAGCTCAAGGGTTGTATTTTTTGGAAGGCAATTAGTAGTCAACGGAAATGGCCGTGTGGCATTCATAGTGATGTGATTGTGATTGTGAAAGGTAATCGTTACCTTAGGCCTCATCAACCGGAAATGACCAAAACAGGGTTAGATGCAGCAAGGCTAAGTGGGTCTCTCCCAAGTATGTAACGACTCGGGTTTTGCCCGCTCGAAAATCAACATCCGTACTTCACATTGTACAAGAATGCCGCAGATTCGACCGTTCAAATCCGATTCGCCGGAGCTATAACACAATTAAGTAAATAACACAGCGGGAGAAAAGAATAATACATTGATATACAATATCTGTTACAACAGAATGATACAATGAATATCAATATACATCAGAGATATGATACAAGAAATAGCAGTGGAAAAGAAAAGATAACAACAGCAGCGGAACAATATCAATAGAAATGATAACTCCAAAATGATCTTCAGACAAGAATGAATCCACAACTCCAAGATAAGCAACTCCGATGAATGAACTAGCTCCAGATAATCTACTAAACCTGAATATCTAAAAAGAAACCCAACTCTAGACTGCCCGTGTGGAAAATAGTGGGCACCCAGAGTTTAGGAAGGGAACAATAAACTCCAGGTCAGTCGTGGGACTGGTGTGAGCAACAAAAACAGTTTAACTTTAAACAACAGCAAAAGAATTTTAAACATTGAAATCCGCAATGTTTTTTTTTAGAAAATGAAACTACCATAAGACCTCCCGCCACACACACAATGCAAACGTAGAATTGGAGGAGATTTCTTCTTATGATAGTCAAACATGCTTACTACGCAAATCATTGGATTATTATTATTAGTGCATAGTGCAGAAAACATTTCGAAAGTAGAATATAAATCATAGCCAGCATAGACATTTCGAACTATGCCTACTATAGCTACCATCCAAACAGTGGGGCGCCACCATAAGTGAATGGCAGGTTCTACAACTAAAACCGTACAAGTTCCGTATTGGAGAAATGGATTTCCAACAAATGGTCAGGCTAAGGAACTTCCTTCCGCCGCATGGGATCGCCTCTGGCGGGACGTCCCGAGAGACAAACTGCTCTCTGCCAAACAAGGCCGGGTTACCCCTGTAACAGGTAACTCACGGATATGCCACCCCCCGGTCCTTTGGGACCTTTATCCGAGGCCTCGATAACCAACATCACACATAATAAAGTGTATCCACATGAGTAAGTATCTGGGCTCCATACTATGACACCACCCTTTTCCAGAAGGAAATGACATACCCTAAAGGGCGCGACCCTCATAACCTTGCCGCAACATTCCTGTTTCGACCATTTCCGGGTTGTGAGGCCCTGACGAAGTCTCGTCCACAAAGCTACGCTTTGTCACAAAGCCATGCTTTGGGTCAACAGATGATCAACCTATGATCACAAAGATAAATGATCAAACAAATGATCATATCACAAATGATCAAACACTGATCATCACACAGCAACACTCAGCATGCCACATTACCAAATTGGGAGTATATCGCTGATAAATTTCAACTACATAACCTCTGAGCTCATACGTCTCAGAGAAGGGTGTTAAGCTAAGAGAATAAATTCTCCGCCACCAACAGAAATGTATTTGAAAGAAATCGGCTTTATATCTCAAAGTGTAATGTCAGACATACAATCCATACAAGTCTGTTCCGGGATCGAACAGAACCGAAGGCACTTCTCACGAAGCCCTTGCAAATCCGGATAATTTCCAATCACGTCCGGACTTCCCGTCACTAAGAATGATAAAACCTCTATATCGGGGATCAGCCGATGCAGAGTAACTCGACGGTAATCCTTCCGTTTTCAAAAATATCTGGTCTTCAAATGCTATCCATAACGACGTATCACATATTCGGAATGGGTTATACGACCCAAAGGTCCTCTCCCGGCTAAACCGAATAGTGAGCGTAATATTTAAAAACATATGGATATGGGATTTCAATTAAGTCACAACTTATTACCCGAAATCTTTCTTTTCAAATGGTTCAACAAATCACCATTTTCAAATCTTTAAACAAAAAGATTCATTTTAAACAACCTTCAACGGTTTAAACAATTTCACCTTAATCTTTTAAACAAAAGATTCATTCACAGATTTTCCAAATTAATTTCCATTTCAATTTGATTAACTCGTTAAATCTTTAAATCAAGATTTAACTTATAGCTTTCAAAACAATCCCATTTCAAATGATTTAAACCAATCATTATTTTAAATCTGTTAAAAATAAACAGATTCAAATCATAGCTTTTCAAAACAATTCATTCATAACTTGAAAAACCATTTTTCAATTCAATCTTGAAATTCCTTTAATTAAACTGGAATTTCATTTCTTATCTGAAAGCTTTTATCATTTAAAAACAAACAGTTTCATTTCAGAAAATTTGATTCATTCATACGAGTGGAAATCCTTGGGTTAAATCCAAATTCTCAAAGTTATACTTTTAAATGGTTTAACTTTATATAAACACATTTATAACATTTTCAATCCCTAGTTTCAAATCATAGGATTCAATTTCAAACTTGAATTCAAATTTAAATCAAATTATTTAAATTTCCAAAACTCGATTAAGTTATTCAAAATAACTTTTATCTTTGAAATTCTATTTCAATTGCTTTTCACTTTAAACCCAAATTTCTAATTTCAAAATCAATTGAAATTAAAATTTCAATTTCAAAAACATCAAATTTAAATTATCTGTGACTCAACCGATTTCCACGTGAAATCCATATTTGTGTGTGTAAAGGTGTAGTCCAGGGGTTTCACACAGTAGTGCAACACAATGAATCATCACAGATCAAAATACAGGATATAGTTGATAAGCGATATAACTATAACGCTCATCTTCATTCACAGATCACAGATATATATCACAGATAAGTAAATTACAGATCACAACATAAATCAGGGTATATCACAAAGCATCATATATCAGGGATATCAAACAATTCAGCATCCAATAAAATCTAAACATCCATAAGTAAGATCAATTAAATTGTCCGATTAATTCAAATTAGATTAATTACTTATGCATTACTAATCTTGGTTAATCAACATCAATAAATTACAAATCATTTTTTATTAATTATTCTTTAATTAATCAAGTTCTTGCTTAATCTAATATAAACCTTCTATCTTGATTTATTCCTTAATTGAATCATTATCAATTTCATTTGAAACAATAGGAATATAACTAGATAATTAACTTATTCTATAATTATCAGGTCAAACAAATTAAATTCAGAACATTTGATTTATAATTTATATTTGAAACTTGTTCAATATCCAGCTTCAAAAACCTTGTTACTTTTCCTTTACTTTGTAAAACTTCCATTCTATGTTTTAAAACTTGTTAACAAATTTTCCATTCCAGCCTTTAAAACTTGTTTTATTTTTATCTTGGATCTTAACTACAATACATGACTAAACGCTCGGCATAAACTCAGTTATCACGAACAAATTCGAGCCAGAATCTCAAATTCCCTATGCTAACATCCAGCAGATCACGTTACTACATATAACTAGACCGAGCCTAAGAGAAAATTTCTCATCAACACTCGAGTTTCCCTCCCAGAATCTCGAGATTGAACCCCTGCCAACAATAGAATACTCGAACAATCACCGAGCCTACCTAATTCTGCTTCGAGTCACAGACCCAAATCCTTCGAGCCAACCTCCCATCTACTCGAGTAAACCCGAGTCGAAATCTTCGTCTTCCCCAAAAATTCGAACACAACAGATACGCCACCCCAACGTGCACGTGCACGTGAACTTCGCCGGCGGTCAGTTCCAGCCGACCCCACGTCGTCGAACACGTCGACGTTCAACCTCGCCTCCATTCCTGATCACCTGAACTACCCAAATGTCTCGAAATCAAATTCGAGAAGCTCGACCCCAAACCTGGCAACAAAGTGAACTCACCACGACCCAACCTGTCATCACCAACTGCTCGACGCTCCTACCACCGTTCGCCACCAAACTCCGGCCATAGCGTCGTCAATCTTCCCTCTACCTCCACACGAAACCGCGTGACACTCGCACCTTCGTCGACGTCGCGCGAGAAGAAAATATCTGCCACCCCAAAACTAGGTCACCAGAATTTGATCACCTACCACCGCCACCCCAAAGCTTCGTTCAACCTCCGAGTATTTTTCCCATACTCCCTGTTCGCTTCTCCACCTCTAGACAAAAATCCGACCCTTCCAGTCATCTAGATCAACCATGATCACTCGAAATGCCAACAACAGAAAAACCCAAGCTGCTCTTAAAATTGATCACTAAAAATTATGATACGAACTTTAAAATTCAAGTTTTCCAGTGAGGATTCAAGTTAGGAACCTGAATTCAAAAATTTAGAGATTCGAATTTTTTGATTAATATGAGTTGTGCTCAGACATATTTCTTTTCAGAGGTGATACCAAGCTATTTTAATTTGAATTTATTTTTAAAATTCAGTTCAAGTTTAAATAAACAATATCTATTTTGACTCTAAGTCCAAATATCTAATAGGTTGGGAAGAAATGATTTTTGAAAGCAAGATTTTTGTTTCCAGAGTATCAGAGAGCAAGCATATATATGCACTTCCAGAGGCATTACAGTTTTTATTTTGTTTTATTTTAAATAAAATCAAAACTTTAACTTATATTACATAAACTATATATTGTTTTGAATCTTGAATCTTAACAAATGTTTGAACATAGGATCATGATTATGATCAGAGATTAATCCTATAATTCTAGGATAGGCAAAACAAATCACAATACAAGCATGCTTTCAGAAAACATACTTATTACAGGAAATTACAACACATACATCCACTTCAAACATGATTATCACAGAAAAATTCACAAGCAACTATTGTTTATCTACCTAAACTTTAAATTAAAGAGTTTACTCACAGGAAAAGATAAACAAGGAAATCTGTTTTAAAAAGAAAGGTTACTCACTTTGTTTTCAGAAAAAGAACATAGTTCTTCCACTTTGAAACAGGCTGTGATCTGGCAAGCTAGAATCTTTCTTTTTCCATCCTCTTGTTTGAATTGATTCAAATTGTTATTATACTGAGATTGAGCTGAATCTTTGTTTAAGTTTAAGTGATATTTACTCAGATTTATTTAGCTTAGTGGACGAAAATGGGATGAAAAGGCTGGTATATAAAAATGAGTTATAGTGTGATAAAAATAATGAGTTTGTACAAATTTCTTTAGCAGGGATATTTTTCTTGCTTGTGGCTGATATAACTTTTGTAGTGTACTAAGGAGGCTGCATTTATTACCTTGTACAATTTATTTTATTTCCTTTCCTTTCGGCTGAAATGATATTTTTCCCCTTGTCTTGCAAACATATGTATTTTCATTTTGTACATTGCATAAGAAAATCTGGTGGCTTGCATTAATGGCCCTGTACCAATTTACTTATCTTTTTTTTCTTTGTTTCCTTCCAGGTTCACATGTTTACATTTCAGTTTATACCTACTTGACTATATTTTCTTTGCTTGTACACGAATATACTTTACTGTCTTCTTTTACTTTGTCTTATTTCTTCTTATTCAAGTGTTCACATTGTTCATTTTTCAAGCTACTACATACATATTTATATTTGTTTCATAGTTGAGTATCACTGTCTTCTTATTTGTTTTCAAGTGTTCATACTTATGTTTATTATTTTTTTGTACATGTATATCTTACTCTATATTTTATATTATATATATATATATATATATATATATATTTTCATTTTTAAACCATTTATTTACACTTTAAATTCAAGTCAAATATATACCTATATATTTATTATTTTCAAATTCACTCGTATATGCCCAAATACATATATACACATATATATAATATTTTTAATTTGAAATGATTTATATAGAATATATTAGAATCCGGGGAAACTCGCATCTCTTCAATCCATTTATCGTTTTATTTCACAAATATTAATTCAAAAATTAATAAATTATCATTTTAAATATTTATAAAATTCGGGGTCGTTACAGACTTCCCTCCTTAAAAGAATTTCGTCCTCGAAATTACCAAGGAGACAAAAAGATAGATGAAGAATATTTCATCAACTCAAACTGAACATCTATTCTGCATTTGGCTTACCAAATCAGAATATCAATAACAGATACAAGAACGAATCTGTTTAGCACTTCACAAGATACTCGGGTTATCCAGATCTACGAAGTATGCAGTGGCATTGGTTAGTTCGAAGGGATAACTAACCATTCGTAGAACATATCGGAACCCAAAGAATAGATAGATATATGGATACGATTTCAAAATTTTTAGTTTAGAACTAAAGTATACCTATCAACCATAGCAACAAAGCAACCAATTCATCCAAACAAACAATTTTGGTCCATCTGGAGTTTATGTCCCATTTTAATATATCAAATTCCTTTCTGGATCTACCAGAAACTATCGAAGAATTGAGAAAAGATGACGAACAAAGAGACTGATAGAGAAAATTTGTTTCCACTATTGTTACAGGGTATTGACCATTTATAGTCGTATTCCCCTGTCCCCTATCTCATCCTATTCTTGCACTCATACTCACTATAAGTGGATAGTAAGAGAATTTACTGAGGCGTACGGACGGATATCTGAGAATTACTCATTTTAGAGTTTACTTCACTCTATCTCTAATGAGTTACTTAACGTGTTATACTCCTGAGCTAAAGTTCAACCTTAGCTCTGATACCACATGTAAAGGTCCAAAGACAGCGGTCACAACCGGTAGGCTTTGCAACCATCCCGGCCCCACCGTGGCTTACACTGGCACCTCGCAGTTGCTTTTACGGCCAGCCTCTCGACTGTCACAACCAACCCATCCCACTCAGGGACATGTAGGGGTAAGTGTCTCCCGTTCGCCACCAAACCGCGAAGCGAGAACCCCCTATCATGCTGTAATATAGCAAATGCGATCCATAACGACGTATCACATATTCGGAATGGGTTATACGACCCAAAGGTCCTCTCCCGGCTAAACCGAATAGTGAGCGTAATATTTAAAAACGTATGGATATGGGATTTCAATTAAGTCACAACTTATTACCCAAAATCTTTCTTTCAAATGGTTCAACAAATCACCATTTTCAAATCTTTAAACAAAAAGATTCATTTTAAACAACCTTCAACGGTTTAAACAATTTCACCTTAATCTTTTAAACAAAAGATTCATTCACAGATTTTCCAAATTAATTTCCATTTCAATTTGATTAACTCGTTAAATCTTTAAATCAAGATTTAACTTATAGCTTTCAAAACAATCCCATTTCAAATGATTTAAACCAATCATTATTTTAAATCTGTTAAAAATAAACAGATTCAAATCATAGCTTTTCAAAACAATTCATTCATAACTTGAAAAACCATTTTTCAATTCAATCTTGAAATTCCTTTAATTAAACTGGAATTTCATTTCTTATCTGAAAGCTTTTATCATTTAAAAACAAACAGTTTCATTTCAGAAAATCTGATTCATTCATACGAGTGGAAATCCTTGGGTTAAATCCAAATTCTCAAAGTTATACTTTTAAATGGTTTAACTTTATATAAACACATTTATAACATTTTCAATCCCTAGTTTCAAATCATAGGATTCAATTTCAAACTTGAATTCAAATTTAAATCAAATTATTTAAATTTCCAAAACTCGATTAAGTTATTCAAAATAACTTTTATCTTTGAAATTCTATTTCAATTGCTTTTCACTTTAAACCCAAATTTCTAATTTCAAAATCAATTGAAATTAAAATTTCAATTTCAAAAACATCAAATTTAAATTATCTGTGACTCAACCGATTTCCACGTGAAATCCATATTTGTGTGTGTAAAGGTGTAGTCCAGGGGTTTCACACAGTAGTGCAACACAATGAATCATCACAGATCAAAATACAGGATATAGTTGATAAGCGATATAACTATAACGCTCATCTTCATTCACAGATCACAGATATATATCACAGATAAGTAAATTACAGATCACAACATAAATCAGGGTATATCACAAAGCATCATATATCAGGGATATCAAACAATTCAGCATCCAATAAAATCTAAACATCCATAAGTAAGATCAATTAAATTGTCCGATTAATTCAAATTAGATTAATTACTTATGCATTACTAATCTTGGTTAATCAACATCAATAAATTACAAATCATTTTTTATTAATTATTCTTTAATTAATCAAGTTCTTGCTTAATCTAATATAAACCTTCTATCTTGATTTATTCCTTAATTGAATCATTATCAATTTCATTTGAAACAATAGGAATATAACTAGATAATTAACTTATTCTATAATTATCAGGTCAAACAAATTAAATTCAGAACATTTGATTTATAATTTATATTTGAAACTTGTTCAATATCTAGCTTCAAAAACCTTGTTACTTTTCCTTTACTTTGTAAAACTTCCATTCTATGTTTTAAAACTTGTTAACAAATTTTCCATTCCAGCCTTTAAAACTTGTTTTATTTTTATCTTGGATCTTAACTACAATACATGACTAAACGCTCGGCATAAACTCAGTTATCACGAACAAATTCGAGCCAGAATCTCAAATTCCCTATGCTAACATCCAGCAGATCACGTTACTACATATAACTAGACCGAGCCTAAGAGAAAATTTCTCATCAACACTCGAGTTTCCCTCCCAGAATCTCGAGATTGAACCCCTGCCAACAATAGAATACTCGAACAATCACCGAGCCTACCTAATTCTGCTTCGAGTCACAAACCCAAATCCTTCGAGCCAACCTCCCATCTACTCGAGTAAACCCGAGTCGAAATCTTCGTCTTCCCCAAAAATTCGAACACAACAGATACGCCACCCGAACGTGCACGTGCACGTGAACTTCGCCGGCGGTCAGTTCCAGCCGACCCCACGTCGTCGAACACGTCGACGTTCAACCTCGCCTCCATTCCTGATCACCTGAACTACCCAAATGTCTCGAAATCAAATTCGAGAAGCTCGACCCCAAACCTGGCAACAAAGTGAACTCACCACGACCCAACCTGTCATCACCAACTGCTCGACGCTCCTACCAACGTTCGCCACCAAACTCCGGCCATAGCGTCGTCAATCTTCCCTCTACCTCCACACGAAACCGCATGACACTCGCACCTTCGTCGACGTCGCGCGAGAAGAAAATATCTGCCACCCCAAAACTAGGTCACCAGAATTTGATCACCTACCACCGCCACCCCAAAGCTTCGTTCAACCTCCGAGTATTTTTCCCATACTCCCTGTTCGCTTCTCCACCTCTAGACAAAAATCCGACCCTTCCAGTCATCTAGATCAACCATGATCACTCGAAATGCCAACAACAGAAAAACCCAAGCTGCTCTTAAAATTGATCACTAAAAATTATGATACGAACTTTAAAATTCAAGTTTTCCAGTGAGGATTCAAGTTAGGTACCTGAATTCGAAAATTTAGAGATTCGAATTTTTTGATTAATATGAGTTGTGCTCAGACATATTTCTTTTCAGAGGTGATACCAAGCTATTTTAATTTGAATTTATTTTTAAAATTCAGTTCAAGTTTAAATAAACAATATCTATTTTGACTCTAAGTCCAAATATCTAATAGGTTGGGAAGAAATGATTTTTGAAAGCAAGATTTTTGTTTCCAGAGTATCAGAGAGCAAGCATATATATGCACTTCCAGAGGCATTACAGTTTTTATTTTGTTTTATTTTAAATAAAATCAAAACTTTAACTTATATTACATAAACTATATATTGTTTTGAATCTTGAATCTTAACAAATGTTTGAACATAGGATCATGATTATGATCAGAGATTAATCCTATAATTCTAGGACAGGCAAAACAAATCACAATACAAGCATGCTTTCAGAAAACATACTTATTACAGGAAATTACAACACATACATCCACTTCAAACATGATTATCACAGAAAAATTCACAAGCAACTATTGTTTATCTACCTAAACTTTAAATTAAAGAGTTTACTCACAGGAAAAGATAAACAAGGAAATCTGTTTTAAAAAGAAAGGTTACTCACTTTGTTTTCAGAAAAAGAACATAGTTCTTCCACTTTGAAACAGGCTGTGATCTGGCAAGCTAGAATCTTTCTTTTTCCATCCTCTTGTTTGAATTGATTCAAATTGTTATTATACTGAGATTGAGCTGAATCTTTGTTTAAGTTTAAGTTTAAGTGATATTTACTCAGATTTATTTAGCTTAGTGGACGAAAATGGGATGAAAAGGCTGGTATATAAAAATGAGTTATAGTGTGATAAAAATAATGAGTTTGTACAAATTTCTTTAGCAGGGATATTTTTCTTGCTTGTGGCTGATATAACTTTTGTAGTGTACTAAGGAGGCTGCATTTATTACCTTGTACAATTTATTTTATTTCCTTTCCTTTCGGCTGAAATGATATTTTTCCCCTTGTCTTGCAAACATATGTATTTTCATTTTGTACATTGCATAAGAAAATCTGGTGGCTTGCATTAATGGCCCTGTACCAATTTACTTATCTTTTTTTTTCTTTGTTTCCTTCCAGGTTCACATGTTTACATTTCAGTTTATACCTACTTGACTATATTTTCTTTGCTTGTACACGAATATACTTTACTGTCTTCTTTTACTTTGTCTTATTTCTTCTTATTCAAGTGTTCACATTGTTCATTTTTCAAGCTACTACATACATATTTATATTTGTTTCATAGTTGAGTATCACTGTCTTCTTATTTGTTTTCAAGTGTTCATACTTATGTTTATTATTTTTTTGTACATGTATATCTTACTCTATATTTTATATTATATATATATATATTTTCATTTTTAAACCATTTATTTACACTTTAAATTCAAGTCAAATATATACCTATATATTTATTATTTTCAAATTCACTCGTATATGCCCAAATACATATATACACATATATATAATATTTTTAATTTGAAATGATTTATATAGAATATATTAGAATCCGGGGAAACTCGCATCTCTTCAATCCATTTATCGTTTTATTTCACAAATATTAATTCAAAAATTAATAAATTATCATTTTAAATATTTATAAAATTCGGGGTCGTTACAAAGTAGGATATGATCATCCTCTTTTAGATATATCTTTATACGCTATAACGTCGTGTATCTGATTATTGTGGTTTGTATGCTAGAGGGCTCTCGGTAAAGGTCGGTAACGACCGGAGGATGACATATTCGGTACCATCTAGTGATAGAGGTGGGCCGGTCTTGTGTTGGTAGAGGGCAGATGTTCTGTGCCTCGGGACATCCATCTAGAGGTGTACGCCTTCGGAAGGTAGTCCCTTCACCTGGTCATTTGTATGGAAATCCAAACTCCACTACGTACCTGCTATTTTGATTGTATTACCCATTTTGGGCTATATGCTGGAATTTAATAATGGTAACAATTTCGGCTATTTTGATTATTTTTTGTGCAATAGGCACTATTATAATTTAAGATGATTTGATATGAATTTTTTTAGTTATCGTAAGGTAAAAACATGTCCGTGTTTATGTGTGGGCGTGTCTTACGAGATACTTTTGTTTTGATAAAGGAAAAGTTTGGTAATCTAATAAATTCAGTTGAGTGTGTTTCTCACGCTGGTTTACCAGACTGATCCGGGCGTTCTTCCCTTTCAATGCTCGGGTCAGACCGAGTATATTTACAGGTTCAGATTTGGTGCTTTTGGAGCTTCAACAGGCGAGCTAGAGATCTTCATTTTCGTATACACGTACATGTTTTGCTTGATTATCCGTTGTGCTTACTTGTTGTATATTATCGGCAATTGTGAGGACAGGTTATTATAACTATCCAGGATGATGATTATTGATTGATTGTTGACTCTGATTTATGTATGTATATATACAGTTCTGTTTTTTAAAGATCATTGATACGATATTATATGTTTTCCGCTGCGATGTGATATTCTGTATTGTTCTATTTGGTTCTATCTTTTCTCTTTCTTCTCTTCTTCTCTCTTCCTTTCTTTCTCTTGACTTTCCGTCAGTCTGTGCTTTTTGGGTCGGACATGTGTGGATTATTTTCGATTCAAAGGGTACGGATTTGCGGGTCGTCACATTTGGTATCAGAGCTTAGCCATTTTCCTAAGCTTTGATGTGTACTCGGTATAGATAGGGACAGTGGCACCCTAGATTGAGTTGAGTGTATTATATATATGAGCGCGTATTTGTTAGTGATATAAAATGTTTTATATTGTGTTTACTTATCCGTTGAGTTGTTTATGAATTCTGGTCGGTATGTGGGACGCCATATAATCGATAGGGATTTCTAAACACTTAAACGAGGCAAGTCGACATAGTATTATTTTAAAAGTGGGTAAATGAAATAATTTTACCTTGATTATATTTTATATATAAAGGAAATGATTTTTCAGAAATATTATAGTGTATATAAATGGATTGTTTGGTTGTTGAAAATGTAAATCTCTACTATTAATAACGAGAATTCCATGAATAGGATTCAACCGTGTCTTTTTGAATTTCCTAAAATACCCTTTATATATCAATAGTAGCTAAAATTATGTGTCCCTCGATTTACATGCCATTCGTTCATGGGCCATATTATTAAACTTCACGATATCATTTCAACTCAATTAGATTTCATTGGAACAACCTATTTCTTCATCCCTTAGCTTATATACAACAACAATAATGTATTTTTGATGATGTGGGACAAATTACTTTTGAATAAAACATGTATAGCGATGCACGATGCAAAGCGTGTAGTACAATTATGAGGAGATGGGAAGAACTAAGGTAACAAACTACCCTATGAGCGTAACAAAGATGCTTCCACCATAAGGGGCTTTACATTATGCTTTTGTAAAGTTTATTTCTATTGATATGGAATATTCACTTATTTTATGTACAACAGCCTCAATTTCTATTGATACAAAGCATTCACATACATTGGCCTCTAAAGAGTTGCCTGGCTGTGGATTACCCACATTTAGTCTTACTAATATGGTTTTTTTTAAATCACTCATTATATTTAGTGAATATGTATATTTTGAATCTACTATACCATTTTATTGAATTCCAAATCACGGAGGACTTTATCAAACTGTAGCTATAACAATTTCATGTTTCTCTGTGTGCTACTCAATAGTTTTTTGTATTTAACACAATTATGTTTACTTTTGTTTTCATATTTTGTAGAGAGACGCGGTGGGTATTGTCATAATCATTACCGTAGTATAGAGGCATTCAGTTTCCTGTGTATATTTAATATATAAATATGTAGAAAAAACATAGACAAAAATACAATTTTCTTTCAGCATCGTTAATAAGTAGGTGTATAGTTATTCCATTTTGTAAAATTATTGTAAAATTGTCGTCATTAAATTACATGTATGTATATAATAGATGTAAAAAAAACTTTATGATGCTAAAAAATAAAACAAAAATCCAGTTCTTCCCGTCATCTTACCGCCTTATACTTGCCAAATATAATGATATTTACCGCTTGGAATGATTACATTAAGATGGGATTATTTTGAGTTTTAGTTTCGCTAGGTTTTCTCTTGCCTGCTTCTTTGAAATGTTAAGAGATTTGAACCAACCCTCCCGTTAGTTGCCTTTTCTTTGGGAATGTATACATTTAGATTTTCACACTGTGCTTTGCAAATAAATTATAATCGAATTCAATAAATATAACTAGGGAAATAATTTAAGCTTGAGCATGAGAAATAGTTTGATCTTTACAATGAGTTACTGTAAAACATTGGTAAAATATTATGTTTTGAATATAAGAAAAATTCAATACTTAGGATAATATTTTGGCTCCATGTTTAGCTATGAAAATTGTCAAAGTCAAACAATTTAATCTTAAAATAGACAAATGTGATTATATCACAAAAAAAATCAAAATTTTTAATATTTTTTATTCTTTAATGTGTATAAAATATAGCAAGTTAAATTTAATTTTTAATAGCAATTTAAATTTAAACATCTTATTAGAAAAATGAAGTGAAATGTACAGCTTAATTAGAACCATAATGATAATTCTACAAGGAAACAACAATGATACACTGGTAATTAAAAACAAAATATTGCTACAGCCCGTATGCGAAGCATGGGTTCGCACTAGTATATATAAGTTAATAAAAGATGTTTGAATAATCCAAATAAAAGCAACAATCGTAAAAGAATAAATTATTTAAGCAAATGAATTATAAGTATGGAATTATAATTAATATGATTTACAATTGTGAAATAATCTTATATAAGTGAAGTAAAATAGTGGAATTGTATAAGTAAAGGTTTATAAATGTGATTTATAATTTTTTAAAAAGAATATGAAGCACTGAATTCACTACTGTTGTTGGGAAATAATAGGGGTGATGACTGCAGCATCATCAATATCATTTTCGAGCTTCTGTGTGATGGATTTGCTACCATTAGTAAATTAAAAGTTAAGTTTTGTTGTGATAAACAAATTTGAATTTAAAATCCAAGTTGCAACTGATAAATATAAGTGAAATGAGTTTTGGACTTATAATATGAAATAATAAATTTGAGTTAACATAATAAATATATGATTTGAAATTTAGCTAAAGGAAAGTTAAATTAATTGAATTAGATTTGAACTGGATTAGATAAATTATTGAAATGGAAATTTAAACTTAAAAGATAAGTGATTATATAACATGAATTTGAAAGTTTAAATAAATAAGTTGTATAACTTATAAAATGAGAAAATTTAAGTAAAATCAATTGTTAAAATAGTTAAACAATTTTGTTAAGCAAAACAAAATTTGAATTTGAATAGTTATATGAATTTGGCTTAAGTAAAATTTGAATAAAATGACTTTAGAGATGAAATTTAAGTTAAGTCAAAAGGAATGAATATTTTGATGACACGTAACTTAAGTGATGTTGAATCAAGTTGATTTTGATAAATAAAGTGAATATGCAAAGTAGAGTTGAATAATAAGAAGTTAATGAACTGAAGTAATTAATGAATAAGAATTTAAGTTATATAAGGAAATTCAACTTGAAATGTATAATGAATTAGCATTGGAAATGTTGTTATTAAGAATTGAATAAAAACTTAAGTTAAGAAGTGATGATAATAATATTGGAAGTGTTGTATAGAAATGTGAATATAGTGAATACTAGAATTCAATCTGAATTGAATATCAACCAAATTGAAATTAAAAAGTGTTGAACCAAATTGATGGTAAACGAAGTAAATTAAATAAATTTGGTAATGTTGGTTATGCATTGGTTGATAAATGGATGTTAATTAATTGTATAAAAAATTCATATGTAGTTGAATAAATAAAATTGAAAGCTAAGTAATTGAATTCAAATTGAAAGATAAGTAAATCTAAATAGAATTGACTTTGATTTGAATTGAAAGCAAACTAACTTGAATGTAAATTAGTGAATGTAAACTAATTGAATACGAATGAATGAATATTAGTAAAATTCAATGTTAATGAATCAAATGTGATTAAATTGAAAACCAATTCAATGAATATTAATGAGAAGTGAATGTATATTGATTTGGTTATGGATTTGATGGATGTTTGTTGGATGATAGTTGTTTGATGGTTGGATTTGTTGCTTTTGATTGCATTTGCTATGTTGGCATATGTAGTTGTTGTATTGGTATATGTTGTATATTGATATTATTTTCATATATACATGTTTCTCATTATTTGTTGAGTATTTAGTAGGTGCGGATGGCGTTTGCATCGCATTTGGAGCTCGCTTTCGCGCTATATTAACCGTATATGCTTGCTAATAATATATAAGATACATATCTCGAATTACATATCGTACTTTTATACTTTTTTCCCTATGGGATGCCTGATCCACGAAGATGAGATGTATATTTGTGATATATATATGTTGTGATCCTACTACGATCGAACCGCACAAAGGAGGCTATGGCGAAATTTTCGAAAATTTAAGGTGTTAGAAATTTTTGAGAAATTGGAAAATTGTTTTTGATAACTAAAATTTTGATATTGAGTTAAAGATTAAATGATAAGTTGGTTTTGAAAAGATAACTATATAGGGATTTGAAAACTTAGAAAAGTTTTATAATGAGTTTAACTATTAAATTTTTGGAAAAGTTAAAAGGTTTAAATGAATTTGATATCTAATTTAAATGAATTGTTTTGAAAAGTAAATGGATTTTGTGACTTTTTCTTACTTGGTAATATGAGTTTATTATTAAATATTGATTTTAGAAAAATCATAATATAATATATATTTTCCATTTATATCAAACTAGTTTTGATTTTTGAATTCATCGATTCGGATCCGTCGTGCTTTGCTTTTTGTTTCGCCGCTGTCCAGAATTGATCGCAACAGTTAGTTGCTTTGATTTGTCGCTTATCCGTGTGTTGTCCTGTTTCTCTAACCTTGAAAGGTGAGCAATCACTCACAATTGACATTCTTATATTTAGTAAATTTAATTCACATGAAATGACAATTGAAATATGCTGTTAAATTTGAATTGTTAAGTTATTTGATTGTTAAATATGATATGTCATTATTTGCAATTGTTTACCTATGACAAATGACACCATAACCTATTGTATACATTATATTTAAATTGTTAATGATGATGATATGTCTGTTATTGATACGTATGTCATTTTATAATATTATTCTATTGTTCTCACTCTGCAAGTTCCCTGTTAGTTTAGAATTCCCTATGGGTTGAAATGATACATACCCGAACGATCTTATACATTAAGGGAAAATCGTTATGGGTTGAAATGATAAACCCAAGCGATTTTCATTGATTTTAAATTTGGAATTACGGGTTGAAAAGATATATACCCATAAATATTAAATTTAAATTGCGAATTGAAATGATAAATATCCGTATCACTTGACCATAGGGTAGAAAATTATATACGGATACTGTTGGTCTATATTTTGAAAATGATTTTCAAAGTTTGAAAGGAAATATATGGGTTTAATAAATATTGGTTTTTAAATTATAATATAAAGATTTTAATTTTTAATATATGTGTAAAAGTTAGATTTTTTAAATTATATGTTTTGGAAATTTTTAAGTTTATAAGTTGAGTTTTTAAAATATAAATTTTAAGATTTTACTTATAATTTTATTATTTTTAAATATATAAATAAGATTTAAAATAGATTTTATAATAATAAGATTTAATATAATAATAATTAATATAATAAAACTTAATAAGAAATTAATTTAACTAATATATATATATATATATTTGTTTTAATATTTATTTACAATTTATATTAATATTTTGAAAATATATTTTGTATTAACTTTAATAAAATTAAGGTTGGTGTAACAACCCGGAATTTTCGATCCTGAAAATTCTAGATAGTTAGGAAAAGAAGAAAGAGAAAGAAGAAGAAGAAATAGAAAAACAAGTCTCAGAATCTCACATTCGCAGCGGATCAAAATATAATATCATATAATACCATTTATACAAAGAAACTGTATCAGTTAAATTACACTTTAATACATCAGAGTTACAACATATACACAATCACTAGACATATATAATCAACATGTCCAAATATACAACAATATATCATAGCGGAAACACTCCATACGTTCTTGCCATCCAGCTCGCCTCCTGAGCTCTCGAACGCCCTTACCTGAAAATCTGTAATACTCGGTCTGACCCGAGCATTACCACAAAGTAACACCCGGGTCAGGCTGGAAACCAGCGTGAGTAAACCCATCTAGCATGGAATACAAAAGTATACAACTCATATAAACCCGGGGTAACTTATATCAATTTACACTTCCCAAGTTGTTATAGATATTACTTACTTCACACATCAATTTCTAAGTGCCAAAACTTAGATTATATGGTCCAATTCACTTAAAATCATTCCAATACACTCTATTTACTTCACGTATTAATTTGTAAAGAATCGAAGTGTTTCCGGGTCTTTACTAATACCCAACTCCGGTCTATTCGAATTCAGTTAATCTTAACCCATGTTATTCGATGAAATGAAATTCAAACTTAAATACAGATATCGCTGTTTATTTACAACATTACATAGGATCACATCTCAGAGATATCTACTAGTCTAAGGCATACAATATAATTTAATCATTCATAGCAAGATAAATCAGTCACACCGCCTCGAATTAATCTAACTAATCAATCATCGTTAAATCTTGCTTATTAATTAATTACAAGTCTATTGAATAATCATCCCATAATCATTTATCTTAATTAATCTTCTTGATTAATTGGTCTTTAATTACATTAAGATTATCATCATTACCTAATTACTTTCATTAAGTAATCATTCTCAACCAAATTCCCTAAATGTTTACCCTTAATTAATTAATCTCATTAATTAGTTATAAAATAAATCTTAGATTTTTGAACTTCATTAACAATTCTTTAATTTCTTCTCTGAGGAAATTAAAGTTAAATTAATCATTATTAATTTTCAAATTAATTAATTATTTAATTAGGTAACTTAATCCTTAATTACCTAAGTAATTACCCCAACATTCCATAATTACTTGATTAATTAATCTTCCAATCTTTAATTAATATTCTAATTAATAAGTCTTAATTTCAAATTAATTATTCCTAATTAATTACCTTAAACATAAATTGATTAATTTAAACCTTTAATTACCTACTTAATTAATCAAAATCATTAATTATACATTTAAATTAACTTAATAATTTAATGAATTGCAAATCGTTAAATTTGCATTGACTCTAAGATAAAACTTCATTTTTAGTAACGGTTATATTATCATTATCAATAACATTTAAAAATAATTTACTTTCAATTTACTAATCATTTTACAAAAATACTTTAACATTCAAGTTGTCTAAACAATTTAAATTTAAAAAAACTTTCTTCCATTTTTAAACTGGAATACATATTTAAATCTTCACTTCATAATTTAATCTTTAGTTCAAATTTTGAAACCAAACAGAACATGTTTCTTTTTAAAAACTGTAACCAAAAGTCATCCGAGCCAAATCTTTGTGCTTCGAGTCCAAAACCGAGCTGCTTCGAGAAAAACTACCCAACACTTCGAGTTAAACACAAAAACATCTTCGAGCCGATCACCAGGAAGTCCATCTTCCTCAACTCCTTTGCCCTACCCAGCTACACCGTACCCTCGTGCACCGTGCACGACGATCAATCCAACGTTGATCAATTCTGAAACCCTCCGTGACTCGCCCCAGCCTTCCTCGATCATGCCGACCACCCATCACCGTAAATTAGGCCGGAATTCAAAATCGAGTCACTCAGCTCAACCTATCACCCATTGTAACAGCCCGATATTTTAAACGAAATTTTATTAAAAACAAAACATTTCGAAATATTGATTTAAATATAAAGTGTAGTAATTTGTATAAAACGAAAAATCAAAGCGTTACATTTCGTTACGTTTTGTCCGTTCTTAACTTTACATTAGAATCAAATTTTATTAATGATGATAATAACTATTTTAAATTTGGTTTAAAAAGATACGTTATATTTTTAAGAAACCGTTAGCATTTTTAAATTTATTAAATAAAAGAAACAAGTAACGGTTGTACGTTACTTTGGGCGTTACACTGTACGTGCATTGTTCCATTGTCCATTTATTTCTGCTGTATATTTCAGTTTGAAATTGCCAAATCTTGCATTGAATTGCACGTGAGAAATAGTCCACTTACCCCTTTATCTCCCTTACGTTTCGTTCAACATTTATTTTGCCTAAATTCCTCTAACTGATCAAAACCTTTCGTTGCCTTCTTTTCTACAAAAGATATTGGCAGCTGTTCATTTTTGTTTCGTTCAAAAAGCTCCATTCACAAAAGTTCTCTACATCTTTGTTTGAAATCTCGTGAGCTTTGATAAGGTAATGGACACGTGCCTCTTTCATCTTCACATTTTTGTTGTACTTTGCCTTTTATCTTTGCTGTACTTTGTTTTATTTAGTTGCTGTTTCGTGTTTTGACCACCCATTCCCTATTTCCTTTGTCTACCTCCATGTGAGATTTACCCTGCTTCCATGATTCGCCGTACCATGCTTTGCCACGACAGTTCGCCACCAACCTACCCTCGGATCCAGACCCGAACCCAGCCTGCCTGCCCTCCTCCACGAACTCATGTCAGCCAACCCCTTCGCCAGATCTAACCCTCTCCATACCGAGATCCAGACCCCTACCCAGCCTAGACCACCACGACCCCACACCACCAGACCCGAACCCCAGCCTGCCCTCCTCCACGACCCACTGCAGCCACCATCACGCCCAGACACCCACGCCAGGCCGAGATCCCACGTCTCCAACCATGCCGTGCTCCGCCATACGAATCAACCTCCACCCATTCGCCATCACGTTTCCACAAACCCACGCCCAGACTCGCGCCAGTCCTCAACCACGAGACCGAGACCAACTCCAGGTCGAGACCACCCATCCCGTGCTCCGCCACACTCCTACCCAGTCCCCTGACCCTACACCACCACGGCACCACCACGACCCATTCGCCACCAGATCACCACGCCACCAGTCCATCCTCCACGTCGCCACAAACCCATGCCGAGACCAACCAGGTCAGACCGAGCCTTGCATATGAGAAAAATGATGAACTGTTTCGTCCCTTTTTATTTTTGTTTTTGTGTTGTTTTCCCTGAACTCGTTTGAAAAATAAAAAGAGAAGTACCTGTCACCTTGTACTTTGTGGTAGTTTTATTGAGTTGTTTAGAAAAAGAAAGTTGCTTTTGTCACTTTATTTTTTTCAGACCGAGCTTTGTATTGAGAGGTGAACAATGTTTTGTTGTATGGCCTCTGCCTTGTTGAAAAAAAAATTTGTTGTTGTTTTGTTCCTTTGTAACTTTTGAAGTTATATATTTTTCTTCTTTCTTCCGAAACTTTGTTTAAAAAAAAAAGAAATGAACACTTTGTTTGGTCGAGCATTTGTTTCGAAGTTATAATCTAAAACTTTAAAAGTGATCGGGCTATTTCTGTCGATTTTCAAACGTATTTCTTTTTCGGTTGTTTGCTTCATTTGAAGTTCGTTATTCGTGCAATTTTAGATTTGATTTCTTATTGTGCTTTAGGTTTGAATCTAGTTGGCGCATCCGCTGACAACTGATCGTGTTATCCGCGTGCTTCCGTTAGGCATCGTATTTCTTTTCCGAATCTCCAGCTCTGTAGAGGTGAGTAAATCTCACACGAATATCCATACTTATATGATTGTGAAACGACCGCAACTGAATGTGTAGAAATAAATAAACAAATAAATGATGTTATAACTACCTGTGATTTATTTATAGTTGATGTAAATTGTTGAAACTGCATATCGTATCATCTGTTATGTTCTGTTCTTATTTTACTATTATTCTATTCTGTTAAATCACACTGCAAGTTCCCTGTAGAATAGAATCACTATGGGTTGAAATGATACATACCCGAACGGACTTTAGAATAAGGGAAGGTCGTTATGGGCTGAAATGATAGGCCTGAGCGATTTTCAATTAAATTTTATTTACTTGGGATTGCGGGTTTGAAATGATAAAACCCGGATTTTTCTTTGTAAATTACGGATTGAAATGATATAGTATCCGTATCACTTGAATTAGGCTAGAAAATATTATACAGACCCGTGGTTATTTTTCTGTATTTTCTGAATATTTTTAAATAGTTTAAAAATTGTAATAATATTAAATTGATTTAAACCGAATTTTTAAGTGATTTATTTAAAATAGAAATGATTTTTCTATGTGATAAATATAAATAAATGGAGGAATATTGATTTTTAAACGAAACTTAAATTTGAAATTTTGATAAAAAAGAAAGATGGAAACTTAAGTTAATTTAATTAAAATGAAATTTAGTTTTGAATTGGTGAAAAAAAATGGAGTTTAAGTTTAAATGTTGAAAATGAATGTAATAAGCAAATTTGTAAGTTTTGGTTTTACTTGTAAAATTTCTCTTTAAATAAATTAGTTAAAGGATTGAAAATGAACATTTTTAATGTATGATTTTATAAGTTTCAACTAGGTAGAATCCGTAGCACTTGTTAAGTGTTGTGGATTGTATAAGTGAACCAAAAGACTAAAATGAACTAAGGTTATGATAGTACTTGGTAAGTGCTGTTGTAGCAGAAACTAAAATTGAACCTAAACTAATAAAGGGCTACTGTAGCACTTGTTAAGGACTGCAGTAGGCTGAAATATGATTTTTGTTTAAAACTGAATTGTTATAGCAGTTTATAAATGTTGTTTTGTTAAATAAAATTGTTTTCAAATATAACTTACCGCCGCATTTTTTAAATGCCGTGAAAGCTGAAAATTTTAACGTTATTGTTTTAAGTGAATAAGTGAACTCCGAAAAGGTTAGATTTTAGAAATTTAATATTTGATTTTTTTTAAAAAGAATAATGTCTTTGTTTTTAAATGGTTTAATTCAAAGTATATTTGATAAATTGTTTTAAATCCATAACCACGGGTTATAATAACGATTGGTTGGCAAAGAGACCGGGATCGGATATGGACATACTCTCTGTCGATACCGAAAACCACTTTGACAACCGTGTACGCGGTGGAGATTCCAGAATGAAGTAGGATGGTGGTGACGTTCTTAAGGTATTACGTGGACCCAACTCCCGTGAGTTGGCATAAGGTGGCTAAAACAGGAGCGATCTCGGACCAGTGAGGTAGCACCTCTTCTCGGACACATTTCTTCGACATTATACTCTTACTTGTGATTTGACTAGATGGCCATCCTCCGATTTGGGAATGTTGTTCGAGGTGGAACGGTAGTGGCTGCTATGCGTATCCATCAGTCCATGTGCGTAATTGGTATATCTACCCTGGCATTGCCTAGTTGTGCCGTGTCACCTACCATATCGAGCTTTACTACGATTATGATTTTAAGATCCGACCGCGTTAAGGTTCTCCATCCCCTTAACGCTATTTTCCGATATGATTATACTTTACTTATTTTAGACACTATTATAATAGCGAATATTACTACATAGTAGATAGTTTAACGGATCCTTAGAGGATGGGCGGTCCCAAGCATCTTCTAAGTTACTTGTACCTTTACTACAGTTCATTTGAGTTGGTTTACATTGTATAAGTATGTATATCCTGACTCGAGTGTTATGTTTTATTTTACGCTCGGGTCAGCCTGAGTATTCACAGCTTTGGATTCACCTTTCTGGAGCTCGGAATCACTGGAGATTCTGCTTATCTAGTTATCTTCCTATTTCAGTTTCAGTTGTCTTATTTCAGCTTTTGTTTAGAGACTTGTGTATTTGAGATTTCTATTGTACTTGTTTCAGCACTGTATTGGGTTTCAGACTATGTATTTTGTATTTGATTTTAGACTATGTATTTTAGTGGCTTCATGAACCACTATGGTTATTTTAAATTCCGCTGCGAGTTATTCTGATATTTCTGTGTCTGTGATTCTGTGAATGATTTTATTTGCTCCAAATTTTATTACAATCTGTTATTTTGCATTATTCAAGTCTGGCATGTGTGGATTATTGTCGATTTGAATGGTCCAAAATAGTGGGTCGTTACATTTGGTATCAGAGCTTTGGTTTAGGCAAACCTTAGCCTATGGAGCAAAAACTCATTAGAGATAGGGTAGAAATACCCTAGAATGAGTGAAATCAAACTCAGAATCATTTCCTTGTGAGTGAACGTATTTTCAAAGTATAAAATGATTTTAAAATGATTTTTCAAAGATTATTTTGATATAAAGTTTTCTTGTTTTAAGAAGAAATTTTCTAAACTTCCTTCTTTCCGTATCTACCTTGTTAGGAATTTTTAGGATATTCATCCAAGTGTTCTTATCGTGTTTTTATCTTAACTTATCTTTGTCTTCTTTGTACCTTGTCCTAAAATTTGTTCTTGATATTTCCAGGATGAATCGTGGAAATGCTAGAGGTAGGGGTCGTGGTATTGCCCCAGTTCCTCCACCTGTTGCACCCGTTAAGTTCACAGTTCTTTGCAAAGAATTCTCTCAGCTCGGTGGCACTAAGTTCACCGGTTCAGAGAGTATCATCGAAGCCCAGCAATGGCTAAGAAGTTTGGAAAGAATCTTTACTGGTTTAGAGATCACTGATGCCCAGAAGCGTCAGTTAGCAGCATGGCAGCTGCAAGAGTCAGCCCTAGATTGGTGGGAGTCTGTTACGACTCGCACTAACGAAGGTGATCTTTCGTGGGAGCAGTTCAGGTATCCTTTGTGTTAACTTGAATTTTCCCTTCCTTTCTTTTCGAATCTATCTTAAGTTCGATTTGTATCTTCTTTCAGGGAGGCTTTTGTGGCAAAATGGATGCCCGAAGCCGGGAAATCTCAGCTTTACCGTGAATTCATGGACCTCAAGCAGGGTACCATGTCCTTCTCAGAGTATGAACGGAAGTTCAATGAACTTTCAAAATTCGGTCCTGGTCTTATCGACACTCAGCTAAAAAAGAATGAGAAGTTCATTTCTGGAGCTCGCCCAGAGTTCTACGATCGCCTTATTTCACATGTTCATGGCACATTTACTGAGCTCATGGATATGGCTATTCGCTATGAGAACCCTACCTCCAAGGGTCTTGCTGCTTCTGGTACTCATGTCTCACAATCTTCCTCTGCAAATTCCAAGAAGAGAAATCCCAACTTCCACCAGTAGAAGAAGAATTGGATCAAACATGCGGGCTTGGGATCTTCAGCATCTGCTCCTTCTTAGAGACACCCTATTGATCTTTCCTCCATTACTTGCTTCAAATGTGACCAAAAGGGACACTATGCCAATAGTTGCCCTAATCCGTCTGTTGCTGCTGTTCCTCCACCCCAGGTTACTAGGAATGATCTTTGTCATGTTTGTCTTCAGCCGGGTCATTTTAAGAAGGACTGTCCTTTATATCAGAAGGGAAGGCCATCTGGCGTATTTGCTGTCACATCTGCTTCATCACCTGCTCCTGCACCTACTCCTGCTCCTAGCGATAGTCAAGGTACTCTTCAAGGCACCTTTACTTTATTTCATCATCCAGTTCGTGTTTTATTTGATACTGGGGCTTCGCATAGTTTTATTTCTGATGACCTGTGTAATAAGTTTGAACATCTCCTTTCTCCTGAGTATGCTTCTGTTCCTCTTTGTGTTTCTAATCCTATTGGTGGTCCCGCAAATCTTAATAAGATTTGTAAACATGTGAAACTCCTCCATTCCGATCATAGTTTTAGTGGTGATTTCTATATCCTTGGTTTCGATGCTTTTGATTTGTTGCTTGGAAGTGATTGGCTTGATGGACACGATGCCCGTATCTCGTGTAAATCCCGAATTGTTTCTCTTAAGGATGATCGAGGAAATTCTTTGGTTATTCAGGGCCGTATGCCTCATGATTATGCTGGTAGCTTTATCTTTTCTCTAGATGCTTCTATTGATGATCTTCAGTCTACCCGTGTAGTTAATCACTACCCGGACGTATTTGGTGAAGTTACTACTTTACCTCCCAAGCGGGAAATTGATTTCCGCATTGATCTCATTCCTGGAGCTCGACCTATAGTTCTTCCTCCTAGAAGAATGGCACCCCGCGAGAAGGTTGAGTTAAGGAAACAAATTGAAGACCTATCTTCCAAGGGTCTGATCAGACCTAGTTTTTATGAATGGGGAGCTGCGGTGGTTTTCGTCACCAAGTCCGATGGTTCTCTTCGGATGTGTGTTGATTATAGGGAGTTGAACAAACTCACTATGAAAAATAGATATCCAATGCCTCGCATCAATGACATGTTTGATCAGCTTTATGGTGCTACTGTTTTCTCTCAGCTTGATCTTGCCACAGGTTTTCACCAACTCAGAGTTGCCGAGGAAAGTATTCCTAAGACTGCTTTCCGTACTGAGAATGGATTCTTCGAATGGTTAGTCATGCCTTTTGGTTTGACTAATGCTCCTGCTTTCTTTGTTGACTTGATGAATCGTGTATTCCGTGATGTGCTTAATAAATTTGTTCTAGTCTTTGTGGATGATATCCTCATTTTCTCCAAGTCTGAAGAAGAACATGAGTCACATTTGAAATCTGTTCTTGAGACTCTTCAAAAGCATCAGTTAAAGGCTAAATTTTCTAAATGCCATTTCTGGAAGGATGAAGTCCGTTTCCTCGGACATATTGTTTCTAGTAATGGAGTTTCAGTTGATCCAGTCAAGATCGCTGCGATCAATGTAAGTTCTTCTTTCTTTCTAATTCCTTGTTTCATTCAATTTACTCTATCTTTCCTATTATCCTTCTTTTTCCCTATTCTGTGCAGGATTGGGAAACTCCTAAGACTCCTACTGATATCCGTAGTTTTCTGGGCCTCGCCGGTTATTACCGGAGATTCATTGAGAATTTTGCTCGGATTGCTGCACCTCTCACTGCTTTAACTCGGAAGAATGCTAAGTTTATTTGGAATAGTAAGTGTGAAGCCGCATTCAATGAGTTAAAAGACAAGCTTACTTCCGCACCTGTTCTTACCGTTCCAAATGGAGATGAGGGATTAACGGTATACACTGATGCTTGTCGAGAAGGTTTGGGAGCTGTTTTGATGCAGGATGGTAGAGTGATTGCTTATGCTAGTAGACAGTTGAAGACCCATGAAGTAAATTATGCTGCCCATGATCTAGAGTTGCTTACAGTTGTTTTTGCTTTGAAGCTTTGGAGACATCATCTGTTGGGTACCAAGTTCGAGCATTTCACAGATCATCAGTCTTTGAGGTATATTTTCTCTCAGAAGGACTTGAATCAAAGACAAGTTAGGTGGTTAGAGTTCCTTGCTTCTTATGACCTCGACATCAACTATACACCGGGAAAAGCTAATGTAGTGGCGGATGCTTTGAGTAAGAAGAAAGCTTTGTTGTGTCAGATTGTTGTTTCTTCACCTCTTGTGGATCGTATTATGGCTAGACAGGATGAAGATCAGATGCTTAGATTGATTAAGGAGAATGTTCGAAGTAGAGTGGGAGGTAGTAGTCTTGATGGTAATGGAGCTCAGATTGACGATAAGGGTGTATTAAGGATCAATAATAGGATTTGTGTCCCGAATGTTGATGGATTGAGACAGGAGTTACTTTGGGAGAATCATCAGTCCAGACTTTCTGTTCATCCAGGCGTGACCAAGATGTATCAGGACATGAAGAAGTTATATTGGTGGAAAGGTATGAAGCGAGATATTTCCATTTTCGTCAATAGGTGTGCGACTTGTCAGCAAGTCAAGGCAGATCATCAGAAGACTCCTGGTTTATTGCAGCCTCTTGAGATTCCCAATTGGAAGTGGGAACAAGTTTCTATGGATTTCATTGATGGTTTACCGAGGACTAGGAAGGGTAACGAGAGTATCTGGGTTACTGTGGATAGATTGACCAAATCAGCTCATTTCATTCCAGGCAAGTCTACCCGTTCAGCTTCTAGTTTATCTGAGATTTACATGAGGGAGATTGTTCGTCTCCATGGTGTTCCTCTCAGTATCGTTTGTGATCGTGATCCTATCTTTACTAGTAGGTTTTGGAAAGCCTTTCAGGATTCTTTAGGTACTCATCTAAATCTGAGCACTGCTTACCATCCACAGACCGACGGTCAAACGGAAAGGGTGAATCAGATTTTAGAAGATCTTCTTCGTGCTTGTGTGCTTGATTATGGAGGATCTTGAGAAGATCATCTCCATCTTGTCGAATTCACTTATAACAATAGTTATCAGGCCAGTATTGAGACATCTCCATTTTCTGCTCTTTACGGACGACCTTGTAGATCTCCTTCTTGTTGGATTGAATCCGGTAATCGTTTGGTTCTTGGTCCTGAGATGGTTTTGGAAGCTTCAGAGAGAGTTGAAGAGATTAAAAGGAAGATGAGGATTGCTCAAGACAGACAGAAGAAGTACGCTGATCGTCGAAGACGGAGTTTAGAGTTTGCTGTTGGTGATTTGGTTTTCCTTAAGGTCTCTCCCTTAAGGAATGTTATTCGTTTCGGTCGTAGAGGAAAGCTATCTCCTAGATTTGTTGGTCCTTTCCGCATTTTGGAAAGAATTGGTTCTCTTGCTTATCGTCTGGATTTACCCGAGAAATTTTCTGGAATACACAACGTCTTTTATGTATCTCATCTTCGTCGCTATCTGCATGATCCATCTCTTATTATTCAGCCTTCTGCTCTTGATAGTTTGGATATTGAGCCAAATCTGACTGTTGAGAGGAAGCCACTTCGTATCGTCGATCGAGGTACGAAGCAGCTAAGAAGAAAATCTGTCAACCTGGTCAAAGTGCAGTGGAGCACTGATGAACGGGATTGCACCTGGGAGACGGAGGAGAGCATTCGTGCTTCGAATCCGGAATTGTTTATTTCAGGTACCTTTGCTATTCTGTATTATCTTTCTTTGTTTTCCTTCTTCGTTCCTTTTCGAGGACGAAAAGCTTTGAGTGGGGGAGAGTGTAACAGCCCGATATTTTAAACGAAATTTTATTAAAAACAAAACATTTCGAAATATTGATTTAAATATAAAGTGTAGTAATTTGTATAAAACGAAAAATCAAAGCGTTACATTTCGTTACGTTTTGTCCGTTCTTAACTTTACATTAGAATCAAATTTTATTAATGATGATAATAACTATTTTAAATTTGGTTTAAAAAGATACGTTATATTTTTAAGAAACCGTTAGCATTTTTAGATTTATTAAATAAAAGAAACAAGTAACGGTTGTACGTTACTTTGGGCGTTACACTGTACATGCATTGTTCCATTGTCCATTTATTTCTGCTGTATATTTCAGTTTGAAATTGCCAAATCTTGCATTGAATTGCACGTGAGAAATAGTCCACTTACCCCTTTATCTCCCTTACGTTTCGTTCAACATTTATTTTGCCTAAATTCCTCTAACTGATCAAAACCTTTCGTTGCCTTCTTTTCTACAAAAGATATTGGCAGCTGTTCATTTTTGTTTCGTTAAAAAAGCTCCATTCACAAAAGTTCTCTGCATCTTTGTTTGAAATCTCGTGAGCTTTGATAAGGTAATGGACACGTGCCTCTTTCATCTTCACATTTTTGTTGTACTTTGCCTTTTATCTTTGCTGTACTTTGTTTTATTTAGTTGCTGTTTCGTGTTTTGACCACCCATTCCCTATTTCCTTTGTCTACCTCCATGCGAGATTTACCCTGCTTCCATGATTCGCCGTACCATGCTTTGCCACGACAGTTCGCCACCAACCTACCCTCGGATCCAGACCCGAACCCAGCCTGCCTGCCCTCCTCCACGAACTCATGTCAGCCAACCCCTTCGCCAGATCTAACCCTCTCCATACCGAGATCCAGACCCCTACCCAGCCTAGACCACCACGACCCCACACCACCAGACCCGAACCCCAGCCTGCCCTCCTCCACGACCCACTGCAGCCACCATCACACCCAGACACCCACGCCAGGCCGAGATCCCACGTCTCCAACCATGCCGTGCTCCGCCATACGAATCAACCTCCACCCATTCGCCATCACGTTTCCACAAACCCACGCCCAGACTCACGCCAGTCCTCAACCACGAGACCGAGACCAACTCCAGGTCGAGACCACCCATCCCGTGCTCCGCCACACTCCTACCCAGTCCCCTGACCCTACACCACCACGGCACCACCACGACCCATTCGCCACCAGATCACCACGCCACCAGTCCATCCTCCACGTCGCCACAAACCCATGCCGAGACCAACCAGGTCAAACCGAGCCTTGCATATGAGAAAAATGATGAACTGTTTCGTCCCTTTTTATTTTTGTTTTTGTGTTGTTTTCCCTGAACTCGTTTGAAAAATAAAAAGAGAAGTACCTGTCACCTTGTACTTTGTGGTAGTTCTATTGAGTTGTTTAGAAAAAGAAAGTTTCTTTTGTCACTTTATTTTTTTCAGACCGAGCTTTGTATTGAGAGGTGAACAATGTTTTGTTGTATGGCCTCTACCTTGTTGAAAAAAAAATTTGTTGTTGTTTTGTTCCTTTGTAACTTTTGAAGTTATATATTTTTCTTCTTTCTTCCGAAACTTTGTTTAAAAAAAAGAAATGAACACTTTGTTTGGTCGAGCATTTGTTTCGAAGTTATAATCTAAAACTTTAAAAGTGATCGGGCTATTTCTGTCGATTTTCAAACGTATTTCTTTTTCGGTTGTTTGCTTCATTTGAAGTTCGTTATTCGTGCAATTTTAGATTTGATTTCTTATTGTGCTTTTGGTTTGAATCTAGTTGGCGCATCCGCTGACAACTGATCGTGCTATCCGCGTGCTTCCGTTAGGCATCGTATTTCTTTTCCGAATCTCCAGCTCTGTAGAGGTGAGTAAATCTCACACGAATATCCATACTTATATGATTGTGAAACGACCGCAACTGAATGTGTAGAAATAAATAAACAAATAAATGATGTTATAACTACCTGTGATTTATTTATAGTTGATGTAAATTGTTGAAACTGCATATCGTATCATCTGTTATGTTCTGTTCTTATTTTACTGTTATTCTATTCTGTTAAATCACACTGCAAGTTCCCTGAGAATAGAATCACTATGGGTTGAAATGATACATACCAGAACGGACTTTAGAATAAGGGAAGGTCGTTATGGGTTGAAATGATAGGCCTGAGCGATTTTCAATTAAATTTTATTTACTTGGGATTGCGGGTTTGAAATGATAAAACCCGGATTTTTCTTTGTAAATTACGGATTGAAATGATATAGTATCCGTATCACTTGAATTAGGCTAGAAAATATTATACAGACCCGTGGTTATTTTTCTGTATTTTCTGAATATTTTTAAATAGTTTAAAAATTGTAATAATATTAAATTGATTTAAACCGAATTTTTAAGTGATTTATTTAAAATAGAAATGATTTTTCTATGTGATAAATATAAATAAATGGAGGAATATTGATTTTTAAACGAAACTTAAATTTGAAATTTTGATAAAAAAGAAAGATGGAAACTTAAGTTAATTTAATTAAAATGAAATTTAGTTTTGAATTGGTGAAAAAAAATGGAGTTTAAGTTTAAATGTTGAAAATGAATGTAATAAGCAAATTTGTAAGTTTTGGTTTTACTTGTAAAATTTCTCTTTAAATAAATTAGTTAAAGGATTGAAAATGAACATTTTTAATGTATGATTTTATAAGTTTCAACTAGGTAGAATCCGTAGCACTTGTTAAGTGTTGTGGATTGTATAAGTGAACCAAAAGACTAAAATGAACTAAGGTTATGATAGTACTTGGTAAGTGCTGTTGTAGAAGAAACTAAAATTGAACCTGAACTAATAAAGGGCTACTGTAGCACTTGTTAAGGACTGCAGTAGGCTGAAATATGATTTTTGTTTAAAACTGAATTGTTATAGCAGTTTATAAATGTTGTTTTGTTGAATAAAATTGTTTTCAAATATAACTTACCGCCGCATTTTTTAAATGCCGTGAAAGCTGAAAATTTTAACGTTATTGTTTTAAGTGAATAAGTGAACTCCGAAAAGGTTAGATTTTAGAAATTTAATATTTGATTTTTTTTAAAAAGAATAATGTCTTTGTTTTTAAATGGTTTAATTCAAAGTATATTTGATAAATTGTTTTAAATCCATAACCACGGGTTATAATAACGATTGGTTGGCAAAGAGACCGGGATCGGATATGGACATACTCTCTGTCGATACCGAAAACCACTTTGACAACCGTGTACGCGGTGGAGATTCCAGAATGAAGTAGGATGGTGGTGACGTTCTTAAGGTATTACGTGGACCCAACTCCCATGAGTTGGCATAAGGTGGCTAAAACAGGAGCGATCTCGGACCAGTGAGGTAGCACCTCTTCTCGGACACATTTCTTCGACATTATACTCTTACTTGTGATTTGACTAGATGGCCATCCTCCGATTTGGGAATGTTGTTCGAGGTGGAACGGTAGTGGCTGCTATGCATATCCATCAGTCCGTGTGCGTAATTGGTATATCTACCCTGGCATTGCCTAGTTGTGCCGTGTCACCTACCATATCGAGCTTTACTACAATTATGATTTTAAGATCCGACCGCGTTAAGGTTCTCCATCCCCTTAACGCTATTTTCCGATATGATTATACTTTACTTATTTTAGACACTATTATAATAGCGAATATTACTACATAGTAGATAGTTTAACGGATCCTTAGAGGATGGGCGGTCCCAAGCATCTTCTAAGTTACTTGTACCTTTACTACAGTTCATTTGAGTTGGTTTACATTGTATAAGTATGTATATCCTGACTCGAGTGTTATGTTTTATTTTACGCTCGGGTCAGCCTGAGTATTCACAGCTTTGGATTCACCTTTCTGGAGCTCGGAATCACTGGAGATTCTGCTTATCTAGTTATCTTCCTATTTCAGTTTCAGTTGTCTTATTTCAGCTTTTGTTTAGAGACTTGTGTATTTGAGATTTCTATTGTACTTGTTTCAGCACTGTATTGGGTTTCAGACTATGTATTTTGTATTTGATTTTAGACTATGTATTTTAATGGCTTCATGAACCACTATGGTTATTTTAAATTCCGCTGCGAGTTATTCTGATATTTCTGTGTCTGTGATTCTGTGAATGATTTTATTTGCTCCAAATTTTATTACAATCTGTTATTTTGCATTATTCAAGTCTAACATGTGTGGATTATTGTCGATTTGAATGGTCAAAAATAGTGGGTCGTTACACCCATCCTGCTTATCCAATCCCCTTCGCGCCGCCAATGCTGACCACCGGAGAATCCACAACTCCATTCAATCCTTCGCCTTGCCCTCCTACTTCTTTTCCCCAACCACCGATATCCCCCAAGTCAACCACGACGTCGCAAATTCCCCGATCTCAACATCGACTAGGCAAGCTCCTTAAACCCTATTATGACCCCTTGGCACCGCCATGGTGAACGAAAAATACATCTACCATTTTTCCCAAACTCGTCTTCCTCCAGGCTAACTACAATAGAGACCCCGATCCCAAAGACTTTACTGATCATCAGATATTGCTCGAAGTCAAAATTCCGATCAACATCCACTATCTCATACTTTACCAACTTAAAATTTCATGATTTAAATCTTAAAAATCCTAGATTTTGGTGATGATTCAGAATATATATGTGAAACCTGAAATTTTTGAAATCAAAATTTGACCAAATCTGAGTTTTACTGTAAGATTTCAATTTCCAGAAGCCTACATGCTTATTTAACTTAAATTCAAATTTTAAATTTTATCTTATGTTTTAACAAACATAACTCATCTAAACACCTAAGCCTAACAAAATCCAGATTAAGATAAATTAGGATTTGCTCAAAATTTGAACTTTGTACCTTTAAACAGAGAAGAATACTGATGCATCAATACATATATACAGTTTACATATATTTACACTACACCATCATAAAATCAATTTTTCATCAATTCCAAACATTCATTCATACATCTAGATAAAAATAAAAAAAACCAAAATTGGACTTACTCACCTGAAAAATGATTGAACAGAGAACAAATTTCAGTTCCCAGATGAACACAGTGGATTTTGTTTTCCCAGTCTTGAAGTTGTTGATGATGTTGTAGTTATTGTTGATGATGTTGATTAAGTGCTGAGTTTAGTTCAGGTTGCAGCTTGCTCTTCTTTTATTTATTTATTTTTTTCTTTGATGCATGAACGAAAACAGAAGATGATATATATATATAAAGGAAATGTGGACAGGTTTGCTGTTTTGTTGGTACAAAGTTTAGCCAGAGATTTTTTTTTGTTCTTGTTTGACTAGGCTGATTTTTATTACTTTGGTGGCTGATAGACAATATTTATGTGTACTATAGATATTAACATTAATTGCTTTGGTGGCTGAGATATGGCATTAAATTCCACTGTCTTTAGCTTGTCTTACAGCTTGTTCAAACTTGAATGTGAATATATGTTAATCATTTCTCTTGCCTTTCAAGCCTACATACTATGTTTATTTGTTTATACAAACATATATATTTATTATGTTTCTTCTTTTGCAAGCTTAAAGAGATATATATTTGTTTCTTGTTTCACATTGGCATGTATTTATTTGTGTCTTCTGTTGCAGGCTTATTATATATAATTTTATTTGAATGTTTACTTTATACTATACTTACTTTATTTGCTGGTACATACTTGTTCAATTCGTTTTATACAGATTTGAATGTACCATTTATTTTTATTTTGCACTTAAATATTCATTCTTAACTTTAATATATTTTATCTTGTATTCCTTTATATATATATATATATATATATATATATATTTCTTATTTATTTTATAAGCACATTTGTTTGCATATACTTCTATCATGGCTCAAATTATCACTTACATCTAATTTAATTTGTTTTACACACTTGAATGTTTATTTTATAACTTAACTATCACTCTTAAAATTATATTCAGATGCTTCACACAATATTAATACCTAAATTTTATATTGATAGAATTTGATGTTATTTCAAACATTATCATCCATATGTATTACATTTTATTTAATTGGATTAAATATTTATTAAAATAATGTTGCCAAAATACCGGGTCATCACATTCCTCCCCCCTTTGAATCTTTTCGTCCTCGAAAAGGAACGAAGCCAGATTTATTGAAAATGCTTAAAATCAGATAAATTTTCTTTGATCATTTTTAAACTACTTTAAAAATCTATATAATATTTCTAAAATAGTTTTTATAAAAATACCTTATAACTCGATGTTTCGACAAGTCAATCCTTGTCCTCACAGAAATTCGGTCATACGTTGATCAGGCATACGACTGAAAATCTATAAGTGTTTGGCAGACCCGTTTCCAACATCCAGTGAAAATATTTTGAAAAAATAATTTTATTGAAAATATAGAAAACAGTTTCGAAAATAGAAGAAATATCTTTGGTAAAAATTATCTGGAAATCATCACCCCCATCCATGGTTGCAGTTAACCCGATGGTTACGTTGTCGTCCCGGCAAAATCCACAGATAACTGTAGGTCTCCGCGCTCCTCGATTACGCCATGGAACCCGCTACAGATCGCAGTTATACCCGGGCTATACGTTGCTATCACAGCACGAACCCATATAACTGTAGGCATCAGCGCCACCGAATTTCGCTGCCAAAAGAATGAAACTCCTCCACTTGACCATAGACCGTAGTCTACCGATGTTGCGCTGCCATCCCGGCAAAATCAAGTCTAGACTGTTGGCACTCATCCTCCACACGATTTTCGCTATGGTCCACACAGTAGATCACAGCGACATCGAATTACACTGTCTTCATAGCATAACCTAAATGCCCCTGTAGGCAACAGCGCCATCGACTTTCGCTACCAAATAATCCTCAGGAACTAGTTTGTCCGGACTCCTCACAGGATCAACTTTAGAACCTCCCCTTTAGAGGCTCAAGGCAGTACCACTCAGTGGCACTCCTGAGAAGTTCATTCAAGGGAGCGCCTTTTTCCCCAGAGCTACTTTCAAAACACTTTATACTATACACATATAGTATTTTCCAAATCATACACCAAGTATGAATCTCATATAAAGCTCCTTTCTCAAAATCGATGATTCTCAAATTAGGCTTTTCCAAATACCAAATTTGATTTTCCTCAAAAATCAAAAGCCTTTTCAGAAATCCATAGGTTCCAAAAACCTTTCCTCAAAATTACTTTCACAAAATTCTTTTTATATATACATATATATAAAAGTTTTGAAAAATCTTTGAATCAATTCGTACTTGTATAAATTCACTTTTATACTTCAAATACTTTCAAAAATCATTTTCTTCTGGCAATAGATTCAACAAGGGGAGTTTTCCATATGTAATAAAGATATATAACTTTGTTTAGCCCAAATCAATATTCAAATTTTGATTACTCTTTTGTAAAGTCATTCTCCATATTGCTTGCTTTCATAAGTAAATTTTAATCATAGAAATGTTTAATTCCCACTTTACTTCATCACATATTTCATAAAATATACTTTCCATTTCAAAAATCATTTACAGTGCTTATCCACAAATTTTCAACACCAATTTTATTGAAACCCGTACGATGTATCCATACCATCCGTACGCAATATCAATCTGATCGCTCACTCGATCACACAATTTCACTTCCGAACTAGTATTGTCCACCCGACTTCCTAGTGCAGACTCAGATCTGGTTTCTTGATCAGAAACCGTCATTCTCCTTGCATAGTCACAACTATGATAGAGAATATCCAGAACCAATCAAAAATCCATATCCAGGTTCGCCATCGAAAATCGAGCGAAAAATCCCAACTCGGATCGACAATATTATCTCGAAATTATGTGCTCGAATCTGGATCAAATCACTATACGAATAGAATAATATACGTACATCCTACGTATTTATCTTCATTGATTATCAGTTAAATCAATTTCCTTTCTATTCACCCTCACCTTGATTTTATTTACTTATTCACATTTGCCTTAATCCCCACTTGGATTACCACTTCACTTCTTATCTCAGTTGGGTATTTAATCAATAATAGTTTGAACTCAAATCAGTTTAAATTTAGAAAATAGCTTGAAAATTTTAAAAATAGATAAGTATTTGAAAAATAATTATTAGTTTGTAAAATAGCTGTAAAATAGTTAAGTAATTGTAAAATAATTGTAAAATAGTAATCAGTTATAAAATAGTAGAAAAATAGTAATTAGTTTACAAAACAGTTGTAAAATAGTTAAATAGTTCCAAAAGTAATTGTAAAACAAGTTTAAGATAGTTTTAGGTTTTAAAAGAAAAGTTGTATAGTAAATAGTTTGGAAAAATAGATTTATATTAAAACAATTTATTTTGAAAATAGTCCAGAGTCAAACTGTACAACTTCCTAACCTCCATTTCCAATCAATTTCCAATTAACTTCCAATTTTATTTCACTTTAAAACCATCTTGAATTATACAAATTCGAGTTATTATTTCAAATGTTGATTTAATCCCATAAATCAAATTTACCTTTACTTTTAATTTAGCAGCCTAACCATTTTATTCTGAGTTCAAATTTCAAAATTCCATTTTAATTTACCTTTACTTCTACATAAACTTATTCCTAGGTTCAAATAATAATTCAAACCCCTTTTTAAACAATTTAATCTTTGAAATTCAATTTATTACCCAAATTCAATCTTGGAACCAATCCTTAATCATTTCAGTTTACATGTTCATTTTAAACATTCAAATCTTAATGTTCAAAGTGATCTCATTTTCTCAAGTTTAATTTTTTTTATCTTTAAAATCAAAATTACTTAAGTAATTTCAAATTAAAGTTTAGTTCCATTTAATTCCAATAATGAAATAGATATTACCTCCATATACTTCTTAATTCATTTAAACAATCAAATTCACAGTCTCATAATTACTGATAATAACAGGATGATATTAAGATAAATAAACATCCAATTTATTTAAAACATTCATCATCCACTACCCATCCCAGATCTCAATCCTATTTGAGATCACATATAATTCCCTACCAAATCAACCCATTTAACTTTCCTAAGTTAAATCTCAATTTCATCTTGAAATTTCCAATTCAGGTTGTTTGTTCCAAACTTATTTAACTTCCTTTAAGTTAAATTCAATTTAATCTCGTCAAACTTACTCAAATTTGAATTCCCACTTCAAATTTTAAACTTCACATTAATAATCTTATAAGTTCAAAAACTTATCACCTTGGGTTTTCACATTACATTCCAAATTTAAAACTCAACATTTAGAGTTTATTTCAACCCATTTTTGATACCATGTATATCCCTCATATATACATATTATTTCCTTTACATACCAAGTTATCCTTAAAATTTAAACCACTTTTGGTTTTTAATTCAAAACAAATTCCTTTAAATTTCCAAACAATTCCTGTTTGAATCAAGCTTTTTCATTCAAATAATATTATTTATCATTTCTTTATCACTTTGAAACAATTTTCAAATTCTGGGCTCAGATTTAAAACTTCACAATTTATATCATCTTTAGTTCCAATTTTATAAGTCATACTTGCCTAAATGTTTTACTTCCCTAAAACATTTCATCTTGCTTACTCCTTAACAACACTTCATTATTAAGCACAACAACCATTTATGATAATAACCAAAATTATCATATCTGGAAACCAATTCATTGTTTTCTTTATTCTAAAAACATTTCTACAAATTCAGTATTTTAATTTCAGTTTGGATCCATTTCAAATTTACCTTCATTCAATTTCAATTTGGTTGTGTTACTTAATTCTCATTATTTTATTTTATTCCAATAGTCAACAACCAATTTCATTAATATATTTAATAATTATAAATATTATTTCTTTATATATCAAAAGAAACTTATATAAAATCATTTTTAAAACCATTTTTAAATCTTTATATATGAAAATAACAAGTACGCTCTTATATATACATATACACTCAACTCATTCTAGGGTACCATCGACCCTATACTTATGAGTATACCCACCAGAGCCAAAGTTCTCACTTAACCTTCGCTTTGATACCAACTGTAACGACCCGGAATTTTCGATCTCGAAAATTCCAGATAGTTAGGAAAAGAAGAAAGAGATAGAAGAAGAAGAAACAGAAAAACAAGTCTCAGAATCTCACATTCGCAGCGGATCAAAATATAATATCATATAATACCATTTATACAAAGAAACTGTATCAGTTAAATTACACTTTAATACATCAGAGTTACAACATATACACAATCACTAGACATATATAATCAACATGTCCAAATATACAACAATATATCATAGCGGAAACACTCCATACGTTCTTGCCATCCAGCTCGCCTCCTGAGCTCCCGAACGTCCTTACCTGAAAATCTGTAATACTCGGTCTGACCCGAGCATTACCACAAAGTAACACCCGGGTCAGGCTGGAAACCAGCGTGAGTAAACCCATCTAGCATGGAATACAAAAGTATACAACTCATATAAACCGGGGTAACTTATATCAATTTACACTTCCCAAGTTGTTATAGATATTACTTACTTCACACATCAATTTCTAAGTGCTAGAACTTAGATTATATGGTCCAATTCACTTAAAATCATTCCAATACACTCTATTTACTTCACGTATTAATTTGTAAAGAATTGAAGTGGTTCCGGGTCTTTACTAATACCCAACTCCGGTCTATTCGAATTCAGTTAATCTTAACCCATGTTATTCGATGAAATGAAATTCAAACTTAAATACAGATATCGCAGTTTATTTACAACATTACATAGGATCACATCTCAGAGATATCTACTAGTCTAAGGCATACAATATAATTTAATCATTCATAGCAAGATAAATCAGTCACACCGCCTCGAATTAATCTAACTAATCAATCATCGTTAAATCTTGCTTATTAATTAATTACAAGTCTATTGAATAATCATCCCATAATCATTTATCTTAATTAATCTTCTTGATTAATTGGTCTTTAATTACATTAACATTATCATCATTACCTAATTACTTTCATTAAGTAATCATTCTCAACCAAATTCCCTAAATGCTTACCCTTAATTAATTGATCTCATTAATTAGTTATAAAATAAATCTTAGATTTTTGAACTTCATTAACAATTCTTTAATTTCTTCTCTAAGGAAATTAAAGTTAAATTAATCATTATTAATTTTCAAATTAATTAATTATTTAATTAGGTAACATAATCCTTAATTACCTAAGTAATTACCCCAACATTCCATAATTACTTGATTAATTAATCTTCCAATCTTTAATTAATATTCTAATTAATAAGTCTTAATTTCAAATTAATTATTCCTAATTAATTACCTTAAACATAAATTGATTAATTTAAACCTTTAATTACCTACTTAATTAATCAAAATCATTAATTATACATTTAAATTAACTTAATAATTTAATGAATTGCAAATCGTTAAATCTGCATTGACTCTAAGATAAAACTTCATTTTTAGTAACGGTTATATTATCATTATCAATAACATTTAAAAATAATTTACTTTCAATTTACTAATCATTTTACAAAAATACTTTAACATTCAAGTTGTCTAAACAATTTAAATTTAAACAAACTTTCTTCCATTTTTAAACTGGAATACATATTTAAATCTTCACTTCATAATTTAATCTTTAGTTCAAATTTTGAAACCAAACAGAACATGTTTCTTTTTAAAAACTGTAACCAAAAGTCATCCGAGCCAAATCTTTGTGCTTCGAGTCCAAAACCGAGCTGCTTCGAGCAAAACTACCCAACACTTCGAGTTAAACACAAAAACATCTTCGAGCCGATCACCAGGAAGTCCATCTTCCTCAACTCCTTTGCCCTACCCAGCTACACCGTACCCTCGTGCACCATGCACGACGATCAATCCAACGTTGATCAATTCTGAAACCCTCCGCGAGTCGCCCCAGCCTTCCTCGATCATGCCGACCACCCATCACCGTAAATTAGGCCGGAATTCAAAATCGAGTCACTCAGCTCAACCTATCACCCATCCTGCTTATCCAATCCCCTTCGCGCCGCCAATGCTGCCCACCAGAGAATCCACAACTCCGTTCAATCCTTTGCCTTGCCCTCCTACTTCTTTTCCCCAACCACCGATAGCCCCCAAGTCAACCACGACGTCACAAATTCCCCGATCTCGACATCGACTAGGCAAGCTCCTTAAACCCTATTATGACCCCTCGGCACCGCCATGGTGAACGAAAAATACATCTACCATTTTTCCCAAACTCGTCTTCCTCCAGGCTAACTACAATAGAGACCCCGATCCCAAAGACTTTACTGATCATCAGATATTGCTCGAAGTCAAAATTCCGATCAACATCCACTATCTCATACTTTACCAACTTAAAATTTCATGATTTAAATCTTAAAAATCCTAGATTTTGGTGATGATTCAGAATATATATGTGAAACCTGAAATTTTTGAAATCAAAATTTGACCAAATCTGAGTTTTACTATAAGATTTCAATTTCCAGAAGCCTACATGCTTATTTAACTTAAATTCAAATTTTAAATTTTATCTTATGTTTTAACAAACATAACTCATCTAAACACCTAAGCCTAACAAAATCCAGATTAAGATAAATTAGGATTTGCTCAAAATTTGAACTCTGTACCTTTAAACAGAGAAGAATACTGATGCATCAATACATATATACAGTTTACATATATTTACACTACATCGTAAAATCAATTTTTCATCAATTCCAAACATTCATTCATACATCCAGATAAAAATAAAAAAAACCAAAATTGGACTTACTCACCTGAAAAATGATTGAACAGAGAACAAATTTCAGTTCCCAGATGAACACAGTGGATTTTGTTTTCCCAGTCTTGAAGTTGTTGATGATGTTGTAGTTATTGTTGATGATGTTGATTAAGTGCTGAGTTTAGTTCAGGTTGCAGCTTGCTCTTCTTTTATTTATTTATTTTTTCTTTGATGCATGAACGAAAACAGAAGATGATATATATATATATAAAGGAAATGTGGACAGGTTTGCTGTTTTGTTGGTACAAAGTTTAGCCAGAGATTTTTTTTTGTTCTTGTTTGACTAGGCTGATTTTTATTACTTTGGTGGCTGATAGACAATATTTATGTGTACTATAGATATTAACATTAATTGCTTTGGTGGCTGAGATATGGCGTTAAATTCCATTGTCTTTAGCTTGTCTTACAGCTTGTTCAAACTTGAATGTGAATATATGTTAATCTTTTCTCTTGCCTTTCAAGCCTGCATACTATGTTTATTTGTTTATACAAACATATATATTTATTATGTTTCTTCTTTTGCAAGCTTAAAGAGATATATATTTGTTTCTTGTTTCACATTGGCATGTATTTATTTGTGTCTTCTGTTGCAGGCTTATATATAATTTTATTTGAATGTTTACTTTATACTATACTTACTTTATTTGCTGGTACATACTTGTTCAATTCGTTTTATACAGATTTGAATGTACCATTTATTTTTATTTTGCACTTAAATATTCATTCTTAACTTTAATATTTTTATCTTGTATTCCTTTATATATATATATATTTCTTATTTATTTTATAAGCACATTTGTTTGCATATACTTCTGTCATGGCTCAAATTATCACTTACATCTAATTTAATTTGTTTTACACACTTGAATGTTTATTTTATAACTTAACTATCACTCTTAAAATTATATTCAGATGCTTCACACAATATTAATACCTAAATTTTATATTGATAGAATATGATGTTATTTCAAACGTTATCATCCATATGTATTACATTTTATTTAATTGGATTAAATATTTATTAAAATAATGTTGCCAAAATACTGGGTCATCACAGTTGGAAAGATAAATCGAGTTGACTTGTAAACTAATTGATTTAGGAATTGAATTTAATAAGTATTGATTTGAAACTTATTGATTTTGAGATTTTAAAGATAAGAAATTTAAAACTTGATAACTTGATTTGGATTAAAGGTGATTGAATGAATATTTTGAATTTAAAAAGGATTGAAATTGAATATTTAGTTTTGATTTAAAAGGTGTAATTTGAGATTTTATTTAAATGTTTATAAAAGTGATTAGGCGAATGTTTTAGAATTAAATATAATTGAATTTAGATATTCTATTATTGATTTTTATTTGAATTTGTAATTTGAGATTTTATTTAAATGTTATTAAAAATGATTAAGTGAATATTTTCAAATTTGAATAAAAATTAAAGTTGAATGTTGAAATATAAATGAAATTTATATTGTAAATGTTTGAATATTTAAAATTTGAAACTTATTGAATTTGAAGTGACAGTTCCAACCTGGATTTGATATCGATATAAATTGAAATGGTTTAATGAGAATTTGAATTGAACCTTTAACCTTTTTAATTGAAATTGTTGAACTGAGATTGATTTCAATTGAATTTTGGAACTAAAGTTGATGTGAATTGATTTGTGAATTTGGAAGAAACTATTCTAACTTGAAACTATTTTCGATATATATATTTTAATATATAAACTATTTTATTATATAAACTATTTTAATCTACAACCTATTTTTAAATATATATATAAACTATTTTATTATATAAATTATTTTAATCTATAACCTATTTTTAAATATATGTATAAATTATTTTAAGTTGGAACTGTTATGATTTAGATTTAACGGATTTAAATGCGAATACTTTGATATGATGGTTTAACCCATTTTCTGGTTATGATTTGGAAATAAATATGATTTAAAGTGATATGATTTCGGAAGTGAACAATGGTTTCGAAAATGATATGATTTTTGAAATAAGTATGATATTTTGATATGAAGTATAAACTATTTGAAATATAAAATGACCATGGTGTGAAATAAGCGTTTGGTTGTTAAAGAGGCCGGGATCGGATATTGTCATACTCTCTGCTAATACCGAAAACCACTTTAACAACTGTGTACGTGGTGGAGATTCCAGAACGAAGTAGGATGGTTTAGCGAATGTCTATATGAGGTATGAACGCAGCCCTGACTACTGCGACTCAACTTGATGTGGCTAAAACTGGAGCTATACCTGGGCCAAGTGAGGTCGCACCTCCGATCGGGCACATTTCTTCGATACCATTCTATTAATTTGTGATTTGATTGGGTGCACCTTTGATTTCAGGAGTGTGTCTCGAGGTGGGCGGTAGTAGCTGCTATGCGTTACCACCAGCTCGGTTCTGCAAAACGGTAGAATCCTACCCTAGGCTTTGCCTCGCGTTCCTTGTCACATGCCTTATCATGCCTTCTACGAGTTTGGTTTGTGTCATACCTATGGAGTGCTCCCTGATAGCCCACTAGTTTGGTGAAGTTTACAGTATTGTATAGACTACGACATTTATATAAAATGTGTTAAGGGGGATATGGGTAACGCCTTAACGCTATTTTAATACTTTACTTTACTATAGACATTATATATGTAGCATATTGTACAATGTATGTAGATAGTTTAATGGATCCTTAAAGGATGGAATCCCAACATTCTTTGAGTTGCTTTGTATTTCACTTGACATTTCACTTGAATTGAATTTACTGGTATAAGAATGTTAATCCTGACTCGAGTGTTTTGTGTTTTGCTTTAAGCTCGGGTCAGACTGAGTGTCTCAGCATTTGAGGCTCACCTTTGGAGCTTGGAGCTTTGCTTGAAGATCTGTCTATATCTATTTAGCTTTGCAGTCATTTCAGTTATTTCCAGTTGTCTATGTTCAGACTTGTTAGTTGATCTTGTATTAGTGACTTCTTTGTACTTGAGATTTCCTGTTGTATTTTGTTTAAACTCTGATGTTTATATAGTAGCTTCATGAACTACTATTTATCTATTCCACCGCTTATTGTTGTATTACTATGTGTTTGTGATTCTGTGATTGATTTATTTACTTCATATGTTAAGTTTTGCTAAATATAAATTAACAATATGTTGTTTTGAGCAATTCAAGTCTTACATGAGTGGATGATTGTCGATTTGAATGGTTCGAAATACCAGGTCGTTACAAGTGGTATTAGAGCTCTGGTTTAGGCAAACATAGCATATGGAGTAAAATTAATTACAGAATCATCTTCATTCGAGCTTGAAATTCCTTCGTAAGGATCCTTTTGGATTAGGATTTCTTTCGGATTTTGGAACTTTCCCTTTTGTTCTGAAATCCATTGTTGTCTTGTTCGTGTTCTTCTTGATACCGGAGCATCCCATAGCTCTATTTCTATTGATCTCTGTAATAATCTGAGCACATCTTTCAACCTCAAATAGGCAACTTCATTCGTATGGGTGACTAATCTCATCGGCAATTCCGCCAACCTTGGTATGATTGTAAAGGGGTGAAACTCCTTTACAACAGGCGTCGATTCACCGGAGATTTCTATGTCCTCGGTTTTGATACTGTTATCCCTTGCAAAACCCGAACCGTTTCTATAGTAGGCAACTCGGGTAATCCTTTTGTGAACGAATGTCGATTTCCTCGGGATTTACGCAGGCAGTTCTATCTATTCGTTTGATTCTCTGCCTAGTGATCTTGACTCCACCCGATAGTCAGGGAATATCCTGATGTTTGATGAAGTCACTCCTCTCCCTCCTAAGCGGGAAATTGAACTCTGCATCGATCCTATTCCTGGAGCTCGACCTATTGTCCTCCCTCCCGGAAGAATGGTTTCTATGAATGGTTAGTCATTCGCTTTGGATTAACCAATGCTCCTACCTTCTTCATCGACCTCGTGAATCGCTTTTTCCACGATGTTCTCAACTAGTTTTTTCTGGTTTTCATTGATGGTATTCTCGTCTTTTCTAAGGCTCGGTTGACCCGGTTAAGGTCACCGTGATTAATATAAGTCTATCCATCTTTCCTCTTTTGTAATTTAATTATCTTATCTTCCTTTCGAGCCTATCTTCTTAGTTAGAATTTTCTTTGATTAGGGTTCCTCTAGCTTTGAATCTCTATCCTTGTTCTAAATTCATCCTCGAACCATCTTATGAGGGAGTGTGTTTGTAATTGATATAAAAATGTTTCATATTGTGTTGTTTGAATTGTTAAGTTTGATTTGGGGTTTCGATCGATTCGTCTGGCCAACGTAATCGATAGGAATTCCAAAGCACCTGAACAGAGCAAACTGACACAATATTGTTTTCAAATTGGTAAATGAAATAATTTTACATATGATTATATTTTATATATATAAGTATATTTTCTGAAATTAGATAGTTAATGAATTGGTTGTTAGAAATGATAATACTAGATTATCATTTATTGCTTTCAACATCCCTAAACCATTAACTATTGTTGTATATAAAAAGATGAAATTTTAAACATGGTATAAATCTAATTTGCAAATGAAATGAATTTAAATTAAGGATTTGAGAAGTTAATTTCCGGTGCTTTTCCAAATTTGGTTTTCAATGTTTTAAAAAATATATCATTTGAAAGTATTTCAAATGGAAATTGTTTCCAAAGAATTTTAAAAGAAGTGAGTCGGTACTCTCCTCTTTTGTTGTAGGAAAATAATTTCGGTGATGACTTCAGTATCATCGACATTCATTTTCGAGTCTCAAAGTGGAGAGACCACTTAGTAGCTTTGCTACACTTTTATTTTGGAAATGGATTTGATTTGAATTTCTTAGTATGATTTGGTGTATTATATATATATATATATATATATATTTCAAAAATGATTTGAAGTGAAACTGGAAATTTAACTTTTAAATTTATGTTAAGCAATGGTTTTCAATTATTTAAATAAAGCATTTTTTTTGAATAATTAGAGTGTTTAAATTTAGAAATGGAACCGCAACAACTTGAAACAGTTAAACTAGGATAAAATTTATTTGTATAATACTCAATTGCATTCTAGAGCATATATAACTTGCCTGAAATATTCAAAAGTTAAAATGTTCATGTGAATATATAATTAAATAATATACAATATAAATGTAAGTAATAAAATGTCCAAAAATGAAATTCATATGGTTTTAAATTAATTGTTGTATCTGATACTATGCATTTCAAATTTATCTTTCTTTTTTGTTGCTTCTATTCTCCTATCTCGTTCCTTTTCGGGGACTAAAAGTTTTGAGTGGGGGAGAGTGTAACGAACCGGAAATTTTTAACGATTTTTATAACGTAATTAACAAAAAATTTCTTGAAATTAAGCAATTAAATTTTAGCAATGAAAATTTGATATTTGGTATGCGTCTATTTAAACATAGCAAATGGCAGATTTTCATCGGAAAATATCTAAGTTTGTTTTGTTGTGTAATTTCAAATTTTAAATTTTAAAATCAGTTAATTTGATGAAAATAAAATGTTTTCGAAATCCTAATATTTTTACATAATAAAAATGAAAATCATTTTCTGAGTGAGCTGTCGTATTTTGTTTCGCCAAATTTCAACTGCTCTAGCTCCGTTTATCTTATTTTCGGCATTGTAGCAGCATTTTTGGCAATGAAAAATAGACTTTTGATAGGATGATCGTATCGTTCATATTTGTGTACCATTCTGTTTGTCTCATCGTGCTGACCTCCACAGTATATTCATCCCTGTGTTTCAGCGTCCGGTACATATCGAAATCCGCGAAACGATTTCCGTATCGTTTCCGTATTCGTGCCTTTTGGTTTCCTTGTGCGTCTTTCCATTTTCTACCGGTTGAAACCAAAAGGCCTATAGCATTTATAACTCCTGAATACGTGCTTGCCTTTTTCTATTCCTATTGGTTCAACATTTATATTGCACTGTCCCTTCATTCTCTTTCTTCTCTATTGGATTTGAGTTTCATTTGCAAAGATTTTTTTTTACAATACAAGATTATATATATATATTATATGTTTAAAAAGTATATGTATATGTTTAAATGTTATACTATAGATTTTGTTATAACACAATGTATATATTATGATCGATTAAATATATGTTGAGAATTTTGAAAGGAAAATATATGTATTTTAATAAATATTGATTTTCAATAATATGAAGATATTTAATGTTAATATGTGTTTAATAAATATAAATTATGAAGATTTTATGTTAATATGAGTTTATAATTAAATATTTATTTTAGAAAAATAATAATATAATATATATTTTCCATTTATAACGAACTAGTTTTGATTTTTGAATTCATCGATTCGGGTCCGTCGTGCTTTACTTTTGGTTTCGCCGCTGTCCAGAATTGATCGCAACAGTTAGTTGCTTTGATTTGTCGCTTATCCGTGTGTTGTCCTGTTTTCTCTAGCCTCGAAAAGTGAGAAATCACTCACAATTGACATTCTTATATTTAGTAAATTTAATTCATATGAAATGACAATTGAAATATGCCGTTAAATTTGAATTGTTAAGTTATTTAATTGTTAAATATGATATGCCATTATCTACAATTGTTTACCTATGACATATGACACCATAACCTGTTGTATACATTATATTTAAATTGTTAATGATGATGATATGCCTGCTATTGATATGTATGTCATTTTATAATATTATTCTATTGTTCTCACTCTGCAAGTTCCCTGTTAGTTTAGAATTCCCTATGGGTTGAAATGATACATATCCGAATGATCTTATAGATTAAGGGAAAATCGTTATGGATTGAAATGATAAACCCAAGCGATTTTCATTGATTTTAAATTTTGGGATTGCTGGTTGCAATGATATATACCCGTAGATATTAAATTTAAATTGTGGATTGAAATGATAAATATCCATATCACTTGACCATAGGGTAGAAAATTATATACGGACACCGTTGGTCTATATTTTGAAAATGATTTCAAAGTTTGAAAGGAAATATATGGGTTTAATAAATATTGATTTTTAAATTATAATATAAAGATTTTAATTTTTAATATATGTTTAAAAGTTAGATTTTTTAAATTATATGTTTTGGAAATTTTAAGTTTATAAGTTGAGTTTTGAAAATATAAATTTTAAGATTTTACTTATAATTTTATTATTTTTAAATATATAAATAAGATTTAAAATAGATTTAATAATAATAAGATTTAATATAATAATAATTATTATAATAAAATTTAATAAGAAATTAATTTAACTAATATATATATATGTGTGTTTTAATATTTATTTACAATTTATATTAATATTTTGAAAATATATTTTATATTAACTTTAATAAAATTAAGGTTGGAAAGATAAATCGAGTTGACTTGTAAACTAATTGATTTAGAAATTGAATTTAATAAGTATTGATTTGAAACTTATTGATTTTGAGATATTAAAGATAAGAAATATATAACTTGATAACTTGATTTGGATTAAAGGTGATTAAATGAATATTTTGAATTTAAAAAGAATTGAAATTGAATATTTAGTTTTGATTTAAAAGGTGTAATTTGAGATTTTATTTAAATGTTTATAAAAGTGATTAGGTGAATGTATTAGAATTAAATATAATTGAAGTTAGAAATTCTATTATTGATTTTTATTTAAATTTGTAATTTGAGATTTTATTTAAATGTTATTAAAAATGATTAAGTGAATATTTTCAAATTTGAATAAAAATTAAAGTTGAATGTTGAAATATAAATGAAATTTATATTGTAAATGTTTGAATATTTAAACTCTGAAACTTATTGAATTTGAAGTGATAGTTCCAATCTAGATTTGATATCGATATAAATTGAAATGGTTTAATGAGAATTTGAATTGAACCTTTAACCTTTTTAATTGAAAATTTAAAACTGAGATTGATTTCAATTGAATTTTGGAACTAAAGTTGATGTGAATTAATTTGTGAAATTGGAAGAAACTATTCTAACTTGAAACTATTTTCAATATATATATGTTAATATATAAACTATTTTATTATATAAACTATTTTAATCTATAACCTATTTTAAAATATATATATATATAAACTATTTTAATCTATAACCTATTTTTAAATATATATATATATAAACTATTTTAAGTTGGAACTGTTATGATTTAGATTTAACGGATTTAAATGCGATTACTTTGATATGATGGTTTAACCCATTTTGTGGTTATGATTTGGAAATAAATACGATTTAAAGTGATATGATTTCGGAATTGAACACCGGTTTCGAAAATGATTTGACTTTTGAAATAAATATGATATTTTGATATGAATTATAAACTGTTTGAAATATAAAATGACCACGGTGTGAAATAAGCGTTTGGTTGTTAAAGAGACCGGGATCAGATATTGTCATACTCTCCGCCAATACCGAAAGCCACTTTAACAACTGTGTACGTGGTGGAGATTCCAGAACGAAGTAGGATGGTTTGGCGAACATCTATATGAGGTATGAACGTAACCCTGACTCCTACGAGTCAGCTTGATGTGGCTAAAACAGAAGCTATACCTGGGCCAAGTGAGGTCGCACCTCCGATCGGGCACATTTCTTCGATATCATTCTATTACTTTGTGATTTGATTGGGTGCACCTTTGTGATTCTATTACTATGTGTTACCACCAGCCCAGTTCTGCAAAATGGTAGAATCCTACCCTAGGCATTGCCTCGCATCCCTTATCACATGCCTGATTGCGTCTTCTACGGGTTTGGTTTGTGTCATACCTATGGAGTGCTCCCTGATAGCCCACCGGTTTGGTGGAGTTTACAGTACTGTATAGACTACGGCATTTATATAATATGTATTAAGGGGGATATGGGTAACGCCTTAATGCAATTTTCATACTTTACTTTACTATAGACATTATATATGTAACGTATTATACTATGTATGTAGATAGTTTAACGGATCCTTAAAGGATGGAATCCCAACATCCTTTGAGTTACTTTGTATTTCACTTGACATTTCACTTGAGTTGAATTTACTGGTATAAGAATGTTAATCCTGACTCGAGTGTTTTGTGTTTTGCTTTATGCTCTGGTCAGACTGAGTGTCTCAGCATTTGAGGCTCACCTTTGGAGCTTGGAGCTTTGCTTGAAGATCTGTCTATATCTATTCAGCTTTGCAGTCATTTCAGTTATTTCCAGTTGTCTATGTTCAGACTTGTCAGTTGATCTTGTATTAGTGACTTCATTGTACTTGTGATTTCCTGTTGTATTTTGTTAAAACTCTGATGTTTATATAGTAGCTTCATGAACTACTATTTATCTATTCCGCTGCTTATTGTTGTATTACTCTGTGTCTGTGATTCTGTGATTGATTTATTTACCGTATATGCTAAGTTTTGCCAGATATAAATTAACAATTTGTTGTTTTTAGCAATTCAAGTCTGACATGAGTAGATGATTGTCGATTTGAATGGTTCGAAATACCAGGTCGTTACATAACCCAATCTGCACTCGAATGCCTTGCTCCATCAACCAAGAGCCACGAGTCCCTTTATCGATCGCAACCGTCTGCAGCCTCGCATCCATCTCATCCAATCGAGCAAACCCCTAAAATCGAACACGACATTCCATTCGCCACCTCGAGTTCGTCTCCTCCTTCTCACTATTTCTGATAAACGATGCCCAGGTCGAGTTCGTGTAGTCTTGTTTTTACATCATTTCTCTCTTTTTTTCAGTTCGATATGATTTTTTTTTCTTTTCTGAGTTTTCCTATTTGAACTCCAGAGAAAAAGAAAGGAGATGATTACACATTTTAAAAACTGAGGAGGGCGGCTACATATAGGTCGGCCTACATACTAGGGTGGCTCGACAGTTTGATTTGATTTTACCTTTATTATATATATATATATATTAAAATGTCTCGAATCGGGTAACTAAAACTCTACAACCCTTATCGAGGCATGCCGCCTTGCGTTCCTAATGTTATACGCTATTTCGAACCCAATGGAACAAGTTTGGGAACCTAACTCGATCGTATGTGGAAGATATCTTTTTAAATCAGCTATTTAAATTAAATTCAATTAAAATATTTCTAGGCATTTTCAGATCGTACGACCAAACGGTAAATCCAATCACTATGAAAATCAAATTTCGATAATAATACACTATTACGAATCCAATGGAACTTGTTTCGTCGAATTTTGAGACTATGTCCTGGATCGTTATTTTAACGCATCGATTAAATCAACGATTTCAAAAAATTTCGAAATCGCTTAAAATTCTTGTTTTACACACTCATCAATTCAATTATAAATTCCAAAAAAATTTATATTAACATTAGAAATCATTTCTATTCCAATTCAACTCTATTTCAATTATTCACCCTTTTTTTACGATAAATCGATATATTTGAAACTAAAATTCATATCCACTTGTTCAACCAAAATCTCCATATTCAAAATCAATTTATATTCCAACTTCAATATTTAAAATCATTTAAATATTTTAAATTAAACGACAGAAAAATCCGGGTCGTTACAGAGACACTATTATAATATAACTTGATTTGATATGAAATGATTTAGTTATCCTAAGGGAAAAACCCGTCCGTATTTATATGTGGGCGTGTCTTACGAGATACCTTTGTTTTGATAAAAGAATGCTTTTATAAACATTAAAATTCATTTGAGATGTGTTTTTCTCACGCTGGTTTGCCAGACTGAACCGGGCGTTCTTCCCTTTCAATGCTCAAGTCAGACCGAGTATATTTACAGAGCAGATTTGGATGCTTTAGAGCTTCAGCAGGAAAGCTGGAAGCCTTCTATTCGTATTCCACGTATATGTTATTTTTCCACTGCCTTGTTATTTAAATTATCAGCAACTGTAAGGATGGGTTATTATAACTGTCCAGGCTGATGATTAGTGATTGATTGTTGTACTCTGATTGATGGATGTATGTATATTACAGTTTCTCTTTTGTAAAGATTATTCATCTATATTATATGTTATTCCACTGCGATGTAAGATTCTGTATTGTTATGGTTCTGTTTCTCTCTTCTTCTTTTCTTCTCTCTTCTCTCTTCTTTCTTTCTTCTCACCCTCTCTCTTCTTTCTCATGACTTTCCATCATTCTGTGCTTTTTGGGTCGGACATGTGTGGTTTATTGTCGATTCAAAGGGTACGGATTTGCAGGTCGTCACAACAAAGAAAGCGGATGCATTCGTCAACCCAAACGACATAGCTAACCAGTCGTAGAAACTATTTGGAGTCATAAATGCAGTTAAGGGCACACTCTCCTCTTCTATCCTTAATTGGTGAAAACCGGTGGCAAGATCCACTTGGGAAAATATCCGATCACCGTGGAGTTGATCAAACATTTCGTCAATCGTTGGTAAAGGGTATTTATTCTTGATACTCCTTTTATTCAACTATCGGTCGTCTACACATACTCTTCAAGAACCGTCCGCCTTGGTAACAAAGATGACTGACGATCTCCAACTAGAAGTACTGCATCTTATCAATCCCTTTTGTAGCAAGTCGAAGGTTTAGCTTTCTAACTCTCTCCTATCTTTTGGAGCCAACCTTCTTAGAGGTTCTACAATAGGTCTACTTCTTGGGATCAAATCAATACGAAACTCCACTTTACGGTGGGGAGGTAAACCTTCCACTTCATCGAAGACATCCGTGAACTCCCTAACAACTAGTATATCCCTGAGCTGCAACGACCCGGATTTTTGGCCGTCGGATATTGGGTAATTAACTGATTTTAATTTTTGGAATATTAACTTTTATTAGTCGAACAAATAAATTTCCTGATATTTAAAATAGCTGAATATATATAGGTTAAAAACTATGTTAATTTTAAAATTATAAATTCCTGGATATGATAAATTTTATTAAATGTATATAAACTCCACCATTTAAACTTAAGATAAAATATCCATAAATATATATATAAATATATACAAGCTTACGATGTTTCAATATATGTAAGTATATAAGTATATACATACATATATATATATATACATACATATATATATATATGTATGTATGTATGCCCATATGCAGTAATGTTATGTAAAATAGTGGATAAGTATATATGAAGTAATATATATATATAGGAATGTATAAATGTAAATATGATAAAATAAATAAATATATATACATACATAAGTTAAGATTTATATAGTATTTATAAATATGAAAATGTATATATATATATATATGATGATAAAAATCCATATATGTATATGCATATATGGTCAAAAACTAGTGTACATAGAAATCTACATATATGTATATATTTATATGATGTATACATGTATGTATGAAAGGAGACATCATCATGGCAAGCATTTAATTCTAGCAAGCACCCAAAAATTTAATCAAGTCAAAAAAATAAATCAAATCCCCAAAAGAAATCAGGTCAAAGGTAAAATCAAATAATCAAATCAAGAAAAGGAAACAAAATAAAGAGAGAAAATGAAAAAAAAGGCTGTACACAGTCCCATTCTCTCCTATATATACACAGTTATATCTATCACTTGTTCATACTCACGCAATAATATATATATATATATATATATATATATATATATATATATATTTGTCAAAAAGAACAAAGTAGAGATCTGCCATTGAATCTAAAGCCCGAAGCAGAGCAATACAAAGCAAAGCAGCAGTGGTTTGAGAAAAATAGTGAGTATAACACCTCACTTTCCTTACTGTTACCATGTACTTGTATCTAACTGTGATTTTACGGACGAACTTTTGATCTGTGACAGGTATACATGCTTCTGGGTGTGTATGTATCTTTTTTATGTATAACTGACATAGTGGTTCAACCTGAAACGATGTGTTTTCTTCTTTGTTCTTTGTTTGTAAAATAAAACAGTTTAAAATCCTTAACTTCAAAAATCATTTTCTCACCCTCCATTTAGTTTCAAGTCTTGATTTCAAAACAAAACATGCTTGTTTCTGAGTATAGATTATGTTAAAATTTATTTTATTCAATCCTATCAAGTAGAGAAGGAGAGAAAGACATATAACCATGAGTGGGTTTAATTTGGTCGAAAATCAACCTTCGGAAATTTATAAATGGATTATACAGTGATGTTTGGCGTGGAAAAACTTGATTAGGAAGTGATTTGAGGATTTTTAAGGATGTGCGGTAGGAGAATTTTTGGGTTGATCAGAATTTGGAATTTCGTCAAATTTCGACACTATAGTCGATGGTGAGGCAGTGCATTGAACATGGAGGAAGTGTAGACGATGGGAAGACGGAAAAAAATAGTGTGGCGTTATTCGATGGAGTGTGGTGGCCAGACGAGGTCAGTTTAGGGTTCGAGATGGGTTTGGGGTAGCTTCGGTCTGGAGAAAATGATGGCGATGAGAGGCCAAAGGGGAGGTACGGCCCAGAGGAAATGGGGAAGGGATGCGATGACGAAGCTCCAGGTGAAGTTTGGTGTGGAATGGTAGAGGGTGGTGGCTGGTTGAGGCGTTTAGGGGGTGGCTGTCATTTCTTGTTCTCGTCGTGATGTTCGAATTTTCGAACGATGTCGGGGTTCGAGTTCCAGATGGTGGGATACGTTGGGGTGATCGAGTGTGGTTTGGGGAGATGATCGGTGGCGAAGAAATTGGCCAGAGGTGAACATGCACGTGCACACTTCGATTGCACAGGGGAATGAATGAGGAATTAGAGAAAAGAAAGGAGAAGGGGAAGAAGGGGGATGGGCCGGGTATGGGCCAAAGAAAAAGGAAAGGAAAAGAAAAAAAATGAGAAGGAAAAAAATAAGAGAAAAGGGAAAAGAAAGGAATAAGAGAAAAGAAAAAGAAGAAAAAAAGAAAAAAATAAGAGAAAGGAAGAAAAGAAAGGGAAAAGAGGAAAGAACTGAATTTGTATATTTTTATATGATAACTTAAATTATTGAAAACTCTAATTCGATTAGCATTATAAATCAAATCAACATGGAATTCTTTGCCTTGTAATTCTATCTCCTAATATTTAAGCTTAATTTATTTTGTGTAAAGTAAAATTTAATTATCTATAATAATTAAAGTAAGTAATTAATTTAATTCTTAATAAATTAAATCATAGGTTAATAAAATAAAATTAGCTATTACTTGGATTGCTTAATTCTAATTAACTAGGAATAAATTATTTTATAATTCCTATAATTTATAATTATTTTTGGGCTAATAATATAAATGGTTTCAGTAATTAAAGTTAATAAAATCTTGATTTGCGAATTGTTTAATATTAACTATTAATCGTTAAATTAAGTTAACGATTTATGTTTTGCCTTATTACTCTTGAATACTTATTTCAAGTATTCTTGTCTGTGCATTTAGCAGCCAAACAAATCGAAATGTTGGAATAAAACGTTGACACGTTTTATTGGAAATAAACACCTGTAATAAATTCCCATTTGTGAATATTGTCACCTAAATATAAATTGTTTATTTTAAACAATTTACCCTTTAAAATTTATTGCTGGATTCGAAGAGACCGAAATCAGATATCAGTATTATTCGGAACTACTTCGATCTGATAATCACTATGAACCTTTACGGGTTTGTCTATAAAGTTTAATATGCTGGAATTGAATTAATTTAATGAATTCAACCATCTTAAATAAGTAATTATACTTGGACACTATTGCAGTATCGATGGATTTTTGAAAAAGTGTTTGGTTATAATAAGATAAAAACTCGTCGTGTTTGTACGAGTTACCTTGGTTTCAAAGAAGTTTTATAACTTAAGTAATTCAAATTTAAGTGAGTTTACTCACGCTGGTTTCCAGCCTGACTCGGGTGTTACTTTATTGTAATGCTCGGGTCAGACCGAGTATTACAAATTTCAGCTTAGGACGCTTTGGAGCTAAGGAGACGAGCTGGATGGCAGAGACGTATTGCACGTACTTGGTTATATTCCGCCGTGTGATAGGCTATATTTTCAGCATTTAGGGACAAGTTATTATAACTGTCCAGATTTATTATTGATGATTGTATTCTGATAACTTGTATATATATTAACAATTACATTTTTTCTTTGTATAAAATGTTGTTATTGTATATCATATTTTGTTCCGCTGCGATTGTGAGATTCTATGCTGTTGTTTCTGTTTCTTATTCTTTTTTTTAAACCCTAACAACCTGTTATTTCCGGCACTCGATTGCTCAGCACTCTATACAGTGCACGTATTAGTGTCAATTTTTGGGGGTCGAAAATCGCTTGGCCATTACATGATCTCTGCCTTAGCTACTTCGAGGGAATACAGAAAACTACTCATTAACTTGTTTGGCCCCTCGCAAAATATTGATACAGTAACATCTCCGGTATCGCTAACTCTGACAATCCTTTGATCACAGTCTAAGATCTCTCTAAACCTAGATAACCAATCCATTCCCAGCAATACTCCGAAATCCATGAACCCAAGAACAAACAAATCGAAAGGAAAGGAATAATTGACAAGAAATAGGCACTTGTAAACACATAGTGTCAAGATTTGTCGGACCCCCAATTGGGTTCGACACATAAATAAGATTATTTAGGATAACATACTTGAGATTTAGCTTGTTCATCAGGTCAAATGAAATAAAAAAATGAGAGGCACACGTATTGAATAATACTCTAATAGAAAATCATAGATGGATAGTGTACCTTGTAACACCTGCTTTCCCTTCTGTCCTGACAAAGTGGATGGTATCTACTCAATAACAAAAGCATGTCCTTGCTACCCCTTCTTCAAAAAAGGGCACTCATTCTTCATGTGTCCTTGCTGTGATAATTGTAGTGGATTGGATCGCTAGGGAAGTTAATGGATTGCTTTGCAAAGTGACCCATCTTGTTGCACTTATAAAAAGAATTCTGGACAAGTCTCGTGGCTTCTTCTATGTTGGGGCTCCACCTTCGAGTTTCTTTCCTGACCACTGCTTCTTTCCTTTGCGTTTGAAATTCAGCTTGCCAGCAATAGGTATCACTGATAAAGGCTTAGCATTGATTGTTGGCACTACTCCTTCTGGACTCCTTCCTTAATATCAAAGGCTTCGAACCTCAAAGCAATACTGATATGGTTGGTGAATGTACTTGTAAGTTGGTTGGTCATTTCACTCTGGAACCCTGGTCGCATTCCATCAACAAACATTTCATTCCTTTTAAGCGGTGCATCTATTAATCCAAGTCCAAAATGGGATAATGCATCAAACATACTATGCCATCGTCATATCACCTTGCTTCAAATCCAGAAAACTCACAAACAACGGCATCCTTCTAGCTTCTGGGATAAATTGTGCTTCAAAGACTCCTCTAAACTACGCCTAAGAGAACTCCTCAACAGTATTAGCCGTTATAGAATTCCAGCGGTCCGTCGTCGACTTCTGAAGTTGTCGTGATGCCAACAGACGTTTCTCTATGTCTTTTAACCTAAGATCTCCAAATATCCTTTCACATGACCTAAGCCAAGTCTGCACTCCAAGAATATCCTTAGTACCATAGAATGGTATCCTGCCCAAAATGGTGTAATTTTTGCATAAAGTCGCGAAGTTCAATGAAGGTTGAACCTGTGCTACCACTTCCTCTACGGGATCTACAGTTGGAACATTTCTAGTTGTTCTGCCATTTGTAGCGAGCTAGTTCCAGATTCATTCCTTCCTCCTCTTCTTATATTCATTTTATATCACATGGACAGATAACATGTATCTTTAGAACACAAGAATATAATCAAAATAATTTTAGGTAAAACAACACCAATGGACACTACAACAAAAATATATATTAATTGCAATAGGAACAGCGTTGGCAAGGTACTATCAAGACTTAAAAATAAAGAATTATTCGCGGTGTAAGATGAAATCTTCAACAAAACAAAAATTTAAGCGGTAAATTAGTTCCTATCCCTCTCATTTTTTCATTTTGCTAACATTTTATACTAAAACCCCTTTCCATCATCTTCAGTCCTGAAACCCTAAATTCCTCTTTTGAAAACCCATTTTCTATGCCAAATTGATCAAACTTCGAAAGCCCTAACTCTGAAACTATCTTGTCTGAATTCCCTTCATTCGCAGGTCGCATCTTTGTTGGTAAAATCAATTCTACGTTTCTCAGTTTCATTGCATTGGTTTGTGTAAGAAAATTTACTATTAGTTTCATGTTAATTCATCATTGTTGTTCGTTTCCTGTTAATCCTTTGGAATGTTTTATAATTTGTAGGTCTGAAAATTTTGAAAAAACTTGGTTATTTTAAAAGGATAGGATCTGTAACAACCCGCATATTTATCGATTTTATATTTAAATATTTTATCGTTAGTCGGATGTTAGTCCGAAAAGCTACTTTTTGCATACGGTCAAATTAGGACTCGAGACCACCTCCATTGAGTCCAAAATGACGTTTGCGATCTTTTTGAGTGTAAACTTCGATATGTTTGGAGATAGTGAAATTTTCGTCACTTTTTGTGTTGGGCTTTTGGTTTGGGCTGCACCTCTTCTAACTCAGCCCAACCCCCTCTTCTCTTCATCACTTCATCAAATACTTCAAGCTTCTTCAAAAATGGTGGAGGGAAAGAGAAATTAAAATTCCAAGCTCGAGATCTTTAGTAAATTCAACATCAAACTCCGAATTCAAGGTGAGGAACATAGATTCAAGCTAGGGGTTGATTCTTGCTTTGCTCTTAAGCTCTCCAACATCAATTTCGTGGAAAAGGTGAGATTTTTGATCTCACATCTTGCCTATGATTGTCATTGGACTGTTGGGAATAATTCCCTATCACTCTAGCATCAACATTTGCATTTGGTTTGGATTGGATTGGCGAAAAACTCCAAAATTTAGTGATTTTGGTGAAAAACTGCTACTAGGTCATTCTGGCCATTTTTAGCTCGTTCGGAGTTAGGTCGCTCGTCCATAGGTCGTAGGTCGAATTCGCCCTTAAGTCGTAGGTCGTTGCCGACCTATAATCTCCAGGCAAAAGGCTTAAGTCGTTTGCAGTTAGCTCGTATTTGAGCTTAAGTCCTAGGTCGTTAGCTCTTAAATCCTAGGTCGTATCGAACTTAAGTCGCTAGGTCGTACGCGAGTTAAGGCATTAGGTCGTTGCATTGAAGTGTCACCGCCTTCTTAGGTCGTTCACGAGTTAAAGGCATAAGTCATTCACGAGTTAAAGGCATAAGTCGTTCACGAGTTAAAGGCTTAAGTCGTTTGCAGTTAGCTCGTTCGCCTCGAGTTAAGTCGTAGGTCGTTTGGCCTTAAGTCGTTTGCAGTTAGCTCGCTCACCCTGGCTTAAGTCGTAGGTCGTCCCCGGCCTAACTTCACTAGGTCGTTCCAGCCTTAGCTCGTAGCTCGTATTCAAGGCTTAGGTCGTTAAGCCGTTCGTTCCACTAAGTCGTTCAAGGCTTAGGTCGTAAGACCTTAGGTCGTGCACTTTTAGGTCGCGAACAACCTTATGTCGCGAACCTCGTTAGGTCGTATGACCCTAATTTTCTTAGGTCGTTGGACCTTTTTAACTCGTTAGGTCGTAGACCCTTAAACTGTTAAGTCGCGTACCTTCTTAGGTCGCGCATCCCACTTAGGTCGCAGAACCCTCTTAAGTCGTAAGTCGTTCGAACCCCGTATTACTCTACGTAGGCAATCTCATCTGAAAAACATTTATCAGAATTTCTACTTTGATGGTTTTGGGATTGACTCCTTTGGACTTTACTCACGTCTTCGAACGTGAATTGATTTGTTTCTATAATCGTTTTATGACTTGTCACTTTAAAGATTTATGAAGGTTTCAATACTAATAGTAAATATCAAAACTCTTTCATCAAAGCGATTTCAACACTATTTTAAATATCAAAAGTTCATTTTCTCAAACCGATTTTCAATCTACTAGTATATACAAGCCTTTACTTCACTCAAATGAGAAATCGACTTAAACGACTTAGTAAAACGAGTGGTATGAAACGCTTGCGTTCACTTCGTCGGTTAGCTCTTGGACTTGTTCGATTGAACCCTTTTCGTGACAATTTCCTAGTGAAGATTTACAGCTTGTTCGTAAATATTTAAGTTAAGCAAGTGGTTATGGGACATGAAGCTAAACTCATATATTTACTAGCTTGGTGTGATTGACACTTCTCGCTGATCATGATGATCATTTTATGATTTAGACTAGCAATTGTGCGATGTCTCTTTGTCCGTATGAAGGACTGTACTTCATTTTATTGAGCTTCGTCTCATTTCTTTGTGGGCTGGCAACCCAAGTACTTTTAATGTGTTTCGATTCATCTGATGTATCGTTTGTACTACATCGATGTCTCGGCTTTCTAATTCATTGGACGTACCGTTTGCACTGCGTCATTGTTCAATTCATTGGACGTACCGTTTGCACTGCGTCAATGTTCGATTCATCTGATGTACCGTTTGTACTACATCGATGTCTCTGTCTTTCTGGTTCATTGGATGTACCGTTTGCACTGCGTCAATGTTCGATTCATCTGATGTACCGTTTGTACTACATCGATGTCTCTGTCTTTCTGGTTCATTGGACGTACCGTTTGCACTGCGTCAATGTTCGATTCATCTGATGTACCGTTTGTACTACATCGATGTCTCTGTCTTTCCGATTCATTGGACGTACCGTTTGCACTGCGTCAATGTTTGATTCATCTGATGTACCGTTTGTACTACATCGATGTCTCGGCTTTCTGGTTCATTGGACGTACCGTTTGCACTGCTTCAATGTACCGGCTTTCAGGCTCCTGTTTGGGGTTGGCCATCCTTTTCTTGTGATTTCTGGATTTCTAATTATTGATTTCTGGAATTTTATGTTTCACCAGCTTTTACCATTGACATTGATGAGTATGTCATTTTATTGTGGCTTGGTGAATTAAATTAAGAATATGACATTCTTCTCTCTGTTTTGAGATTATTGAGATATTGTATGACTTTTGTGGGATTTCTAATGTATACTTTTCATAGTATGACACCTTTTTGTTATCATACGTTCTATTATCATATCTCATATTCTATCTCATTTTATCTGATAATTATAGCTAGACTGATCCGTTTATTATTTTCTTCTTAAATAATACTCGGGTCAGACTGAGATTTTACAGGTGCTTCCTCATGACTTCTTACCTGGAGCCATCTTCTGACTTTTGGCTAACTACTCTAGTTTAGTAGTTTTTTTTTGTTGTATGCATTTGTGATGAGACTCCTTGATGTATACGTATTCTATTGTCTTGCACTTGTATCTATTCTTTTGTGTTATTGTGGATCTTATTTGACCACTACTCTGATGTACACTTTTAGGTGTAATATTCATATCTTATTCCGCCTTTGTGATATGAATTGTCTGTGACTGATTTGTGTTATGTTTATTTCTATATTTGTTTCCGAAGATTATATATAGCCACCATGTGATAGCTTTGTGTTTGTATCGGTATGTTGGATTTCCTCTTTAAAAGATATGCATTCTATTCTATCTGACATATCGGTGCTCGCGCAAAGAAGTTACACGGATGGTCGCTCCTCAACAGCCTTATTCTCCGTGCTAATTGACAGCACTACATTGAAGTGTTCTTGGTTAGCGTGGGTATAGAGGTGGGGCGTCACAGGATCTTTTTTTTTAATTTTCATTTATAAACTCGTATTGATTTCATTCCTTCCTTAAATTTAATAATTTGTTTATTGTTCAAGTTTTGTTTGACTACATATAAGAAGTTAACAATATATAAGATGTTAACGACATATAATGGTAGATCTAGCCCTACTTATTAGTAGTTTTGAGTTGTTTGACTAAATATAAGAAGTTAACAACATGCTTGCAGTTTTGTTTCTTGTATGTTGTGGGTTCCATTATCCTTTGATGCATTGTTGGTGTTAATATTTTTTCCTTATGTCGTGCTATGTTATAATTTTGGAACAATCTATATGTTTTTGTTAAATTAGTACCTATTGTTATACATCAGAATAAGTATAAATATTAGTTGGCCCCTTGTTAAGGTTGTGAATAAGTCCATATGTTTGTTGTAAAAATTTGATATGTGAGCATGAGACATCAACTGAATAATTCATCATCTTCTGTATGCATGAAACATTAATTAAATATTCATCAAATGATTTCAATTTATGTAAAAATTGGTTTGGATTAGTTTGTATATTTGTTGCTTCCACCATTATCGAGGAAAAGATAAATTATACTTTTTTGTGCATACCCGTAATGTTATACAACAATATTAAGAGATAAATTGGTTTGGATTAGTAAATATTTAAAAAAATTAGAAATACCTGTAAGATAAATTATTAGTCAACTTTTTGGTAAGTTTATTCTACTGACGTGATTATGTTTTTTCCAAGTAACCCAACGCATTGCTCCTACTAAAGTCAATGACCAATATTTGACTAATGTTCTGCTGAAAATCAATTCGAAGGTGCAATTTTCTTTTGTACTTTACTCAATGATTATACGAATGTTAATATCTTATGATTTGAATCCCATCAATTACTAATTGATTCTCAAATTCTGTGTCAAAACTTAATTAAAATCACAACTGATAGAAATAATTCAGTTTATGCTAAAATAAATAATATTTCAATGTATTTTTTTAAATCTTTAATCCAAAAATTATTGTTTCAATAATAATAGAATAAAGAATCTCCAAAATATAAATTGAGTTGTCACCATGAAAAAAGAACCGAGGCTTTCACATATTTAAATGTCAATTAATAATATATTGCAAAGGAAAAAAAGGGAGGGCATACAAGAACGTATACACAATAATTTGAATCTACGCTTCGCCATTTGAATCCAATTTTGATTTAAAATGTCAAACTTCTATGGTTTGAATTCCATTTCATGAACCTTGCTTTTGCATTTTTGTTTTGTAGTATATTCCTAGGCGGTGCTTCCAATAATAATTTGATTTATCTTACCTCAAAGAGTTTGGTGGTGTTAACCCAATACTGGCCGATGAGCGCTCTTTACGTATACGATTGGCTACTGATATTCCAACCCTCATTCTTGGAATGGATGTATCACACGGCTCACCTGGTAGAGCTGATGTTCCTTCTATTGCTGCGGTATTACATAGGATAACAGATTATATTGTTATTATCTTTTTGTCCATTCTCATCAATCAATTGATCTGTTCACTTCAATTTGATTTATAGGTGGTCGGTTACTGGTAGTGGCCGTTAATTTCTAGGTACAGAGCTTCAGTGAAAACACAGTCTCCAAAACTCGAAATGATTGACTGTTTGTACAAGCCCGGGGAAGATGGAGATGATGGTATTATCAGGTATTTTTAAGCTTTTCGCCCATTTTGTTTTAAAGGAATTTTCCATCTCTTCATTTCTATGATCATATTAAAGAATAGTAAATTATCAGAGAGCTCTTACTGGATATCTATGAGACTAGTAATGGAAGAAAACCTCAATAAGTTGTCATTTTCAGGTACTATTTATGTTATCTTTAGTATCTGAGAGCCCCTTAAATAATGAAAAACAAAATTGCTTTTGCTTTTGTTGATGGGTCTTTAATTTTAAAAGTTCAAAAGAATGAAAAGTCAATTTGTCAAAAGACTTATGCATATGTTAAAAAATTAACTAGCATTAGCAAACTCTTCTTTCAGAAGTCAAGAGAAGAAAAATAATTGCTTCTAAATTAAACCAAATAGTAACTTTTGTCGGTTGTTCACTTTTTTCTTCCAAATTAATTCTATAACTTTTGTTTTTTTTAAAACAAAAATATAACTTAATTTAAGTCATCCAAAGGACCTATCTAAAATGAAAGTTGGGAGTTGTGCTAAACTGCAGCTGATCCATTGTGCAATCGAAGTTACAAGTTTTTGATGCTATCTATACTTGATGATATTGTATTATTATCATTGATTAATGAGTTCCTATTATTAACACATTCATCTAGTTTTCTACTATTTTTCTTGATTTTAACATAAAATAACTTTTAATTTGCAGTCATTAGTATGTAATTAAGCCACTATACAATTGTTTCCCTTACTTTTCATGCGAGTCAGATTTTAGATTGTAACACATGATAAACTTAAATCTGCTGATGGTGGTGAACATTTGATTTATCAGGGACAGTGTGAGCGAATCTTAGTTTAACTAGGTTTGGAATATTGAGCTAAACCAAATCTACAAGGTCTATAAAATTTCTAATTTATCTGATTAGTTGTATAATTATATGCTCTAGCTAGATATTTAAAATAAAGTTATTTTTTTAGGCCTTTTACCATCTAGGTGAAACCAAACTTCCGAAGTTTACTCTTCTTGTGGCCTAAAAGAATCACCACTCAAAGCTGTTTCAAGATGAAGCTCCTGAAAATATCCCAGCAGGTCTTGTTATCCATATACATATTTATATTTAGGCTAGATGAATGTTTTCACGTCCTCATTAACTGTTTATACTTTAGTTCTTTAAGCATTTAGCTTGTGTGTGTGTGTGTGTCTATATACATATATCATGTAGGTACCGTGGTAGATACAAAGGTAGTTCACCCTAAAAACTATTATTTCTTTATGTGTGCTCATGCTGGAATGATTGTAAGTTGTGCGGTTTTCTTTTTATGCCTGGATTAAAATGCTGTAATTAGTTATATCAACCAATTTATTATCATAACTATGTACTATTTTATGTAAATTTGGTTTGTATATGATAATTTTCTATATGCTTCATGTAAAACACGGTAAGACTTCTAAATAAATTGAAAATTGTAGAAAGTAAATTTACCTTTCTTCCACTAAACGAAGACCTAAAATTCAGAATCCCAACCGAGAATGAAAAATTTGTCTTTGTGCTTGTTACATTGGTATCGTTATTTATTATATACCTAACTAGATGTAGAATTTATTCATAAAAACCTTGTTTCTATGTATTTGGAAATAGAACATATTCATGTTGAACACAAGTAGTAATTTATTGCTCGATTTTCATACTTACTATAGTAGTGTACAATGAATGTTCATGTAAACTTGCGTAGCGTGATTCGAACATATATTGACAGGTGGTTTGTGTTCTGTTGTCCCAGTGACATGTTGTATCTAAGTACCATTTCAAGAAAAAACAAGAATGTTCATGTAAACTTAATCATAATTTCCTATGTTTTATCCGTTTCCTTTATATGTCTGAAATTTCGGTTGTTACTAACTTTGCAAGTTATAGAAAATTAAGAATTAAAGATTAATATAGGCGAATGGTCAAACACTATTGCATCTAGGGTATATAGATGTTTCAGCATTTCTTCTAAAAAAATTTAAATGTGATTATCCAGCTTTGTGGAAGTGGGTAGGTCATCCATCTGGGATATTGATAAAAACATTAAAATTCGGTCATTATTGACTTTGCATTTCAGTTCTTCTGCACATTGTGACCGGGTGTTCTACGATGTACTTTGGTTTTACATTTTTTTTTGAAGCAGTTTGAAGTAGCTATTTGTTATATGTGAAGGAGCGTTAGTGTCAAGTTAAATTAATTAAGAAGCAAACCAAGTGTCCCGAGTTTGACTAGTACAAGGTATGTGTAGCAGTTTATTAGCTAGCAGTATTAATTGTAAGAATAATAATAAACATCTACCAACACTTAATGTGTGGATTTTTAACATAAATTTTTATTTACACTCACGCAGTTATTTGTAGTTTTTAATTGACTATTTTTTCCATTGATTTTTCACCATATTCGATAATATATTTTCATATACAACCATCAGCGAATGGATATGTAGTGGAGTGGGCGCGATTACTTAACTTGACATCTAAGCCAAAAACAAAGAGTGTTCTTTCCTTCATGGAGCTATCAGTTTCATTGACCATCTGCCTCACAATGTTCTTCTCAGGTATTTAGCTTCTTCGCTTGTATGATTGATTTTAATAATTCCAACATTAATCTGTTTGATAACTTATTCTTGGCATTAATCTTCAATGACTGATTAAGTTAAATTATTTGAGTATTGGTTTTTTTTACTTTTGGTTGGAAGTCCACCTTTACAAAATCTTTCTTTTATAGCTTGATAAATTCTTTTATCATATTTTTCACTTTGTACTATTATGATACATAATTAAAAACTTTCTAATAGCACGTTCTACTCGATCATGTATTCTTGTTATTATATTCTTATTTAATTGGATTAAAAAGTTGAAGTATTCTGCTATAGCCACTTAGAAATTTGGTTATTTTAAGAAAATTATATCGCATCTCAACAATCTTTTTATAGGATCGAATAATCCTCCTATAGTTACTAATAAACATTGGTTAATGCCATAATACGTAAAGTTGAATAAGCTATTGGATTATAGATGTCGAATCTAGCAATGGGATGCCATTTTGCTCTGTGATTGCTAAACTGAAACTTAGAATAGATGGACCCTGTTTTCATATTGTTAACTTTTAGGCTTCTTTATGGCATTAATTATTCATGGCTAGAGTAGTTTTTTTACTGTTTTGCTTATTCAAAATTTACCTATCTCATATCTTTCAACTTGGTGGTTTTGATCTTTAATTAATTTCTTTTATCATTTCTTGCTAGCTTTGGCATATATCTTCAATTACAGTTTCAGCCTAATCGAATAGTCTGGTGATCCATTTGGTCGATTTCTGACATCGGGGTGATTTTTAAACCATAATTTGTTGTGATCTATAAAAAAATTAGACCCGCATGAAGAGTATGTGATATTGGTTATTGTTGCCTTAATGATTATATTTTAAGTAAACAACATATTTGGGTATGCATAATTGATTGGAATATTGGAGCCATACAATTATATTCATTTTTTCTTTTTGATTAATGTTTATATCAAAACTAGTCAGCAAGAATATCTTGTTTTACAAAACATGGATTGGTTTGTTTTATATTATTAATTCAGGTAGGTATACAAAATTATGTATGGTGACATGCCTTCACCAATTATCTCACTCCATTTCAGTGTCGCACCACATATTTTCAATTTGTTCCACCATCTGCTTGTTGTTCTATCAAGTTCAAGCTATATCACTTCACGTTGCAAGTTATTTTTCTAATCTACAAATCTACAAGGTCTATAAAATTTCTAATTTATCTGATTAGTTGTATAATTATATGCTCTAGCTAGATATTTAAAATAAAGTTATTTTTTTAGGCCTTTTACCATCTAGGTGAAACCAAACTTCCGAAGTTTACTCTTCTTGTGGCCTAAAAGAATCACCACTCAAAGCTGTTTCAAGATGAAGCTCCTGAAAATATCCCAGCAGGTCTTGTTATCCATATACATATTTATATTTAGGCTAGATGAATGTTTTCACGTCCTCATTAACTGTTTATACTTTAGTTCTTTAAGCATTTAGCTTGTGTGTGTGTGTGTGTCTATATACATATATCATGTAGGTACCGTGGTAGATACAAAGGTAGTTCACCCTAAAAACTATTATTTCTTTATGTGTGCTCATGCTGGAATGATTGTAAGTTGTGCGGTTTTCTTTTTATGCCTGGATTAAAATGCTGTAATTAGTTATATCAACCAATTTATTATCATAACTATGTACTATTTTATGTAAATTTGGTTTGTATATGATAATTTTCTATATGCTTCATGTAAAACACGGTAAGACTTCTAAATAAATTGAAAATTGTAGAAAGTAAATTTACCTTTCTTCCACTAAACGAAGACCTAAAATTCAGAATCCCAACCGAGAATGAAAAATTTGTCTTTGTGCTTGTTACATTGGTATCGTTATTTATTATATACCTAACTAGATGTAGAATTTATTCATAAAAACCTTGTTTCTATGTATTTGGAAATAGAACATATTCATGTTGAACACAAGTAGTAATTTATTGCTCGATTTTCATACTTACTATAGTAGTGTACAATGAATGTTCATGTAAACTTGCGTAGCGTGATTCGAACATATATTGACAGGTGGTTTGTGTTCTGTTGTCCCAGTGACATGTTGTATCTAAGTACCATTTCAAGAAAAAACAAGAATGTTCATGTAAACTTAATCATAATTTCCTATGTTTTATCCGTTTCCTTTATATGTCTGAAATTTCGGTTGTTACTAACTTTGCAAGTTATAGAAAATTAAGAATTAAAGATTAATATAGGCGAATGGTCAAACACTATTGCATCTAGGGTATATAGATGTTTCAGCATTTCTTCTAAAAAAAATTAAATGTGATTATCCAGCTTTGTGGAAGTGGGTAGGTCATCCATCTGGGATATTGATAAAAACATTAAAATTCGGTCATTATTGACTTTGCATTTCAGTTCTTCTGCACATTGTGACCGGGTGTTCTACGATGTACTTTGGTTTTACATTTTTTTTTGAAGCAGTTTGAAGTAGCTATTTGTTATATGTGAAGGAGCGTTAGTGTCAAGTTAAATTAATTAAGAAGCAAACCAAGTGTCCCGAGTTTGACTAGTACAAGGTATGTGTAGCAGTTTATTAGCTAGCAGTATTAATTGTAAGAATAATAATAAACATCTACCAACACTTAATGTGTGGATTTTTAACATAAATTTTTATTTACACTCACGCAGTTATTTGTAGTTTTTAATTGACTATTTTTTCCATTGATTTTTCACCATATTCGATAATATATTTTCATATACAACCATCAGCGAATGGATATGTAGTGGAGTGGGCGCGATTACTTAACTTGACATCTAAGCCAAAAACAAAGAGTGTTCTTTCCTTCATGGAGCTATCAGTTTCATTGACCATCTGCCTCACAATGTTCTTCTCAGGTATTTAGCTTCTTCGCTTGTATGATTGATTTTAATAATTCCAACATTAATCTGTTTGATAACTTATTCTTGGCATTAATCTTCAATGACTGATTAAGTTAAATTATTTGAGTATTGGTTTTTTTTACTTTTGGTTGGAAGTCCACCTTTACAAAATCTTTCTTTTATAGCTTGATAAATTCTTTTATCATATTTTTCACTTTGTACTATTATGATACATAATTAAAAACTTTCTAATAGCACGTTCTACTCGATCATGTATTCTTGTTATTATATTCTTATTTAATTGGATTAAAAAGTTGAAGTATTCTGCTATAGCCACTTAGAAATTTGGTTATTTTAAGAAAATTATATCGCATCTCAACAATCTTTTTATAGGATCGAATAATCCTCCTATAGTTACTAATAAACATTGGTTAATGCCATAATACGTAAAGTTGAATAAGCTATTGGATTATAGATGTCGAATCTAGCAATGGGATGCCATTTTGCTCTGTGATTGCTAAACTGAAACTTAGAATAGATGGACCCTGTTTTCATATTGTTAACTTTTAGGCTTCTTTATGGCATTAATTATTCATGGCTAGAGTAGTTTTTTTACTGTTTTGCTTATTCAAAATTTACCTATCTCATATCTTTCAACTTGGTGGTTTTGATCTTTAATTAATTTCTTTTATCATTTCTTGCTAGCTTTGGCATATATCTTCAATTACAGTTTCAGCCTAATCGAATAGTCTGGTGATCCATTTGGTCGATTTCTGACATCGGGGTGATTTTTAAACCATAATTTGTTGTGATCTATAAAAAAATTAGACCCGCATGAAGAGTATGTGATATTGGTTATTGTTGCCTTAATGATTATATTTTAAGTAAACAACATATTTGGGTATGCATAATTGATTGGAATATTGGAGCCATACAATTATATTCATTTTTTCTTTTTGATTAATGTTTATATCAAAACTAGTCAGCAAGAATATCTTGTTTTACAAAACATGGATTGGTTTGTTTTATATTATTAATTCAGGTAGGTATACAAAATTATGTATGGTGACATGCCTTCACCAATTATCTCACTCCATTTCAGTGTCGCACCACATATTTTCAATTTGTTCCACCATCTGCTTGTTGTTCTATCAAGTTCAAGCTATATCACTTCACGTTGCAAGTTATTTTTGGCTGGCTATGTTTCCTATGTTGTTAATTTTTTCTAGGTGTGTTGCTATAATGGTATTACTTTAGTTCAACCATGTCCTACCCGCTTCAAGTTCACATAAGAATCATCCTTTGTGGAATTCACATCATTATTGGTTTGTGAGATCACTATGCAACTTACTTGATACCTACAACCCTTCATATGGTATTTCTATTAATTTCCAGGCCTTAGTTCCTCATGTTGTAATGTCGTAGGTTCTTCTCTATGTCACCTACCTCTAGTTCCTTGCTGCATCAGCTGTTCATGCTGCGTTCATCTGACATCTAGTCATCCTTCCTTATATAGGTACACAAAGCATTCCTTTGCTATATGGAAGATTGCTAGCTAAAGTTGCTAATAAAAGGTACGTTTTTACGCATTTGAATGTGTACACTATTATGAAGTATATTGTTATATATTATATAAATTCGATCTTACTTTGATTGTATAAATGTATATTGAATTAGGGTGTGTGGGAAAGCACTAACCGCGCAAAGGAGGTGCTGTCGAAAATTCATAAAATCCGATAAGTTTACAAAAATCAACAAAGTTTATAAGAATTAACTAAGCTAACCAAGTTTTATAAAAATTAAATAATTTTCTAAAAATTAACCAAGTTTTATAAAATTAAATTAATATCTAAATATTATAAAATTTAAATAAATTTATGAAAATTAACTAAGCATAAAATTTAACTAAGATAACTAAGTTATATAAAAAATAATGAAAATTAAAAAAATTTAATTAATTTATAAAAATTAACTAATTTTTATAAAAGTTAACTACGTTATCAAGTTTTATACAAATTTAACTAGATTAATTAAAAGTTTATAAAAATTAACTAATTCTTATAAAATTTAACTAAGTTGTATAAAAATTAACTAAAATTATTTAAATAATTTATAAACTAAGTCTTATAAATATTCAACTAAGTTAATTAAGTGAGTTTTATAAAAGTTAATTAAAGGATATAAAAATTAACTAAGTTATATAAAAATTAACTAAGTTAATTGAGTTCTATAAAAATCAACAAAATTAAAAAAAAAATAATTAAATTAACTAAAGTTTATGAAATTGATTTAGTTTTATAAAAATAATGTTCTCTTTTTTGAAATCTTTGTTAAATGTTATAAAAATTGACTAAGTTTTATAAAAATTATCAAATTTTTATAAAAATTAACTAAGTTAACTAAGTTTTATAAAAATTAATTAAAGTTATAAAAATTAACTAAATTTAAAAGAAGAATAATAATATAATATAATAATAGTAGTAGTAGTAATATAATAATATAATAATAATAATAGCTTAACTAAGTTTAAAATAATTAAATAATAACTAAGTTAATTAAGTTTTATAATAATTAAATAACCTAACTGTTTTTTAAAATTAAATAAGTTTATAAAATTTAATTAAGTTTTATAAAAATTAGTTTTATAAATATCATGTTCTTTATTTTGAAATCTTTGTTAAATTGTTATTAAAATTGATTAAGTTTTATAAAAATTATCTAATTTTTAAAAAAATGAACTAAGTTAACTAAGTTTTATAAAAATTAATTAAGTTTTATAAAAATTAATTAAGTTTATAAAAATTAACTAAATTTAGAAGAAGAATAATAATATAATAATATAATAATAATAATAGTAATAAAATAAAATAATATTATTAATAATGTAATAATAATATTATAATAATAACAACAAATTAACTAAGTTTAAAATAAGTAACTAAGTTAATCAAGTTTTATACTAATTAAATAAGCAACTGTTTTTTAAAATTAAGTAAGTTTATAAAATTTAATTAAGTTTTATAAAAAAATTAATAAGTTTATAACAATATACATGCAATTGTTGAATAAAGTATTTTAAACAAAATTTACATCCATTTCAAGAAATTCCATATGTTGCTGATATCGTTTCCATATGATTATATAAATTAACTAAATTTTTTAAAATTAACTAAAGTTTATATAAATCAATTTAATTTTATAAAAATTAACTAAGTTAATCAAGTTTCATATAAATTAATTAAGTTCCATATAAATTAATTAAATTTATATAATTAAGTTTCACACACACACATATGTACGTATGTCTAGTTATAATTGCTAATTGCTGAATTTCTTTTTCATAGGTAATAACCCGTCTATGGTGCATACAAATGGCAACATGTTGCGGTATATTAGCGATTTGAAGTTCTTTTGAAGTAACAACTTTTTTGGTTTGCACATTTAATCGTCATGTGTAGTACGATCTTTTATCACTTTTATTATTTACACTTTTAATGTAATATTCATTAAATATTAATACGACATATTATGCATTGTTCTATGTGAATGTTGAATGGTTAGTTATTTTTCGTTTAATGTGATCTATATGATTGCGTGAAATGATATATTGTGTTTATGTACATTTGTCGATTAGAATGTGATAATGGATATGTACGTACTGCAAAAATGATTTTTAAAACGCTGTTAAAGGATTTGATAGCATTTTTAAAATACTATTAAACTCTATAACAGCGTTTATGAACGTTGTTACAGTTGATAATAGCGTTTAATTACCGTTGTACAACAACATGTCATAATAATAATGGGTTTTCTATAGCATTTTAAGAACGCCATTAATAAGACTTTTTATAGCATTTTAAGAACGCCATTAATAATACCCTTTATAGCGTTTTCAAAACGCTCCAAAAGACGTTTTTTATAGCGTTTCTTATATTGCAATAATAGGGCATTGACTTATTACAACTTGTTGATTTACAGCGTTTATAAAAACGCTGTAAAAGCCTTTTATAGCGTTTTTTAAATGCTATTAAAGGGTCCTTTTGTTGTAGTGGGATCTCACGAGACTTTAAAGGATAGATATTATTATTATAAAAGCTACAAATATGCTTTATCAAGATTTACTCATTTTAGGGCATCACTTACCCCATCTCTAATGAGTTAGACTCCAATCAGTCTAAGGTGATCGCTCAACCTCGCTATGATACCACCTATGACAACCCACCTTTCCAACTCCTGAGAATGACACTTAACATGTAACATCCCACCTTTTTGTATGCTTAAGCAGACACACATGTCGACTTAAACCATACAGAAGGGTGGATTATTATGGGGTATATAAGAAAAAGTGGAGAAATAAAAGAAACAAAATAGAATCTTGCAGCGGAACGATAAAATATAATAATCAAATAACAGTTCATGAAGCTGTTTTACAAAACATTTGATTATACTTATACAATACATATCAGAGTTACACATACCAGAGAATGATAATTATGCAGCGGAATACAATGGTGTAGTGAAATATAATAAATAGTAGTAATAAAATCTTCGTCTTCGTCCTCTAAAAATAGAGCCTTCAAATCCTGAAATGCTCAGGCTGACCCGAGCGAATTGAAAAGACAGAACACTCGAGTCAGAACTAAAAGATCTTATGTAAGTTAAATCAATGATAAATATATGAGTGGAACGGTGTCAGAGATGTTTACGGGATTTGACATCTCCTATCCAGTGTCTAGCGTGAGTGCAGTAACTTAAGAGATGCTCGGGATTCACATCCCCTAAGGATCCGTTAAACTATTTACTATGTAGTAATATTCGCTATTATAATAATGTTTAATATAAAATAAACATACTTTTAAATAGCATTAAGGCTTTACATTTTCCACCTTAACACGTAATAGTCCCAGTAGTCTATCCAGTATTAGCATACTCCCAAAATGGGGGCTACCCTCGATACTCCACAGGCTACGGGAGAAATCACAACTCGTAGTAAAGCTCGATATGGTAGGTGACACGGCACACAAGGCAATGCCAGGGTAGATATACCAATTACGCACACGGACTGATGGAACGCATAGCAGCCACTACCGCTCCACCTCGAACAACACTCCCAAATCGAAGGGTGGCCACCAAAAATCACAAAGTAATAGAATAGAATCGAAGAAGTGCGTCCGATAAGAGGTGCTACCTCACTGGTCCGAGATCGCTCCTGTTTTAGCCACCTTATGCCAACTCACGGGAGTTGGGTCCACGTATATACCTTAGGATCGTCGCCACCATCCTACTTCATTCTGGAAACTCCACCGCGTACACAGTTGTCAAAGTGGTTTTCGGTATCGACAGAGAGTATGTCCATATCCGATCCCGGTCTCTTTAACAACCAAACGTTATTATAAGATCGTGGTCATTTAAAAATATATATATACTTTTAAAAACACAATCATTTCCCTTTCAAAACATATTCTTTATTTCAAAATAGTATATACTTCAAAGACCAAAATATTATTGCCATTTCAAACCATATCCTTTACATCAAAATAGTATATACTTTAAAACCAAAATATTATTACCATTCAAAACCAACTCAATAATATCATTTCCATTTCCAAAAAAATTCAATAATATCTTATATAAATAAAACCCAATTTCCAATCACTAATCTTTCTTTAATTTATATAAACTTGAAATATTCTTTTAAATCATCTTAAACCCAAACCACGTTTTGAAGTCATATTCTAAATTTTCAATTTCAATAGGTTTCCAATCAATATATTCACAGATAATTCTTAAATAAATTCCATTTCAAATAAATTCATTTTCAAACCATATTACTTTCAAAGTTATAACAATTTCGAAAACCAATACTTTGAAAACAATAATACCTTAATTTCAATAAAACATTTCAATTTTGATATATTTCAAGTCTTTAAATATTCCAAAATTCCCAACCAAATCTGATAATCTTATATATACCTTAATTCAATTTACTATTATTTAGTTTAGAAATATTTATTTAATAAATTCAATATCACTTAAATAAAGCTCAAACTTGAAATATTCGTAAATCAAACTTAAAACATCATCAAGTTATACATAGCTTAAATTTTTGAATTTAACCATATATAAAATAATATTTATATAATATCAAAATTTAATATTTATTAAACCGTATATTTCTTTCCAAACCATAGAAAATCACTTTAAAATATTTTATATATAGACCACGGTGCCTGTATAAAATATGCTTTATCAAGATTTACTCATTTTAGGGCATCACTTACCCCATCTCTAATGAGTTAGACTCCAATCAGTCTAAGGTGATCGCTCAACCTCGCTATGATACCACCTATGACAACCCACCTTTCCAACTCCTGAGAATGACACTTAACACATCCTCGGTGTTCGTATGCGGTTGCCTAAGCATCCAAAAGATGAGCTGTCATAGGGTAAAAATAAAAGAATAGATCAGAATAGAACAGAAAATCTCACAAAGGAACGTTTACATATAATACAACAATAATATAGTATATAAGGTTACTTCTTAACATAGAGTTATCAGAGTTACACAAAAGTACTATAATTATCAGACTAGGCAGTCATACATTCTACCTTTACATTTTTTGATACAAAATACACATACATAATCATATAGCGAAAATAGATAACTAGATAGCTACACTACAACAAAACAGTCTTTTTACAACGGGCAATGCCCGTTGTAATATGATTTTCGCAACGGGCATGTGCCCGTTGTAATAGCCTCGTTGTAATAGATCCACCACATTTTACAACGAGCAAAGCACGTTGTAAAAACCGTTGCAGTATACCTTTATACAACGGGTTATGACCGTTGTAATAAACTATAATACAACGGGCAAAACCCGTTGCAAAATAAATGCAAATTTTAAAAAAAATTACAGCAACATCCATACAGTACATCCATACCAATAATGAATAATTTAACGAGTAATAAATATTATTATAAAACAACTAAAATCACATACGAAAATACTAAAAGCTAGAGTCATAAAATTTCAACACATTCCAAAAGGTTAGATAAGTTTACATTGACATAGTTTTAACACACATGACAACTAGTTTCATAACAGTCAAATACATAAAGCATTAACACATAAGTACAAAGCTTTTGTCAGTGAACTCATCTTTCTTTGATTGTCGCTTTTCACGCTCTCTTTCTCTTTTCCTTTTGTTTTTCTTCTTGCTTTTATCCATATAATCTTCCTCTCTTTCTTCTTTCGTCTATATGGACAGGTGAAAAACACCAGTTTATATGTGCAATAATTGAATGGTAACATGCTCTTATAAGTTATAGTCAATGAGCAAAGTAATGCTACTAAATATATAAACATAATGTTCATGTTAGGTTTAAACAAAAATATAAAAATCTAGCAATAATCTTTAAAATATATGATGTTGATCTGAATGATATAAACATCACGTCTGGATATTTTTTTAGCAGAATCTGCTATATGTAGATCAAGTAAACATGTTATATTCAATAATAAGTGAATGCAACAATATTGAATGATTTAACATGCAAAGAAAACTATGTAACTAAATATGCAAAGGAAACTATGTAACAATATTATTAGTTTTTTAGAAGTTCTTTTATTCAACTTTTAGCTTTATCAATCCATACTAATATTCTAGCTGGTCAAAAAAAAAAAAAAAAATAAACAGAATGTTTCATAATTTAAGACTCCGGTTGCAGGTGAATATTCAAGAAACTATTGGTACCAGTTCATACTCTAATTAGACAAGCGGATAGTCAGGTGAGATAAGTTGATGGCAAGGAATCATAAATGCAAGGATAGCGGACAATTTCGAAAACCAATTTCAACAAAAACAAATTTATCAATGCAAACTCCATGAATCGAGTAGTTGCCTGTCTGTCCATATGCAAAAAACATGTGGCTTTCGTTCTTTTAAATATAGTGGGTATAATTGGCTCTACAGTCTGACGATAAACCTGGTTACAGCATATGTGTAGCATCAAATATCAGACCAACATAATACGGAAATTCTGATTCTAGAAGCAAACAATAGTACAATGATCACAGAAATTAATAAATGACTGTGGAAACAAGGTACCTCATCATTGAAACGTTCTCATCCAAAATAGCATCAAAGCATAACTCATATTGCTCTGCATAAGCTGTCAGATCAACCTTCCATGCAAATACATTTGATTAGTAATACATAACTAGTTAGCAATTAAATGTGAAAAGAGTGCAACCACTTAGAGATATGTTTTATGTAAATTAATGAAAAATAGTACATAAACCATATAAAGAATACAGAAGGTGGTCTAAGATGGTCTAAACTGCATAATGAACAATGATCAACAAATGCATCATGAAGTTACTTTCAAGATAGGCATGGTCAACAATGTAAAATGTATGCCAAATGTTTAAGAATAATGCGTGTTCTTGAATGAAATGGAGTTTATCACGTTCAACACAAAAACGATGTAGACTAATAATAGATTCATCAGCACCATCATAAAATCCAAAAAATTCATGTTATGGTATGCAATGATCAGTCTTAAAAGCCATTAAAGTTGCTTTGGTTCTTTCACTCTAATGGCTAAAATGTCTTTTACTGTTACTGTTGCAGGAGATATAGAAACTAACCCATAAAGCATGATTGTAATCTTATATACGCATTAGGTGATCAGATATATAATGACTTATTCTGAGGATGCACTACGCAAAAGTGAAACACTTGTGTTGAAAGGAAAAAAATATTTCAGATCAGTTGATGGTTTGCTAATTGCCCAAGAAAATAACTCTGTTGATCAAGTGAGACCATGACCCATGACATTGACCAGTTCTAGTCATAACCGTATCAGTTTTAATAGGAACAAACAAATTTCAAGAAATTGTCATATTTTACCTACAGCACCATTCCTCAATTCGACCACCCCAATCATCTGCAAACCATCTTCCAAACTTCTTTCGCCTCCTTCAAACATCCATTGCCCAGCTACCATCCACCAGAAATACCGCAGCCGAATCTCCTACCACCCCAGCACCCTCCTCGTTCACTCGCCTTAATCTTCAATCCCAAATCGCCTAAAACTATGCCTGCTTGAATAACCATTCAAGCTCGGCCACTCCATCAGCTACTCGAATGCCTACAATGTTCGCAAAGAGGAAAATTACTGAAGAGACAATGGAGTTGAAAGTGAAAAAAAATGCAAAAATCGAAGTTGAGAAAGGGTTTTGGAAGCGAAGTAAACTTAATGACAACTACTGATGTTAGTGGAGCTGATCTGGCTCGAAATAGGAGAAGAGAAGCGTAATAGACCACTAACCGATGTTAACTGTCAGATCTTGGTTGGGCCCCCTATTTTTTATTATTTATTTTTGCTATTTTAACAAAGCTACATTAGAGTTTATGAAGTTTCTTACTACTGCCATAAAAAGGAGACGAATATGGAATATGAGGGCTTGAAGCAGTTGTATTGATTGAAGTGTTTTGATGCAGGCATAATGATCTAGATTTCATGATTAAACATGTATTACGCTAAAAATTATGAATGATATATTCTCTGAATTGGTTCAAACTAAAAGGTGTAACTTATATTTGTCAATCTGAGAGACAAGTTCTGGCGCTTTAAAATGAGTTGACAGCAGATGTAATTAACTAATTTTCAAACTGAGAAATCGTAATCTAGTTTCCATCCAAACAAAGCTCGGATATGTAACATAATGAAGAAGACAAGGATAGAACCAATAAAATATCAAAGTTGTATTTCATCCATCAAACCTGCCAAAAAAATGAGTATAATTTCTTACAATCAAAAACTTGGAATCAAACCTGAGAGCTTTGACGAGAGATCCGCCGGAAATAACAACAGTAAAAGCTCCCCTCTCGCTAGTGAACTTACTAGAAAGTTCAGCGGTAAACGTAGCTAGAGAGATCGCCAATTCTTCTTCGCTTTCAAATAAAGTCAACCCCTTCTTGTCAATGGAGCTTGCCATAGAGACAGAGCACTGAATTGGAGTGACTCGAATCGGGATTTCGCAGGAGCGAAATTCGGAGGAACACTTACGTTTGAAATTGGTGGTAATTGAGTGGGATCGAACGTTGAGGAGTGGATATGACGGGGATTGGGGAGTTAGGGTTTTGGAATTGAGAGGGAAGGGAAAAGCGCAAATAGCGAAAGATGTCATTTTCCAGTGGGCTTTGATCCGTCGAATTAAGGCCCCGTTTGGCAACTCAAAGCAAAAGTGCTTATGCTAATATGATAAGTGCTTTTACTTTTAAAAAGTCAAAAAGTCAAAAAGTTCGTTTGGTACAATAACGACTTATAAGTCAAAAAGATAAAAGGTCAATATGAAAAAAAGTGTACTTTCATAATAGCTTTTTGGCTTTTGCGTTAGAATCTTAAAACAAAGTATAAATGAAAAATGAATCAAAACACAACACAAGTACTTGGTTGTTGTTCGCACATACACAATGCAACTACGATCTATTGTACGTTACAAAATCAATCAACAAACCATACATAGATGCATGTTGATCTTTTACACAAATTTCAAGCATTATAGTAGAAATATTGAAAACTTCTAAAAGAATACTGAATCTAAAATGGCAAATTATAAAATACTGCCATACTTCGACGGATTTGTTCCCTTTGGTTGTTGAAATCTTGTCTTCCTCCTTGAGTTGAATCCATTCCAACCGAACTTTGATTAGATTCAAGATTGTTTTCTTCAGAAAAGGTCAAATCATTATTTTGAAATTCTTCAAAAATCTCATCATCTAAAGCGTGCTTCCTAATGTAGTTGTGAATTACACATGCAGCTATAACAATATTGCGTTGTTTGCGAAGACTGTACGGTGGCATCATTTTCAAAATAGGAAAACGTGCTTTAAGAACACCAAAACAACGTTCGATAATATTCCGTAAAGACGAGTGGGCATAATTATATTGCTCTCTTGCGGATTGTGGTGTCCTGTTTACTCCAATAAAGTCACTGCGATGATATTTTTCTCCTCTGTATGGGGCTAAAAACCCAGGCATATTAGCATATCCCGAATCGACCAAGTAAAATTTCCCTATCAAACAAAAGATGCACAATTATAAACTCATAGGTAAATTTAACTTTGAGTTTATTGTTTAAGTTTATTTTGGCATAAAGAACTATAAGAGCAATTTAATTTCATGATTTTAAAATTCATATAAACATTATTGTGAAAAACAGTAGTAAATAATACCTTTTGGAGGCATTGGAAACCTTTTGTTTAGATTATTAATTGTATCCATCAATACTCTTGAATCATTTGCACTACCTTCCCATCCAGCTAAGACGTATGTGAAACACATATCAAAATCGCATACGCACATTACATTTTGGGTAGGTAAACTTTTCCTCCCTCGATATGGAATTTGTGCCTTTCCCGCCACTGATGCGCTAATGTGCGTGCCATCAATCGCTCCAATACAATTCTAAAATATAAAAAAAAACAATTACGTATATGACTATCACACATACAAAAATAAGAATAAGATTTTTTGGGAAATGTAACATGAAATTTCGATCAATTTACACTTATGTATAAGAGACATTGATAGGAACAACAACTTTTGAGAGCAATTGGCTAAGCATGTAATAAAGTTACTATAAAAACATACCTTAAACCAAGGCCAATATTTATCACCTTTACTTTTCAAGTATGGATGAGCTACCGTGAAATCTGGAGGTACAATGACTTCTTTTGCAAATTTGCATAAAGCCTTTAATACATTTCCAAAGTGACGTGAAATTGTTTCCGGAGAGTGTTGAAAACGATCGGAAACAACTCTATTACTATCATTATGACCAACTGTGTATAGAAATATGCACATTTGTTCTTCCACTTTGACATGTTGCGTATCACGCAACAATCCACGAATCTTTAGAGCCTCGCATAAATCTAGTAGTACATTTGTATGAATACGGAACATGTCCAAACATCTAGCCGTATGACCATTGAGTACATTAAAAACATATTCTCTTCCACTCAATGAGTCATTTCTATATGGTTGTCTCGGGATTCTTGAATAATACTTCTTTCCAATATGGCTAACTATTAATTCAATAGCTTCTTGTTCGATATCACTTGATCTACTAGATTCGCTACTTGAACTCATATTCGTCAATATCCTATATATAGAAACATATTTGACAAAGAATAATACAAATATATTGAAAATAAAACCGTAATCATGGAAAATCTAAAGCTTCAAGAACTTACTTGATTAAAAATAGGAGAAACTCCACTTGTTGCTCTTCTTTTGTGGTTTTTCTTGTTTACTTTTTCTTTGTGGACTTCAGTGTCTTCAAAGTTTTTCGTGCTTTTATATGTAAGTAATATGTAAGTAATTGATAATTGATTGATTCAATGTGCTTTTAAGTTGTGTGCAGGTTTGTATTATGACCATATAATTCAAATCTTGTCAAGTTGAGCACCCTTATCCAACTTGGATCTACTAGTAATTATTAGCATTTTCACGACCTTCCATTTTTTGTTCCCATATATGTTTATCTACAGGGATACAAGGAGAAGCTTGTTGATATTAGAGAAGAGATACTGCGGAAAAGAAAAGCAGGAAAATTACCTGGAGACACCACTTCTCTTCTAAAAGCTTGGTGGCAGGCTCACTCCAAACTTGTACGTGAAAACTCTGGCATTAACACTAGAGCACATTCATACACACATTAGTTTAGTTAGAAATGGCTAAGACCTCTAAATATGAACTGACTGATCAACCCATATATATGTACAGGATACATGTCCATATCAAAGCTTCCACCAGGTTGATAAAATAAGAGATGTCATCATGTGAAGTGGACCAAAAGATTTAACAAAGGAAATAATACAAACTCTGTTCAGTCACAAGGTATTCAAAGAAATATAACAATCAAAAGGATTCAGATTAGTAGGTAAAGCTGCTGCTGTAGCAGATTATTGCAGCAGCTCTGTGCCACTTCATCAAGTTTTCTCTCTCTTTTATTTATAGGCTGTTGTAGTAAGAAATGAAATATTTCAATATTAATTGTTGCATAAACATGTATCATCTTATTGTCTGCCTCTATGAACTTCACTTCTAGTCAAATGTATTAACTCACGACCTGAGTGTTATGTAAAATGTACATGAAATTGTGAGTTTATAGATCAATATTCTTTTGTATGAAATTCACTACAGTCACTTCAAATTTGTTACATACTGGATGTAAAAGAGCCCTTGATTTTGTTGTCAATGAACAAAAATGGATGAAAAAGTTCAGTGTCCTAGAAAAAAGAAATGGCACTGATCCTAGTCATGCACGAATACAACACACAATGCATTATTATTCCTCCACAAGACAATATGTTCTCAAACTTGTACCATTCAACATTCACAAAATGATAACAACGACATCCCTAAAATAGAAGTTCATACTTTCATACTAGTTAAGTAAGATACATAGAGAGTTAGAATCCTAATAACTTCATATAGTTTTTCAATGTTGTGCCATTTTGTCAATCTCTAAACCGATAAGATCCAATCCCTCCTTAGCTCATCAGACATGTGAACAAATGTCTCCCTCCATAATTTTTCTTGAAGCAACTGCAGAACACGGATACGTGCATGGTTATCAATGTTTAACGCCATCTTATCAATAATTTTCATGCACTCTGAGATAGAATATTTGTTTTTCTCCTCACGCTTTCTCTTTTTCTCTTCCAATCTAGCTCTAGAAGTCTCGGCTAAAACCTTGATAGATTCATTGAAATCCATTTCATTCCTCTCTCTTTTGTCACGTTTACTGCTCCTACTTGTGCTCCTAGACGGTAAACCACTCGTAGCATCCTCTTGTACTTCGTCATTAGGTATTTCTTCAGCAAGTGACACCGCTATAGGTGGGCTATGACGAGATGTAGAATGAGAAACATTTAGATGCAAATCAACATGATCATCACTTGAATCAAATTCATCTAAATGTGAAGCTTGAAGTTTTCCTCCTGCTACTACATCATCAAAAATAATAGCTAGCTTGTCATACTCTGGGCATCCTTCAGTTCGAAATTTCTTTATCCACTTTGACTTTGGATACCTCTGATCGGTAAATAAATATTAGCTTAAAATGATATACAGATAATTTGTTTTTGATTAAATAATAACTATCACCTTAATGTAGTCATCTCACCAAGCATTGTCCGCATCCACCGTACCCAACACCGAGTTCCATCCTAAACCAGTGTTTTCAACAATCAGCTTTTTGTGCTCTTTGTACTTCTCCTTCAAAGATTGCATCTTATTTTTGTATGCTTTTGGAAGATATTTTTGAGCACATATATTGTAATATTTCCTTCGAATGTCTTCCCATTCGTTTTTAGAAAATGTTCCAATCACTCTATGTTTTCCACATGCATTTACTTTTTCCACCATCAAATCTATAAAGACGCCTTCTTTTGTTTTGTCCCAGTTAGCTGAGACTAGGGGTGCTGACTCATATGAAGGATTAGCACGTTGAGTAACATTATCGGAGGTCATCTACTAGGATCGTCATTGAAGTTAGATAAGACATAGTAAAATTTTGAACATTAGTATTTCACAATCATCTAACTATAGTATAACTAGTCTTTGAAAAGATACCATATAACTATACAACGGTAACAATAAATATAAAAATCTGGAATGGAATGACAAATGTATGAGAAAAGTGGAAGAGAGCAGAACACAAGCAAATTCAAGTCGTGAACTTAGAAGTTGTAACAAAACCAAATAAATGGCCATAATGTATTGGTGACATAAACCTGAAGAATCTGAAATATCTGAAGAATGAATCATAAACCTGCTATTCAGATATTAAGACTTATATCACTTGTGCATATGTATTTATTATTTTTGTTCAGGTCATGGTCAATTTTGCTTAAAGAGTTAGACTTGCTGGGAAACCGAATGTCATTGTTTATGAGTGAGGCACAATGTTCGGCTATAGTAAGTTTAACTCGCATATCTTCTTGGTATGCATTTTAGAAAATTCAGTGAGCTAATTTTTGGAAGTTATTTCAAAGGGATGTCTTCTGAAATTACTTATGTTCCTATCAAATTAGAAAAAACCCACAATATTTGTTTATTAACTATACAGGATATATTTAAATAGTTACTGGATGTTGATGCACAATTTGAGTAAATAGGTTTAACCAAACAGAATATAATCAAAGAAACACAAGATTTTGAGGGTGGTCAGGGACTTTAAGGTGTCCGTGTCTTTTGTCATCGGATATATGTAAAGAAGAAAAGATTTATACCGAGTGATGAAAATTCAAGAAATATTTATACAAAACAAAAGGAAACTATTCAGTTATATCTTGAAATAAATAGTCACTTAAGAAATTACCATCTTGAAACGAATTCAGCGCTTATTCTTAAGTTATATGGTATGATTTTAACGATTTTTAAAGGACAAAAGCTGCAACACTTTTTCATTAGCTAAATGCACAAAAGCTGTAACACTTTTTCATTAGCTAAATGGTTTCATAAGTATAGCCCAAAAAATTTCTTATACCATTCTGTGGATGATTTAATTGTTGATAGTGGAAACTTTGAGTGGATGAGAGAAGGAAATTGCCCTGTTGTAAGTTATCAAAATCACATTATGTTCGTTAGTTATCTAACTGTCATAATTATTTATGTGTTAGTAATTATCAACTCTGAAATTTAGGACTATCATGTGTATAGCATGAGTGATCAGCACCTATCTTTATGTTTGAAAAATATTGGAGGTACCCTGGCAATGGTTGCATTTTAGATGCTCATGACTTTGAATACTTAAGACAAAATATTTGGAATGTTGGAATATGAACCGAAATTCATTCATTGGATTTGGCTGCTGACAGGGGACTTTAATTGTATTAGATTTGCAAGTGAAAAAAGTGGAGGAAATCTAGTTACTTTCAGCAAAATGCAAGAACTAGACAATTGCGTGATGCTTACTAGACTATTTGAAGTTCGTATTGGTGGGTTTCACGTATGCCTGTATATTATAGAGAAAAATGTCTGTAAATTATATCAGTCAATTACCAAAACAATCAACATTCCAAAATGATGTGATAAACCTTACACGAACAACCTTACACGTTTTTTTTCCCTCTTATTCTCTTATTACAATAAAACTTGCAAATTTCTTTAAATACGTACCTAAACCTGCAAATATTTGATAAAGAGTTACAAGTTACAGATTATAACATTTTCAAAATGCTCCATTAACTTCAGCCAAAATATTAATGTATTGATCGATCGAACCAACAACAAATAAATGAAATCGGAGTAGATTGAGAGCATTGAGAATAAACAAGAGAAGAAAAAGAGTACCTTTGTCAAGAATTTCAAGGAAAATTAGTGCGGCTCGATGAGATTGAAAACGAAAAAAAATCACCCTGAAACCCTAATTGTGAAAGCGCGGCCAGAAAGTCGTTTCTTCTTTTGATTACGGAAGCTTAAAGCAAAAATAATTAGCTTTTGAAATAAGTGGAAAAGCAACCTTTAAAAGCCCAAATATTTTATCCATCCATGTAGGCTTTTTTTATTTTGCTTCCAAAAAGCTGAAAAGTTACTTATTTCAGCCCATCCAAACGGGCCCTAAAGGAGGATCACTTCTAAACTGTATGTTTAAGATCTTTTAACAGTACTTACCTTCACCCAAAAAACGATTGTAAATAAAAATACGAGGGAACATTTTTGAAGTTCATTTTGTTGGGTGTACTAATACAATTCATAATTTTGTTGGGTGGTAATTCATTTTGTTTGCTAAAATTATATGCGCGCGCGCGCGCGCGTGTGTATATATATATTATGGAAAAGTAAAAGAAATATTTAATATTAATTATTTTACTAAGTACTAGTAATATTTATTAATTATAAGTCATAAATATTAGCTATAATATACTAATTATTAATAATGAACTATAATAAATTATTAATATAAAAAATAAATATTGATTATAAATAATAATTAGTAATTATAAATTATTTATTAGTAATCATTAATTGTAATATGGTAATTTTGTAATATAAAAAATAAATATTGATTATAGATAATCATTAGTAATATGGTATTTCTGTTGTAGTGAATAATTAGTAATTAGTGATTATTTATTAATAATCATTAATTATTATAAGTTATAAATGATTAATATAATATTATTAATAATTAATTATTAAATATTAATAAATAATATAATATTATTAATGATTAGTAATTAGTAATATAATATTATAATCAGTAATTACTAACATATGATTAATATACTATTATTAATGATTAATTATTAAGTATTAATTTTAAGAAAGCATTGTAATTATTAATTATTGATTGTCGAAAATTCGCAATAGACATTTGTTACAATAGGAATTTTATTATCGTTGTAAAATTAGCATCGGTTAAAACAGACATTTTATGACCGTTGTAAAATTGACACCTATTACAACGGGCGCTTTTAGCCCGTTGTAAATTGGTACCTACTACAACGGGCGTTATGAGCGTTGTAAAATTGGCACATCTTACAACGGACATTTTGTGACCATTGTAAAATTGGCCTCTATTACAACGGACATTTTGTGAACGTTGTAAAACTGACATCTATTACAACGGGCATGAAATGACCGTTGTAATAGTATTCTATTACAACGGACAGTTATTGCCCGTTGTAAAAGGGGCGTTGTATAGGGCATCTTTTACAACGGTCCCAAATGGACCGTTGTAATAGCCTTCTATTACAACGGACAACCAATGCCCATTGTAAAAAGGGCGTCGTAATAGGTTATTTTTGTTGTAGTTAGGTAAAGGAGCCTCATGCTCGTCCATCATCGTCAAAGAGCCTAAAGGAAACCTGCTACTCTTAGACTATTAAAATAAAATTAAGTACCCAAAAGTTTACAGAAACAAACAACTCAGGTCAGAAAATAAGTTTGGTATGAGAAAAAACTCTAAATAAAAGGGTGGAAATAAACACAATATGAAAGACCACGCCGCCAACTGCGGAACAGGTTTCCCCTTACAATAACATCCCATCGCAACAATGGATATAATAATTAAACATCACGAAGTGCTCACAACACTTCCTAGTATAGTTAAGAAAAAGGTAAGTTTTGAAAAATTTGGAATCGAAAGAAAGGAAAGGGAAATTTTCCACCAAATGACTAGGAGTGTAACAACTCGCAAATTTATCACTTTGATAAATTATATTTATTTTAAAATTTATTCAAATAAAAGGTTGATGATGCAAATAATATTGTTTTAAGTGATAATAAATAATAGTAATCTTATTTTGAATAAATATTTACAAAAATATTTTCCTCAAAATTTAACATCGATAAAATGGTCGAAAACTATTTTATCGATAACCAGCTCTATAATCATAAATCGTCGCTCACAAAGCTAGACACATACACTTATTTTTATAATTGAACAAGAATATGAAATAATATTAATTATTTATTTTTGGAAATTAAATATGTTGATGTCATCACTAATAAAGGCATCGTATTTAAATATAAATTTATTAAATAAAATTGAGATTTTATGATTCAGTAATTATTTTTATTTTTCAAATAATTATTAATGTTAATTTATATGATTTTATAAAGGAAATGTGATCATTTTAATTAGTTAAAGATGATAGGAAATTAGTTTTCAATGTTTATTTACAAATATATGTATATTAACTAAGAAGTGAAAATATGACTGGAAATCGAAATCGAAATTCGTAACGATTCAACATATAGAAGTTGTGCAACATTGTGGATTATATGTGACATACATATGCACATATACAACTTAATAACTGATAAGTTAACCATAAATTAAATAAAGTAAACATGATTAATTAAGAAAAAGACAATGTTCCATAAAACAAGGAACCTTGTTTTAAGAAGCATGTTTTAAGGAACCTTGTTTTAAAGGATGGTAAGTGTTCTTTTGGTGGACGTGATGGATAATGATGGTGTTTTAGATATTTTAAGTAACTTCTTTCCTATAAATACCACCCCCTTCCTCATAAATTCCTAACACATTATTCTACTTCCTTTACCTTCTTCTTAAGCTTTCTAAGAGCGTCTTTAATGGCTTTTCTTCATATAAAAAAATTAAGAAGTTATGCCGAGATAGTGCAAATATTATAAACATATGAAATACATATCCATACATCTCAAAACCAAGATAATCCACTCCTCTTCACTCTCTTTACCCACGGCCATCCACCATCACCACCATGGCCGAGCACTTCCACCTCATTTTGCTTGGGCCATGGCCTTCCTAGGGTCTTGGACTCGATTGCATAAGCTCTGGTGCGACGGTAGCGGAGCTATAGCCAATTTAAAGTTAGATCGTTCGAAAATAAGGTGAGAAACTCCTAAAACTATAGTATTATATGCTATGGAATGGTTAACTTTTGAATGATTTAGTATCGATCAAATAACTTGACCACCTTATGGGTGCCAAAGAGATAGTGTCTAGGCTTGAGTTTGGAAAACCAGTTTCCTGCTCTCTTTGGCTATCCGGACTGGCCCGACGGATGGGATAGTGAATTTGGTTTGCTCGGATCAACATTTCCTTAAGTAAAAAGATGAAATGATTTCAAACTATTCTAAGGTTTAAAAGAGTTTTAAAATAATCAAAGGATTTGATAAGAGAGGTTTAATGATTCCATATATACCGGAAAGAATGTTTTGGAAATATATATCTCCAAAAGAGATTTTGATAAAAAGAACTTAATCAATTAAAGAATGATTCGCTATTCACATAACACCTTTTATTGATGATTGGTTCGAGGAACCGGGGTCGGATTTGGGTAATTCCTATCCAAAGACCACTTCGAACCAATTTACGTATTCGAAGTGAAGACATTGATATGATTTGGAAGATGGAATATAGGGCTGCTTGTCACTGACCCTTAGGAGAAATTTCCATATCATATTATGTGACAGTAGTTCTACATTTGAGATCTTCGATGCAAGGACTTCTCACTACTAATCCTAGGGGTAATTCTTGACAGGATGTGGAAAGAGAGTAGCTTTGGTTTGTCCTGTTCCTGGACAACTTGTATGGATGATTGTCTGACATTGCATTTCTAATTATGTTGATTGATCTCCATGAACGTATCATCTATTTGGTGGCAGAGAAGGCAACTTCTCTTAGCTTAACACCCTTTCCTAAGACGTATGAGCTTAGGAGTTAAGCGTTTGTAGAAATCAGTTTTATGATCATGGAATGGTAGTGTGGCATTCAAAGTGGAATGTGATATGTGAAAATGTAATCGCTACCTCAGGCCTCATCAACCGGGAATGGCTAAAGCAGGGTAGATGCGGCAGAGCTATGTAAGTCGCTCCCATTAGGAGATGGTCATCACCATTCTAGATTACTCTCTATATGTCGAGTATGTGGTGTATGCTTCGGATCCCATTAAAGGTTGGTAACGACCCAAATGATGTCATATTCGGTACTATACTGCGAAAGGGTAGGCTGGTTCTGTGTTGGTATATGCATTCAGTATTTGGACCCTAGGTATAACCCTCTAGAGGTATACTGTACGGAAGGTAGTCCCTCAACTTTCCATTGTATGGAAATCCATTCTTCGATAAGTGCCTTCGACCTTGATTGTAAACCTATTATGCTGTCAAATTTAATCAATGTAACAATTTCGGCTATTTGAATATACTTACTTGAAAAGAGTTTTCAAAGAATGTCATTAAAAATAATATCAAACGATTTTACGTAGAAAGTGTATTTGTTATCATAAGGTAAAACCCCGTTTCGTGTTTATGTGCGGCGTGGTCTTATGAGATACATTTTGTTTTCAAAACACATATTTTGAGTTTCTCACAATAGTCCCATGACTGACCCGGAGTTTATTTTCTCTTTCCTTAAACTCTGTGTGCCCTAATTTTTCCCGGGCAGCCAAGTAGTTAGAAAAGCTTGAAGTATTTTGGCATGAAGCATGGAGAAATTGGGTCTTTTAAAGAAGTTATCTGTATTCCATTGTACATGTATTATGTATCTACCAGCACTTTTAAGGGTAGACGGTTATAACTATCCTCGCTGGGTTAGTACATGCTGTAACTATGAAAGATCACTTGGAGTGATTGTATGTAATCTTCCATATGTAAAATTATGACTTGTTTTAATGCGATGTAAGATTCTATTTGTTCTATCCTCTATTTTTATTTCTTTTTACCCCTAACGATCGAGTTTCCGGCACTTGAATTTGCGACACATGAATACCGAGGATGTATTAGTGTCGATTTTCGAGGGTCGAAAATTCCCGTTCATCACATTTGGTATCGGAGCTTATGGTTGAGCAAATACCTAAGCCTGGTTGGGGTCAACTCATTAGAGATAGGGTTAGCAATGCCCTAGAATGAGTTTAGTTTGAGAGACCGCACATTTGAAAATCTTATCCAAATAAGTATATTCAAATTTTATGCCATTCCCAAGATAATCTCGTCTATAATCCTAAAGATATTTCTTTACTATATTCAGGTAGTAGGAAATGAGTACTAAAAAAGGACGAGGAAAGGGAAACAAAAGGGTTGAAAAAACGATAGTTCATGTACAACCTCAAGTTAACCTTTCAACTTTCTGCCTAAATTTTACCAACTTGGGCGGGAAACCATTCAGGGGTACAGAGTCTATTAGTGAAGCTCAGGCTTGGTTTCGCTCATGTGAGAGAATTTTTAAAGGACTGGGCATCAAGGATGAGCTAAAGCGCTTCCTGGCATCATGGCAATTGCAAGATGGGGCTTTGGCTTGGTGGGAGTCAATTACCATCAACGAATCATAAGATATTTCATGGGAAAGATTTAAGGAAGTTTTTGGAGAGCGATACCTACCCGATGCTGGGAAGTCCCATCTCTATAAAAGCTTCATGGATCTAAAGTAAGGAGAAATGCCGGTAAAAGAATGCTTAAGAAAGTTTGATAAATTATCTCTCTTTGGGCCTGCACTTATTAATACTCCACTTAAGAAGAATGAAATGTTTGTGGCTGGGATGAGAAAAGAGTTTCATGATAGAATGACTACTCACCTAAAGGGATCATTCATGAACCTAGTAGATATGGGTTTGCGATATGAATTTCTTGATAAGGAGAAGCCAACATCAGAACTAAATATTAGCAGTAGTAGCAACAACCCCAGTGAGAAGGAATTCAATCCAAAGGCGAAAAGGCGACAAGGAGGAAAGAAGAAAAAGAATTTAACGGGTACCAGGTGTGGAAATTGTCAAAAGAAAGGACATATTATGGAAGATTGTAGGAGTAAGAAGAGGCAACGAGAAAAGGCACTTTGTTCTAATTGCCACCAATATAGGCATATGATGATGGGTTGTCCATTTATGGAAATATTCCAGTTAGATAAGACCTATGCCATGGAAGAAGAACCAATAACTTCAGAAGAGACCAGGGAAAGAGGAGTTCTGGAGAGTGCTATTTGTGTTGAAGGCATTATGGTTAAAGTATTATTTGGTATTGGGACTTCCTGTAGTTTTATTTTCAAAGAATTGGTGGTACAATTGAGCTTACCACAAAAATAGTAGATACCTCTATCTGTGTGTTAAATCCCATAGGTGGTACAATAGACCTTTGTATGATTTGTTAAAAGGTCCAAGTTACCTACCTTTCTCATTGTTTTTCATGTGACATGTTTGTCCTTGATTTTATCGAATTTGAAGTATTACTTGGTATGGATTGGTTAACCAAGAATAAAGCTATCCTTGAGTGCGTTAAAAGAACGGTATCTTTATGGACCGGCTTTGGAAAATTTATAGAAATATCTTATAACGAGCCTAACCCGGTAAGGGATAGTTTCCAGTACGCCCTTGATTCACCCCAAGAAAATTTGGAGACCATACCGATTATCAAGAAGTTTCTGGATGTTTTTGAAGAGGTAAAAAGTTTGCCCCATCGGGAAATTGAGTTTCGTATCGATTTAATTCCTGATGCAAGACTTGTTGTTCATCAAAAGCGAAGAATGGCTCCTGGAGAGATGGATAAATTAAGTGAACAAACTGATGAGTTATTGAAGAAGGGATTGATAAGGCTAAGTCACTCAAATTGGGGAGCAACAGTAGTCTTCGTTGCCAAGTCCGATGGTTCTTTAAGGCACTTTGTATACTATCGAGACCTAAACAAGCAAACGATTAAGAACAAGTATCTGCTACCTTGAATAGATGACTTGTTTGATCAACTTCATGGTGCTCAGGTATTCTCAAAAATGGATCTGGCCTTAGGATTCCATCAACTTAGAATAGCAGAAGACTGCGTTCATTTAACTGCATTCAGAGGTTAAGATTTCTTCTATGAGTGGTTAGTGATGTCTTTTGGGCTAACTAATACGCCCGCTTATTTTGTAGACCTCATGAATAGAATATTCAGGGATGTGCTTAATAAATTTGTGTTAGTCTTTGTTGACGATATTCTTATATATTCTAAGACTGAAGAAGAACACGAGAGACATCTAGATATTGTATTGGAGATTAAGAAGAAGTGTGCTTAAAGCCAAATTCTCGAAGTGCCATTTCTGGGAGAAAGAAATAAATTCCTAGGACATATAGTATCAGGAGAAGGAGTTTTAGTTGATACAGGGAAAGTTGTAGCAGTCCAACATTGGAAGACACCCCAAACTCCAAAAGACGTCCGTATCTTTTTAGGATTGGCAGGATATTATCGGAGGTTCATCCAGGACTTCTCAAAAAATTTCTCCCATCTTACAAAGTTAACAAAGAAGAATGTTAAATTTGAATGGACGCCGAAATGTGAAGAAGCATTTGATGAGTTGAAGAAAAGATTGACCAGGGCTCCAGTCTTAGCTATTGCTGATAGAAGTGGTGGCTTAACTGTATATACTGATGCTTGTGGAGAAGGTGTAGGTGCAGTTTTAATGCAGCATAGGAAAGTAATCGCTTATGCGAGCCGACAACTAAAGACTCATGAGAAGAACTTTGTAACGCATGACTTAGAGCTATTAGCCATTGTGTTTGCATTAAAAATGTGGAGGCACTATTTACTGGATAAGAAATCCTCATAGTTTATTTTAATAAACTTCGAATTGACCTTAGTAAATAATGTTCCTTCTTTAAATAGGTGAAAAGTTTGAGCTGTTCACGGATCACAAATCTTTGAAGTATATTTTCACCTAGAAGGACTTGAACATGAGATGGTAGCATTGGTTAGAATTTCTAGCATCATAGGATTTGGATATTCTATATACACCAGGAAAGGCCAATGTTGTTCCAGAAGCTCTGAGTAGAAATCTGACCGTTATAGCTCATTTAGTGGTACGTCCAGCATTGATTTGTCGAATAAAGGAGAGTCAGCTCAAGGACCCGATCATGGCAAAAATAGCAAGGGAAGTAGAAAAGAATGTGATACCAGGAAAATGGGAAGGTTTCAAAGTGGATGAGAAAGGAATCTTAAGAACGAATGGAAGGATATGTGTCCCTAATATCGATGGGATTAGACAAGGAGTTTTAACTGAATGTCACAACTCTACACTGGCAATACATCCCGGAGTAACAAAGATGTATAGGGACATGAAAAAGACTTTCTGGTGGGGGGTATCAAAAGAGACATTTCCATCCACGTGAGTAAATGTGTAAATTGTCAACAAATCAAGAGTGATCGAAAGAAGGTTGCTAGACTACTCCAACCTCTAGAAATTCCGACTTGGAAATGGGACCAAATATCAATGGATTTCATCGACGGATTACCTCGATCAAGAAAGGAAAATGAAGGCATTTGGGTTATTATAGATCGATTAACCAAAAGCGCAAACTTTATCCCTGTAAAGCCAACAAGAACTGCTGTAAGTCCTGCAGAAATATACATGAGGGGAAATTGTTCGATTACATGGTGTTCCAAGTAGCATAGTCAGTGACCGAGACCCAGTCTTTACTAGTAAGTTCTGGGAAGCATTGCAAACAGCTTTGGGAACGAAGCTGAGTATAAGCACTGCATATCATCCCCAGACATATGGGAAAACTGAAAGGGTAAATCGAGGGTTGGAAGATCTTTTGAGAGCTTGCATTCTAGATATTGGAGGTTCTTGGGAAAATTATCTTCATCTTCTGGAGTTCTCCGATAACAATAGCTATCAGGTTAGTATTGCCATGGCACCGTATGAAGCTTTATATGGTCGTCCATGTAGATCCCCAGCATGTTGGATCGAGACTGGAGATCGGTTAGTACTAGGTCCTGATATGATTACAGAAGCCTCGGAAAAGGTAGACATGATTAAAAAGAAGATGAAAGAAGCTCAAAGCGGGCAGGAGAGCTATGCTGATCAAAGACGAAGAAATCTAGAGTTCTCAGTTGGAGATTTCATATTCTTAAAGGTTTCTCCGATGAGAGGAGTGGTGAGATTTGGGAGAGTTGAAAAATTGGCACCTCGGTACATTTGACCTTTTTGTATCCTAGAATGAATTGGCCCATTGACTTATTGAGTAAAATTACCAGAAAGATTGTCGGGTGTACACAATGTTTTCACGTATCACATTTGCGAAAGTGTGTGTATACACGGAACAAATAGTGGAAGAAGTTGCCCAAGAAGATTTTGAAATTGACCCAAACTTGACTATCATCAAACAACCAATTCGATTCATGGATCGTAATGAGAAACGATTAAGGGGAAAGGTTGTGAGACTAGTCAAAGTTTGGTGGAGTGGTGATGCTAATGACTGCACTTGGAAAACAGAAGACATAATAAGGAAGGCTTATCTCAAGTTCAGATTGGATGATTAATCTATGTGTTGTATCGATGTAGTGTACTTACCGACCTGTGGTGTAGTCACTTGCCATATCTTATAAATATATATTTCATCTTGTTATATATGTATATTTTTCGAGTTATCTTCTTCTTATCCTTAATTTTGAGGACGAAATTCTTTTAAGGAGGGTAATCTGTAACAACCCGCAAATTTACCACTTTGGTAAATTATATTTATTTTTAAATTTATTCAAATCAAAGGTTGATAATGCAAATAATATTGTTTTGAGTTAATAAATAATAGTAATCTTATTTTGAATAAATATTTACAAAATTATTTTCCTCGAAATTTAACATCGATAAAATGGCCGAAAACTATTTTATTGATAACAAGCTCTATAATCATAAATTGTTGCACACGGAGTGATGTGCACGTAAATGTGCATATTTTTACTTCCATATTTAATTGAATTTAATTAAATAAATGATCATATAGGGTGTTTTAACATGTTTAAACCAAAATTCAAATTATTTTCAAATCATTATTTATTCATCTTCATATAGGGGCAAAATGGTCATTTATGTGCATATATTAATTTGAGAAAAATTACTTGGACATTTTTATGTTATTTTATAGGAATTTGAATGGAAATTTGATGAAGGCTTCATGGAAAATATGCATGCACAAGAGAATACAAGGAATGAAGATGGAAATAATTCAAACTCATGTATCATGGAGGACCCAACCTACCCACTTACCGTGATCACCTATTTGGAGCTAATGCACATGCTAATGAAGATTAAAGTTATATGCACACTTAATGGAGAATTATATCATGCTAATGATAACTTGTTGGCCACACTTCCTAAGTGAGTAGTTTGGGCAGTTCCCAAAAATATGGATTAGGGTTTTAGGCTTGTATAAATACCCTATATGTTTCATGTAATGATCCATTAGCCTCCTTTGAGCCTCCACTTTAGTTAGTTTAGTTTGAGGCTCAAAAATAAAATATAAACTCCCTTTCTATTTCAGGCTACTTAGCTATTTTCTTCTTCTTATGTAATTTTCTTCTTAATGCAATTTTTATTCTTGCTCTTTTTTTATTTACAGGCTTTTTCCTTTCATGTTAGCAGTGTAGATCTTTTTTTAAGCAAGTAGATTAGTTTTTATTTTATTTTAGTTAGCTCTCTTGCTACTTTGCTCTCATTTTCTTCTTGTCTTTATTTCATGTTGAATGCTACATTTGTTGAAATGATAACAAATATGAGAAGCTAAACCTCTTCAATTTAAAGGTAACGAATCTCTCTTAATAATGTAGATTCAACATTTTGATAATTTTTTATCTCTTTTTATGCTTAATAGAAATGTTTGAATGGGTTAAACTTTGTTGTTTTAGCTTTGAATTTGATAGCCTATGTTGTTGACATTAAATAGGCTATGCTTAAATAAGCAAAAACACAAATTACGTCTTCATCTACAAATGATTATGCTCATGAAGTGAATTTTAAAATCAAAATTTGATGGTTTATATTTCTAATCAATAGTTAATAGATCATGCTTAAAATAGATTTTATTTTCAAGTTCATTGTCATTTTAATGAGAGTTAAGAAGTGATTTAATGGGTATGTTATAGTTTGATGGTTTATATTGGGCTAATTAATAGCACAAATATTCCATACTTATGATAAACACATCAATTAAATTCACTAATGACCAAAAAAAAGAGATCATAATTTCAAGTTGTGTTGATGTATGTGACCATGAGAAGGGATTTGCCTTTAAATTGCCTTCAAACTCTCATATTTTTATCCATTTTTTTTGCTAATTTATTTACATTTTTTAGCTTAAAAACATCTTAAAATCTTAGTTTAATTTGATTGAATAGAATTTTAAAATCTAAACAATTCCCTGTGGATCGACCCGTACTCGTCACGTACTAGAATTGTACGCCGTGCACTTGTCATTATTTTTAATTTAAATTTGATTGGCTATTTTCTAATCCGATAGGAAATTAGCCGTCGAATAAGTTTTTGGCGCCGTTGCCACAAAACCAACCTCCATCACCTGACAGCAACTCCATCCAAACCACCACACAAACATACTTACAACTACACCTAACTACTTGTCATTGCAGCAGCCACAAACTCCATGAAAATACAACATTTAACTGACATCCCCTCCTTTACACTGCCATACCACATTCCCATATCATCACTGTTACAACAACATCCATATATACAACTCCTTCACTTCTCATATCAACACTTCTCTATCACAACCCCAACCATATCAACCTCATAATTCATCTGCTCCTCCACTAATAACAATTACTGCACAACAACCATACATCCATCTCAAAACTTCCTCGCCTACCATTTTTTTATAACTTACTGCCTATTACATACATTCATACAACTGTTCACTGACATTCACATCCACCTACTCCATCAAATACCCTCCCTACTTCTAACTGCTTACATCTAATTGTTGTCATTCATCTTACAACCATTCTCTGGCAAACCACTTGTCATCTTCTTGTCGCAACTGCATTACATTCTTTGACCACTCACTGCAACAGTGCACATATCACTGACATACTCTCCCCATCTTCATAACTCCATCATACTTCATCTCTCAGCCATCATATACAAGACAGCGCTTCACCTGACAGTGCTTCACCAAAACAGTGCACATACATATACAACATCCCATTCATCTGCCCCGAAACTCTGCACTGCCTCGAAACACGATGTAGCTGTTCCTCCTACATCCCTGTCATATTACCCCTCACCACATTCTCATTATCGAACAACCAACACCAACACTTTTATTTGCCACATACATTCATTCACCATCTTACTACCACTGCAGTTCCATCATTCGCAATTACAAACCACTTACTGCTGCTTCAATCCCATACAATACCACCCCAAACTGCAAACTGTCAAACCAGCACATCCTTCTGCATCACCCACAATCAACTATACCACTGTCAACTATAACATCTTCAGTTGCCGCTGTACAAAATCAACTGCTCATATAACATCCACCCTCTGCCACAAATTCATACAACAACTCACTAACCTTCAGCATATCCTCTCAAATCATAACAATACAAACTCGTAACTGTCCCCCTGCATCGGTTCAACTCTCCTCCGACCACTCCATTCACCAACCAATCACAGCACAGTGCTCAACATCCCACTGTTGCCACCAGTGCCACACGACCCACTCCTACACTTCATATATACAACACCACCTCAAAATTCACCTCAGACACCTACTGCTGCCAACCCACCATCCCTACCAACTACCAGTAGCAACTGCAATCACTTCGTATCCAAAAACGACAACCACCTCTGCAACAGCATAGAGCATCACCTCAACCAATCACCTCGAAATCGAACTCCACCTCAAACCCAAATTCACGATCTCCTCCAACCATCAGCCAAACAAATACCCAAATCGTCGAACCCCTATCCCAGTCATCGAACTCAAACGCATGCAACTAGGAGTCGAACCAACTTTGGGATTGAATTTGGGATTCTGATTTGGTTTTGAATTTCAAACCAGAATTTGCGATTGATTTGAATTTGAGAATTTTGTCTGTGTTTCACTTTGAATTTAAGAGTTCAGAACTTTGGGAATTAGAGAACAAGTGTGCGTGTTCGGGTTTTATTCTATTTATTTTTAATGTTTGCGTGGTTGTGTTCAGATTTGAGAACAAGTGTGCTTTCAGTACTTATTATTATTTTTTTCCTTTTTCTTCTTTTTATTTATTTAGTTTGTTTAAGCTTTAAGTTTTTCTTTCTTTAAAAAAAAAGTTTCAAATTATTTTGTTTTCATTTGTTTTGTTTTTATTTATTTTGTTTTGTTTTGGTTTTTTTACTTCTTCTTTGATAAAAAAAATAAAAATAAAAATTGTTTTGTTGTCTTTGTTTTTTTGTTTTAATTTGTTTTAAGTTTAATCATAAAAAAAGAGTTTGCTCAATTTTTTTTTGTTTAATTTGTTTTTAGTTTAGTTTTGTATTATCCTTTAAAAAAATTAAATTTGTTTGGTTTGTTTTAAGTTCCATCCTAATATATTTGAAAAAAAATTATATATATCTTGTTCAAAATTTCAGGTTGCCAAAGCAGAAAATCGCAGGGAAAAGAATTGCTTTGCTTGCTAAAACATCACCGCTAAAAATAAAATAAAAATAAATTACTGATAAATCTGCACACTCTGGTATCGTGCTCTCATCTCCAGTATTTATTTATCTTGCATTGTTAGTTGCTTACATTTGTATTTATATAAAAAAAATTCAAAAACAAAACAAATTTGATTTGTAGTTGCATTGTTAATACACATTTAATTTCAGTTTTGCATTTCATCTTGGAATTTTGACTAATAATAACTGTTAGACATCAAACTTAAGGGTGTCGCAAGCTCACTTAAGGCTTAATTGTATATTGACAAGTTGTCTTTTTGAACAATTTATCTTCTTGGTGTCTAGGCTACGACAGAGCAATAATCATTTATAAATATTATAGTGATTCGTAAATTTTACAGTGGTTGTTTCTCTGAAGGTACTTAAACCTTCGACTGCATTGCTACGGTGAGTCGTGGTGCACGGATAAATCCTGTCCGTTACCTAGCTGAGAACTATCCGATTTAAGACATAGTGTGATTATACAATTTTGGGTTAGGAGCTACTTAAGATAGATAATTTGTAATTAAGACCTTGCATTCATTTGTTGCATTAGTTTATGTATATTTAGAAAAAAATTCAAAATCCAAAACTAAAAAAGTTGTAAACATTACTCTACTTAGTTTTTAAATCCTTTTCCTTTGAAAATTTTCAAAATCAAAAATCCATAAAAAAATTTAAGTTAGTTTTATTTACAAAAATCCAAAGAAAAATATAAAACTTTTTCAAAAAAAAAATTGAAAATCCAAAAATAAAACAAAATCAAATTTCCCTTTTGAAAAATAAATTTCTTTTGGTAAATAGTTTTTCCTTTATAAAAAATCCGAAAAAAACCATTCTTGAAAATGTCTGAATTTCTCTATTCACAAGAATTTTACGATAGTTGTGAAAACCAATATAATCCATATAATTTCACACTAAGTTCTTATGGATATTTCGACAACAACTATTGTCTAAACAATTCGAATTTTGAACAACATAGTTTTCAAAATGATGACCAACCCTCAGATCTTGAAAATAGCATTGAAATGATTTCGTCTTTACTTGAACTCTCTACACAACAAAATCAAATGATAAATGATTTGTGTAATTCATATTTGTGCAATAACTCAAGTCAAGGATTTCAAAATGATCAAATTTGAATTCACTTCAAAATTTAAATGACTTCGAGTATAACCCATGCCAATTCAATTTCGAACTCCAAAATGAATTTCAAAATCAAAACGAAAATGGAAAAAATTGTTTAAGTGATTTTGGAAATGGGAGTTGTTTCAATGATGGTGAAAATCTTTGTTCTCAACAATTTCAAATGGAAAATTTTCAAATTAATAATTATAAATTTAATTTTATTGAGCAAATGGATGAAATTCACAAAGATCACACAGATTTGTTGTTTGAAACATATATGAAACAACGTGAGCAACAAAATCAAATCCCAACATGTGACGAGTCAAATAATAATCCACATTTTACCAAAATTGACGATTTTCAAATAACAACTTTTGAAATTGAAAATGACAATCTTAATGAAGTTGTTGAGAATTCGGTAATTGAGTTGGATTTCAATTCTTTTGAGGGTGAGAAACTTGATTTAAAATTCGTTCTTCCTTTTCTAATTTTGAAAATTTGAATACAACAACTTTGGATTTTGAACATGATACATGTAATGAAGTTGTGAATAACTCAACAGGGGAAGACAAATTTACTGAACACAAATGTTCTGGAATTTTCGAAGATGAGTTGAATTCTGAAGGGGAAAATTTAAATCACCATTTTGATTTTGAAATCAACAATTCTGAAGAAGTTTTCAATGATCAGTTTCAATTTCAATTCGGTGAAAATAAACTTGAACTTCAATCAATTGTTATATCTACCCCAAAAATCATCAAAAATAAAATAACTCATATGATTTTTAATAAAACGACATTCGTTTTTCCAAATCAATGGTTTGGATTTTTGTGCTTAAGTTGTGTCTCTCATACTTGACGAGGCAAATGAATTGGTCTTTGGAAGACCGTTTCATTTACTCTTTAACAATATATTTTCTGATGTCTTGTAATAATAATTTTTTCATTTTTATGTTAATATAGGTCATATTTTTATTTTTATTTTATTTTTCTCCTTTCACTTGGGTTGATTGTAGGGACATAGTCAAAATCAAGTGTGAGGGAGGGAACTCAATTTCATTTTTTATTTTTCATGGTTTTTTTTGAATTTTCTTTCCAAAACTTAAAAAAATAAAAAAAAGAGAAAAATATTCCCAAAAACAAGTTTATTTTTAATTACTTTTGAACAAACACTATAGGATAAATATATGGTTTTGGTTATTAAATTGAAATTTATGAAAAATTATTTGTTTCAACAAAAATAAAAATAAAGTTTGATTACAAGTAACGATGGTTTAACTAGTATATAGGAAGATTCATAGGTGATAATTATGAAGTATATCCTAATTGAAATCTTTGTTTAAAAAAGTGGTGGATTTAAAGTAAAAGAATAACATTTTTTATCTTCTAAGCTAAATGGTGCTAAGATGATATTGCAAAGCTCTCTCTTCAAAAAAAACAAAAAAATATATAACAAAAAATACAAAAAAGAATTTGTATATATGTATTTTTTTTTATTAACACGTAGAGTCATGTGTTCACACGCAAGTGTGTACACTCGTCATGCTCTGTACCCTTCTCACGTAAGCCCGAAAGGCGGTGCACGATCGGTATATCTGGCCTCAGTTTATCCGAGTTAGGTGTATGTATATAAAAATTCTTTTATTAATAATGCCTACAGTCGATAGGTGTACACACTTGTATGTTCACTCACCACGCTCTGTATTCCCATCACGTAAGCCCGAAAGGCAGCGCGTGGGTGATATATCTAGCCTTAGTTTTTCGAGTTAGGCATATGTAAATATTGTTAATATCAATAAAATTTTCAAAAATAGAGAGAGTAAGCAATTGAAATACGAGCACTATTTTCACTTATTTGATTCAATTTGTTACTCAAAAGTAATAGAAATACCACTTTGATAAACTTTGAAAATCAACTAAAGATCCATTTCATAGTTGCACCATGTTATCAACCGAAACAACTAGCCAAACTTGAGTCTAATTGTGATAATATTTTAATTTTTATTGGAAATTTTGACAAGTAAAAGGACTTAAATTTCTCGACAATGACCAGAACTTATATTTAACTTATTCGTGTCAATTTGAAAGTAAATTCTTCATTTGTAAATATTTTCAAAAACTAGCACTCATCTCTTTGTAAATAAATCTTTCATTTAAGAATTTTTCACTTTGCATTTGGATTTTATGGGTAGTATCTGCTGAAAACCCTCACGAGACAACACTCGTCCTATTAGGGACACCTAGAGGTTTAACGGCTTGTTGCATACACTCAATGCAATCATGTTTCCTGTGAACACGGATTTATCTTAGTTTTAGTTTATTCGAGGACGAATAAAAAGATAAGTGTGGGGGTATTTGATGTGCACGTAAATGTGCATATTTTTACTTCGATATTTAATCGAATTTAATTAAATAAATGATCATATAGAGTGTTTTAACATGTTTGAACAAAAATTCAAATTATTTTCAAATCATCATTTAGTCATCTTCATATAGGGACAAAATGGTCATTTTTTGCATATATTAATTTGAGAAAAATTACTTGGACATTTTTATGTTATTTTATAGGAATTTGAATGGAAATTTGATGAAGGCTTCATGGAAAATATGCATGCACAAGAGAATACAAGGAATGAAGATGTCAAACTCATGTATCATGGAGGACCCCACCTACCCACTTACCATGATCACCTATTTGGATTTAATGCATATGCTAATGAAGATTAAAGTTACCTGCACACATAATGGAGGGTTATCCCATGCCAATGATAACTTGGTGGCCACACTTCCTAAGAGGGTAGTTTGGGCAGTTCCTAAAAATATGGATTAGGGTTTTAAGCTTGTATAAATACCCTATATGTTTCATGTAATGATCTCTTAGCATCCTTTGAGCCTCCTCCTTAGTTAGTTTAGTTTGAGGCTCAAAAATAAAATATAAACTCTCTTTCTATTTCATGGCTACTTAGCCATTTTCTTCTTGTTATGTAATTTTCTTCTTAATGCAATTTTATTCTTGCTCTTTTTTTATTTACATGCTTTTTCCTTTCATGTTAGTAGTGTAGATCTTTTTATTTATGCAAGTAGATTAGTTTTCATTTTATTTTAATTAGCTCTCTTGCTACTTTGCTCTCATTTTCTTCTTGTCTTTATTTCATGTTGAATGCTACATTTGTTGAAATGATAACAAATATGAGAGGCTAAACCCCTTCAATTTAGGAGTAATGAAGCTCACTTAATCATGTGGATTCAACATTTTGGTAATTTTTGATCTCCTTTTGTGCTTAATGGAAATGTTTGAATGAGTTAAACTTTGTTGTTTTAGCTTTGAATTTGATAGCCTATGTTGTTGACACCAAATAGGCTATGCTTAAACAAACAGAAACACAAATTACCTCTTCATTTATATATGATTATGGTAAGGAAGTGAATTTTAAAATCAAAATTTGATGGTCTATATTTCTAATCAATGGTTAATATATAATGCTTAAAATAGATTTTATTTTCAAGTTCATTGTCATTTTCATGAAAGTTAAGAAGTGGTTTAATGGGTGTGTTATAGTTTGATGGTTTATATTGGGCTAATTAATAGCACAAATATTCCATACTTATGATAAACACATCAATTAAATTCACTAATGACCAAAAAAGAGAGATCATAATTTCAAGTTGTGTTGATGTATGTGATCATGAGAAGGGATTTGCCTCTAAATTGCCTTCAAACTCTCATATTTTTATCTATTTTTTTTGCTAATTTATTTACATTTTTTAGCTTAAAAACATCTCAAAATTTTGGTTTAATTTGATTGAACAGAATTTTAAAATCTAAACAATTCCCTGTGGATGACCCGTACTCGCCACGTACTAGAATTGTACGTCGTGCGCTTGCGGTTATTTTTAATTTAAATTTGACTGGCTATTTTCTAATCCAATAGGAAATTAGCTGTCGAATACGGAGCTGGATACGTACACTTATTTTTATAATTGAACAAGAATATGAAATAAAATTAATTATTTTATTTTTGAAAATTAAATATATTTATGTCATCACTAATAAAGGCATCGTATTTAAATATAAAATTATTAAATTAAATTGAGATTTTATGATTCAATAATTATTTTAATTTTTAGAATAATTATTAATATTAATTTATATGATTTTATAAAGGAAATGTGATCATTTTAATTAGTTAAAGATGATAGGAAATTAGTTTTCAAATTTTGTTTACAAATATATGTATATAACTAAGAAGTGAAAATATGATCGGAAATCGAAAACGAAATTCGTAACGATTCAATGGGTAGAAGTTGTGCAACGATGTGGAATATATGTGACATACATATGCACATATACAACTTAATAACTTATAAGTTAACCACACCCTAAATAAAATAAACATGATTAATTAAGAAAAAGACAACATTCCTTAAAACAAGGAACATGTTCCTTGTTTTAAGTGATGGTAAGTGTTCTTTTGGTGGATGTGATGGATAATGATGGTGTTTTAGATATTTTAAGCAACTTCTTTCCAATAAATACCACCCCTTTTCTCATAAATTCCTAACACATTATTCTACTTCTTCCTCCTTCTTCTTAAGCTTTCTAAGAGCCTCTCTAATGGCTTCTCTTCATATAAAACAAATATAAGAAATTTATGCCGAAATAGTGCAAATATTATAAACATATGAAATACATATTCGTACATCTCAAAACTAAGCTAAAACCACTCCTCTTCACTCTCTTTACCCGCGGCCATCCACCATCACCACCATGGCGAGCCATTCCACCTCATCTAGCTTGGGTCGTGGCCTTCCTAGAGTCTTGGACTCGATTTCATAAGCTCTGGTGCGACGGTAGTGGAGCTATAGCCAATTTAAAGTTAGATCGTTCAAAAATAAGGTGAGAAACTCCTAAAGCTATAGTATTATATGCTATTGAATGTTATATATGTTTGATTATGATTGTTGATGATGGTTTTTTAATATGAAAGTTGAATATATATATATATGCAAGTCACGGAAATAAACGTCGATAAGCACAAAGGAAATCACTTTCCTTTATTGAATGAATTGGTGTATATGGAATGTTAAACCTCTTTAAAATGGTTTAAAAATGAATGTGATATGTTTTATAAATATATGAAGTGTTTTGGTGAAGTTTGAACAGAAATGGAAAATTTAATCAAAAATAGGCGCGTCGCATAACGGCAGTTCGCAATTTCGCGCCATAAAAGTCAAACGAGTATATAGAATAGAATATAGCTCGGAATTCTTCGAGATAAGAATTTTATGAACTATTATATCCATAATTTTCTAACGAAGAAATAAAATCGAGATTTTGAAATATGAGTAAAACAAGCTTTTGGGAAAATCGCGGTTTTGCATTTCGAAATCCAGAAAAGGATTTCTTTGAAAATGATATTTTAAAATTGTTTAAAAATATAAAATAAATTCTAAAAATCTTTTAAAATGTTTTAAAATTGATTTGAATTATAAAAACAGAATTTTTAAGTGATAAAAAGTCGTTTTAATCAATATAGCTTAAAAAGCACTTTCCGCATCACTTTTCTATAACATTTGAAATACAGTTTTAAATGCAACCGTTATTTTTCAAATCTTTTATAAATGTTTTCAAATGATTAAATAATCATTTTAAAGATGATTTTGAAGGATTTATGGAATGGTTAATTTTTGAATGATTTAGAGTCGATCAAATAACTTCACCGCCTTATGGATGTCAGAGAGATAGTGTCTAGGCTTAAGTTTGAAAAACCAGTTTCCTGCTCTCCCTGGCTATCCGGACTGGCCCGACGGATGAGATAGTGAATTTGGTTTGCTCGGATCAACATTTCCTTAAGTAAAAAAAATGAAATGGTTTCAAACTATTCCAAGGTTTTAAAGGGTTTTAAAATAATCAAAGGATTTGATAAGAGAGGTTTAATTATTCCGTATATACCGGAAAGAATGTTTTGGAAATATATATCTCCAAAAGTGATTTTGATAAAAAGAAATTAATCAATTAAAGAATGATTCTCTATTCACAAAACATCTTTTATCGATGATTGGTTCGAACGAACCGGGGTCGGATTTGGGTAATTTTTATCCAAAGACCACTTCGAACCAATTTACGTATTCGAAGTGAAGACATGGATATGATTTGGAAGATGGAATGTAGGGCTGCTTATTACTGACCCTCGGGGGAATTTCCCATATTGTATTATGTGACAGTAGTTCTTCATTTGAGATCTTCGATGCAAGGACTTCTCGCTACTAATCCTAGGACTAATTCCCGACAGGATGTGGTAAGAGAGCTCCTTCGGTTTGTCCTGTTCCAGGACAACTTGTATGAACGAATGTCCGACGTTGCATTTCTAATTACATTGATTGATCTCTATGAACGTATCATCAGTTTGGTGGCGGAGAAGGCAACTTCTCTTAACTTAACACCCTTTCCTAAGACGTATGAGCTTAGGGTTTATACGTTTGTAGAAATCAGTTGTGTGATCATGGAATGGCAGTGTGGCATTCAAAGTGAAACGTGCTATATGGAAAGGTAATCGCTACCTTAGGCCTCATCAACCGGGAATTGCTAAAGCAGGGTAGATGCGGTAGAGCTATGTCGGTGGCACCCATTAGAAGATGGTCATCACCTTTCTAGATTACTCTCTATATGTCGAGTATATGGTGTATGCTTTGGGATCCCATTAAACACTACGCAATAGATTTCATACTGCAACACCCAAGAAGTGATGCAGGAAGTGCCAAAAAATGTTGCTGTAGGCTAAAAAAGGGCAAAGGCAACACTTTCTCGGTGATGCATTTTGCCGCGTTGCCGCAGACCTCAAAGGCAACATTTTGACTATCTAAGGCAACATAAGAAATATTGTTGCAATAGAACCTTATTTGGGTCTATAGCAACATCCATAGGTGTCTATAGCAACATTCCAAAATGTTGCTATAGATATTAACTTTCTGAATTTGTAGGGCCCACAATGTAGAGCATATTTGATTTTTTAATAGAAATAAATATTTATTTAATAAAATGCTATTGCAGAGAATTTGATATTCAAACAGTAATTTATTTAAATAAATATTTTATTTCAACATTTGAAATAGTACAAATTCCTGACTCCACTATTTTACAATTCAATGATATATAACACTAATATTCACATATACAGATATTCCTCACTACATCACTCAGTTCACTCATTACATATGCAGTTTCAATTTATACAGACACCGACACTGACAAATATATGACGAGCCGAGTGCCGAGCCGAAGGCGAGCCGAGTAGCGGGTCCGAGCGCAGCGCCGGCAGGGGTCCGGGGCCCCGCAGTCCCGGCGGGGATCGACCTTGTATCCAGCTCATGCACTAATGAAACCTGTCTTCAAGCTCATTCACTCATGCACATTTGATTTGACTCTGTCTTCAAGCTTGTATCCAGCTGTCCAGTCTTCAATACCTGTCACATATAATTCAAAAGCAGTAAGCTGTTCACAAGTGCATAAGCCAAACATGAATGCAACACATGGATACAAGACAGTATGGAAGACAACAAGCAACAGTTCAGGCAAAAATGCACAAAGGAGAAGCCAAGTGCACAAAGTAGTACTCAACACAGCAAGCAACATAACATGACCAAGAAATGCATGTACATAGATGAACATACATGCATCATAAGGCTTGGTACAAGAAACTACTCAAGTGCAACTACTCAAGTGCAAGTTCATACTCAAGTGCAGCCAGATATGTAGACAAGCCAAAAAAAATGGACATGGCACAAGGTCAAACCCGAGTCATCGACTGGATTCAACTCAGGGCCAAGCAACCAACAAAACAAACAAGAACCGGGTTCAGCAAAATGTAGACAAGCCAGTGCAAGAAACACAACAGTACACATAGGCAGCCCATCAAGCAAAAACAGTGAATGCATCAGGCATGTACAAGAGAAACATAGGCAGTAATATGATATACAGAGGACTTGGAGCATCAGTTCATGTTAAAGAACAAGGTTAGCATGGTACCAGTTTAGTCCAGACCAAGCAAAACCAACAAAGCTCAACACACATATGTTTGTATATATCGTGGAAATCAAAACTCAATGTTCAGATTAGTCAACAATTTTAGAAAACCAAAGATCAATTTCAAAGTTCTGATTTTCAAAAATGCAGAAGTTTTCAAGTGAAGCAGTTTTCAAGAGGACAGCAGAATACAAATACTTCAAGTTCCGGTTTAACAAATGCAGCAAGGTACAAAGGTATGTGAACAAGTTTAACAAAGGTTCAAGTTCTTATTAACAAATGTAGCAGAAAGGAGCTAACAAGCTCAGATCAGAAATAAAAAACAAGCCAGTGAACCAAAATCCAACATACCAAATAATATCACATCGCAATTCATCATCGGCAAAGCAAAATCAAGCCAGTGAACCAAAATCCAACATACCAATACATCATCGCAATCCAACATACCAGATTTCTCAAAGTCCAACAGAAAGATTAAACTCGAGATTATAGGAAATAAAGCCTATAAATAAATCCCAATTCATCATCGGCAAAAGCGTGCGAGTGTAACCAAAATCAAGAATAATCAAGTAAACCAGAAGGCAGAAAACATACCAAATAATATCACATCGCACCCGACGACGAAGTCAAAGCAATTCGAGCAATCAATCAAGGAGAACGAAGGAGCAAGCTACCAGGAACGTTTCTCACACTAGATTCGATCAATCAGAGCATCAAAGCAACTGGAATCGCGTGCCCTAGTTTTCACAGAGAGGAACGAGAAAGAAAAATCACGTGCCTTAATTTTCACACAGAGAGGAACGAGAAAGAAAAGTAAAGCGGGAAATGGAAATTGCTAAGGTGTGGATTGATGGTGTGTATTGATGGTGTGGATTGATGGTTGAGATTTTGTTTTAAATGATGGTGTGGATCGCTGAGGTGTAAAATTTTATTAATTTTTTTAATTTGAATATATTTATAGCTACTGCAACATTTTGCTGATATCTATGCTAACACATTGAAGTGAATGTTGCAATAGACAAAAATAGCATAGCTATCGTTACATTGTAGCTAGCAACACCTTGTAATTTCATTGCAATAGGCCATCTATGGCGTAGTGAAAGGTCGGTAACGACCGAGGTGATGTCATATTCGGTACAATCCAGCGAAGGGGTATGCCGGTTCTATGTTGGTATAGGTGTTCAGTATTTGGACCCTAGGTATATCCCTCTAGAGGTAAACTGTACGGAAGGTAGTCCCTCACCTTGCCATTGTATGGAAATCCATTCTTCGATAAGTGCCTTTGGACTTGATTGTAAACCTATTATGCCATCAAATTTAACCAATGTAACAATTTCGGCTATTTGAATATATTTACTTGAAAAGTGTTTTCAAAGAATGTCATTAAAAATAATATCAAACGATTTTACGTAGCAAGTGTTTTTGTTATCATAAGGTAAAAACCCGTTTCGTGTTTACGTGCGGCGTGGTCTTATGAGATACCTTTTGTTTTCAAAATGCATATTTTGAGTTTCTCACACCAGTCTCATGACTGACCTGGAGTTTATTTTCTTTTCTCTTAAATTCTAAGTGCCCTAATTATTCCCGGGTAGCCAAGTAGTTAGGAAAGCTTGAAGTATTTTGGCATGGAGCACGGAGCTTGGAGAAATTTGGGTCTTTTGAAGAAGTTATCTATATTCCGCTGTGCCTGTATTATGTATCTACCAGCACTTGTAAGGATAGACCGTTATAACTATCCTCGTTGGGTTAGTACATGTCGTAACTCTGATAGATCACTTGGAGTGATTGTATGTAATCTTCCATATGTAAAATTATGAGTTTTTTAAATGTGATGTGAGATTATATTTTTTCTATCTTCTATTTTTATTTCTTTTTACCCCCAACGATCGAGTTTCCGGCACTTGAATTTGTGACACGTGAATACCGAGGATGTTTTAGTGTCTATTTTCGAGGGTAGAAAATTCCCGTTCATCACAAGGTGGGTGCACCTCCCTTACCGAAAGTATACCTCTGGTCAATACTTGAGATGGTCATTCTCTCATGTGACTCCTCTAGGGAACTCCACGCCGGACCTCGCAAACCTTATCGTATCCGAGTATATCACATCTTAGTGCACATATAACTGAAACAAACCTAGAGTTGATGTGAATATACCGTAATGGGATCAACCGCACATAACTTGGCCCTTACTTGCTTTCTGCTTTTAGTCATTTCCGACAAAGGATAACAACACTCAAATGAGCAACAAATCTTCTTAGATCGATGATATACAATGAAGAAAGTTGAACCGATGGTTAATAAATCAACTAACGGGGAAAATTAAAGATGATCGTATATGGAAATTAAATCTCATATTCTTACCACTAGTCGTCGATTCCAAACTTGTGCTATTCCTTGGTTGAAAATGAAATCGGACAAGTTGAGGTAGTGCTACCTTTAGGCATTGCCTTGACGAAATTTTTAACCTTCGAGATAGAAACGAGTTCATGCCTCGACGTTTAGTGTTAGGAGTGTGACTAAATCCTTTCCATATAAGCGATATCATCTACGGAAACTTCTTTTCCATAACCAACTCGAACTTTTATACTTTTAAAACCAAACTTGTGCTGGAATTTCATATTTCAAATTATAACTTTAACCGACTTTATCAAAATGATTGATTTACTTTAAACACCAACCAAAATTTCTACGGTATCATTATTTAATATGATCAATTAACTTAAATAAATGATTAAATATTTCAAACATTCTTTATTTAAAATAATTAATTAGCTTTAATCCTACTTAATTACTTCAAACAACATTTTTTAAAATGATTGATTAACTTTAATCATCCTTGTTTAAATACTTTATTAACTTTAAAACATCATTATTATAATAATTAACCCTTAAACATTATTATCAAAATGGTTAACTAATTTAAAACATCATTATTAAAATGATTAATTAAATTTAAAACATTATTATTAAAGTGATTAATTAATCCTAAAAACAACACTAACAAAATGATTAATTAACTTTAATACATCATTAATTATATAATTAATTAGCCTTAAACATCATTAATTAAAATGATTAATTAATTTTAAAATATCATTAATAAAATGATTAATTAATCTTAATCACATTATTATTTAAATAATTAATTAACCTTAATCATTATTATTTAAAATGATTATCAATTTTAAAATATCATTATTAAAATAATTAATTAAATTTGATCACATCTTTATTTGAATAATTAATTATCTTTGCAAAAATCTAAGAACAAGATTTTAACCAACTTTTTTTCTAAAGGAACATTTTCAAAGTGCCGACATAGCGATAGTCGCTATACGGACACTTTCATAAACACTTTTCATATGTCACTTATCCAACCAAACATTACACAACATAATTATGAGCATACATATAGAGGTAAGTAACAATTATACATCATGTAGGAAGTATCCTAATATTATTTACTTATATTTCTCTTCGACTAACTTCAAGTTACTTTTCTACATAGCAAGTTGTCAAATTTTTGCCATGATTACCAAGCCAAACAAATCCAACACTTTTAGCACATACAAATATAAGGAAATAACATGTACTTTCATAAAAAAATAAAGGTCAAAACTTTATTTAAAAAGGCGAGATTTTGCTCATCAAAATGTAATCAAACTAAGTCGAACTACCACTGAGCTTTGCACTAACACTCGATCTATCTTTTGCTTCTCTAAAATTCGAATTTTTGGAACCTAAATGAGCTAAAGTGGTTTGGCAATGGGCTATAGGGGCTTGGCCAACAGTGATTTTTAGGAGATATGGGCCTTGATTGGAAGTATGTGAGGCGGAGAGAAGAAAGCAAAGGGTTTTAACAATTTTTCTTAAGGGAAAAGGTAAAAAGAAGTGATTTTTAAAAAATTTAAAACTTTGTGGAAGCCATGGAAGCTTGAAAAGGAAGATGTATGTTTATAAAATAAGAGAATGAAATGGTAAAAATGAAAAGGAAAATTTGATAATTATTTTTATAAAAGGTGCAATATGCAAATTATAAAAATACCATTCCTTACAAACCCTCCATTCATTTTCCTTCACATCATCGCTTCTCTTCCTTCCTTGTCTTCTCACACACATTACCCCTCCCCCTCTTACACATATTTCCATCATTCCATAATATCTTAGTACTAACAATTGGAAGCACAATGGATAATAAGGGTTTTCATGTACCTTATGTTGAAATTTACACTTAAACTTCTTTTCCATGTCGCATCTTCATTATATTATCTTAAGTAAACACATATTTACCATTTATATCCTTAACCATTGTATATATTATTTGTTTATGTGTGTATAAGTTAACTATAATGTACACAATATTTCCGACAACTTTTAGACACTTGAAAAATCAGAAAATCGGAAAACGATTTCCGGTCACAATTACTGTTTCCTTTGAACTAATTATTTTGTAAACAAATTTTGAAAATCATTTCCCTATCACTAGTTATTATTTAAAAGAGTTTTATTTGTGTTGTAAGATTTATTTATTAATTAATTAAAATATATTAAAATTTTAATTTTTAAAGTGATTAAATTATGGGTTATTACATAAAATTAGGAACCAATTTCCAAATTTTCAGGTTAAGGTGTAAATACCATTCCTATTTCAGTTACCTAACTTGTAGAATATGTAGGTGAAACTTCATCTTACTACGCTAACAACTCCATAGATATTGCATAATATTTAAATAAAACTCAATGATATAAATTTCAATATTGTAAATAAATTATATGATTTCCCACTCACCTTTCAAGCTTTCCAAATCTCCTAATCTGAATTCGTCTCTTTACTTGACTCCTGTTTCTTTTCAATCCAAAAGAATATGCATAATAAGATATATACACATACCGTTAGAATTATAGACGTGGGAAGGGATTTGTGGTTAAGGGGAATATAGATTTATGATTATAGAAATTACCTTTTTCTTTCGCAATGACGATTCACTTCTTCTCTTCTTCTCTTTTATTTTATGTCCTTCTCCAATTTGTGTGTATGTGTGTGTATTATAATTTCTAGAAATACTAAATAGGGAGAAATGACAGAGTTTCCATGCTTTGATTAGAAAATATTAGAATAAAAGTAAAGGGTTAGACCGGTATTTATATGCGCTCGAATCAATCGTATCCGTTAGATTAAAATAATTAATTCTGAACCGTTCGAATAAGGTTCAACCCCAGCCGTCACCTTTGCCATCGGTCGACCACTCCTATAAGCGGTCGACGCTAGCGGTCGACTGGCCCAAGTAAGGGGTCAACTGAGGGTCCATGCTATTAATAATATTTATTTCATTTTTCTCCTTTTTAATTATTTTCGTTTTGGAAACTTCAAACGCTAATAACTTCTTCATTTGAGCTCCGATCGCGAAAGTCCAAATATAAAATTTGCTCAAAAAATGGCCACATACGTAATGGTGCAAGTTTCGTGGCCAAATTCTAACAATACTTAAATTTCATTTTTGAGCCTTATTATTGCTTATTAATTACCGTTAATTTTACGGGTGTTACCGTTCATTTATTACTATTCCCTTAATATCTGGTAGTTTTCCTATGTCATGTTTGTGTCTATTATTAGACATTTTGGCATAGAAAAATTTACCTGCTTCATCCCCGTTCGTTAACCAGTCCACTTTAGCCTTTTGTTTCATGTTAATTGCTTGCACATGCAATGCTTTCATTAGCTTTCCTTGTGTTTGGAAAAAGTTGTTTAATAAGGAAGAGTCTGCGCATCATAGTCTAAATATTTTGCAATCTCTCACATTTCTTTCTAATTTGTTTGATTTCATTTTTAGATTTATTTTTATTCCATAATTTCAGTTTTTTTAGTTTTTTGAAGAATTTTACTGAATTTAAATTGAGTTGTTCCCTGGATTGAGGTTCATAGACTGTTTTTAACTATATCTTTGTAAATTTCCTCATATGTCCACCTATTTACAAATCTGAAAGGAGAATTTTTTCTGTTAATATTACTTTTTGAAAATATTTGTATAGGGGTGTGGTCACTGGAGGCCTGAGGAAGTTTGATACATTTAAAATCTGAAAAACATTTAATAAAATCTTGATTCACTAGTATTCTGTCCAATTTACAATGTATGTTTCTATATTCACCTGATTTCCAAGCATAATTATTTCCCTAAATATTGAGTTCAACCAATCTAGGTTTTAAGATAAAATTATTAATAAATTCTAACTTTTTAAAAGTAATTGGTATAGCCCCCGCCTCCATTTCTCAAAACCAAGTGATATTGTATTAAAATCTCCAAGTATTAACCATGAGTGATTTATCGTTTTATTTATTTGTTCCAAATGATTCCAAAGTATTATTCTTTCACTTTAACTATTTGAAGCATACACAAATGTTACTTCTAAATGAAAGCCCCCTTTGTTAATGCATTTGCAATGTATATATTGTAAATTGAAAAAATATTGTTTTATATCACATATATTAGGGTCTCATAAAACCATGATTCTTCCATTTCCACCCATTATATTATTATTTAAGATTTTCCAGTTATTCAAAGATCTGTTTTGATATTCTTCTATATTATTATTGTTAGTTTATGTTCTAATATTCCTATTATACTAGGTTTATTAGAAAACAGTAAATTGGCTAAATCAAGTTTCCTTTTAGGAGAATTTTACCCTCTTGTTTTCTATGCAATAATAAACATTATATAATAAACTATATTCGCAAAAAAGAGTAAAAATATTCTCAAGGATACTATAAAGGTATAATTAGTAGTTACAGTGAATTACTGTAACTGCTAATTTCTAATCTCTTAGTTGCCTTTTTTCCCTTTTTTGTATTCTTTGACATCCTGAACTTTGAGTCGTTTTTCCAACTTTGAATTTTTTAATGTAATTTTTTAAACCACTTTTTTTTAAAAAAATTGGATACTTAGATGGTACTACATATTAGTACTACAAGTCTTAAGTAGTATACAATATACTACATGTCAATATATGCGATTTGAATCACGCTACACAAGTTTCAAACATATGACCTCTCGTAAGTTTTTGAAACCACTTGTATCATTGTTCTCTGTACTGCTGCTTGAAATGATATCTTTTATATTCTTCAATCTGCTCTTTTTCTTTTTACTTTTATTTGTAGGAGAATTGGAAGCTGTAATAAGCTTTACAGCATTCTTCAACAATTCTTTTGGGATTTGATCAGTGGAGATACGTGATGTAGAGATATTGACACATGTTTTACTTTTATCAACTGCTTTCCTTGTTAGTGCAAATTTCCATGTTTATGTTCTCTTTGTCTGTAGTTAACCTTAAGCGCTCTTGTGAGGGAGGGGCTGTTTAATAACTTTATTTTTCTGACTGCAAACTCCTTGATGTATGGCCTTTAGATATGTACAGCCTTTGAATATCTCCATTTGTTCGACTAAATCACTGTTTTGAGAATTTGCTTCCTAATTTTTGAGATCTGTAATTATGCTTATATTCATACTTTCAAAAAAGTGGAATTTTCTAGCTATTGCTTTATTTGTCGTCTCAACTAACTTTTCCATATGATCTTCTTGAACCAAATTTGTATTTTCAGAGATTACAAGATTATCTACCACATTTTCTGAAACTACCATTTCCTCATCAACATATTTTGTAAAATTTGTTCTTGTTTTCTCCTTCCATACCTTTTTTGTCAAGCAAGCTACCGTGCATTGTCTAAAACAAGTACAATTCTTGCATCTAGGAGGAATCCATTTGTATTCTATTTTTTGAATCATATATTCGCCATCATGCATATTAATATGTACTTCTTCAATCAATTCATAATTTGCTTTAATTTCAACAAGAATTTTTGTATAACTCGATCTTTTTTCTTTAGCTGTGGGTTCATCTAATTTCAGTGGCACCCCTACAACACTAGCTATTGCACTGAAGGCTTCTTTATCCCATAGCTTTAGATATAACTCAGGCAATCTAATCCAAATTGGTAAAGTGGATAGCAGATCCTTATCAAAGCGCAGTATATTACTCCTTTTTTCAAAATAATTAGTTTGTTATTGACAAAGTATGGATCTCCATTGATGACTTCCTCACAATCAGATATATTTGCGAACTTTATGATAAAGAAACCATTGTTTCTTGTATAGTTTTCAAAATTACCAATTGGATTCCATGTTCGTGAGACAATGGCCTTGAAATGATGATAATAAGGATGGTTGCCAAATACCTAGGCAATGACTGAAATGCCCCACTTGGAGCCAGTCCTTTTGCTGACCCCCTCTCTCACTATCACCGCCTCTTTATTTCCGGTGGTGATAAGAGCAATATAATTTAGATCAAAATTGAAGTTGGCCCTTCCATTCTTAATCAAATTTAGCCAAGAAGAATATTTAATTGTTCGGATATCTTCTCTGTTTCGTGTATATACTTGTGGGATTGCATTAGAGGTGGCTGTCTTAGTTCTTGCAATAGAGATTGATTCAATTCTTGGATCTTTTAGGCCACTCCTGGTGTACTGCCGCTGCTTATCTACCGTCACTTGGGGATTTTGGTGGTGGAGAGCGCAGTTCCGGTGATTCCTAACAAGTTGGAACCCTACATCATCTACATTAAGGGGTTTCTCTTTGGTATTGGTGAAAGAGAGAGGGTTTACTGTTGGCGAAGGATAGGAAGAAATGGTGGAGAAGTCCTTAAAATTCTGATCTCTGATGGTAACCATGGCTTTTGTTTTTCTCTCTAGATTGTTTGGAGTATAATTGTTAATATTCCCAGTCTAGTATCATAAAAAATTATCACTATGAATTTTGTACTTATAATATGTAGAATTGACAAACACCATTGTCCCAGTGGTTAAGTGATTTGGCTTTGGTGCGAGAGGTCACAAGTTCGAAACTTGCGTAGCGTGATTCGAACGTTTATTGACATGTGATATGTTGTTCCAGTGACATGTGGTATATAAAGTACCATTTCAAAAAAAAAATATGTAGAATTTAAAATGGGATGAATTTATTTTTATTAATAGTTGGAACAAAGTATTAATATTTTGGTTTGATCCTGAATTTAAAAAACGTCTTTATATGCAAATGAGAGGTCAAGAATTTAGATACCACACATAACAAAAATTCACATCCATTTTCAAATGAAAATTTCATATAAATTGGATTGAATTCAAATCTCAGCATCAAATTCTAAATTTTTATCTTTATATTCTTCAGTTTTTGTTCATTAAAACTATATATGAAATTGAAATACAATAATTATATCATTATATAAGGGTTATTTACATGTCGTGCATCTTATATGCCATAAAACCTAGTATTTCATGATATGAATGAGTGTAATAGACAAGTCTGAACGAAGCTTCCAATTTCAAATAGATGAACTAACCGAGAAAACAAATTACTAGTATTATGCTAACAAAATATTAAAACGCAAGAATGATCCCATCAAGAGATTTTATATAATCGAAAATGCCTTCTTAATTTTAGTGATAACTTTTAAAATGCACTTAATCACTTGTTATCTCACACTCTTTTTCTCTTCGTTGGTGTAATACATACATAATCAAGACATTATATTTATAGGCAATTTTCCTCTTTAAAGTTATTTTAAAATTTTATTTATGAGAACTCTTTTGACATCTTTAGACTATACTAATGAGTGAAAGTCCCAGTCGCTTAGCTCTAAATCACTTACTTTACGTAAAAAACTTTTAGACTAATTCTCTTGCAAGCTTGGAATACTAAGTTTACCCAAAATTCTTTTAATAAATTCTCCAAAATTTGCTGCGTTGAGATAAAAAAAATCTTTTAAAGTATGTGTTATTTAAATAAAGTAGTTAATGCTCCATTTTAAAAATATTTATGCATATTTATTTTAGTTAATCTTGATTTGCATTGTGTAAATAGGTATATTAATCAAGGTTTAATTTTTTTTTTCGTTTCTGTACCGATCATTGATAATTTTAAATTTTCGGATTCATTTCGAAAGTTTGCTCTAATTTTGATTTTCTAACTTTTATACATTTTTTGTTTAAATTACTAAATATGTTAACAAATATTTAATACTATCATAAATTTATAGTACATTCTTTAAATTACATAAGAAATACACACTTTAATTTATAAAATCATGGTTTAAGATTTTGTTTCGTTCATTTGAGATTTTCAAAATTTTGATCAGTTTTAAAAAATTTGAAATTTTTATAATGACTGCAGGGTAAATTGACAAAAATATAACAATTTCTTTTGGAACTATTTGATTTCTTATTCATTTATTTATAGTCTCATTGAATTTGTTTTCTTTTATTAATTACTATATGTTATTGTATTCTTTTACAACTTTTTTTCCACTACTTGAAGAGCAAATCTGGAATTTTAACCAAAACCGGAAGTTTAATCGGATTCCATTTTTGTTATGACTGAAATTGGAACAAAATCATCGAAATAGCCGGAGCTGGAACAGAATCACTGGAATTCCATTGGAATTTTGAACGATGATATTAATACATAGACTTTTGTATTTAAGTTCATCTTTTATTTAAAGAAAGGAAAGCATCTCCTCTCCTCCAAACCCTAGTCATGGCTATTCCTCAGCCACCAACCTCCTCTCATCCAAGCCCGCCTTGTTCTCCTCCATAACCTACAAAACCGTCTGACTTTGTTATCCCAGATCTGCCCTCTCCACCCCAGTCTCCCACACAACCCTTGTCTTAAGTGGAACAGGTTACAACAAAAGATGATGAGGGTTTTTCAACCATGGTTTCAAAAAAAATGTTGAGACAATTAAGAAATTTGGCCAATAGAATTAGGAAACCCAATCAAAAATTAGAGCAAAAACGCAACCTTTAACCAACAACAGGCTAGATCGTCAAGCCAACATAGATATCCTCTGCTAGCAATGCATTTTCAGGCCCAGAACCTATAGTTCCCCCCATCTGGATGTGCTAGATCGTGGGCACACGTAATAGTTGGTGAGCAAATTCCAATATCTACGCGGTTACAATTTTTTCATCCTAGTGATTTTAATTCTATGAGATGTGCCAAGATGTCAACAATCGCCTCGGAGGCGGGAAGGAAGCAATGGAGAACTCCATTGTTATTTATGTTATTGTACAAAACCTTATTATCAATATTTCAAGTCCTATATTGAACTTGTATGGAAACAGAAGAAGACTTTCAAAAATTTTCAAAAGAGAATGGATTCTACGTAGTAAAATTTACTAACAAATTGGATTGTGATAAAGTACTGGCAGGAGGTCCTTATTTTTATGGTAGAAGATTAATGATAATGAAAAGATGGTCCTTGGATTAAATTTAAACAAGGAATTTCTACAAACTATTATGGCATGGGTTAGATTCCTAGGCTTAAGATTAAAATTCTGGATAGATGAGAAAATAAGCCGTATTGCCTCAGTTCTAGGAAGGCCAATTAAAATGGATCACTATACTCATGGAATCATTTAAATTGTATATGCAAGAGTTGTAATTGAAATCAATAGTAATTTTGACTACCTTAAAGAAGTAGCCATTCATGGCGAGAATGATCAACTTCACTTTCAAAAGGTCGAGTACGAAGGAAGGACCCTAGTCTACCCAAACTGTAGTTGTTTTGGTCATTCACAAAGATATTGTTCTATTAAGAAAATATAGATGCCAAAACAAAAACAGAGAAGTAGTCAAGTTGCTAATGAAAATGATGCAGCAAATGCAAATAAGGCTGACGACATAGTAGAGACGTCAAAAGCATATTGGGACAATAATAGTTTTGCATAACAAGTTGCTGATCAAACTGCTATAAGTATGGACATGGAAATAAAGAGCAACTACAAATCAAGTAATAGTGATGGGCAATCAAAGCTTAATAACTCAGTAACAATAGCTGATATTTCTACAACCCAAAACAATAAAAAAAAGTGGACACAAGTCAGAGGAACATAGTGCATTAAACATGATAGATAACACAGAGCAATACCACTAATAAAATCAATATAGGGTTTCAACGTTTAGGCATCACAGTGCAACTAGACATAACATTTGCAACTAACACAAATACACAGGAAACTAATTTTTACTACTAATAATGAGAGTTCCATGAACTGATTTCAACCGTGTCTTTTTAAAATATCCGAAATACCCTTATCCTTTCGACATGCGTCCCTCCCATCTGCATTCTAGCCTTATAAAACCTAATTCTGTTCCTTCCTAAATTCCCCATTACCAGATCCAAATGGAGCCCTAATTCATGAAATGTAAACGATCTTTCACAAACTCGATTTCACTTACCCAACAATCCTAAAAACCGAACAACCTTCCCCATGCTCGGCTTCACTTACCTCTGAATCCTAAAAACAAAACAACCTTCCCCAAGCTTGGCTTCACTTACCCCCGAATCAACAATGACAGCATCACCATCACTAAAGGCATAGCTCTCATGATAGGTGACTTGCTGAACTTCAAAAGGTAGTTCAGGTGTGTTGTCCCCTTTGCTTTTTAGGGTCCACGGTAGGCGACTGGTCGAACTATAAAAGGCGGCTCCGGTATGATTCTATGTTCAGATTCAAATGTTTTCATGTTTCGATTACTGTCACTTTTTGACGTTTGCTCACTACTCTTTGTTCTGATTATCTGATTTGTGACTGTTGATAGTCTTTAATAATATAATTTTATTTTGGTATATTGATTATACAAATATTTTTAATGTGCTTCTCATTTGTTCCCACTATAGTCTTCACTTCTTCCATAAATTTGCTTATGTTTTTGATATCTCAACGATATTTGGCTGATTTGTGACTATTTTGATTTGACAACTGTTTAAACCATCAGCTAAACTCTCATTATATTTGCTCCTGTTTGATATAATTTATCCTGACTCATTACTTTCGCATTTGGCATCCTTATCATTATTATTCCTCCTGTTTGATCTGATTTATAAATTTACAGCTTAAAAGATGAATTTCCACTTGCTTTTCGAATCACGGAATAAAATTTGTTACAAGAAACATATTGACTATTTTTAATAACATAATTTTATATTTGTGTGCGGATTATACAAATATATTTAGTGGACTGTTCATTTATTTCCTGTAGTCTTCATGTCTTCCAAAATTTTGCTTATGTTTTTTACATCTCAACAATATTTGTCCGATTTGTCACTATTTAGATTTGATTAATGTTTATCACATGTTTGTATGAGCAAAGGTATACGTATATATGTGTGCCTGCCTGCATGTGTATGTGAATTTGTGTGTCGTGATGTTAGCTGTATAAACACTCTACTTTCTCTTTTGACGATTTGGCTTGCTTAGTAACTAAATTAGTTATAGCCTTCCAAGAAAATGAAGATATTATGTAAATATTAGTTTGGATGGTAGCCATGGATGGTTGGATTACATTAATATTAAGGACACCTTTTATCATTGATTATAGTTTGGATTCTTTAACATAGTCTTAAATACAGTGAATTTCAAATATGTTATTAAGCATAGTTTTTTTTAAAATAATGAATTTGCAAAACAAAATGAAAACAGCCCTAAAATAAACCCACTACCCAAGGCTAACCAAGATCCTCAAAAGAATAAAAAAACTAAAAATCAGCCCGGCCCAACAAATAAACTCACACACCACTCCTTATACCAAATTCACTCAGAACAGAATTATACACATACAACAAAGTTTACGCAAAATTAAACACAGCTTGTCCCCTAAAATTGAAATTCTCAAATCAAATTCCTTAAGCTCTATCGTCAACGGTTACTGGAGATGATGGTTGCGGTTGAAGATACGATTATTGGGAAAATGGTGATTTGGTTACGGTTCGAATCGTTCGATGTGTATTTGAAGTTGCTGGTGGAAGTTGAAGTAGAGTTGTCTGGAGTTTGGATTTTGAGGAGGCTCGCGAGTTGGTTTGGTGAATTGGGTGGCCGAGGAGGGGGGTTTGTGGTCAGGTTGCTTTGTTGAAGTCGCGATGTGATTGGTCAGAGGGGAATTGGCGAGGAAGTGGGTGATTCTAGAGGCAATTTCTGATGGGTTGTTCGGGTGAAGTTCCGATTTTGGGTGTTTATGGATTGCGAATCTAATTTATGGTTTCGAGATTGATTGCAGTCGATTTGGGGATAGGGTTGCGGGTTGGGTTTTGAAGTGTGCGGCAAGGTGATGGTGGTTCGGAGGTGTTGGAATTTTTGGATGGAGGATGTCAGGGAGGTGTGCAGTAAGGGTTTGTATATGGGATGGTCAGAAATGCAGTTTACAGCAGAAGCAATATGGGAATTTTTTGGTCGTAGAGTGGTTCAGAGTTGAAGTGGCAGTGAGTTGCTTGGATGTTGCAGAGGGATAGTGTGTGGTCTGGTAGTGGAGAGTTGATGGCAGTGATGAATGCACATTTGTAGGCAAAAGTTATGTTGTGGTTTGTAGTTCGAGTTGATGTTTGTTTGCTGGGAAGTCGTGAAACTGAGGTGAACTTTGATGGATGTAGTGGCAAAGAGTTGTGAAGTCAGTTGTATGAAGTTTGTGGAGTGACAGTATGTAGTGATGAAGGGAAGTTCTGTTTGATGGTGACAGAGGTTTAGTTTGGTGATGTCTGTAGTAGTTGCAAGACAGCGAGAAGGTTGAGCTGCTGTGATGTGTTGTGGTTATGGAATTGTAGCAGACAGAGAGGATGATGGTGTATCGGTGGTTTTAGTGGATGGTGGTGGGTTGTTGTTTGGATATGCAAGCTTGATGGATTTGAGTTTTGTGGTCAGGGAGGAGTTTGTGTGTTGTTTTGCAATGAAGAGGTGGTGTTGAGGCAAAGTGGAAAGCAGTGACTTTAGCGGTGACTATAGCAGGTTGCACTGCTGTACTGTTTTGGTTGGAAGGGGGCACTGCTGTTATCAGAGTGGTGTTGCGGGTTGAAGGTGAAGTAGTGGTTGGGTACTGGTGGTGTGATAGTTAAATGTCAAGTGAAATGTGGTATGTAGTTAGACAGTTTGGAGATAGACAGAGGAGGGAGAAGAGCAGGCAGGGAGTTGTGATGAGTGTGATAGAAGAGGGTTTGATGCACAGTTTCGTGCACTGGTGATAGTGCACAGCTGTGGTTTGTGGTGGAGAAACAGTGAGATTCAGGGTGGTGCACAGATGGAAATGGAAGTAGTTGGAATGAAGGGGAATGGTACAGTGATCAAGAGACAGTGAACAAGTGACTGTTGCACTGTTTCGTGAAGGAAATATTGATATGAAGGAGTGAAAACAGAGAGAGCAAAACTATGCACAGCGAATCAGTGCAAAAGAAAAAATATGTACACTGTTTTTTTTGTAAATTGTAAAACAAAACTTGTAAATGAAATAGAAAATGGAATGGAATAATATTTTTTTTTCTTTTAGAAAATGTGTATGCTCTTTTTTTTAAGTAAAATGAAATGCAAATGAAAATAAACAATGACAAGCACACAAACAAAATTGAAAATAAAAATCACACAAACACACAATTTTTTTTTTTAACAAGCAAACAAACACAAAATAAAATCACACAAAGATTAATACAAAAATAATTCGAAAAATAGAAAATCAAAATCAAAACAATTCCCCGACAACGATGCCAAAAACTTGTTAATCGACTAATTCTCTATCGGTTAGAAAACCGTCGAAAAAATTTCGAATTAAATTTATACCGCAAGCGCACGACGTACACTTGTAGTACGTGGCGAATACAGGTCGATCCGCAGGGAATTGATGATTTTAAAATTCTATTCAATCAAATTAACCAAAGTTGAAAGTGTGATTAGCTAAAAATGTAAGAAACTAACAAAAATTAGCAAAAGCAAAATAGATAAAAATATGAGAGTTAAATGACAATTTAGAGATAAATCCACTCTCTAGATCATATAATTCAACAATTAATGAAATTATGATCTTTTTTTTTGTCATAAGTGAGTTTAAATGATGTGTTTATCATAAGTATGGCTTATTTGTGCTATTAATTAGCTCAGCATAAGCCATCAAACTATAACACACCCCTTAAACCACTTACTAACTCTCATGAAAACAACAACAAAGTTGAAAATGAAATATATTTTAAGCATGACCTATTAACTATTGTTTAGAAATATAGGCCATCAAATTTTAATTTCACTTCATTACCATCATCATATGTAGATGAAGAGGTAATTATTGCTTGTGATTGTTTAAGCATAGCCTATTTGTTATGAACAAGATAGACTATCAAATTCAACATGAAACAATAAATCACATCAACATTCCTTTAAGCACAAAAGAGATCAAAATTATCAAAATGTTGAAGGTACATGATTATAGGCTTCATTACCCCTAAATTGAAGGGGTTAAGCTCTCATTTTTGTTATCATATGAACAAATGTAGCTAGCAACATGAAAGCAAAAAGAAAGGAAAATGAAAGCTAATGGAAAAGAGAAGCTAATTAATAAGAATTAAAACTAATCTACTTTGCATGAATGTAAACTACACTACTAACATAAGAAGAGAAGAAGCATGTAAATAAAAGAGAATTAACATTGCATAAAAGAAAGAAAAATTACATGAAATAAAATGGCTAAGTAGCCATGGAAAAAGAAGAGTGAAAAGCTTTGATTTATTTCCTAAGCTAAAAACTAAGTAAGAGAGACTAAGAGGGAAATGGTTACATGAAGATATGGGGTATTTATACAAGTGTTAAACCCTAATTCATATTTTTGGAGAATGCTCAAATTGCCCTTGAGAAAGTGTGGATTCCAAGTAATCATTAGCTTCTACTAACCATCATTTAAGTGTACATGAAGCCATTAATTCCATAAGCATATGCATTAGCCTCTAATTTGTACATGAAGAAAGGTGGGTAGGTGGGGTCCTCCATGATCATCACTTTGAATTATTTCCATCTTCATTTGTTCTCTTCACTCTTGTGCATGCATATATTATCATAAAGCCACTTGTAAAATTCACCAAATTTCCTACAAAACAACATAGAAAATTCCAAGTAAATTTTCACAATTTAATAAATGCATAAAAATGACCATTTTACCCCTGTATGAAGATGAATATGTGACAATTTTAAAATAATTTGAATTTTGGTTTAAACAAGTTAAAATACCCGATATGATCATTTATTTAATTTAAATAGATTAAATATGGTGGTAAAAATATGCACATTTACGTGCACATCAATAGTCTTGAACACAGTGAATTTCAAATATATGTTATTAAGCAGACTAGATAGATAACAAATAAGAATACATGATCGGTCAACTAAGCAAATAAGTGAAAATGTTGTTTTTTAGCATCTGAAGCAAAGAACACACATGTAATTCTATGGACAAATTCTTGATACAAAGACATGAAAATAAAACTTATATGTAAACTTATGCCAATTTTACAAAATTGTATAAATTTATTCTTTTGTAAATACTACAGTATGGCATCTTCCGATGTCCTACATGTTTTGATAAACCTAAGTCAATAATTGTGCAACTAGACTCGCTACTGATTTTGAGTTAGTTACTAAGAAATAGAAATTTTCAATAATAGGTGGATAACGTTAATCAATGATTCTAATGGTTTTATTTAATCTGTTTACCTTGAGCATAATTAAAATATGTACAATTTGGTAGTATTTCAATTTATACATGGGTATTTTAATTATCATAATTAAAGACATGCACAATTACATAATTTAAACTTAAATTGGGTCAACTTCATGTTAGGGTTTATAAAAAATTGCATTTGATTGAGTATTTGGCATCATAATTGAAGTTATTTGCTCGACTATGTTCATTAATAAGTTACATGAGGTTGCACAATCCTCAACAACTAGGATGTGTACTAAATTCTTTTCCAATTAATCAGAAATTCAGTTTCACATATGTCAACTAGAAAATAGTTATATAAATATATATATGTCATTATGTGGTGGAAGTAATTGAACCCTGTTATTTGTTTAAATACATGTATTTTGTATTAGAAAATCCAGCAATTCAGATCTCAAACTGTTTGTTCATCGCTTTTCATGTAGTTTATGTAATTTAAACTTGCCGTATGCACATATTTACTTCCGATATATAATTTGCAGGATCTGTATTTGGTACTAATATATTCATGCTCATATTTTAGGAAATGATATTAAGGCACGTGGATCATCACATAGGAAACAAATTAGCTGATCTATTGTATGGACTTCTACAATTTGAACCATCAGAATGCCTCAAAGGAGAAGCTCTCGATCATTCATTTTTCACAAACTTACTATGAAATGCATAATTTAGGAAAAGAAATAGTATATTATGCAATCTCTTGGATGAAGGTCCATTTGGTTTACAGTAGCAAGTGTTAATGTTTAATGAGAAATTTAAAGTACTTTCTTTAGAAGTAATTATAGTAGGTATATATTGTCGTGTACGTCTAATGTCAATTATAGCAATATATTATAATTGTACATAGATTTTGGGGTTTTCTTATTATAACAGGTTCTTATTATAATAACAATATATGTACTTTTGGAAGGTGAATTGATGCCTGTTTAATGTGTTGTTTTGAGCTATATGCCAAGGCTAGGATGGTTAATGTCATCTTTGGTTGCTTTCTAATGTTGTCTTTGCAAGTTGCTATATGCCACGGCTGAGTAGAATCTCCTTGCGAGTTTTAAATATAAATATATTTGCAGCTTTAAATATAATTCTGTCATGGTGATGAATTTTCTTTCGACTAACCATTTTGAAAGAAAGAACATATCTGCAGCTTTAAATGTAAATATAAATTAAATGTATAATGGTAATTACTCTAATTAGTAAAATGAAAATAATTGGTGCTACCAATTATCATCTAGATGATAATCTTGACGTGGGGATTCAGCATGCTTTTGATAATTTCCAACTTGTCTTCTTTGTTGTTCCTCGAAATGAGGTTCTGTTTCCACAGCCTGCTTAGATCAATGTCCTTGATCTTAATTTGGATCCGCTTGCACTCTTTTTTGAATGGTTTTCCATTATCCATTTGTTGTTTCATGTTACCATGCATAGTGATTTTTCCATGTAATGTGTATTTTGGCATAGTGCGTTGAGTTTATAACTCTTGCTTACTATGAATTATGCATGAGTTGTAATAGCGAATGTATCTCATGCCTCCTTCCTATGTTTCTATGTGTTTTATGAAATATAGTAGAGGACCGTTAAACGCTATTTGCTTTGCGAAAAAACTCACATTTCATTTGAAAAGAATTTTTTTTCAATAAAAACAATAATAATGCTTTCAAAAGAGGTTGAACCACTTGGTCAATATGACTATCAGTTATTATGCCCAATTAATGCATAAATTATGACATTATATATCAAAATATTGCCCTTGGTCCAATGTGCTGCAAATGACATTCGACGTTTATCTTTCTCCCAAAAACAACCGGCTGATACTTTCGAGTTCTTTTGTTAACATCTGCAGCTTGAAACAGAAGCTTATATTCAACACCTTTGGAAACTTCTTTCATTTCTCCATGAAGCATTTTGACGAAGATGGGAATTTCCTTGACTCTTGTAAATTGCTTGATACATGCAAACTTGGCTATATCTGCCAAATAGGATAATTCACGTTGTTGAATTAATGCATGCACTTTATACTTGTACATATAATGATCGTTCAAGTGAAGACAGTCCTAATTTTACACATACAATCTCTCACACTCCTTCACTACACATTCAGGAAGATATGTCAAATGTAAGTAGCCAAAACACCTTAGCTACTTCCTTAGGTACCAATCAGTCCACCCAGACCGTCTAGGTCCAATCTGAAGCAATTTCTGAATTGGGAAATGATGACATTCCAATGGCACAAGATGAAACTAAAAGCATGATAATTGAAAATTCAACGACTGCTTCAGATAATAGTCCCTCTCCAATTATCAACGCAGCATCAGTTCAGTAACCCTAGAATCACCTGATAGAATCATCCTCCGTTAATGAATATAAAATAACTCGAACAAGACAAGCTAGGAAAGCAGGAACTGCAGTAAATTAGTTAAAATCATTAACTATGGCAGATAAGGATGTAATCAACAATTCTGCGTGGGACCATTTTGCATCACTCTCAAAAGCAAAGGTAAAAAAAACTCAAGAAGTCGAAAAAGAGCTCCACTGCTCCAAGCAGCTCAGAGGCTAGGAGAAAACAATCAGATTAATTTCTCTTTTAGTTTGGAACGTGAGGGGTCTCAACTCCCTCACTAGGAAACAAGATGTTAAACAACATCTTGTATCTTTTAATATTGATATTGTGGGACTAGTAGAACACAAACTCTCTAACTTGAATGTTATAAAATTTTGTAGCTCTATAAGTTTTGATTGGGAGGTTGTTTATAATAATGAATGTGATAGAAGAGGGAGAATCTTACTCATGTGGAACAAAAACACATGGTTGGTGAATATTTTTGTAGTCTCAGATCAATACATCAGATGTATATTAGCAAACAAAGGGCGATTCAAATGTCTGTTCTCGCTAATATATGAAAAATATTTGGCTAATGAAAGAGTTCAATTATGGAAAAACTTATTTGAAGATTCTTCGAATATTTCTCTTCCATGGCTTCTTGCTGAAGATTTTAGTTACAGTCTAGGCAATGGTGAGAAATCGACTACATGTTATACTATTAATGCAGACGTAGACTTTCAAACCTTTGTTCTATCTGTAGGACTAAAGGAAATTACCTCTACGGGAGAAAAAAAATTACATAGAGAGGAAGTTCCAGTTTTTATACCTATAGAAAAATTGATAGAGTTCCTGGCAATTTTGATTTATTATTGATTGAATGATTTCCCCATATTTAACTGCCTCGATTCGCAATCACTCAACCAGCAATCATTCGCCTTTACACATCAAGTTCACTTATCTCCTAACGCAGGATAAAAACAAACCATTCAAATTCAACAACGAATGGCCTCACCATGAAGGGTATCTTCAAGTTACAGAAAATTTCTTTTAACACCATTGTAGAAGAAAACCCAATTTTTAGCTTTATCAAGAAGCTCAAGATGATTAAATCTTGCCTTAAAAACTGGAACAACAACAGACAAGGGATAATTAAACAATGTGATGCAATTAGAAAGTGTAATAATGAGATTTATATGCAGATAATGGAAAACCCTCAAAATGAGGAACTTATCCAAGCTTACAAAACTAATCCGTTTGCTGCAAACTTTGTTGAGTGCCGAAGCTTTGGAGAACCAGCAAAAATCACAAATAGGATGGTTCACACAGGGGGACCAACCCATAAAATTTTTTTACTCCAGAATGATGGCAAGGAAAAACAAGACTCGATTGCAAAATCTTATAAATGGTAACGGGAAGCCAATTACTGATATCCACAAATTTAAAGAGGATGCTATCAATTATTTTAACAATCTATTTAATGCAGACTCAAATGGAAATCAGGATTCAGGTCACAACATAATATGCAACAAAATTCTGTCTACTAATGTGCGGAGGAAGCTGCTTCTACCAATTGACATGAATGAATTGAGAAGCTCAACATTTCAGATAGATGATAATAGCAATCCAGGACCGGACGGCTTCAATAAGAAGTTTTACAAATATCATTCGGAGCAAATTAAAGAGGAACTACTTGTGGTCATGAATTAAATATTTGAAAAAGTGAAGTTCACAAAAGAGTTCAACCTTACTTTCATTACAGTAGTACCAAAGATACAAAATGCTTCTAATATAAATGATTACATACCTATATCCTGCTGTAATGTGCTTTATAAATTTTTAACTAATCTGATAAGCGATAGAATGAAAGGTCTTATGAATGATCTTATATCTCCTAACCAAAACGCTTTTATTCTAGGTAGAAACATATCGGAAAGTTCATTGCTGGCATGTGAAATGGCAACGAGTTTCAACAGACAGACAAACAAAAACATATGTGTGAAAATAGACCTCCAGAAGGCCTAGATAAAATAAGCAAGTATTTTATTATACAAATCATGGGACTTCCTTATCCATTTTCCTCCCTTATCCATTGGTGTATATCTACACTCACTTTCTCTATCATCATCAATGGCACTTCTTAGGGATTAATATTGAGTAATCGAGGAATCAGGCAAGGTGACCCTCTTTCCTCGTACCTATTTGCTATAGTAATGGAATATCTCTCTATAAAAATGGAAAGTGAGTTCTTAAAATGTAAACTAAGCCTTACATACAGCATAGATCCAGTGCTAACACACTTGATCTATGCGGATGATCTGCTTATGTTCTCAAAAGCCACAATTGAAAGTTCTTACTCTATCAAAAAAGTTCTAAATAACATTGAACAAGCTGGTCTAACTTTAACCCTTCAAAATAAAAATATTATTTGTGAAAGGGGTAACAGTTAAAGACCAAATTACACAAATCCTTGGAATTCAAACTGGAAGTATTCCTATTAAATATATGTAGGAATCCATTATCAGCAAACAATCTTAAAGCCGCTGACTTTGGGGCATTACTACATAAAATTAATGGTAGACTTGATTCGTGGGGTAGCCAGTTTTTAAACACTAGTGGTACATTGGAGCTTATGAAGACTACAATCTACTCTATCATTCAATTTTGGATGCAAATATGTCAAACTCCAAAATCCATTCTACAAAAAATTTGGATGCAAATATGTTCAAATTTTATATGCCATGGTAAGCATCACAAAATTACTCACTACTAGAAGAACAGTAAAAAGCGACGACCATTTCCGACGGCCGCCAACGGCTCGTCGCCTAATTAGCGACGGCTGCCGACGGCAAGCAATTTCCGTGACATAATTGAAATTAAAATAACATAGCCGTCGGTAGCCGTCGATAACATTGTCGTTGGCGGCCGTCGGAAGCCGTTGAAAAATCGCGAATACCTGAAGTCAGGCCGACAGTTTCATTCATTCTCCTTCTTCCCCAAATCTTGCCTCCACTCCTCCAAACCCTCCTCCAGCGCCTCCTCCACGCCGTCGACAGCCTTCCACGCCTCCAGCATCTCGGATTCTTCGATTTTCAGCTAGCTCCATCATCTATTTCTTGGTAAGAATGTTAAATTCCTAAATCCTATATTTAAGTTTGATTTGTTAAATTATGTTTAATTTGTTGTTATAGTTGTATGATACCTCATTGATTGTTTGGTATACCTCATTGAATGCTAATTAGGTTGTTATTACAATTGTTAATTATTGAAATGTTGAGAGAGAAAATTTGTTTAGTGTATATGTGCGTTAATTCATGTACATGCGTTGATTAAATACTGCATACGCGTGTTATGACTACTTTGGATTAAGTAGAGTCGATGCTCAAAATTTGATGTATTCGTTTTCAAAATGATGAAAACGATGATTTGGTGTATACATTTTTTTAAATGTAAATAAATTATTGTAAAAAAATTTGTATAATACGCTTTACTTTTTATAAATCTCTCAGAGAGTTTTTAGCCTCGTCTGACAAATATTGTATATGATCGCTGTATGGATATTCGTTTTTATCACAGAACGGACATTTATATTCATCCAATACAATATTTGTCGAATTTGTCTCTGTATCGGACAAGTTACAAACATAGAAGTAATTATATTTTACAAATCATTTTATTTTAAAAGGTTCATAAAATTTCGACAACACTTCATTTTTGTTCCCTGTGTACACACATAAGTGTACGATACAGGGAACAAAGGGGAAGTGCTGTCGAAATTTTGTTGAATCGTTTAAAATAAAATGATTTGTAAAATATAATTACTACTGTGTTTTTAATGGAAAGTAGGATGATCAACCATCAAAGTGTAAAACAATAACTTAAAAATTGTAGATTATATTCATATAATAATTTGTGTAAATCAGTTTAAAAATAAAATTAAATAGAATAATATTATATATTTGTGAAAATTTAAATATATGATTTATTTGAAAAATAAAATGTCAAGACATAAATGATTAATGCGCTTTTATGTTTTAAAGTAGGAAAAATGATCGATTATTTTATCCATCGGAGCTGGATGTACCAACAAAGAAGAGAAATTGGAGGCTCCATAAGTGAACATTTTCAAAATGTTGCACACATCTTTATTGAATTCGCTTTACGTAATAATGGAAACGACGAAGAAATTCGTTATCCATGTAGTAGGTGTAAACTATTGAATCATTTGATACTGGATATGGTAATAGTTCACTTGCGCCAATATGGTTTCGTGCTGAATTATTTGGTGTGAGATCGTCATGGAGAACTTATAGCACCTAATCCCGTACATTCAAAGGACGAGGTGGATAATGAACTTGTTCCGACGAATCTCATAGAAGATATGGTTGAAGATACAACACGTTCAATGTTCCCTATTGTTGAAGTTGATGGTAACGATGTTAATGTCGAAAAAGAACCAAGTATTGGAGCAAAAAAAATTATGATTTATTGGATGCTGCTAAGAAACCCCTTTGGGATGGTTGTACAAGTTGTACTCAACTATCAGTAACTGTAGAATACATTGCGATGAAATCAAAATACAACTTCACATAAGCCGTGTTTACAGCTATAGTACAAGCTGCAAAACAGCATATGCCACCCGATAATTTAATGTGCGAAAAACCATTATGAAGTGAAAAAAATTATGTTTGTTTTGGTTTGCCGTATCAAAAAATGGATGCATGTTTAAATGGTTGCATATTATTTTGAAAAGAAGACATCAATCTTAGAAATTGTAAAATATGTAATCAAGAAAGATACAGACCAAGAAAAAAGAAGGGAAAGGAAGTTTCGTAAAAGCATATGCATTACTTACCCACCACTCCTAAACTTCAAAAGTTATATGCATCTTCTACAACCGCACACATATGAGATGACACTGTGTGAGAACACAGGAAGAAAGTACGTTAACATACCCAACTGATGGAGAAACGTGGAAGCATTTTGATAAGACATACCCAGCTTTTGCAGCGGAGAGCCGTAATGTTAGACTTGGTTTATATATGGATGGATTTTGACCGTTCTCTCAATTTGGTTCAAAAATTCATTTTGGCCATTAATTGTTACACCTTACAATTTATCTCCCTAGATGTGTATGAAAACTCCGTATATGTTTCTCATTATTGCCATACCTGGCCTTGATGATCCGACATAAGGAATCGACGTATATTTACAACCGTTGATTGAAGAGTTGAAAACACTGTGGTATGAAAGTGTTGAAACATACGACATTTCAAAAAAAATTCGTATCTTTGCTTCTCTACTGTGGACTATAAGCGATTTTCCTGCGTATGCAATGCTATCGGGTTGGAGTACGGCTGGTCGTCTAGCTTGTCCATATTGAATGGAAGAAACACGAGCATTTTCTTTACCGCATGGGAGGAAAATTTCATGGTTTGACTGTCATCGGTGTTTTCTCCATATTAATCATCCTTTTAGAAAAGATAAAAAAGCTTTACAAATAATAGAGTTGAGACATTGCGACCACCAACGATTTGGTCAAGCGAAGCTATTTATGAGCTTGTAAAGGATTATCCGAAGATACATGAAATCGGCGAACAAATTGAAATATAAGGTAAATCGACGATTCATAATTGGTGCAAACAAAGTATATTCTAGGAGTTGCCTTATTGGAAAAATCTCATCGTCATAATAGCGACGTGATGCACAACGAGAAAAACGTATTTGATAATGTATTTAACATAGTTCTGAATGTTAAAGGAAGACTAAAGGCGATTTGAAATCAAGACGTGATATAGAACCAATATGCAATCGTCCTGAGCTTCATATGAAGCCAAATGACACAAAAAAACCCAAAGCATGCGAGCTAGACAGTAACCAAGTTAAAGTACTGTTAAAGTGGGTGGAAGGACTAAGATTTCCTCTAATCTTCGTAGATGTGTGGACTATAAGAACGGTAAACTGAGTGGGATGAAAAGTCATGATTGTCATGTAAAGATGGAACATTTGTTACCTGTTGCATTCAAAGAACTATTGCGCATAAAAGTTTGGACGGTTTTAACAGAATTTAGTTTGTTTTATAAGGAGCTTTGTTCAACTACCTTAAAAGTTGATCGTCTACGTAAACTTGAGGAAGAAATTCCTATACTGCTCTGCAAAGTTGAGAAAATACTTACTCCTGGTTTCTTTAATATAATGGAGCATTTACCTGTTCATCTTCCGTTTGAAGCACGTCTTCGAGGTCTTGTGCAATATGGATGGATGTATCCGTTTGAAATGTATTAATATTGAGTTGTTAAATTTTAGTTTAACCACATGTAATAAATTTTAATTTTAATTATTCTCAACAGGTACTTGAATCATCTAAAGAAAAAAGTAAGACAAAAAGCACGAGTTGAAGGTTCGATATGCAAATCATATATAGAAGAAGAAGCTTTTTCTCTCTCATTATTTCAGTGACCATGTGAAGTTATCTTTTGAAAGTGCTACGCGAAATGATGAGGGCATTGAACAAGATTCTTATGAATCAATGCTATCTATTTTTAGACAGTAGGTACGCCCTACTGGAAGATGTGTGGAAGTATGATTAGACGACAGAGATTACCATGTAGCCCACACATATGTACTTCTTAAATGTGCAGAAGTTGCGCCATTTGTTAGGTGCTAATGAATAACACATCTAAAATTATTTACTTGAATAATACATGTGTGTATTAATTATAACGCAATATATTATCTGTATATGCAGTATATGTGAATCACATCATCCAAGCGGGGATATCAGCAAAAAAATTGCTACTTAGTTTTCGAATCACGTATATGATCCGGTAAATTGTATGGTTGACGAAAGGTTGAAACATCTTACAATGTGACCAAAAAGAAAAGTCAAGACATATCCAATATTCTTTGTCAATGGATACAAATTCAATACCAAAGAATACGGGGCTGAAAAATTAACTAACAATACCGGTGTATATTTTAAAGGTAGTGATGATCCAAATGATCACATAAATGATTTTTACGGCTGTTAACTCAGGTTTTGCAATTAACATATTTCACCAGACCCGCGGAAGAAGTTTATTTGTTTAGATGCAACTGGTTCAGTAATGTTCCAGGTTCTGGAATCAACGTGCACCAAAAATATAATATTATTGAAATAAAGTATATCACATTATCACAAGCACGATCCGTTTATACTAGCAAAACATGCCCTACAAGTTTATTATGCTTCTTATCCATCTCTAAAAAGAGATAAAGTAGATTGGTCGGCGGTTTTTAAAACGAAGGCAAGATTTACGTTTGATGGAAAGAATATTCCGGACGAAAAAGCGTACCAAGCGGATATCGAGGAAAATGGCGAATTTGCAATAACCGATGATCAAACCGAGTTAGGATCTCTAAATGATGAATCAAATGTATTATAGAAGCATTTGAGACCACAGAGGAAAACAATATAGAGTACGAGACAGAGTCTGAATCAGAAAACGACGAGGACTAATTTAATAGCATACACGTTAAAAAATGTAATTTATGGGAGTATTGATGTTACATTTTTTTTATGTTACATGCGATTATTGCTGTTAAATCTTGATATGTTTACTCATAATTGAATGATATATTCTGCCATAATAAAATAATATGTATGTCACATGTATTGCAGATGTCATTTTTTAGACGTCGGAGTTCTTCACAAACTGGTTCTCCCTCTGGGTCTCAGAGATGGACAGGTCGCGGTGGTGGCGATGGCAACGGACCTTCATAGGAGGTGCCATGTCTGGTAGTTAGATTACTACCGAAAGCCGACGGCTCGTAAGTATTAAATTTACTTCAGCATTGTAAATATTTTGTATGATATATTAGTCATGATTGTCTGTATCGTATTTATTGCAAGGGTTTTGAGCTTGAGCCTTCTAACATTGTGCTCGGCATATCTAAGCAGGCGTACATGAGTTGCATGTCTATATGATGGCTGAAGTGGAGCAGGATCTCAGACCATGTACGGGAAAGTATATGGCAGGACTTCCTGATAAGTGTAAAATTATATACCATTATATATGACCACTTTACAATTTGCTGACTAACAATAAATGTATAACTTATATTTTTTTCAACATATATACAGGATGCAGTAGACTTGCAAGAGGAGAACGTGTCCCTTTACCAGCGCCACTGGAACTCAAAAATGGCAAAGAATTACAGGGATACGATGTCTAGCATAAGAAAAACCGAGAAGAAGCCACAGTGGATGGGTGCCAACGTCTGGGACGCCTGGGTCGCATGGTGGGGTAGCGACGAATTCAAGGTAAGAGCAATAAGATATCACCTTAATTTATTCAGTACAGAATACATAATTTATACCTGTAAAATATAATCTTAATTTTTAATTTGCAGAAGGAGTCGGATAGGAACTTTGCAAACAGGTAGAAAAATCCTGTCACACACCATGGAGGCTCAAAATCATTTCAGCACCATCGTGAGGACTTGATAAATTAATTAATTGGAACAACGAACAGTTATTACATTTTTAGTATAAATTTATATAAACAATAATTTACACCAATTATTGCAGGAAAGAGCGTAGGGGGGTCCGGTCTTGTATATGGACGTGTTTGAACATACACATGTCGTTAGGCAGACAGACGACGAGGGAACAGTGTCGTATGTCTGGCATGAGGATGATAAAGCGTACGCCGCACATGTAAGTATATTTTAAGTTATAAGTTATTAATAATGATCATTTTAATTAATTAATTATAAAATATTATAATAATGTCATGTAATATTTGTATTTAGTTTTGCGTTGTAGGAAAAATTTATGCAGGCACGTGCGTAGATGCTTGAGCATTCCGGATGGGAGCAGTTGATCACCGACGAGGAGGACGCGATCTTTGACTCTGTTATGGACCCGACCCAGAGAAACAAGCGCTACGACTACGGCAACCAATTGGTAATTTATAAAAATTAACTATGTTGTAAAATTTGCTTAATTTTTATAAAAGTTACGTGATAACTTAAACATATTTCTACATGTTCTGTAGGCTCGGACAGCACAAAGGGCATACCAAAAGGCTCAGGACAACATGGAGATTAATGAGCTTAGATAGCAGATTGCGCAGCTGCAGGAGCAGGACCGCCTCTGAGCAGTGCCAATGGAGCAGCTCAACCAACGATCGGCCGATTATGTGGAGCGTCATGGTGCATTCCCTTCGTCCGATGGTTCCGGAGCCGATGATGAGTCTTGAGGCACGATTTGCAGTTTTTTCATGGACATGTGGTGTTGGATGTAGTTTTGTGCATATTAACATCGAGTGATGGTGAGGTTAATTTATGGACGTGTGGTATTTGTGGTGTTTGACATTGATTTGGTGGTTGATTTGTGGAGTTCATATGTGGAGTTTGACGTTGGATGTAAATATTGAAGTTGGATGGGTGAAAGTGATGATGGAATGTTTGTTTTGTAAATATTGGAGTTTGATGTTGGATGTTAATATGTTTGTGTTTGATATTATGATGTTTGAGTTTTATTTTATATTGATGTTGATACCGATATTGATTTCAGTTTATATATGAGGCTTATATATTGATTTTGCAGAATTATATATCGATTATGGTATGGAAGCGCAGCAGGCGGTAGGGAAAAAAATTGCCCAGATTACCGACGGCCTACGGGTCAGTAAATCCGACGAAAAGCGATGGTGTTCGGCGGCTTATTGGCCACATTTTCCGACGACGGGCGACGGATGCCGATGGCTTTATACCGACGGCTATCGTCGGCTCTTGGCGGTTTAGTGGAAAAATAACTTCGTCGGAGCCGTCAGAATATTCATCGGAATAGTCGTCGAATGCCGTCGCTATGATGTCGTCGAAGCCGTCGAAAACGGACGCAAGTCATGGCCCGTATTCCGACGACATTTCTGACTGCTAGCGACGGCCGCCGACGACTGCTAGCCGTCGGAAATTGCCCTGCTCCTTGTAGTGAGTTAGGTGACAGCATGCAAACCGAAACTAAAAGGAGGACTAGGCTTACGAAACTTTGATGATTTTACAACAAGCATACGCAGTTAAACTGGTGTGGAACTATTTGAATCGAAATTCTGTGGGCTAAGTGGATACACAATACATGTTGAGAAAAAATTTCGGACAGCTAAATTAGATAACAATGCATCTTTTACATGGAAGCTTATGCTTATGGCCAAAGAAAATTGCTGGAAACCTGTCCATAGGAAAATAGCAAATGGAAGAGATACAAGCTTGTGGTTTGACCCTGGTTAAGGGGTAAATCACTGTCGAATATGCTTGGGTGGTCTTATATGGTGTTATTCAATTCTCACAATAATTGGATAAGCAATATTATAAACCAAGGTGAATGAGACTTATCTAATGTTAATTTGCCAAGAAACATTTTCAACAACATCAGGCAGATCAAAATTCACGATGAAAACAACATCGATGATCGGGAACGCCAAGTAAATAATGTCAGATTTTCTACTAAATCGGCGTAGGAGACCATTACGATGAGGGGAGAGCAAATGCAATGGTGCGACAAGGTGTGGAATCAATGCTGCTCCCCTAAAATGTCAACTACTACTTATCTTGCTTTATTGAACAGATTAGCTACAAAGGAGCATGCACAACAGTGGACTAACATCGAAACACAAAGTGTAGTCGATGTAATATTGACGAAGAATCAAGTAGACATCTAGTTTTCAATTGTACATACTCAAAACATATTTGGGAGAAGCTTAATTCCAAGCTAAATCTACAATTTACAAGAAAAAGCAATCAGGATATAAAGTCATTACTATAAGAGTATGCAAAATCAAATCAAGGATGGAGCATGCAAAACAATCTCAAAGACATTACTATTACTAATTACTATTACTACAGCAGTATGGCACACATGGAAGAAACCAAATCAAAGGGTATTTCAGGTGAGGGGCTTACCAGTAAGCACCAGATTCAAGCTAATATTGATAGATATCAGCATCTCACTGGCAAAATCGAAGTTTATGACAGAGGACACTCCATAGAAAGCTTTCATCACCAACAAACTGATAAAGAGCTAATGATGGATGCTTGCAATAATCGTATAAATCCAGGGAGAAGTAGGGATGGGCAGACGTAGCTGAGTGGAAAGTAAGGAGTATTCACAGTTGCACGGAGTAGTTTTTTGCCGTTTCGCCATGAATTCATAATTCCAGATCTGGTGTTGATCATTAATGCAAGTGGATAAGAGTTTTAATTGAAGTCGTTTAATTTTTTTGTCTCTTATGTGTTTGATTTGGGTCTGTGTTTGGTAGCATACACCCCTATGAGATGCCTATTTTGTTTTTGTAGTTTTTGATGTTTGGTTAATCTACCAAAAAAATCTCACTTGTAGGTAAATGTCAAATTGAAATATTCATACAATTAAGAACTAATCTTTCATTTCAGTATAGCATTGTGTTGAACCTTTAAGTGTAAAAGTTCCACACAGTTGCCTTCATAAATTGATTGTTGATGAAAGTAATTTTCTTATTTCATATTTAATATGAGTTCAAACCGGACCGGACCGAAACCGAACCATATTACATTTAAACCGGACCGAAACCGATCTGTTTAAAAGATTAGTATAATGGTTTGTATTTTTGATTAACCGTTTGATGCGGTGCGGAAGCGGTTTGGACTCCAAACCGCACCAAACCGACCCGCGCCCATCCCTATTATTTTGTGATCTTATTTTGGGTGGCATATCTCTTGTAAACAATTCTTTCTTTTGTTTATAAAAGTACATCTTTCCAAAATAAAGGAAAGCATCTTTTTTTATAATAGAAAAGGAAGCACCTTCAATCTCCAAAGGTGTTCTAAGGGTAAAGATGCATAGTTAAGACATAAATGTTCTTGAATATAAACCAAATCCTGATCATATAAAATTTCTTTAGTTTACCTCAAAATCGAAAGGACTTTTTACTAGAGAAGAGTTTCGTAGCACTGGCGATGAATGTGTTAAATTTATTACAATCACAAGCCAAGGCGTGATGGACTGATACAGTACCTTAGAGCAAATAATTATAAATTAGGTAGAAGTCGGTTGGTTGTATGGATGGGTAAGCCACAAATTTACACATTGCAGGCTATACTACCCTACATTTACACATCAACGGCTGTAGTCATCATTTATGTTGTCTTCTTTTGGGGAAATGCTTTTATTGTAATAAAACATAACAACTCAATAGTAGTCTCCTGAAAATATTACACAATACTCCCTTGGGATAAATTTTAATAGACACTCGATCACTTACTATTTCACACTCTTTCTTGTATATTTTCACACGATTCATACAGAAGTAAAAAATTATATGATATTTGTAGGGAAGTTTTGTCATTAAATTTAATTCAAAAATGTCTTTATGATAACTCTTTTTGACTTCTCCAAATTCTCTTTATCAGTTTCTGTCTTGTCTTCTTTTGCTAATAGATTTTTCCTTCTCTTCATAAATGTTTCTAGTCCTCTTTGTTTAGTTCATTCTTCATTATGTTCTATTTATATTTTTTTTCTAAATTTGTGTAACATTTCATTCTACTAGATTTTCTTGTACGTGGGCTTAAGCTGGTTGGGGTTGGTAGTTTAACAAATGATATATGATTCGAGTACATATGATTTATTGATGTAGCAGCTGCATCCTAATTAGTAGATAACTATAATAAAATTCATTTAAATAAATAAATGTGTATTCTTTTCTTTCCGACATCTTGCATTCTGTAACTAGCGGCGGCCCTAAGGTAGGGCAAGCAAGCCAATTGATAGAGAAATCCCTCGAAAAGAGCAACATCATAGTGCTAGAGTTAGTATATAAAGAAAGTTTATTGCAGTTTAGTGGGGAAAGAGATGGTTTAATCTGTAACAATCCGCATATTTTACGATTTTATATTTTAAATATTTTATTTAAATATATCGTCGTTAATCGGATTTAAGTCCGAAAAGCTACTTTTTGCAAACGGTCGAATCAGGACTCGGGACCACTTCCATTGAGTCCAAAATGGCATTTGCGACTTTTTTGAGTATAAGCTTCGATATGTTTGGAGTAAGTTGAATTTTGCTATTTTCTGTTGGGCTTTTGGGTTTGGGTTTGACCCAACTCATCATATACTCTAACTCAGCCCCTCTCTTCATCCATTCATCCTCATTTCATTCTTTTACTCAAGCTAAACTAAAAATGGGGGAAGAGAAGAGGAATTAGAAATTCCAAGCCTTAGATTCAATTGCAAACTCCAATTCTTGCTCCAAATTCGAAGAGAAGCTTAGGTAAGCTCCATCTTCATCTTCTCCATCTCTTCTCCTCTTTGATTTCAGAAAATTCCTAAACCCTAATTTAGGAAATACTTGTTTTAATCTTAGATTGAAGCTTGTAGAGTTGAAGTGAAGAGTGGTTGATCTTTTCTTTGCATTTGTGCTTCTCAACTTTGTTTTTGAGTTAAAAGGTGAGATTTTTGAACTCACATATAAGCCTATAGCTTTTGTTATTGTTGGGTAAGAATTCCTAACATCAATTCTTGTTCATTTGTGTTCGTTTTGGATCGATTTGGGGAATTGTCCAATTTTTGGTTTTGGAATCCAATTTTGTGGAAAATCCAATCTTTGATGTTTGAACACGTTAGCAGAGTGTTTCGGAGGGCCATACAAGCCTGGGTTGTCACTTGACATAAGTCCTTGGTCGTGGTGGCTCGCTCGTAGCTCCCGTTCCGTGTTTTCGGATTTACCCCAAAAGGGGCTAGGCTGATTCTGCTCTGGTAGCAGGTTCAGTCGACTGAACCAGTAGGTCAATCGACTGAACCAGACCCCAGGAATTTGCCTGGGTCTGTATCAGTCGACTGACCTTCTGTGTCAGTCGACTGACTTTGGGGCAGAAAAATGTGTACCCCTGTGTTAGTCGACTGACACTGTGGGTCAATCAACTTACCTGGAAACATAAAGTTTCCAAGCGCTGGTCCAGTCGACTGACCCACTGGTTCAGTCGACTGACCTGCTTGTCTCTGCCCGGTTGGTTATTTGCTTTGGTTTTCCAATTTCGATCGGTTCGTGTCGATCCAATTAATTGTTGTCGCATTTTGACTTTGATGATTCCTTTTTTTGACTTCGTACACGGGTTTTTATAAAATGATCTCTTTTTAAAGTGTATTAAAAGCTAGTCTCTCCAATTTATAATTTCTATTTAAAACACACACAATTTTGCACTCCGAGCGAAGAGGGAGGAGAATTAAATGATTAGATAAAACGCGTGCTATGAACACGTGCGTTCATATTTTCAGTTAATTCCTAATCTATTCGTTTGACCGTTTTGACCTTTGGGTCTGGTTTACCGATGAGATGAGGTGAATTTTGTACTGCTTTGAGTGTGAAATTGGCTAACGGTTAGTAAACCGTTTAGTGCGAACGTGTGGTATGGGACTCACGTTAACATTTTTCGGGTTCCTTTCTGAGAGTTGTGACACATTCCGCCGGATAGTAGTGTCCAGTACCGCCACTACGGTTTGTTGCCTTCGGGCGTTGCCTTCGGGCGTTGCCTTCGGGTGTATGGATCCTGGTACTGAGCTCGAGCACCTTTTGTTTCTTTGACAATTATATTTCCCTAGTGTATCACCTTTCGGGGTAGGTTCTTTGAACCACACGATATATAGCGATTACCTTGTGGAAACTTGTGTACCTTTGTTGGTATTTGTTAATTGCCCTTTGGCTTTGTTTTGGGATATGTATGTCCTTGGTTTATTTGAGTTGCCTATGATATGAGGCTTGTTATGATTCATCTTATGTTAGATGATTTGGTTATCTCTTCTGGAGAAAATTATGGTACTTTATGATCTTGTATGTTCATTATCATTTAGTATATCTAACTGATTTGTTTAGCTAGACTGACCCGTGTATTTTATACTCGGGTCAGACCGAGATGTTTCAGGTTAGGTACATCGGACTTAACTTATTTTGCTTCCGCATGGACTATTCCGCTAGCTCCTTTTTGTCATTACTTTTTGTGTAGTCCTTTTTGTCTATAACTCTGATATGTATTCTATTGACTCATCTATATATTGTGGTTTGCCTTACCACTTGACATGTCTCATTTTGTAAACTCTGTAATGTATCTGTATATGTGAAAATGTATGTGATGATTTACTGTTCTGTCATGTGTATTACATTTGAGTTGTTATATTTTATTCTGATAGATCCTCAGCCACCTATGGCTTTGTATTAAGTATTTATTGGATATGTCGATCCATTTAAGTAAGAAGTGGCATTTTCGGCGTATTCAATAGATAATTAAGACAAGGCTATAGATGGTCGCTCCTAACCAGCTCTATTCTCTGCATTAGCAGATGGTGTTACCTTGTAATACTCTTTGCTAATGTGGGTCTCGGAATGGGGCGTCATAGCTTGGTATCAGAGCTGAGTTCAGAACAAAATATGATAAACATAAAACAGAGACACATATTACGGTACATTAAAGTGTTGTACGAATGTTATGAATTTTTGAATCACCGTGCCTTTAGGGTAGATAGAATTTTGGGAATACGTCTAGGAATGCATTTTTATTCCGTAGTATTCCATATTTGAATTAATGATATCTACCTTGTGAATAATCGTTTTCTTGTCTTATCTTTCAGCTAATGGTCGGAAGAGGCCGAGGACGACGCTCGGATGCTGGGCAATCCAGTGGCTCGCATCCGGACGGCGTTTATATGTCTGCCGATCAGTTCTTGGAGTTATTTAGGAGCACTCAGCCTCCAGCATCTATTCGTGCATCTCCTCCGCGCAAGTATGCCTTTGCACGCTTGTGCAGTGATTTTTCTCATCTTGGTGGAAAACTATTCAAAGGCTCCGAGTCCGTTCTTGAAGTCCAAGCTTGGATTCGCAAATGTGAGCGTATCTTCTCTCGCATGGATCTTTCTGACCATGATTGAGTTCTTGTAACTTCTAGCTTATTGCAAGAGCATGCCCTTGATTGGTACGAGCTTCTTATATCCGAACTTGATGAGTCTGTTCTTTCTTGGACTCAGTTCCGAGAGCGATTCGAACTCAAGTTCGTTCCTGAATCTAAGAAAGTTTTATTAGCCCGTCGCTTCCTTGAGTTGAAGCAAGGGAAGTCTTCCGTTTCTGATTATGTTGCATCTTTTGAGGCCTTATCTAAGTATGGTCTTGAATTCATTAGCACTTCTTATAAAAAGAATATGAAGTTCGTCTCTAGTCTTAAGAAATATCTTAAGAAGTCCTTAATGCTCCAGCTTAAGCTTTCTTTTGAAGAGTTGGTTGATTCGGCACTTCATCTCGAGGCCATCGAGAAGGAGTGCGATAGTGGTGATGATGTTGAGGTTCGCAAGAACCCCAATAAGAAGAAGTTTCCATTTCATAAGCAGGGATTTCTTCCTTCTAAGAAGAAGAAGCCCGTTGAATCTGGTTCTAACTCTCAATTTGCTGGAACACCTTCCATTCGGAAGTGTTTCAATTGTGGTTCTCCTGATCATATGATTCGAGCTTGTCCTAAGCCTCTCTTTTGCCATTATTGCAAGAAGGAAGGTCACCGTGTTTCCACTTGCCCTACTGCTCCTGCTAGTGCGAAGTCTGGCAAGCTTTATGTTGCTAAGGCTTCTGGAGGTCCTTCTCAGCCCGGAGGTATATCTCCATCTATTTTGGAAGGTTCTATTTTATTTCATGACCGTAGTATTCGAGTTCTTTTCGATACGGGAGCTTCGCATTCTTTCGTACAGAAAAAGCTCGTCGATGAATTGTCTTTGGATGTTTCTTGTTTGATTACTTCGTTGAGGATTGCGAATCCTATTGGGGGATCCGCAACCCTTAGCATGCTTTGTGATGATGTTGATATTGTTTTATGTGGCTTTTCTTTCCGTGCGAATCTGCACGTTATTTCTTATTTGGATTTTGATATGATTTTGGGTATGGACTGGCTAGTGAGATACGATGCCAGGATTATTTGTTCTGAAAGAATTTTATATCTTCGACATCCAGATTCGTCTTCTTAGCTGTCACTTGTTCTTCGGAATGTGGATAATTCCGAAATGGCCTTATATTCTCTTGACTCACGAGATGATGATGATATATCTCGTATTCCTATTGTTTGTGACTTCTTTGATGTTTTTGAGCCGGTTTCGGGTTTGCCACCCAAGCGGGCGATCGAGTTCCGCATTGATCTCATTCCAGGTGCAAAGCCAGTTGGGCGTCCTCCCATGAGGATGTCTACAAAAGAAAATGAGAAACTCAAGAAGCAGCTTTTAGAGCTTGAGTCTAAACAGTTGATTTAGTCCGGTTTTTCACCGTGGGGTACCGCGGTCGTCTTCGTGAAGAAGTCCGATGGAACTCTTAGGCTTTGCATCGACTATCGCAAGCTTAACGAGTTGACCATCAGGAATAGGTATCCTTTGCCGAGGATCGATGATATGTTCGATCTATTGAGTGGCGCGAAGGTCTTCTCTCAGCTCGACCTTGCTACTGGTTTTCATCAGCTCCAAGTCGCGGAAGATAGCATACCTCTTACAGCTTTCTGCACTCGATATGGTTCTTTCGAGTGGCTTGTTATGCCGTTCGGTTTGACGAACGCTCCAGCTTTCTTTGTTGATCTTATGAATCGAGTATTCCGGGAATATCTCGATAAATTCGTCCTTGTGTTCATTGACGACATTCTTGTTTATTCTAAGTCGCCGAGCATGCTAATCACTTGAGAATTGTCTTGAGTACTCTTCGTCACCATCAGCTTAAAGCCAAATTCTCCAAGTGCCATTTTTGGGAGGATAAGGCTAAGTTCTTAGGCCATGTTATATCTTCCGACGGCATCTCTGTCGATCCCTCAAAGATCGAAGCTATCCAGAATTGGAAGAGGCCTGAGAATGTTCATGAGATTCGTAGTTTCCTTGGATTGGCGGGTTATTACCGTCGGTTCATTAAGGATTTTTCCCGTGTTGTGCTTCCTCTCACCAGCCTTACTCGGAAAGGCATTCGTTATATTGGTCCGACAAGTGTGAAGCTTCCTTTCAGACATTAAAGGAACTTCTCACTAATGCTCCTATTCTTTTGGCTCCCGAAGGGAATCATGATCTTGTTGTCTACACCTATGCTAGTGGTAGTGGTCTCGATGCCGTGCTTATGCAGAAGGATCAGGTAGTTGCTTATGCTTCTAGGCAACTGCGTCCGAATGAAGTTCGCTATGCCACTCATGATCTTGAGTTAGCCGCCATTGTCTTCGCCTTGAAGATTTGGCGACACTATTTATTAGGCGAGCGCTTCATTCTCTATACCGCTCATAAATCCTTGAAGTATTTGTTCACTCAGAAGGAACTCAATATGAGGCAACAGCGTTGGCTCGAGTTTCTTGCCTCCTATGACTTTGATATCCATTATACCCCGGTACGGGTAATCGTGTTGCTGAAGCGCTTAGTGGCAGACATTCGGCTGTTGTTTCTTTGATGCTTGCCGAATGAGATATTCTTGAGACTCTATCTTCTTGTGATATTCGTGATCGAGCTCCATCCTCTGATTCTCCGGTAGCATTATTTAGTTTGGAAGCTCGACCCTCTTTATTGGATCGTATTGCCGATGCTCAGCGGCGTGATCCTGATCTTGTGCATCGTATTCAGCTTTGTGAGACTGAACCCCGTGATGAGGCATTGCGGGGTTTTAGCATTGATTTTCATAGGTGTCTTCACAAGAAAAACCGTCTTGTTGTGCCTTCTGATTCGGCACTTAGGCATGACATTCTTGACGACTGTAATCGGTCTAAGTATACTATTCATCCTGGTAGTAGTAAGATGTATGCCGATATGCATCGCCTTTATTATTGGGAAGGCATGAAGCGCGATGTGGCGAGTTATGTGAGTAATTGCATGACTTTTCAACGTATTAAAGCCGAACATCAGCGCCCTTCTGGTCTCCTTCAGCCTCTTGAGATTCCATTGTGGAAATGGGATCAGATTTCGATGGATTTCATTGATGGCCTGCCTCGTACGAGATCGGGCCATTCTAGCATTTGGGTTATTGTCGATCGCCTCACTAAATCTGCTCATTTTGTTCCTGTTAAATCTAATAGGACTGCTTCTCTTTTGGCTAAGTTATTTATCAAGGAAATCGTAAGACTTCACGGTGTTCCTAGTTCGATTGTGAGTGACCGTGATCCTTTATTCACCAGTCATTTATGGCAGAGTCTTCAGCAAGCTTTGGGATCAAAGCTTAATTTTCAGCACAGCTTATCATCCATAGTCTGATGGACAGACTGAACGGGTGAATCGTATCTTGGAAGATCTCCTCCGTATTTGTATTCTTGATTTTGGAGGTAGTTGGGAGGATCATCTACCCCTTGTAGTGTTCTCCTACAACAATAGTTTTCAGTCCAATATCGGTATGGCTCCTTTCGAAGCCTTATACGGAAGGCCATGTCGATCACCTTCTTGTTGGTTGGAATCTGGGGAGAAGCTTATTCTTGGCCCAGATTTTGTTCATGATTCTTCTGAGAAGATTGTCCTTATTCGTCAGAGAATGAAAGAGGCACAGAGCCGCCAGAAATCCTACGCGGATAACCGTAGGAAGCCTTCGAGTTCTCGGTTGGTGATCTCGTCTTTATTCGTATTTCTCCTTTGAAAGGGGTTGTAACAACCCGCATATTCTACGATTGAATATTTAAATATTTTATTTAAATATAGAATCGTTAATCGGATTAAAGTCCGAAAAGCTACTTTTTGCAAACAGTCGAATTAGGACTCGAGACCACTTCCATTGAGTTCAAAATGTCGTTTGCGACCTTTTTGTGTATAAGCTTCGATATGTTTGGAGTTAGTAGAATTTTGCTACTTTTTCTCATAGGGCTTTGGGTTTGGGTTCAGCCCATTTGCCCAATTCTGGTTTTATCAACCCAACTCCACTCCAACTCTTCATTACTTCATTTCTAAACCCTAATATTCAAGCTTTTGCAACAATGGTGGGAGAGATGGGAAATGGAAATTCCTAAGCCCTAATTTCATTTGCAAATCCTAGTTTTATCTCCAAATTCTAGAAGAAGCTATTGGTAAGCATCTCCTTCTTCTTCTCCAACTCATTCTCCTTCCAATTTCAGAAATTTCTAAACCTAACTTTGGGAATGTTCTTCTTTTAAAGCTTGGATTCAAGCTTCTTGTGTTGAGATTGAAGTGTGGTTGTTCTTCCCTTGTCTTCAAGCTTCTCCTCCATTGTTTTTGGGTTCAAAGGTGAGATTTTTATCTCACATCTATGACTATAACCATCTTTGATGTTGGGTATGAATTCCTAACACTATTTCATGTTCAATTGCTTTTGGTTTGAATTGATTTGGCGAACATTTCAATTTTTGATGTTTTGAAGGCAAAACTTTGAAACCCCTTGCTTTGAATTGTGAACATGTTTTTGGTTGTGAATCGGAGAGCCTATAGGGCCGAATTATCGATTGACAAAAGCCCCGAATTCCATTGCTCGATCGGGTGAAAGGAGTGGGAGATTGATCTCCCACTTGGTTGAAAAACAATTTCAGCTCGTCACCAGACATCTGCAGGTAAGCTCAGACGTCTGGGGTCTGTTTCAGGAAGTTCCCAAAACTTCCTGCAGACGTCTGAGTATTTACCTCAGACGTCTGGGGTATGTGACCTGCTCTGTTTTACCTGTTTTTGCCTATTTATCTCGGGATTTCAATTTCCATCGATTCGAGGATTATCCGATTTGTCGTTATCATTTATTTTCTTCATTGATGACTTCTTCTTCGGGATTTTTGAGAATGTCCATTTTTATGGAATTAGTATCGATTTCTTTGGATTTGATTCACGTCTTCGAACGTGGATTTTGGTAATTGATTGTTTCTACAATCATTTCTGTGATTTGTCACTTTAAAAATATAAAGGTTTCTATACTAATAGTAAATATTCAAACTCTTTCACAAAGATGATTTCAACTCTATTTTTAAATATAAAGCTTGTTTTCAAAACCGTTTTCCAATCTATTAGTATATACAAACCTTTACCTCATTCGTATGAGAAAATATAATTAAACGGCTTAGCAAAACAAGTGGTATGAAACGCTTGCGTTTACTTCGTTGGTTAATTTTTGGACTTGTTCGATTGAACCTCTTGTGACAATTTTCTAGTGTAGATCTACAGTTTGTTCGTAAATATTTAAGTTAAGCAAGTGGTTATGAGACATGAAGCTAAACTCATATATTTACTAGCTTGGTGTGATTGACACTTCTTGATGATCGATGATGATCATTTTATGGTTTAGACTAGCAATGTGCGATGTCTCTTTGTCCACGTGGAGGACTGTTCTTCGTTTTATTGAGCTTCGTCTCACTTCTCGCATGGGTCGTACCTATTTAGGTGCGTCGATGTTTATTTACTTCGTGGAGCAATCGGCTCAATAAGTCGGGGCATGGGGCGTATCTATTTAGGTGCGTCGGTGTTCGTCTATGCATGGGTCGTACCTTTCTAGGTGTGTCGATGTTCGACTGTGCATGGGGTGTATCTTTCTAGGTGCATCGATGTTAGACATTACATGGGGCGTATCTTTCTAGGTGCGTCGATGTTTATTTATGCATGGGGCGTACCTTTCTAGGTGCGTCAATGCTAGAGCATGGGTCGTATCTTTCTAGGTGCGTCGATGTTCGACTTTGCATGGGGTGCATCTTTCTAGGTGTATCGATGCTAGACTTTACATGGGATGTATCTTTCTAGGTGCGTCGGTGTTTAGTTTATGGGATTGGCCATCCTCTTTCCTTGTGATTTCTGGATTTCGTGTGTTGAATTCTGGAATTTGTGCTTCACCAATTTTAGTGATTTTCATTGATATGTTTTATCAATTTTTGTGCATTGGTGAATTCGTGTGTCGTTAACTTTTGTGATTTCTGGATATTGATTTCTGGAATTTATGTTTCACCACCTTTTTCAGTTGGCATTGATATGTATGTCACTTATTGTGGCTTGGTGAATTAAATTAAGAATATGACATTCTTTTAATCTTTGAGAAGATTCTTGTGATATTGATTAATCTCTGGATTGATTTTCGATTAGATACTTATCACAGTATGGCTTTATGGTTATCATACGTTTTTATCATATCTCTTATTCTATATCACTTTATCTGATATTTATAGCTAGACCGATCCGTTTATTATTTTCTTCTTAAATAATACTCGGGTCAGACTGAGATTTTTACAGGTGCTTCCTCATGACTTCTTATCTGGAGCCATCTTCTGACTTTTGGCTAACTACTCTAGTTTAGTAGTTTTTGTTGTATACATTTGAGATTTAGACTCCTTGATGTATACATATTCTTTTGCCTTGCACTTGTATCTATTCTTTTGTGTTAATGTGGATCTTATTTGACCACTACTCTGATGTACACTTTCATGTGTTATATTCATATCTATTTCCGCCTTTGTGATATGAATTGTCTGTGACTGATTTGTGTTATGTTTATTTCTATATTTGTTTCCGAAGTATATATACATAGCCACCGTGTAGTAGCTTTGAGTTTGTATCGGTATGTCGGATTTCCTCTTGAGATGAAAAGTTTATATTTTTATCTGGCATATCGGTACTCGCACAAAGCATTTACATGGATGGTCGCTCCTCAACAGCCTTATTCTCCGCGCTAGTTGACGGCATTACTCCGTAGTGTCCTTGGCTAGCGTGGGTATAGAGGTGGGGCGTCACAGCTTGGTATTAGAGCCAAACTTCAGAACAATGTAAAATAATCTAGCAAGGATCATTGTCCTAAGTCTTTCTTAGGAATCGTGCCATAGGATTTAATTCGGGGCTTCGTACCGTTCTATCCTATTTCATTTTATGATTCCTTGTTTTATCAATCAAGTTTGTTTGATATTCATTCTTAGATTAACCTTTTTCTCTTTTCTTTCTTTCTTAAAGAAGAGAAATGGTTAGATCTGGCCGTACCAACGTCGGTCAATCCAGTGCTACTCCTCAGGAGGGAGTATTCATGTCTGCCCAGCAGCTTCTAGATCTTGTTAAGAATGCTCAAGCTATCAGACCCATTCCAGAGCCTACTCATCCTAGATCCGGTTTTGCACGCTTGTGTAGAGATTATACCGATTTGGGTGGAAGGCCATTCCGGGGATCCGAGAGTGTCATTGAAATTCAAGCTTGGCTTAGATCATGCGACCGCATCTTTTCTCACATGAATCTTGTTGATCTCTACCGAGTCCAAGTGGCTTCTAACATGCTCCAAGAAAAAGCATTGGATTGGTATGATCTTCTTATTTCTGAAATCGTTGAAGCGGATCTCACTTGGGAGCAATTCCGAGAAAGATTCGAATTGAAATTTGTGCCGGAGGCTAAAAAGGTAACTTTGGCTCGGCGTTTTATCGACCTTGTTCAAGGTGAATCTTCTGTGACGGACTACGTCGCATCTTTCGAATCTCTTTCCAAATACGGGGTCGAATACATTAACACCCCGTTGAAGAAAAACCAGAGATTTGTCTATGGCTTGAATAAGAATCTTAAGAAGCCATTACTCCTGAAACTCGAGGTTTCATTTGATCAGCTTATTGATATCGCTCTTCGTCTTGAAGAGGCCGATAGAGAGAGTAATGTTGAAGTTGTGAGTGCAAAACAGAACTTCAACGACATCATGAAGAGGCCAATTAAATTCAAAGGCCCCTTTCCCAACAAGAAGGGGAGACAAGAAACCCCGGTAGCAAAAGCCCCTACCTCTAGTCGTGGACAATGCTACAATTGTGGTTCCGCAGACCACTATGCAAGAGAGTGTCCGAAACCTCTTTATTATCGCTATTGCAAAAATTCGGGTCACCATATAACTGCATGTCCCATACTTCAAAGTAGGAAGGAGGGAAAGCTCAATGTAGTGCAAGCTCCTAGCAACTCTTCTCTTGGTCAAGGTATTTTACATTCAATCCTCGATGCTATTGTTTTATTTTGTGATCTTCCTATTTGAGTTCTTTTTGATATGAGTTCATCTCATTATTTTTATATCAAAAGAACTTTTCGATTCATTTTCTTTAAATATTTTGGGCTTGATGACTCTCTTGAGAAATGAGAATCCGGATTGGTGGATCCACAGTGCTCAATTTTCTTTTTATTGATGTCGAAATTATTTTATGTGATTTATCTTTCTGAGCTGATTTTTACTTAGGCTTCGGAATTGATTTTTGTAAGGATTGACTTAATTTTTATATAGCCATATCCTATGTCTCGAGTGGACTATTCATTTTCGACATTTTCAATCCGTTAAGCAGATTTCTATTTTTCTTTGTGATTCCAATTTCAAATTTTTGGTGGCATCAATTTTTATTCTTTAAACCCGCATGATGAGGAAAGTGTTATCCTTCTCATTTATGTAGTTTGAGAATTTTCTGGTATTTTTGAGTTTGTCTTAGGATTATCACCTAAGCAATCTTTTGAGTGGTGTTAAGGTCTTTTTAGCTCGACCTTGCCACCGATTTTCATTTGCTACGAGTTGCGGGAGTTATCCATTTACCGCATTCCGCACTCGTTATGATTCTTATGAATGACTTATTATGTCATTCAGTTTGTCCAGCTTATTTCATCCATTTTATGAATCGAGTATTCTACGATCTCGATGACTCCATTCTTGTATATATTGATTTTGGATGAAAATAGAAATTTAAAATTTCGCAAATCTTTTTCATAAGATTTATTTATAAGTACAATTTGACTTTGCTCTTAAACAAGCAAAGAATAATTGATTTTGTGATTGTATTGCCCATTAAGTGCTTTAAGAATTCTGGTCGATGCGCTTGATCAACGTTATCGATAGGAATTTCCTAAACGCTTTGATGAGACAATCAGGCACGATATATTGACTTGAAAAATGCAATTTTTTCTTGAAAGATTTTTACATAAAGATAATTGTGATTTTGAAAGTTTTAGCATTTCGGGAAAGAAGATTATTTGAAAGAATTCTTTTCCGATACTTCTATTCTTGTGATTCCCGATGGGAACCAAGACTTTATCTTTTGTACCAATGCTAATCGTATTGGTTTGGATGCCGTTCTCTTGCAAAAGAGAACGTTCTATCACTTGTGCTTCTAAATCATTAAAGCCGATCGATACTAGGTATGCCACTCATGATCTAGTGCTCACGGTTATTGTTTTCCCTTTTAAAAAATTTGGCATCATTATTTTTGGGTGAGAAATTTGTTCTCTACCCTGATCATAATCTTTGGAATATTTATTTTCTCATAAGGAACTTAATATTGGATCGAGTTCCTTGCATCTTATGATCTTGATATTCTTTTTATTTCCAGAAGGAAAATCGTGTTGCCAATGCGCTTGGTCTTAAGCAACAAGTGGTTGATTCTTTGATGATGTCTGAATGAAATTATCTTTTTATCAAGATTCATCGGACGATTTGATATACCTCGTTTTATTGAGTTTTATCTCATTTCTTATACGGACTAGCGCCCGATGTTCTTTTATGATGTTCGGTTCATTGGACGTACCGTTCTTGTACTACGTCGGTGTTCCGAATTATTTGAGTTTCCGTTCATTGGACGTACCGTTGTCATACTACGTCGATGTTCGGAGTTATTCGTGTTTCCAGTTTCTCGGGGAAATCGTTTTGTACTACGCCGTTACACCGGCTCAATTTTCTGTTATTCACGACGTTTCTTACGTCTTTCTACTACGGAGATGCCTTAAGGTTTCCGATTTTTATTCTTGAGCTTGGTGTTATAGTAGGGATTGAAGTTTCACCAGATTTGACTTTTGAGCAACATCCTATTCGCATCATTTCTTCGAGGGTTGAGTGCCTTCGAAATAAAGATGTTCTTTTTGTGTGAGTTCTATGGTTCTCAAATCCCAAGGGTTTCTCTTGGGAAGTCTAGAGAATTCATCGAACGAAAACTTTCGGACTTACTCTTTTGTGCTTCTTATGGTGAACTTCTTATTTCAGATTTTCTTTTGTGTTGATATGCTTTTATGGTTGTTACTCTTTATTTTCTTCTTAAGTATTGCGAGGACGCAATTTCTTTAAGGAGGGGAGTCTGTAACAACTCGCATATTCTACGATTGAATATTTAAATATTTTATTTAAATATAGAATCGTTAATCGGATTGAAGTCTACTTTTTGCAAACAGTCGAATTAGGACTCGAGACCACTTCCATTGAGTTCAAAATGTCATTTGCGATCTTTTTGAGTATAAGCTTCGATATGTTTGGAGTTAGTAGAATTTTGCTACTTTTTCTCTTAGGGGTTTGGGTTTGGGTTCAGCCCATTTGCCCAATTCTGGTTTTATCAACCCAACTCCACTCCAACTCTTCATTACTTCATTTCTAAACCCTAATATTCAAGCTTTTGCAACAATGGTGAGAGAGATGGGAAATGGAAATTCCTAAGCCCTAATTTCATTTGCAAATCCTAGTTTTATCTCCAAATTCTAGAAGAAGCTATTGGTAAGCATCTCCTTCTTCTTCTCCAACTCATTCTCCTTCCAATTTCAGAAATTCCTAAACCTAACTTTGGGAATGTTCTTCTTTTAAAGCTTGGATTCAAGCTTCTTGTGTTGAGATTGAAGTGTGGTTGTTCTTCCCTTGTCTTCAAGCTTCTCCTCCATTGTTTTTGGGTTCAAAGGTGAGATTTTTATCTCACATCTATGACTATAACCATCTTTGATGTTGGGTATGAATTCCTAACACTATTTCATGTTCAATTGCTTTTGGTTTGAATTGATTTGGCGAACATTTCAATTTTTGATGTTTTGAAGGCAAGACTTTGAAACCCCTTGCTTTGAATTGTGAACATGTTTTTGGTTGTGAATCGGAGAGCCTATAGGGCCGAATTATCGATTGACAAAAGCCCCAAATTCCATTGCTCGACCGGGTGAAAGGAGTGGGAGATTGCTCTCCCACTTGGCTGAAAAACAATTTCAGCTCGTCACCAGACGTCTGCAGGTAAGCTCAGACGTCTGGGGTCTGTTTCAGGAAGTTCCCGAAACTTCCTGCAGACGTCTGAGTATTTACCTCAGACGTCTGGGGTATGTGACCTGCTCTGTTTTACCTATTTTTGCCTATTTATCTCAGGATTTCAATTTCCATCGATTCGAGGATTATCCGATTTGTCCTTATCATTTATTTTCTTCATTGATGACTTCTTCTTCGGGATTTTTGAGAATGTCCATTTTTATGGAATTAGTATCGATTTCTTTGGATTTGATTCACGTCTTCGAACGTGGATTTTGGTAATTGATTGTTTCTACAATCATTTCTGTGATTTGTCACTTTAAAAATATAAAGGTTTTTATACTAATAGTAAATATTCAAACTCTTTCACAAAGATGATTTCAACTCTATTTTTAAATATAAAACTTGTTTTCAAAACCGTTTTCCAATCTATTAGTATATACAAACCTTTACCTCATTCGTATGAGAAAATATAATTAAACGGCTTAGCAAAACAAGTGGTATGAAACGCTTGCGTTTACTTCGTCGGTTAATTTTTGGACTTGTTCGATTGAACCTCTTGTGACAATTTTCTAGTGTAGATCTACAGTTTGTTCGTAAATATTTAAGTTAAGCAAGTGGTTATGGGACATGAAGCTAAACTCATATATTTACTAGCTTGGTGTGATTGACACTTCTTGATGATCGATGATGATCATTTTATGGTTTAGACTAGCAATGTGCGATGTCTCTTTGTCCACGTGGAGGACTGTTCTTCGTTTTATTGAGCTTCGTCTCACTTCTCGCATGGGTCGTACCTATTTAGGTGCGTCGATGTTTATTTACTTCGTGGAGCAATCGGCTCAATAAGTCGGGGCATGGGGCGTATCTATTTAGGTGCGTCGGTGTTCGTCTATGCATGGGTCGTACCTTTCTAGGTGTGTCGATGTTCGACTGTGCATGGGGTGTATCTTTCTAGGTGCATCGATGTTAGACATTACATGGGGCGTATCTTTCTAGGTGCGTCGATGTTTATTTATGCATGGGGCGTACCTTTCTAGGTGCGTCAATGCTAGAGCATGGGTCGTATCTTTCTAGGTGCGTCGATGTTCGACTTTGCATGGGGTGCATCTTTCTAGGTGTATCGATGCTAGACTTTACATGGGATGTATCTTTCTAGGTGCGTCGGTGTTTAGTTTATGGGATTGGCCATCCTCTTTCCTTGTGATTTCTGGATTTCGTGTGTTGAATTCTGGAATTTGTGCTTCACCAATTTTAGTGATTTTCATTGATATGTTTTATCAATTTTTGTGCATTGGTGAATTCGTGTGTCGTTAACTTTTGTGATTTCTGGATATTGATTTCTGGAATTTATGTTTCACCACCTTTTTCAGTTGGCATTGATATGTATGCCACTTATTGTGGCTTGGTGAATTAAATTAAGAATATGACATTCTTTTAATCTTTGAGAAGATTCTTGTGATATTGATTAATCTCTGGATTGATTTTCGATTAGATACTTATCACAGTATGGCTTTATGGTTATCATACGTTTTTGTCATATCTCTTATTCTATATCACTTTATCTGATATTTATAGCTAGACCGATCCGTTTATTATTTTCTTCTTAAATAATACTCGGGTCAGACTGAGATTTTTACAGGTGCTTCCTCATGACTTCTTATCTGGAGCCATCTTCCGACTTTTGGCTAACTACTCTAGTTTTGTAGTTTTTGTTGTATACATTTGAGATTTAGACTCCTTGATGTATACATATTCTTTTGCCTTGCACTTGTATCTATTCTTTTGTGTTAATGTGGATCTTATTTGACCACTACTCTGATGTACACTTTCATGTGTTATATTCATATCTATTTCCACCTTTGTGATATGAATTGTCTGTGACTGATTTGTGTTATGTTTATTTCTATATTTGTTTCCGAAGTATATATACATAGCCACCGTGTAGTAGCTTTGAGTTTGTATCGGTATGTCGGATTTCCTCTTGAGATGAAAAGTTTATATTTTTATCTGGCATATCGGTACTCGCACAAAGCATTTACATGGATGGTCGCTCCTCAACAGCCTTATTCTCCGCACTAGTTGACAGCATTACTCCGTAGTGTCCTTGGCTAGCGTGGGTATAGAGGTGGGGCGTCACAGGGGTTATGCGCTTCAGTGTGACGGGGAAATTGGCTTCTCGCTTTGTAGGACCATTTCCTATTACTGAACGTATTGGCCATGTGGCTTATAGAGTTTCACTTCCAGCTCATCTATCCGGAGTTCACAACCTGTTTCACGTCTCTCAACTGCGGAAATGTCTTCGAGGATCGGATTCTGTTATCGACTCTCCTGATTTGCAAGGGTTTGGGATCTCACCAGATTTATCTACTGTACAGCAGCCTATTCGCGTACTTGCCTCAGAGGTGAGACACCTTCGAAACAATGATGTGCTGCTCATTAAAGTTCAATGGTCCGCTAATCCCAATGACTGTACTTGGGAAACCAGAGAGTTTATCGAGCGATCCTATCCGGGTTTTCTATCTTTGCTTTGCAATGGTGAGAATATCTTCTTATCTCAAGATTATTTTCTTTTCTTTTCTTTTTGGGAGTAGTAAATATGTAGTTGTTGCGAATTCTTCTCTAGGAATTGCATGGACGCAATTTGTTAAGGAGGGGAGATTTGTAACAACCCGCATATTTTATGATTTTATATTTTAAATATTTTATTTAAATATATCGTCGTTAATCAGATTTAAGTCCAAAAAGCTACTTTTTGCAAACGGTTGAATCAGGACTCGGGACCACTTCCATTAAGTCCAAAATGGCATTTGCGACTTTTTTGAGTATAAGCTTCGATATGTTTAGAGTAAGTTGAATTTTGCTATTTTCTGTTGGGCTTTTGGGTTTGGGTTTGACCCAACTCATCATATACTCTAACTCAGCCCCTCTCTTCATCCATTCATCCTCATTTCATTCTTTTACTCAAGCTAAACTAAAAATGGGGGAAGAGAAGAGGAATTAGAAATTCCAAGCCTTAGATTCAATTGCAGACTCCAATTCTTGCTCCAAATTCGAAGAGAAGCTTAGGTAAGCTCCATCTTCATCTTCTCCATCTCTTCTCCTCTTTAATTTCAGAAAATTCCTAAACCCTAATTTAGGAAATACTTGTTTTAATCTTAGATTGAAACTTGTAGAGTTGAAGTGAAGAGTGATTGATCTTTTCTTTGCATTTGTGCTTCTCAACTTTGTTTTTGAGTTAAAAGGTGAGATTTTTAAACTCACATCTAAGCCTATAGCTTTTGTTGTTGTTGGGTAAAAATTCCTAACATCAATTCTTGTTCATTTGTGTTCGTTTTGGATCGATTTGGGGAATTGTCCAATTTTTGGTTTTGGAATCCAATTTTGTGGAAAATCCAATCTTTGATGTTTGAACACGTTAGCGGAGTGTTTCGGAGGGCCATACAAGCCTGGGTTGTCACTTGACGTAAGTCCTTGGCCATGGTCGCTCGCTCGTTGCTCCCGTTCCGTGTTTTCGGATTTGCCCCAAAAGGGGCTAGGCTGATTCTGCTCTGGTAGCAGGTTCAGTCGACTGAACCAGACCCCAGGAATTTGTCTGGGTCTGTATCAGTCGACTGACCTTCTGTGTCAGTCGACTGACTCTGGGGCAGAAAAATGCGTACCCCTGTGTCAGTCGACTGACACTCTGGGTCAGTCGACTGACCTGGAAACATAAAGTTTCCAGGCGCTGGTCCAGTCGACTGACCCACTGGTTCAGTCGACTGACCTGCTTGTCTCTGCCCGGTTGGTTATTTGCTTTGGTTTTCCAATTTCGAGCGGTTCGTGTCGATCCAATTTTATTGTTGTCGCATTTTGACTTTGATGATCCTTTTTTTCACTTCGTACACGAGTTTTTATAAAATGATCTCTTTTTAAAGTGTATTAAAAGCTAGTCTCTTCAATTTATAATTTCTATTTAAAACACACACAATTTTGCACTCCGAGCGAAGAGGGAGGAGAATTAAATGATTAGATAAAACGCGTGCTATGAACACGTGCGTTCATCTTTTCAGTTAATTCCTAATCTATTCGTTTGACCGTTTTGACCTTTGGGTCTGGTTTACCGATGAGATGAGGTGAATTTTGTACTGCTTTGAGTGTGAAATTGGCTAACGGTTAGTAAACCGTTTAGTGCGAACGTGTGGTATGGGACTCACGTTAACATTTTTCGGGTTCCTTTCTGAGAGTTGTGACACATTCCGCCGGACAGTGGTGTCCAGTACCGCCACTACGGTTTGTTGCCTTCGGGTGTTGCCTTCGGGCGTTGCCTTTTGGCGTTGCCTTCGGGCGTTGCCTTTTGGCGTTGCCTTCGGGTGTATGGATCCTTGTACTGAGCTCGAGCACCTTTTGTTTCTTTGACAATTATATTTCCCTAGTGTATCGCCTTTCGGGGTAGGTTCTTTGAACCACACGATATATAGCGATTACCTTGTGGAAACTTGTGTACCTTTGTTGGTATTTGTTAATTGCCCTTTGGCTTTGTTTTGGGATAAGTATGTCCTTGGTTTATTTGAGTTGCCTATGATATGAGGCTTGTTATGATTCATCTTATGTTAGATGATTTGGTTATCTCTTCTGGAGAAAATTGTGGTACTCTATGATCTTGTATGTTCATTATCTTTTAGTATATCTAACTAATTTGTTTAGCTAGACTGACCCGTGTATTTTATACTCGGGTCAGACCGAGATGTTTTAGGTTAGGTACATCGGACTTAGCCTATTTTGCTTCCACATGGACTATTCCGCTAGCTCCTTTTTGTCATAAATTTTTGTGTAGTCCTTTTTGTCTATAACTCTGATATGTATTCTATTGACTCATCTGTATATTGTGGTTTGCCTTACCACTTGACATGTCTCATTTTGTAAACTCTGTAATGTATCTGTATATGTGAAAATGTATGTGATGATTTACTGTTCTGTGATGTGTATTACATTTGAGTTGTTATATTTTATTCTTATAGATCCTAAGCCACCTATGGCTTTGTATTAAGTATTTATTGGATATGTCGATCCATTTAAGTAAGAAGTGGCATTTTCGGCGTATTCAATAGATAATTAAGACAAGGCTATAGATGGTCGCTCCTAACCAGCTCTATTCTCTGCATTAGCAGACGGTGTTACCTTGTAATACTCTTTGCTAATGTGGGTCTCGGAGTGGGGCATCACAGTTTAATGGTAGACTTAGAAGTAGTATAATTACGTTTCCAATGATTAGAAGCAGCCTGGATACCATTTGTCTATGTCAACCAAGACAATAGGATTGGCACAACCATTTCTTCAAGATGCTTATACATTGACTTGCTTAGTTTGAAAGAAGATATAGAAAATCTAAACTCTATTCTGTATATATCTTTTGAAAATATCCTCCACGTTCTTCTCATGAAATTATCCTCTACATACTTATCATGTAAATATTTTGCAAATTCAAATTTGGAAAAAGTTTTTGTAGCTCTATAGTTTTCGGCCTTGAGTGCACAAGTTCGAATGACTATTGTGTTAGCCTTTAGGAGTGGCCCACATCATCATTTGCAAGCCTAATTTCACTTTCAAGACAGTGACTCATTCATGACACACCAATGTCCTATTGATTGCTCTTAATTAGTCATGAATTTCCATCAGTTTGAACATGAAACTAAATTTATTTTTCACGAGGATTAATTTATTTAGGTTTTTAATGAAAATATTGAGCTATTGTAGTTACAGATGCATTTGGAAAATAAAAGCAGGATTTTGAGTAACACTAAATCGAATCCAATATGTTCATAACACTATAATAGCAAGAAGAGTGGTAAAGTAGTGCTAAGGTACATCCCGTAATTGTCTTATGCCTTCTTGTTTGAATTATTTTTGTGTTTTGATAATAACCTCGTTTCATTGATTTTCTTGAGAATGTAAAGTGGTTTAATAACTGAATTCGGTTAGGGCCACATATGCGAACCAGAGTAACATAAATCTTGAATGTGCTACATTGATAATTTATTTGACTAAAATATTAGTTTGCGATAAAATTAATTATGAAGGTTATGGTGAAGTTTAGGAATAGGTGCATAATTACTTGGAATATATGCATAAGTATTTTTTTATGCATCAAACTAGACATTCAGTGTGCAACATGCATTTTCAATTTATGGAAACTATTATGGAACATAACAAAGAATTAGACAGTGCAATTTTGCAACATATAATTTAAATTAGTATATATTATCACTAAATATGATGGAATGTATGTTTAATGATTACAGATTTTAGATTAATTAAAGGAAAAAGATAAGTCTTAAGGCACTAGAAATGAAATATTACTTTTGTATAGTGGTCTTTTCTCGTTTCTATTATTTTAAGTAGTTAGAAATTTTGGTTTTGTAATATGGCCTGAATAGAAATAAATGAGAAATTATGTGTTTTATTAGTTATGTATTAATATAAACTAAAGATTTTTCATTTATACAAACATTGGATAATAGAGATTTTTATATATAAATTCCAACATAAACCACTAATTTGAGATGTAAGCATTTAATGGAAAATGAATGAAGTAATGAAGCTCCTACATGGAAATATAGATTTATGACTAAATTAAGTTCTACAAAGGTTACCAAACGAAAATTTTATTTAAGTATATATCAATGTTTACTGGTCATTGGATAACATTTGTGGAGTAAAGAATAAGAAAATTAATGTTTCTTGAAATAAGTAAGCGTGAGTTACATAATATTAACTATTGTCCTTACATGTTGAGAAGTCTAAGCATTAATATTTATTAATATAAATATTTCGATTTGGAATGATGATTTAATTTATTTTTAAAACCTTTAGTGATTATAATAAATGGTTTAGTCATTGAGTATATCTATATAAGATGATCAAATACCAAAGAAAAGAAACTTTTGTAATTGTTTTTATTAATATTATATTGGATTTATAAAGGAAACGAGCGATTTTTATTAATATAATATTGGATTTACAAAGGAAACGAGAGAAAAAGTTTACATAGTAATGTATAAACTCTTGGGATTCTAAATGGAAGGAAGTTATATATATATATATATATATATATATATATGTTGATGTTCTTTTAAGAAGAAATAGAAAAGACATTATGGAAAATGGTTTTGTGCTAATGTGAATGGATCTTATTGCTACTTTAACACTAAGAGCATCTCCAACCGATTACGGGGGTAGTATTCAGTCCCTGAATATTACCCCCGTAATATTAAAGGGTTGGCCCAACGACATGGCACTGATTAAATCAGCGCCCAAGTACTATTTTAATATTACCCGCTGCCTATTATGAATTGAATTAATATTCTGGACGTTGCTTTAATCAATGACCAGCTCTAGGCGCTGATTAAATCAGCGCCCGAGCTAATTCAAAATCTTGAATTGGCTCCTGAATATTACTCTTAATATTAAGGGTAATGTCAACCGTTGGACTCAGCTGAATCACGAAGCCTTAATATTACCCCTTAATTTTTGACTGTTGGAGATGCTCTAAAGGGGGTTAATAGTGTTTTATAACTTTTATGGAACTTTTTAATTTATGTCAAGATTTGAATCAAATGCGGATAATCGAATATATATACAATACAAGAGACAACAGTAATTATAACAACCCTAGTTTGGAGATTACCTGTATATATTAAATTATAACGGAAGTTATAATTTAATATTGTAAATTAAAATATAATTGGAAATTTTAAACTGTTTATTTGGAATAAACAATGAATTTTGTAAATAAAATGTGAAAAACAAAGTTTGGAACTTTATTTTGTTTATTTGGTATAAATATGGGATTAAATGTTGATTGGATAAGTATTTGGTCTAAATACATTGGAAATATTGGAATTTTGTTAAACTTGAGTTAATAAATCAAATAAGTGATGTATTTCAACATTAAATTGTTGAAATAAATCTAAATTGATGAAAATAAAGCTTTAAAAACTTTATTTTGAGAATTTGGAGTGAAAATAATTATTTATTGGATTTTGATTGAGTCAATGTAGTAATAATGGAAATTAATGCCAATATTAACCTTTTATTGGTTTTAAAAAGGAGAAATATGAAGTAAATTTGTATTTTATTAATATAAAAGATGAAATATGGTTTAAAAGTAGTATTTTGATGATAAAATAAAGTTGGAATGATTTGTTGTAATTTATTTGATAAGAAAAGGGTTTTTATTGAGCTTGTTATGTTAAAAATAGTATTTTTACACTAAAATAGTGTAAATTGTGTAATATTGTTAAAAATAGGGTTTTATTGTTTAAAATAACTTTTTATAATTAAAATAAATTTTATTTTGTTACAATAACAATTTTATTTCATTACAAATAGAGTATACATTTTATTTGGCTTTAAAATGAAGAATTATATACATTCAGTGTTAAAATAAGTTAAAATATGAACATAGCCTTACATTTTCTCTAAGTATTTTGCTCTTGAGCTTATTTGGGTAAGAATTAGATCCATTAGCCCTAACCTAGAAACTTCTGTTATGTGAGAAACTAACAGTACGTTAGTTTCATCTCCTTCTTCTCAAAAGAAAGTTTATAGAAAATAGAAAATAATGGCTTCCTCAAACTAAATCAAATTCCCACTCAATTTGCTGCTAATTTAAGAAGTTAATCCACTAAAACAACATAATAGAAGGTAATCTCCACCGATACTAGAGTTATTTCATCAAAATTCTTGAATTGAGATATGAATTTGTCTTTAATGTTTTTGTTTCCTGTTGCATGCCTTTCTTTCACCTTTTACAGGTTCTAGAGGCACTTCTTCATCTCTAAAGCTTGCATCTTGACTCCGAATCGGCTAAAATATTTGCTAAATCACTGAGGTGAGTTTAGTACTCACAAATGCTAGTAAAAATTGATATTAGCTGTGTAAATCGTTCATAGTTTGCTCTCTGTATATCTCTGTATATTGAAGTTGTTCAGTTCTTTATTTTATAAAGTTTCTCGTTTCTGGTTGCTACTTTGAGCACCCATAACTTCTTGATTTTACCTCGAATTGCTGCAGGATCATTTCCAGATTATATTTTAGTTGTTAAACTATGTGCATGTCAATTTTCATCCAAAAACTCAATCGTTTGCTATGTTAAATCATCACTGGAAAATCTATACGAGCTGAAAACATCAACTGCAGCATTTTCGTAGTCTTGGTCGACGAGGGGGGGGTCGACCCAGCACTTCACCAGGTCGATCGGCCTGTCAACCTGGTCCCCTTAGGGGTCGACCTGGCGGTTGACCTGATGGGGCATGAGGTCGACCCCTTGTTGACCCATTCACGTATGTAGCCTGGCCTTGTTTCTTTAGTTATTCGCAGCACTTGACCCTCTTTTGCTATGGTTTTGTGACCAATTCTTTTGCAATTTTTCAAGATGTTTTTGATGACGATTAAGGGATATAATGTCCATCAATGGATTAGCCAAGATTTGGAGGAATTTGAAATTTAAAAATTTGAATTAAATTCAGTTCGAATTTGATTATCGGTTTAGAGTATTTCCACGTTTTCTTCGATTTCAAGCACTAATTCTTCTAAACAAATTTCGAGAAATTTTTTAAATACTTTGGCTTTTGAAATTATTATTATATAATATTTTCAAATTATTTTGAAAGTACTTAAAATATATTTATTTCCTATAATAAGGAGAAATTTTCAAATAAATGCCTTCAAAATGATTTCAGAAAACTATTTTAAAATCCCATTTCCTCAAGTAAATTATTTTATAAATAATATACACTATTTTTACACTTTTTGGATGTATGATAAAGAGAATTAAAAGATTTAGTAAAACACGTGGTATGAGACACATGAGTTTACTTTTTCGGTTAATTCCGGACTTGTACTATCAAAACTGTTCGGGGTTATTGATTTCTGAGATGTTTAGCCATTTGATGGTGAGTTTTGAGATTATAATTCCCATCTTTAGGAATTATCTGGGAAGGCCAATATTTGGTGAGTAGTGGTTCGAGATCTCCTAATTTTGGTGTTAAAATCTATGAGAACCCGATATATTATTTTACTTGCCGATGAGATGAGGCGAGTCATGATTTCTGAGTTTTGAGATTTTGATGATTTTGTTTTCTAATGTGGCATTGACTAGCGGTTAGGAAACCGTTAAGTGAGAACGTGTGGTATGGGATGCACTGTTACCACTTTTCGGGTTCCTTTCTGGGAGTTTGTGACACATTCTGGGATTACTAGTACTATAGACCTTTGGGTCATCTGGGATTTACGACTTCAGTCGTCTGAGTTTTACGACTTCGATCGTCTGGGATTTTACGACTTCGGCCGTCTGGGATAGGTACCTAAATTATTTATTTAGTACTGGTCTGAGTTTAGCACGTCCAGCATTGCTTCGGCATGCATCTGGGATTTGGCCAATCCGGGGATTTTTATGAGTTTTTGAGATTATTTCGATTTCACCAGTTTGAGCTGATGGTTTTTATAGCCTTGAATTCTATAGAGGCTTATATATATTTTATGGTGATTTCGATATTGAGATTTTGAACTCTTTTAGGGTTCCACGAGATTCAAGTTTTGGAGATTTTGGATGTTTTCACTTATAGCTTATGTGATTGCTTATGTTCACTTATACTGTATAACCCTTGAAAGTGAAACATCTATGCCATGTTGAACCTAATCATATGATTCACTTAGAGCCCTTATGGAATTTTCTACCCTTAGAAATATGATTGGAACTTTACTTATATCGTTCCTTTATATGTAAAGGAATGTTTCCTTTATTCACTTATATTCCTTCATCTACTGCTAATATCAAGTTCTAGTTAGCCTGACCCATGTATTTATTACTCGGGTCAGATCGAGTTACAGGTTAGCCATTTGGACCTTTGCTAGCTATATGGTTTGGACTTCTTTATCGACCCTGGATAGATGGCATAGTTTTTGTAGTAGTTGTTTTATTGGGAACCTTGTGATGTATATATTCTTTTGTGAGGATGTATGTAAATATATATTGTGGTCATAATACCACTTGTGACATGTTGTATTACATTTGATGTAGATGTGTATGTATATTATCTATGTTTGTTGTTCTGTGATTCGTGATTGATATTGTTATTATGTTTTGTTTCTGAATCGATCCTGTAGCCACCATGGTAGTGTATTAGATAGGAATTAAGTATGTCGAATACTTAAGACAAAATGAAAAACAAATGAGTACCAAATCGACATACATAGCTTTTATATAATGCAAGACTATGATGGTCGCCCTTAACCAGCCCTATTCTTCGCATTAGCAGACAGAATTACCTAGTAATTCTCTTTGTTAATGTCGGTCTCGGGGTGGGGCGTCACATTAATATCGACGGTTATTTACCATCGGCCGTTGTCGAAAGCCATCGAAAGATGATGGAAATAGCCATCAAATATGGTCCGTCGAGCAACTGTTCTTTGACCAACATTTCGATGGCTCCATCGACAACTTTTCAGTGGCTTTCATCGACTTCTTAATATCTTTCGTCGCCCCATCGAGTACACACATTTACCAATTTGTTGTCGCTGGCCGTCGAAAACCTAGAACTTTTTTTTATTACAGCGGCACTTCATGCCTCAAACAACATATATATAACAATATATATCACAGCCCAATTTCACATATAAATCATATATATCAAAGCCCAAATCACACATATCACATTAATAATAAAAAAACACAATATATACAATAAACCAACCTCAAACATCCATCAATATACCACAAATAATAAACATTCATCGACATCTCGAAATATATCAAACATTACGTCAAATCAACCTCGCTCATCCAACAACATCTCAAAATGTATCATAAATACCAAATCACATCAACCTAACCCATCTTGTAACGACCCCGAAATTTAAATTTTATTTAAATTGATAATTAAATGAATTCGAGTTTAAATCTAAGTTTAAATGGTTATTTATCAACTTATCTTCTTTCATTCGTTACAAAAGACTTTGCAATCCCAGTTTCTAAAAGTCTTAAACAAATACAAACCTAAGAAAAGAAAATGAATAATATACATTCAAGTATTAAAGCTTGCAAAAGAAAGAAAACAAAATATATCTTTTTGTACAAGTCATAAATCCAAGTCACCAATATCTTTTTGCAAATGAACAAGGTAAATAAAATACATATAAATGTGAAACCAAAACAAAACAAAGTACACAATATGATACCTATCAGCCGAGTTAAAGCAAGAGTAGGCAAGAAGAAAAGAAAAATAAATATCATAAGGGAACAACAAGTACTCAGGCATTTAATGCCTTCACCTTAGTACACAATATAGTATCCATATCAGCCGAAGTAAGTATGGTAAAGAACAATAAAGAAAGAAAAAAATAACAACATATTAAAAGAAATCTAAGTACATACGAATATGAGGTTGTAAACAAAAATAGAAACATTTGTACAAACTAATATCATCTCAGCCTCCTTAGCCTGCAAAAAGAAGATATATAAATGAGGTGATTCATGTACTTACCAATATCTTCTCAGCCGAAAGGAAGTTTTACAAATAAAGTTTTTATATTGTACAAGATAATAAATGCCTGTATACCATAATATCACTTCAGCCTACAAGCAAGGGAAAAAAATCTGGTGTTGTACAAATAAAGAAATATATCACTTGTACAAAGGAAATGATACCCTGTAAACCATTTCTATATATCAAACTATCCATCCCAGTTCGACCCTTCTCAGCTGAGAAAATGAAGCAAAGCATCCTCCATTAAAACTGAGAAAAAAAAATGTGAAATAAAAAAAAACATCATCTTAAACAAAATTCAACAACACAAGGGAAGGTTTCCAGCTTACAGTTTCACAGCCTGATTCAATATAGTTCTCTGTTCTTCCTTCTGAAGCAACAAAGATCAAATGCAATGATTTAAAATCTAAATCATCTCGATCAAGCATGCAAGTTCAGGTCTGTGGTGAGGAAGATTCATTTAAAACTTAAGTAAAACATTCGACATCATCAAGCAACCCTCTGTTCTTTCTTCTTGTCCAGGTGAGTAACACCTACTTTTAAAAATTTGAAAGTATGAATCTGTGCAGGCTATTTCTGTGAATGAGTATGCTCTATATACATATATATATGGATTCTTTGATATATTTGGAAGAGGAATATACTTGTGCAGGCTGATATTTAAATACCTCTCTGTTTTAAGTTCATGAACAAAACATATTTGATTCAAAAATTCTTTTTCTCTCAATCTACTTATAGAGTGGACTTAGAATCAAAATGGAAATTGGTTGTTATGGTATAAACTTGAGATAAAAAAAACTTATATCAGTTAAAACCAAGTTTAATTTTCTCTGGAAAGCAAGATAACCCAGCTAACTTCAAAAGGAGCAAGAATTCGAACTTCGTAATTTATGAATTCAGATGTATAAATGGGATTGTTATACTTTAATATGATTTTTAAAGCTAGAATAAAAAATTTTAGTTTGGAGTTGAGACTGCAGTTCTCGTTTGAACGGAAAATGTTTTTTTTTTGAATTTTCTGGTGATCTATAAACTCGGGGTGATCGGGATTTGTGCTAGAGGAGGATGGTGGCATGGAGATTGTGGGAAAAATACCTTGGTATTTTATTTATGGCTATGGCGGTCTGAATTTGGTATATTAGGGTTTTGCTGTCGTTTTAATGGCCGATGGGTTTGAGGAAATTCCGACGCGATTGAAAGTTTGTAGGGGATCTCGATGGGATAACTCGCTTCGTGGGGACGTGGTGCTGCTCTGGAGTGATCGCGTGGGTTCCAGTCATCATGATCATCGACGACGAGAATATTTCGTTCGTCTGCGTTTGTTCCAGTTGAAGTCGTGAGGCTCGTTTTCGATTTTGAGTTCCTGGTGTCGAATCGAACTTTGGGTTCGAGCGTAGGGGTGAAGCGCGATTGGCTGAAGGTCGCGATGGCCACTGGAGAGGCGGTGCGGTGACGTGCACATGCACGTGCACGTTGATTTTCCGGTTCACTGTAGTAGGGTTGAAGAAGAAGAAATACTCGAAGGAAATTGCGAAATACTTGGGGAAGAGGGAACGCGGGGTAACTCGAAGCTGGGTTCGAGTTGTTTCGGGTTTGTTTCGAAGTAGCTAGAGTAGCGAGTGTTAGTGGGTTTGGGTTGTTTGTTCAGCAACCAAGGCTTTCAAAAATTAAAGGTAACCAGGTTGAAACTAATGCAAACTTATAGTAAAAGTAGATTTTAAAAGTGTAATGTTTTAAAAACACATGTTGATGATAATTAAGTCATTAATAAAGGAAATGATTTGTCTTAAAGATAACTACTTTATGAAAATAATTAAGGTAAATAAATTTATGTAATTAATTTAAAGGATTAATTAATGTGATAAATTAATAAATGTGATTAATTTAAAGATAATAAATTTATGTAATTAATTGAAGGTTAATTACTTAAGGTAAGAAGTTAAGGGAAATAATTTATCTTAAAAACTTATTATAAGTTGATAATAAATGGAATAATTAAAGAGTGATTTGTTAATTGAATAAATTAATGATTAATGATTTATAAATTAACAATTTTAGTTTTCAAAGGGATTTATTAACTTGGAATTAAGGATTAATTAATAATTAGAGAGAAGTAATTAATAATTACTTAATCATTAAAGGTTAATTAATTTTAAATTTATTATTAATGGTTAATTAATAAATGATTAAGGAATAATTAATCAAAATGGTTTATAATTTATAAATAGTTAATTAACCAAAATTTGTAATTCATAAGAAATTAATCTGATTTAAATTTATCAGATATTAATTGATTCTACTTATGAATAATTGGATTCTATTGATTTGATTGTTGATATCCCTGATATATGATGCTTTGTGATACATCCTGATTTATGTTGTGATCTGAAATTTCTATTTATGTGATATATTACTATGTGAATATGAAACCCTTGGCCCGTTAAACGGCAATTGAATTTCGATGCGACAGGGAGTCGGATTCCAGTTGGTTATCCGAAACCCACATCGAATTGTAATGATGAATCTTTGTGACTGATAAATTTATTTTATCTATGAATCTGTGAATGAAGATAAGCGTTATGGGTTATACCGCTTATCGATATATCTGTGATGATTAATGTTGCACTATTGTGTGTGAAACCCTGGACTACACTATACACACACAAATATGGATTTCACGTGGAAATCGGTTAAGTCACAGATAATTTAAATTTGATGTTTTTGAAATTGAAATTTTAATTTCAATTGATTTTGAAATTAGAAATTTGGGGTTTAAAGTGAAAAGCTTTTGAAATAGAATTTCAAAGATAAAAGTTATTTTGAATAACTTAATCGAGTTTTGAAAATTTAAATAATTAGATTTAAATTTGAATTCAAGTTTGAAATTAAATCTATGATTTGGAAACTAGGGATAAAAGATGATATAAATGTGTTTGTATGAATTAAACCATTTTAAAGTATTAATTTGGGAATTTGAATTTAAACCAAGGATTTCAACTCGTATGAATGAATCAGATTTCCAAATTGAAAACTGTTGTTTTCAAATGATAAAAGCTTTTAGATAAGGAAAGAAATTCCAGTTTAAATTAAAGGAATTTCAAGTGAATTGAAAAATGGATTTTCCAAGTTATGAATGAATTCTTTTTGAAAGCTATGAATTAAATCTGTCTATTTTCAGATTTAAAATGATGATTTATTTAAACCATTCGAAATGAAATTGTTTTGAAAGCTATGAGTTAAATCTTTGATTTAAAGATTTAATGAATTAATCAAATTGAAAGGGAAATTGATTTGGAAAATCTATGAATGAATCTTTGTGAAATTAAGTGAACTTTGTGAATTGAATCTTTTTGTTTAAAAGATTAAAATGGTAATTTGTTAAACCATTTGAAAAGAAAGTTTGGGTAATAAGTTGTGACTTAATTGAAATCCCACTATCCATTTGTTTTTGAATATTGCGCTCACTATTCGGGTTAGCCGGGAAAAGACAATTGTGTCATATAACCCATTCCGAATAGTGATACGTCGTATATGGATAGCATTTGAAGACCGGTGTTGAAGACCGGATATTTTTCGAAAATGAAAGGACAACCTGTCGAATGTCTCTGCACTGAGTCGCGCCAGTATAGAGATTTATATCACTCTTTTGTGACGGGAAGTCCGGACGTGATTGAGAATTATCTGGATTTGCAAGGGCTTCGTGAGAAGTGCCTTCGGTTCTGTTCGAACCCGGAACAGACTTGTATGGATACATGTCTGACATTACACTTTGAGATATAAAGCCGATTTCTTTCAAATACATTTCTGTTGGTGGTGGAGAATTTATTCTCTTAGCTTAACACCCTTCTCTGAGACGTACGAGCTCAGAGGTTAAGTAGTTGAAATTTATCAGCGATATATCCCAATTTGGTAATGTGGCATGCTGAGTGTTGCTGTGTGATGATCAATGTTTGATCATTTGTGATATGATCTTTTGTTTGATCATTTATCTTTGTGATCATAGGTTGATCATCTATTGACCCAAAGCGTGGCTTTTTGAAAAAGCGTAGCTTTGTGGACGAGACTTCGTCGAGCCTCACAACCCGGTAATGGTCGAAACAGGAATTGTGCGGCAAGGTTTTCAGGGGTAGCTCCCCTAGGGTATGACCATTCCTTCTGGAAAAGGGTAGTATCATGGTATGGAGCCCAGATACTTACTCATGTGGATACACTTTCTTTATGATGTGTGATGTTGGTTATCGAGCGCTCGGATAAAGGTCCCAAAGGACCGGGGGTGGCATATCTGAGGTTTCTTTTATCCCTTGGGAAAAGGGGTTGCCGGCCTTGTTTGGCAGAGAACAGTTGGTTCTCGGAACGTCCCGCCAGAGGCGTTTCTTTCGTGGAATAGGAAGTTCCTTAGCCTGACCATTTGTTGGAAATCCAAACAAAACAATACGAGCCCTGTACGGTTTTAGTTGTATTACTTGCCATGGAATGTGGTGGTAACCTGCTATTGAACATGGTAGCTATAGTAGGCATAAGTGTGAAATGTCTATGCTGGCTAAGATTTATATTCTACTTTCGAAATTGTTTTCTACACTATGCACTAGTAATAATATCAAATGATTTGATTTTGCGTAGTAAGCATCTTTGACTATCATAAGAAGAAATCTCCTCCAATTCTGCGTTTGCATTGTGTGTGTGGTGGGAGGTCTTATGGTAGTTTCATTTTCCAAAAGCATTGCGAATTGACTTTAAAATTCTCTGCTATTTGTTTTAAAGATAAACTGTTTTTGTTGCTCACACCAGTCCCATGACTGATCCGGAGTTTATTGTTTCTTTCCTAAACTCTGGATGCTCAAAATTTTTCTACACGAGTAGTCTAGAGTTTGGTTTTTCAGATAGTCAGATTAGTAGGTTATCTGGAGCTAGTTCAGTCTTTGGATCGGACTGCACTTGCTTATCTTGGTGTATCGTTATTGGGAGTTCAAGCTATTTCTGGATTAGTGCTTTGAAGATGGAGATTATCCGCTGCTGATGTTATCGTTTTCTTTTCCGCTGCTATTTGTTGTATCATATCTCTGATGTATATTGATATTCATTGTATCATTCTGTTGTATCAGATATTGTATATCAATGTATTATTCATTTCTTCCGCTGTGTTATTTACTTAACTGTGTTATAAGCTCCGGCGACTCGGATTTGAACGCTCGAATCTACGACATTCGAGTACGATGAAAAGTATGGATGTCGATTTTCGAACGTGAAAATCTGGGACGTTACATTTGGTATCAGAGCTAAGGTTGAACTTTAGCTCAGGAGTATAACACGTTAAGTAGCTCATTAGAGATAGAGTGAAGTAAACTCTAGAATGAGTGTATCCCTAAGATATCAGTTTGAACGTCTCAGTAAATTCTCTTACTATCCACTGATAGTGAGTATGAGTGCAAGAAGAGGACGAGATAGGGGACAGGGAAATACGACTATAAATGGTCAATACTCTGTAACAACGAGGAAGTAATCTTTTCTCTATCAATCTCTTTTGTTCAACGTCTTTTCTGAATCCTTCGATAGTTCCTGGTAGATCCAGGAAGGAGATTCGATATATTAATATGGGACATAAACTCCGGATAGACCAAAATTGTTTGTTTGGATGTATTGGTTGCCTTGTTTGCTTTGATTGCTATGGTTGATAGGTATACCTTAGTTCTAAACTAAAAATTTTGAAATCGTATCCATATATCTATCTATTTCTTTGGGTCCCGATATGTTCTACGAATGGTTAGTTATCTCTTTGAACTAACCGATGCCATTGTATATTTCGTAGATCTGGATAACCCGAGTATCTAGTGAAGTGTTAAACAGATTCGTTCTTGTATCTGTTATTGATATTCTGATTTGGTGAGCCAAATGCAGAATAAATGTTCAGTTTGAGTTGATGAAATATTCTTCATCTATCTTTTTGTCTCCTTGGTAATTTTGAGGACGAAATTCTTTTAAGGGGGAAAGTTTGTAACGACCCCGAAATTTAAATTTTATTTAAATTGATAATTAAATGAATTCGAGTTTAAATCTAAGTTTAAATGGTTATTTATCAACTTATCTTCTTTCATTCGTTACAAAAGACTTTGCAATCCCAGTTTCTAAAAGTCTTAAACAAATACAAACCTAAGAAAAGAAAATGAATAATATACATTCAAGTATTAAAGCTTGCAAAAGAAAGAAAACAAAATATATCTTTTTGTACAAGTCATAAATGCAAGTCACCAATATCTTTTTGCAAATGAACAAGGTAAATAAAATACATATAAATGTGAAACCAAAACAAAACAAAGTACACAATATGATACCTATCAACCGAGTTAAAGCAAGAGTAGGCAAGAAGAAAAGAAAAATAAATATCATAAGGGAACAACAAGTACTCAGGCATTTAATGCCTTCACCTTAGTACACAATATAGTATCCATATCAGCCGAAGTAAGTATGGTAAAGAACAATAAAGAAAGAAAAAAATAACAACATATTAAAAGAAATCTAAGTACATACGAATATGAGGTTGTAAACAAAAATAGAAACATTTGTACAAACTAATATCATCTCAGCCTCCTTAGCCTGCAAAAAGAAGATATATAAATGAGGTGATTCATGTACTTACCAATATCTTCTCAGCCGAAAGGAAGTTTTACAAATAAAGTTTTTATATTGTACAAGATAATAAATGCCTGTATACCATAATATCACTTCAACCTACAAGCAAGGGAAAAAAATCTGGTGTTGTACAAATAAAGAAATATATCACTTGTACAAAGGAAATGATACCCTGTAAACCATTTCTATATATCAAACTATCCATCCCAGTTCGACCCTTCTCAGCTGAGAAAATGAAGCAAAGCATCCTCCATTAAAACTGAGAAAAAAAATGTGAAATAAAAAGAAACATCATCTTAAACAAAATTCAACAACACAAGGGAAGGTTTCCAGCTTACAGTTTCACAGCCTGATTCAATATAGTTCTCTGTTCTTCCTTCTGAAGCAACAAAGATCAAATGCAATGATTTAAAATCTAAATCATCTCGATCAAGCATGCAAGTTCAGGTCTGTGGTGAGGAAGCTTCATTTAAAACTTAAGTAAAACATTCGACATCATCAAGCAACCCTCTGTTCTTTCTTCTTGTCCAGGTGAGTAACACCTACTTTTAAAAATTTGAAAGTATGAATCTGTGCAGGCTATATCTGTGAATGAGTATGCTCTATATACATATATATATGGATTCTTTGATATATTTGGAAGAGGAATATACTTGTGCAGGCTGATATTTAAATACCTCTCTATTTTAAGTTCATGAACAAAACATATTTGATTCAAAAATTCTTTTTCTCTCAATCTACTTATAGAGTGGACTTAGAATCAAAATGGAAATTGGTTGTTATGGTATAAACTTGAGATAAAAAAAAACTTATATCAGTTAAAACCAAGTTTAATTTTCTCTGGAAAGCAAGATAACCCAGCTAACTTCAAAAGGAGCAAGAATTCGAACTTCGTAATTTATGAATTCAGATGTATAAATGGGATTGTTATACTTTAATATGATTTTTAAAGCTAGAATAAAAATTTTTAGTTTGGAGTTGAGACTGCAGTTCTCGTATGAACGGAAAATGTTTTTTTTTGAATTTTCTGGTGATCTATAAACTCGGGGTGATCGGGATTTGTGCTAGAGGAGGATGGTGGCATGGAGATTGTGGGAAAAATACCTTGGTATTTTATTTATGGCTATGGCGGTCTGAATTTGGTATATTAGGGTTTTGCTGTCGTTTTAATGGCCGATGGGTTTGAGGAAATTCCGACGCGATTGAAAGTTTGTAGGGGATCGTGATGGGAGAACTCGCTTCGTGGGGACGTGGTGCTGCTCTGGAGTGATCGCGTGGGTTCCAGTCATCATGATCATCGACGACGAGAATATTTCGTTCGTCTGCGTTTGTTCCAGTTGAAGTCGTGAGGCTCGTTTTCGATTTTGAGTTCCTGGTGTCGAATCGAACTTTGGGTTCGAGCGTAGGGGTGAAGCGCGATTGGCTGAAGGTCGCGATGGCCACTGGAGAGGCGGCGCGGTGACGTGCACGTGCACGTGCACGTTGATTTTCCGGTTCACTGTAGTAGGGTTGAAGAAGAAGAAATACTCGAAGGAAATTGCGAAATACTTGGGGAAGAGGGAACGCGCGGTAACTCGAAGCTGGGTTCGAGTTGTTTCCGGTTTGTTTCGAAGTAGCTAGAGTAGCGAGTGTTAGTGGGTTTGGGTTGTTTGTTCAGCAACCAAGGCTTTCAAAAATTAAAGGTAACCAGGTTGAAACTAATGCAAACTTATAGTAAAAGTAGATTTTAAAAGTGTAATGTTTTAAAAACACATGTTGATGATAATTAAGTCATTAATAAAGGAAATGATTTGTCTTAAAGATAACTACTTTATGAAAATAATTAAGGTAAATAAATTTATGTAATTAATTTAAAGGATTAATTAATGTGATAAATTAATAAATGTGATTAATTTAAAGATAATAAATTTATGTAATTAATTGAAGGTTAATTACTTAAGGTAAGAAGTTAAGGGAAATAATTTATCTTAAAAACTTATTATAAGTTGATAATAAATGGAATAATTAAAGAGTGATTTGTTAATTGAATAAATTAATGATTAATGATTTATAAATTAACAATTTTAGTTTTCAAAGGGATTTATTAACTTGGAATTAAGGATTAATTAATAATTAGAGAGAAGTAATTAATAATTACTTAATCATTAAAGGTTAATTAATTTTAAATTTATTATTAATGGTTAATTAATAAATGATTAAGGAATAATTAATCAAAATGGTTTATAATTTATAAATAGTTAATTAACCAAAATTTGTAATTCATAAGAAATTAATCTGATTTAAATTTATCAGATATTAATTGATTCTACTTATGAATAATTGGATTCTATTGATTTGATTGTTGATATCCCTGATATATGATGCTTTGTGATACATCCTGATTTATGTTGTGATCTGAAATTTCTATTTCTGTGATATATTACTATGTGAATATGAAACCCTTGGCCCGTTAAACGGCAATTGAATTTCGATGCGATAGGGAGTCGGATTCCAGTTGGTTATCCGAAACCCACATCGAATTGTAATGATGAATCTTTGTGACTGATAAATTTATTTTATCTATGAATCTGTGAATGAAGATAAGCGTTATGGGTTATACCGCTTATCGATACATCTGTGATGATTAATGTTGCACTATTGTGTGTGAAACCCTGGACTACACTATACACACACAAATATGGATTTCACGTGGAAATCGGTTAAGTCACAGATAATTTAAATTTGATGTTTTTGAAATTGAAATTTTAATTTCAATTGATTTTGAAATTAGAAATTTGGGGTTTAAAGTGAAAAGCTTTTGAAATAGAATTTCAAAGATAAAAGTTATTTTGAATAACTTAATCGAGTTTTGAAAATTTAAATAATTAGATTTAAATTTGAATTCAAGTTTGAAATTAAATCTATGATTTGGAAACTAGGGATAAAAGATGATATAAATGTGTTTGTATGAATTAAACCATTTTAAAGTATTAATTTGGGAATTTGAATTTAAACCAAGGATTTCAACTCGTATGAATGAATCAGATTTCCAAATTGAAAACTGTTGTTTTCAAATGATAAAAGCTTTTAGATAAGGAAAGAAATTCCAGTTTAAATTAAAGGAATTTCAAGTGAATTGAAAAATGGATTTTCCAAGTTATGAATGAATTCTTTTTGAAAGCTATGAATTAAATCTGTCTATTTTCAGATTTAAAATGATGATTTATTTAAACCATTCGAAATGAAATTGTTTTGAAAGCTATGAGTTAAATCTTTGATTTAAAGATTTAATGAATTAATCAAATTGAAAGGGAAATTGATTTGGAAAATCTATGAATGAATCTTTGTGAAATTAAGTGAACTTTGTGAATTGAATCTTTTTGTTTAAAAGATTAAAATGGTAATTTGTTAAACCATTTGAAAAGAAAGTTTGGGTAATAAGTTGTGACTTAATTGAAATCCCACTATCCATTTGTTTTTGAATATTGCGCTCACTATTCGGGTTAGCCGGGAAAAGACAATTGTGTCATATAACCCATTCCGAATAGTGATACGTCGTATATGGATAGCATTTGAAGACCGGTGTTGAAGACCGGATATTTTTCGAAAATGAAAGGACAACCTGTCGAATGTCTCTGCACTGAGTCGCGCCGGTATAGAGATTTATATCACTCTTTTGTGACGGGAAGTCCGGACGTGATTGAGAATTATCCGGATTTGCAAGGGCTTCGTGAGAAGTGCCTTCGGTTCTGTTCGAACCCGGAACAGACTTGTATGGATACATGTCTGACATTACACTTTGAGATATAAAGCCGATTTCTTTCAAATACATTTCTGTTGGTGGTGGAGAATTTATTCTCTTAGCTTAACACCCTTCTCTGAGACGTACGAGCTCAGAGGTTATGTAGTTGAAATTTATCAGCGATATATCCCAATTTGGTAATGTAGCATGCTGAGTGTTGCTGTGTGATGATCAATGTTTGATCATTTGTGATATGATCTTTTGTTTGATCATTTATCTTTGTGATCATAGGTTGATCATCTATTGACCCAAAGCGTGGCTTTTTGAAAAAGCGTAGCTTTGTGGACGAGACTTCGTCGAGCCTCACAACCCGGTAATGGTCGAAACAGGAATTGTGCGGCAAGGTTTTCAGGGGTAGCTCCCCTAGGGTATGACCATTCCTTCTGGAAAAGGGTAGTATCATGGTATGGAGCCCAGATACTTACTCATGTGGATACACTTTCTTTATGATGTGTGATGTTGGTTATCGAGCGCTCGGATAAAGGTCCCAAAGGACCGGGGGTGGCATATCTGAGGTTTCTTTTATCCCTTGGGAAAAGGGGTTGCCGGCCTTGTTTGGCAGAGAACAGTTGGTTCTCGGAACGTCCCTCCAGAGGCGTTTCTTTCGTGGAATAGGAAGTTCCTTAGCCTGACCATTTGTTGGAAATCCAAACAAAACAATACGAGCCCTGTACGGTTTTAGTTGTATTACCTGCCATGGAATGTGGTGGTAACCTGCTATTGAACATGGTAGCTATAGTAGGCATAAGTGCGAAATGTCTATGCTGGCTAAGATTTATATTCTAGTTTCGAAATTGTTTTCTACACTATGCACTAGTAATAATATCAAATGATTTGATTTTGCGTAGTAAGCATCTTTGACTATCATAAGAAGAAATCTCCTCCAATTCTGCGTTTGCATTGTGTGTGTGGTGGGAGGTCTTATGGTAGTTTCATTTTCCAAAAGCATTGCGAATTGACTTTAAAATTCTCTGCTATTTGTTTTAAAGATAAACTGTTTTTGTTGCTCACACCAGTCCCATGACTGATCCGGAGTTTATTGTTTCTTTCCTAAACTCTGGATGCTCAAAATTTTTCTACACGAGTAGTCTAGAGTTTGGTTTTTTAGATAGTCAGATTAGTAGGTTATCTGGAGCTAGTTCAGTCTTTGGATCGGACTGCACTTGCTTATCTTGGTGTATCGTTATTGGGAGTTCAAGCTATTTCTGGATTAGTGCTTTGAAGATGGAGATTATCCGCTGCTGATGTTATCGTTTTCTTTTCCGCTGCTATTTGTTGTATCATATCTCTGATGTATATTGATATTCATTGTATCATTCTGTTGTATCAGATATTGTATATCAATGTATTATTCATTTCTTCCGCTGTGTTATTTACTTAACTGTGTTATAAGCTCCGGCGACTCGGATTTGAACGCTCGAATCTACGACATTCGAGTACGATGTAAAGTATGGATGTCGATTTTCGAACGCGAAAATCTGGGACGTTACACATCTCAAAGTATATATCACTTTCAAACTACCTCACAACATCGAAGTGCATATATATCAATGTCTCAACATAAACCAAAAAAACATACTTACTGATCCTCATCGCCTCCAGATCCTACCGATGAAGGAAATGTACTCTGCTATTGCATATACGTAGCAATGCACTCATCCAGCATCTGGTACATCTCCACAAATCAGCTCCTATCTCGTTCCTCTAGGTCAGCAATCTAAGCTCTCGACTCTGCAATCTCATGATCGTCCTGAGCTCTTCTATAGTTGCCTTGCCTTCGTCTAACCATTAATGTTGTTTACCAAAGTGTATGCATTTCATATAATGTGATTACTAAAATCAGTGTGGTATAAGTTATTCATAAATATATTAAGAAGTACGTATGTTTTTACTACATGGTAATCTATGTCATCTAACCATGTTTTCATATATTTTCCTACAAGTCGACCATGGTGTCTAAAAATAGATAACATTACTTGAGAAGAATCATGTTCAACACCTTCATCATTGCACGAAACACTTTTAAATGATAAGTTCGCATGGTCACTGAAATAATGAGAGAAAAAGATTAAAGCTTCTTCTTTGATATATGATTTGTAAATCCAACCTTTAACTCAGGTTTTTTGTCTAACTTTTTTCTTTGGATGATTAAGTACCTATTACAAAATTATTTCAAATTAATTTTACTTATGTAATTAAATTAATATTTAAAATACTCAATATTATTGCCTCTCAAATGGACACATCCATCCATATTGCACAGGACCTCGAAGAAGTGCTTCAGATGGAAGATGAACAGGTAAATGCTACATTACACTAAAGAAACTTGGAGGGAATATTTTCTGCAATTTGCAAAGTAGTATATGATTATCTACTTCAAGATTACGTAGACATTCAACATTTAACTTTGTCGAACAAAGCTCTTTATAAAAAAACTAAGTTCGGTTATACCCGTCCAAACTTTTACAGGTAATAGTTCTTTGAAAACTACGGGTAATAAATTTTCCATCATTACATGGCAATTGTGACTTGTCATCCCACTATGTTTATTGTTTTTAAAGTTGGCACATCTACGAAGATTAGATGAAAGCCCATCTGAAAATATTAATCCTTCCACCTATTTAACACAAGTTTTACTTGGTTATTGTCTAACTTATAGCATATTTGGGGTTTTTAGTGTCATTTGGCTTGATATGAAGCTCGGGACGCTTACATAATTCTTCTATATCACATCTTGATTTCACATCGTCCTTAGTCTTTCCCTTAACATTCAAAATTATATTAAACACATTATCAAACACTTTTTTCTTATTGTGCATCACGTTAATATTATAATGAAGTAAGAGATCTTTCCAGTATGGTAACTCCCAAAATATACTTTGTTTGCATCAATTATGAACCATCGATTTACCTGGAATTTCAATTTGTACTCTAGTTTCATGTATCTTTGGATATTCCTTTACAAGTTCATATATTTCTTTGCTTGACCAAATCGTTAAAGATTGTCTATTCTCTACTGTATTAGCTAGAAAGTTTTTCATCTCTTCTAAATGTATTATTAATATGGAGAAAACAAAGATGACAATCATACTATGAAATTTTCTTCCCATGCGGTAAAGAAAATGCTTGTGTTTCTTCCACGCAATAAGGACAAGTTAGACAATCGATCGTACTCCAACCCGAAAACATTGCATAAGCAATAAAATCACCAATAGTCCATAACAAAGAACCGAACATACAAAAATTCTTTTTTTCCAAAATTTCGTATGTTTCAACTCCTTCATGTCATAGTGTTTTCACCTCTTCAATCAATGGTTGTAAATAAACATCGATTATTTATGTCGGATCACTAGGACAGGGGATGACAATAGTGAGAAACATATATGGAGTTTTCATACACATGCACGGAGATAAATTATAAGTTGTAACGATAATAGACCAAGATGAATATTTAGAACCAAATTGAGAGAATGTGAGAATCCATCTGTACACAAACCAAATATAACATTATAGCTTTCTACAGCAAAAGCAGAATAAGTCTTATTAAAATGTTCCATGCTTCTACATCAGCTGGGTGTATTAAGGTACCTTCTTCCTGTGTTCTCACACCATGCCATCTCAAATGAGGTGCGGTGATAGAAGATGCGTATAAAATTTAAAGTCTATAAGTGATGGGTAAGTAATGCATTCTCTTGTATGGAACTTCCTTTCCATTCTTTTTTCTTGGTTTGTGTGACAACCTGCACTACATTGGGCCTGAATTTTTGCTAAATCGAAAACCCAAGTCCATCAAAGTACAAATCGTTTTTTTGGTATCCTGCAAATAAAACAGAAGAATGCATATAAGAGCTCTAACAATATAACTTACAGTGGAATAATAAAATATAATAGATCGCATAAATTGTTGACCAAGGTTTGACACTTCCAAAGTCAAATGTCCTTGTCAGTACTAAATACGCCAAACACCGGTACCTATCCTTCTAACTATCCCGTAGGTTGTAATGAGAAGTGGGTCGGAACAACATTCTGGCAATTGGTAAAATTATACATTTTATACATAAAGCTAGTTTATGCCGATTGTCTTCTATTTGATGTTATGTTTGTTTACATTTTTAATTAGTCGTCTCGACTCCACGTCCGCGTATGGTCCGTTCTCATCCACCCTCTGTAGAATCATAGTTATGTATATATAAATATAAATAAATAAATATATATATGTATCCCATGGTCCCCAATTAAACCTAGGTACTATCTCCGCTAGCATCTCTCTATTGGCACCTCATCGGGATTCTTTGCTCTCGTCATATCATGTCTCATCGTTGTGCATATCGAGGGACTCACATAGTGCCTAATGATGGCTTTTCATACTTTTTTCCATACTCTATCTCTCTTTGAGGATTTGCTACTTCGTCTGCTTCCTATTGTGGACTCAGCTTTGTGGACCATCCCAATCGTTTTGAAGGATACCCTTTTTGGGTTAACTAGCTTTGCCCTAACAAACAACAAGCAAATGACTATGGCGGTGCATAACCCAACGTGGTCTACCCTGGTAGGAAAACGAAGACAAACTAGGTGTAACCCTGTCTTTCCCATTGATCGCTAAGGATTGATAATGTTCTCGACCAATGACAACCCTACCCTTAGTCCCAACACATGCTCCATAGTGCCTGATCCTGCTCACTATCCTATTTTGATTGCCTAGTGTAATCAAGGCAATACCTCCCTCTAATTCATATTTGAAGCAGACTAAACTTTCTATTAGGGTATTCCTCTATCTATACGCAAGCGTATACTCACCATGGGACCTATGGTTGGACATGTCTCACATCAGTATAATGAATACACAAATGCTAGTAGCCCCTTACGGTGGGTAGGCTTCTATTGTGTAACACTACCGATCTCACATTCCAACCTACTCTAATGACGATCTGTCATATCATTACTTTAATTATAATAGTCCACACCCATCATAAATGCATATTCAAGGCTACTTATATATATATATTCTTTCATACTTAATTATCATGCCTCTATAGTTTTATAGTTAGCCCTAGGTCTTAATTTCATTATGTGTTTCACCTTTTTTTCTTTACTTTAAGTTCATTTACTGCTTTTTTCTTATCAAATTCATAATATCATTGCCCATCATTTTTATTCATTCTCTATTTTCCAATTCTATTCCCATGTTATCCTTTTATTTCTTCTTGCTTATCTTTTCTTTTCTTTACATTTACTTCCAAATTTTATTGGTATTGCACATCTTAACTTTTTAGGATCGTTTTCATTCATGTCTCACTGTTTGAATTTTCAGGTTTATTGCATTTTAATGCGTTGGAACTACATTTCAATCATAAAACTTTTAACATAGTGAATTTCCATATCTTATCTAAAAAGAGGAGATGTTCATGTGGTGTTCATAATTACAAGGAACTATCTTTTATTTCTTGAAATAGACGGTACAAAATACGATAATTATTTCTATTTTGTACATTTCTTTCATTTTAGGTGTATTTCTTGTTATTTCAAACATCACACTTTCAATTATTTAAACTTGATAATACATAAAAATCTACTTGCAACGTTCCAAATTCCAACAAATTGAAATATCAGTAACCCTTAAAATATTAATAAGCTTTTCTTTTATGCAATTCATGTCCGTCGCATAAATACCAATTTCTAATCATTACGTAATACATTAAAATTTATTCAATTCATATCCGTTGCATAAATACCAATTCATTATTTTCATTTTCATAACAAGTTATTGGGACAACATATGTAGGCATGTTTTCAAATTTCATTGAAACCATACCATAATCAATTTATAATCCCTTTCATCAGATCTATTTCATTAAATTCATTATGCATAAACAATAAACTATATCTAATCATTAAGCACTTATAGATTTATATCTAATCATTACGTACTTACCGATTTATAACTAATCAATACGCATCTATAGATTTATATCCAAATCGATTATAAACAGACATAATTGAAATAGATTACAGCGAAATAAATCTAATCTTATTACAAAACATATAATTTTCCCACTCCCCTTTTTAAACTTTCCCAAATATCCGGATTTAATCCCTGTTATCTGTATTTCCACTTCTAACTCCCTATTTGGATTCCCATATAACATACACATACAATCTATTAGAATTTGGATTAAAAAGGAGAGATTTAGGTTGATTATAATTTTAAATCTGGGTTTACTGTTTACCTTGGTTGTAGCGACTTGATTTGAACCTATTCTCTATCTCTATCATCATCGTAATCATCCAGTGGTGTATACATGCAAACTAGGTTATTTCTATTAACTTAGAGTTTTGGAGAAAAGAGAAAACGACAGAGCTTCTGCACCCTTTAGAAAATTATGAGTTGGAAGTGAGGGTCTAGGTCTACATTTATAGAGGTTCAAACCAATGTCAGCCGTCCAATTAAACCGTATTAAATCCGTACAATTAGAAAATAATTTATTGACGAAATTAACAGATCACGAGTCGGTTGCCCCTCACCCATAGTCGACCGCTACCGATTGACCTAGGTACACTTGGGGTCGAACTGTGATGTGTTAATTGTGTATGTCTGACAGGGTTAGAGATTTTGTTAATTAGTTTCTTTGTATAAACAATTTCGTGCATTTTCCCCCCTATTAACTGAATGTTATAATGTGTTTCCAGTAATTAGTTTCTTAACCACTAAGCTATTATTAAATTTAATAGTTTGTAATTGACGTTGGTTTATTATTATTTGTTTAATTTGATTGCGCTATTTGTTTCCTTTTACATTTCTTTGTTTTCGAATTTCATTTATTTGTTTCCAGATTTCATTTAATGCGAATGTTCCGTAACATATTAGCTTCCATTAATGTGACGCCCCACCTCTATACTCACACTAGCCAAGGACACTACGGGGTAATGCCGTCGACTAGCACGAAGAATAAGGCTGTTGAGGAGCGACCATCTATGTAATTGCTTTATGCGAGTACTGATATGTCAGATAATATGGCTTGCATTTCATTTCTAGAAGAAATCTGACATATCAAATACAAACTCAAAGCTACTACACAGTGGCTACGTGGGCTTCGGCAACAAATATAGAAATAAGCATAACACAAATCAGTCACAGATATTCATATCACAAAGGCGGAAACAGATATGAATATAACACATAAAAGTGTTCATCAAAATAGTGGTCATACAAGATCCACTACATCACAAAAGAATAGGTACAAGTGCTAAGCAAAAGAATATGTATACATCAAGGAGTCTCTATCTCAAATGTATAAAAGCAAAAACTACTAAGCTAAAGTAGTTAGCCAAAAGTCAAAAGCTAGCCCTTGCTAAGAAGTCAAGTGGAAGTACCTGTAACACCTCGGTCTGACCCGAGTATTATTTAAGAAGAAAAATAATAAACGGATTAGTCTAGTTATAAATATCATATGAGATGAGAAAGGATAAGAAATACCACAAAAATGTATGATAACAACAATGCCATACTATGACAAGTATACATTCGATAACAATAAAAATCATACAATATTTCAAATCTCGTCAAATATCCAAAAGGAATATCACATTCTTTAGCTTATTCACCAAACCCCAAATATTGACAAAACATATCAATGTCAATCGCAAAAATTGGTGAAACACAAATTCCAAAAATCAACAATTAGAAATCCAGAAAACACAAAGGGGGAGGCCTATCACAAACGGGAGCATGAAAACTCACCAACACGTTTATCACAAATGGGACGCTATCCTATGGTCGCTGACTATAGAGCTGGTGCAACGACGTAGTACAATAATGGTACGCCCGAAGAACCTGAAACTCAAATAATTCGGAACAACGACGTAGTACAATAACGGTACGCCCGATGAACCAAACTCCATAAATCCCATAGGTCGCTAGCCTATAAAAATGAGATGAAGCTCAACATAACGGGGTACAGTCCCCCACGTGGACAATGAGACATTGCATATCGCTAGTCTAAACCTCAAAATGATCGTCATAGATCAATAAAAGTGTAAAATACACCAAGCTAGTAAATAGACGAGTTTAGCTTCATGTCCCATAACCACTAGCTTAACTTAAATATTTACAAACAAATTGTAGATTTCCACTCGAAAATTGTCACAAGATTTCAATCGAACGGGTCTAAGAATTAACCGACGAAGTAAACGCAAGCGTTTCATACCACTTGTTTTGTTAAGTCGTTTAATTGGATTTCTCGTACGAATGAGGTAAAGGTTTGTATATACTAATAGATTGGAAATCGGTTTTAAAAACGAGCTTTGTATTTAAAAGTAGTGTTGAAATCGTTTTTGTGAAGAGTTTGAGTATTTACTACTAGTATAGAAACCTTTGTATTTTAAAGTGACAAATCATAGAAACGATTGTAAAAACAATCTATCACCAAAAATTCACATTCAACGACGTGAATCAAAACCATAGAAATCGATATCAAATCCATCAAATGGATATTCTCAAAAATCCAGAAAAGATGTCGTCAAAGTCGATAATAAATGACAACAACCAACCGGATCAACAAAAATCGATAAAAATGGAAATTCGCGTAAAAACAGGCAAATTGGTTGAATTTGTCAGCTATAGACGTTTGGTGATTCTCCCAGACGTCTAAGCTGAAGTGCTGGAAATTTTATTCTAGATCGCCCAGACGTTTGGGAAGTAAGCTCAGACGTCTGAGCTGAAAGACTAGAATTTTTATTCCGTAGCTCCAGATGTCTGAGCTTCTTACCAGACGTCCGAGCTGAAGCTCAGAGCACATTTTTCCAAGGCCAATGATGGCCAAATCAACTTCGAAGCGATCGGACGAGCGACGATGGCTAGGGATTTATGCCAAGCGACAACCAAACCCTATAAACTCATCAATACGCTCCAAATAACATGTCCAAACATCCTTATTAGGATTTTCATAGATTTTGACTTCAAAATACCAAAAATTGGAAAATTCACCAATCCAATTCAATTCAAAAGCAAATGAATATGAAATGGGTGTTAGGAATTCATACCTAACAACTATCAAAGGTATAGACATAGATGTGAGTTCAAGAACTCACCTTTAATCCCAAATACAACGAATGAGAAGCTTTTAAAACAAGCCAAGATCAATCTCTCCTCCACTTAACTTCAAGAACCCTCAATCTATGATCAAATGCAAATATTACCTAAGTTAGGTTATAGGATTTTCTGGAAATTAGAGAGAGATTGAGGTGGAGAAGAAGAAGAGGATACTTACCTAAGCTTCTCTTTGATTTGTGGAGCTTGAATCTTGAATTTCCTAGTAATATAGGGTTTAGGAATTTAATTTCCTCTTCTTTCCCCCATTTTCCTTTAGCTTGAGAGTGTTAGGAAAATAGAATGAATGAAGAGGGGGTGGAGTGTTAGGGTATTTTGTTGGGTTAGTGGGCTGAAACCCCAAACTCAAAGTCCAATAGAAAAATAGCAAAATTCTACTCAACTACAAACATATCGATGTTTATACTCAAAAAGGTCGCAAACGCCATTTTGGACTCAATGGAAGTGGTCTCGAGTACGGATTTGACCGTTTACAGAAAGTCACATTTCGGACTTTAAATTTAACTAACAATACTATATTTAAATAAAACATTTAAATATATAATCGTAAAATATGCGGGTTGTTACAAACTCCCCTCCTTAAAGAAATTGCGTCCTCGCAATACTAAAGAGGAAAATAAGAGTAACAACCATACTAAGGCATAATAACACAAAAGAAAATTTTGAAATGAGAAGTTCACCTTAAGGAGCATAAGAGAGTAAGTCCGGATGTGTTCGCTCGATGAATTCTCTGGATTCCCAAGAACAATCCTTAGGATTTGAGAACCATTGAACTTTCACAAGCGGAACATCTTTATTTCGAAGGCATTTAACCTCCGTAGCAATGATACGAATAGGATGTTGCTCGTAAGTCAAATTAGATGAAACTTCAATTTCTTCAATAACACCGGGCTCAAGAATAGAATAGGAATCTCTAAGGCATTTCCATAGTTGAGAGACGTGGAATACGTCATGAATAGCAGAAAATTGAGCCGGTAATAAAAGGCGATAAGCCACGGAACCAATGCGTTCGATGATGGGAAATGGACCAATATATCGAGGTGCTAATTTTCCCAATAGACTGAAACGCACAACACCCTTCATAGGTGAAATACAAATGAACACCAAATTTCCCACAGAAAATTCTAATTTCCTTCTTCGGTTATCGAAATAGGATTTTTGTCTACTTTGAGCCCCTTTCATCCTATGACGAATAAGATCAATCTTTTCTGTGGCATCATGAATAAAATCTGGACCTAAAACCAGCTTCTCACCGGCTTCAAGCCAACACGAAGGAGATCGGCATGGCCTTCCGTAGAGTGCCTCGAAAGGTGCCATACCAATACTAGATTGGAAGCTATTATTATAAGAAAAATCAACAAGAGAAATATGATCTTCCCAACTTCCACCAAAATCAAGAACACATGCATGAAGGAGATCTTCAAGAGTTTGATTCACACGCTTTATTTGTCCATCGGACCGAGGATGATAAGCGGTGCTAAAATTAAGCTTCGTTCCCAAAGCTTTTTGAAAACCCTTCCAAAATCCACTAGTAAATAATGGATCACGATCGCTAACAATAGAAGTAGGTACTCCATGCAATTTAATGATTTCTTTAACATAGAGTTTGGCCAAAAGAGGTACGGTCTGATTGGACCGAACGGGAATAAAATGGGCGGATTTTGTAAGTCTATCTACAATCACCCATAGACTATCATGACCTGAATGAGAACGGGGAAGACCGTCAATAAAGTCCATGGAGACTTGATCCCACTTCCAAAATGGAATATCCAAAGGTTGCAATAACCCACCGGGCCTTTGATGCTCGGCCTTTACGAGTTGGCAAGTCATCCAACGCTTAATAAAGTTAGCAATATCAGATTTCATTCCATCCCAATAATAAAGTCGCTTCATGTCCGCGTACATTTTACTACTACCGGGATGAATGGTAAATTTAGAACAATGAGAATCTTCTAAAATGTCTTTACGAAGATCACTAATATTTGAAATGATAAGTCTACCAAATTTTCGAATGCCTCCCCGAGCATCAACTTCAAAGTCTTTCAAACCATCAATATTTCTATCCCTAAAACTTTGGCTAAGATGAGCCAATTGGGGATCATGCTTTTGAGCTTTAAGAATGCAGTCTAAAAGAGAAGGATGAGCCTCAAGGCTACATAAAACAAGAGATGAACATAAATTGGATTCACGATCTCGAATCTCACAAGTGGACAAAGTCTCGAGATCATTCCATTCGGATATCATCATGGAAACAACTACTTGTTGCTTACGTCTAAGGGCATCGACAACACGATTTCTCTTTTAGAGAGTATAAAAAATATCAAGATTATAAGATGCAAGGAATTCAAACCAACATTGTTGACGCAAATTGAGTTCCTTTTGAGAGAACAAATACTTCAGAGATTTATGATCAGTGTAGAGAACAAATTTCTCTCCCAAAAGATAATGACGCCAAATTCTAAGGGCGAAAATAATGGCCACGAGCTCTAAATCATGAGTGGCATATCTAGTCTCGGCAAACTTTAATTGCCGAGAAGCATAAGCGATAACACGTTCCCTTTGCATTAGAACGGCTCCCAAACCAACACGACTAGCATCGGTATAAATAATCAAGTCTTGGTTCCCTTCGGGAATCACAAGAATAGGAGCATCGGAAAGGAGTTCTTTTAATTTATGAAAGGCAGCTTCACATTTTTATGACCAAATCTATTTAACTCCCTTCTTTGTCAAACTAGTAAGAGGCACGAAAATTTTAGAAAATTCTTTTATGAACCGATGGTAATAGCCCGCCAATCCAAGGAAACTACGAATTTCCGTCACACTCTCCGGTCTCTTCCAATTTTAAATCACTACAATCTTTGAAGGATCCACGGAAATTCCGGATTCGGAAATAATATGTCCTAAAAATTTCACACGAGATTGCCAAAAGTGGCACTTAGAAAATTTTGCTTTCAATTGATTGCTCCTAAGAGTTTCCAACACAATTCGAAGATGTTTTTCATGCTCTTCCTCGGTTTTAGAATAAACAAGAATATCATCTATAAAGATGAGAACAAATCGATCGAGGAAGTCTTTGAAAACTCGATTCATAAGGTCAACGAAATAAGCTGGAGCATTCGTTAAACCAAATGGCATAACAAGCCATTCATAAGATCCATAACGAGTACGGAATGACGTCAAAGGAATGCTATCATCTGCAATACGAAGTTGATGAAAACCGGTTGCTAAGTATAACTATGAAAAGACTCTAGCACCGCTAAGTTGATCGATCAGATCATCAATCCGAGGTAAGGGATATTTATTTTTGATGGTGAGATCATTAAGCTTGCGGTAGTCATTGCAAAGCCTAAGTGTACGATCAGATTTCTTCACAAAGATGGCTGAAGCTCCCCAAGGAGAGGAACTATAACGAATAAACTGTTTTGCTTCCAATTCGGATAATTGTTTTCGCATCTCCTCGTTTTCCTTATTGGACATACGATAAGGAGGACGAATGATAGGCAGAGCTCCAGGGATTAGATTAATTTTGAACTCAATTGCTCGCTTAAGTGGTAATCCTAAAATGGGCTCAAATATGTCGGGAAATTCACAAACAACATGAATGAGGGAAATGACATCTTCCTCGTCATCATTATCGTCATCATGTGGATTTAGAGAATATAAGGATGCTACCGAATTGGAATCTGAATCTTTAAGAACAATAGAAATCTGCTTAACAAATTGAGGATGTCGAAGATGGATAGTCCTCTCGGGACATAGGATGTGGGCTTCATAACGATTAAGCCAATCCATTCCCAAAATCATTCCGATACCTAAGTAGCGCATAACATGCAAATCGGCTCGGAAAGAGTAATCACATAAAATAATCTCGACATCTTTACAAAATAAACTTAGTGTTGCGGATCCACCAACCGGATTCGCAATTCTCAGTGAAGTCATCAAGCCATAACATTTAAAGACAATGCATCAACAAGTTCTTTTGATATAAAAGAGTGAGATGCACCCGTATCAAAAAGAACTCGAATAGGAAGATCACGAAATATAATAATGCCATCAAGGACAGAATGAGAAATACCTTGACCAAGAGAAGTGTTACTAGGAGCTTGCACAACATTTAACTTTCCCTCTTTCTTGCCTTGAAGTTTGGGGCATGAAGATAAAAGATGACCCGAACTTTTGCAATAGCAACAGTAAAGGGTTTTTGGACACCTATTTGCATAATGGTCCTTAGAACCACAATTGTAGCATTGTCCATGACTAGAGGTAGGAGTCTTTGCTACCGAAGTTACTTGATTCCCTTTCTTGTTGGGATTATGGCCTTTGAACTTAATAGGCCTCTTCTTGTTGTTGTTGAAGTTCTATTTGGCACCCACAACTTCAACATCACTTTCTTTATCGGCTTCTTCAAGTCGAAGAGCGATATCAACAAGCTGATCAAAAGAAACCTCTAGTTTCAGGAGTAAAGACTTTTTGAGGTTCTTATTCAACCCATAGACAAACCTCTGATTTTTCTTCAATGGGGTATTAATATACTCGACCCCATATTTAGAGAGAGATTCAAAAGATGCGACGTAATCCGTCACAGAAGATTCACCTTGAACAAGGTCAATAAAGCGTCGGGCCAAAGTTACATTTTCAGCTTCCGGTAAAAACTTTGACTCGAACCTTTCCCAGAATTGATCCCAAGTAAGATCCGCTTCAATAATTTCCGAAACAAAAGCTCATACCAATCTAATGCTCTCTCCTGGAGCATGCTAGAAGCCACTTGGACTCAATGTAGATCCACAAGATTCATGCGAGAAAAGATGCGATCACATGTTCTAAGCCAAGCTTGGACTTCTATAATGCTTTCGGAACCCTTGAATGGCCTTCCATCCAAATTGGTATAATCACTGCACAAGCATGCAAACCCAGATTTAGGATGAGTAGGCTCAGGAATGGGACCGGCAGCTTGGGCATTCTTTACAAGATCCAAAAGCCGTTGAGCAGACATGAATACTCCAACCTGAGGAGTAGCACTGGATTGACCGACGCTGGGACGACCAGGTCTAACCATTTCTCTTCTTTAAGAAAGAAAGAAAGAAGAGGAAAAGGTTATTCTTAGAATGAATATCAAACAAACTTGATTGATAATGTGACGACCCGAGTTTTTAACATCTGATAATTGGGTAATTACCTGTTTTATTATTGAAATATTAATATTAATTAGTCAAACAAATAAATTTCTGACGATTAGAATATCTGAATATATAAATTAAATTAAAAACAAATAAGACTTTTGGCTATTTAACATTTATTTATATATATATATATATATGTATGTATTTTGGAAGAAAAGCTATGATTTGAAAAGTTCAAATAAATTCTTTCAAGATATTTTAAAATAAAATCAATCTTATCAATGCTAAATATAAGATAATTTATATGGTTCTATGAAAACATAAAGTAAACACATAAGATAATTCTAGAAATATATAAACTATGTAATACATGTGTATATGCAAAGTAATAAAACAAAAATATAAAAATATACAAGTATGTACATACAAAATAAAGGATAAGTATATGTAAACATGGAAAGAGACAATGGCATTAAATGCTATCATCTCCAGCACAAACCAGGTCATTTCAAATTGTTTAAAATCATTTCATTGCCCACAAAAATCTTGCTTAGTCAAAGAAAGAAAAAAATCTCTGATCAAAGAAATAGTACTAGCAAACACCTCTCCCTGTAAACACCTTTTCTCTCTATATATGTACATCATTCTTCTTATTCCAGTTTGTTCATCAAAATTTAGCATTTTAGAAACAAATCTTACCACTGAAACTTGAATAAACAACTCAACACAAACCAAGACCAGAGGCAGCTAGCAGCTTTCCAAACATAAGTGTTCTCTGTTCAAATTATTTTCATGTGAGTAAACTTTAAACCCTTTCAAGTAAATCATCTGTATTTTGTGCATACAACAATTGATGATAATAATAGCTTAAATATGACTTGAATGAATGAAAGTGTTGTCTGGGTATATAAGTGAGTGGCAGTGGATATGTATGTGGATATAGATGTCAAGCCTGTACATAGCTTGTCTGCTCTGTATCAAGAAAATGTGAGTAAATTCCTCTGTTCTAAGTCTACAGGTTCAAGAACATATTAAATAAAATCTTATCTCTTCATATAAACAATATTAGGCCATGATCCTTAAAAGAAGTTGTTTATATCTACCAGATGCTATTTAAAAAAAATATTATTAAGTATATTTGATAAATAGGATTACTAGAAATAAGGAAACATAGTGAAAATCAAAGTAAGTTCAAAATTTTAGTTGTTTAAATCTTGGGTCTTGATTACATCAACTAATTCGTTTTAGAAAATCATGATTTTTAAAGTAGAATCAAGATTTTTAACTTCGTTTTGAGTGAGGAATTCAAAGTTGAATGGAAAACACTTTTTTGTCAATTGCCGATGATCGGCGAGGAAATCTTGGTCGAGCCTGAGTCTGGAGGTGGCTGGTATGTTGATGGTCATGGGAAAAATGTTTGCTGGGGTTCAAGTTCACCGTGGTGGTTGGTCGGCGTCGTAATAGGGTTTAAGGGCATGTTTTAGTCGGCGTTATTTTCAAATCGATTTCGTTGTCAATGGTGGATCGGGGTGAACCGGACCAGGGGAAGTCGATGCGTAAGGTTATGATGGAGCTATGGACGAGGTGGCGACGGTTCTGGTGGCCAGAGGTGGCGAAGCGTGGAAGTTTTAGGTGGTCAGGTTGTTCGAGGTTGGGTTTCGTTTTGCTCGAATTTGAACTACGGCGAGTTGATGAATTCTGGGTGGTCGTAGGGATCAAGTGAGGCTGCGGCGACGTGCTGAAGGTCTCAACGATGGCCAGAGGTGGTCCAGTCGGCGTGCATCGTGCACGTGCACGCGAACATGTGTGTGTTTGGGTTGTTTTTGGATTTGAGGAAGGAGAGTTGGCCTTGGGTTTGGCTCGAAGAAATCGTGAATTGGCTTGGGTAATTTAGAATGTTGTCTCGGGTCTGGGTAATTAAAGATAAAAACAGTTTTAAACTTTAAACCAAATTAAGTTTACCTAAATAATTTGTTTAAAAACACTTTTCTTTTTAAATAACAAATGTTTCATTTAAGTGTGGGATCAATCAAAGGTTTTAAGATAAATTATTTTAAGGTAATTAAGTTTAAAAGTATCTTTAATAAATATATAACCTTTATTTTAAAAAGGTTGATTTTAAAATAAACTCGACGTTGTAATTAAATATATAATTAAGAGATGAGATGTTTTCTAATCATTAATTTAACTTAAAGGTCTTAAGTTAATTAATGTATTAATGATGATTTATTTCCAAAGGTCAATTACTTAATGATGATTAAGTAGTTAATTAAGATAATGGATTATCTTTAATTAATTAAGATCTTAAGTAATTAATGATTTATTTATGAAAGTTATTAGAGGATAATTAATTGATAAAAGGTTAATTAATTAATGTAAGTAATTAAGAGATAATTACTTAATGTACTTAATTTAAGATTAATTATTGAATGTGATTAATTTAAAGTAATTAATTATAGTATAATTATTTAATGAGAGTAATTAAGGGTTAATTAATGTGAATGGTTAAACGATAATTAATTTATGTAATTAATTAAAGGCTAATTACTTAATGTAATTAAAGAATAATTAATCAAGGATGATTAATTAAGATGGGTAATTAAAGGATGATTAATTAATTGGTTTGTAATTAATCAAGGTTAAGTATGCAGGATTTAAAAGTAATTAAAGTAATTAATTTAATTCATTGGTGGTTTATTAAATTAATTAGAGACGATGTGGTTGATAAATCTTGCTTATGGATGATTAAATGCCTTGAATTATGTGATATCTCCGATATGTGATATGTGCTGCTTTGTGATTTGAGATGAATTGTTGTGTATAAATTGTATTATTTAAACTTAAACTTTTGGTTTAATAAATAACATTGGATTCGAAGAGACCGGGGTCGGGTATCAGTAAATACCCGAAACCACTTCGATTCTTTATAGATTGATATGTGAAATCAATAGGCTGGTATGGAATGATTTAAGTGAATTAGACCATTTAATCTTAAGTTTTGGTACTTAGAAATTGATGTGTGAAATAAGTGATGTCTATAACAAATTGTGAATTTGTAAATTGATACGAGTTACCCCGGGTTTTATGTAAGTTTCATGCTGTTGTATTCCATGTTAGATGGGTTTACTCACGCTGGTTTCCAGCCTGACCCAGGTGTTACTTTGATGTAATGCTCGGGTCAGATCAAGTATTACAGATTTTCCAGGTAAGGACGTTCTGGAGGTCAGGAGGCGAGCTGGATGGCAGGAACGAATGGAGTGTTTCCACTGTGATATATTTCTGTTTATCTGAGACATGTTGATTTGTATATGTCCAGTGTTTGAGTATATGTGTAACTCTGGTGTATAAAAATGTAATCAACTGATACAGTATTCTTTTGTAAACTGTTATTATTTGATATTATATTTTGATCCGCTGCGAATGTGAGAATCTGTGTAGTGTTTTTGTTTCTTCTTCTTCTATCTCTTTCTTCTTTTCCTAACTATCTGAATTTTTTGGGATCGAAAATTTTGGGTCGTTACAGATAAAACAAGGCATCACAAAAGAAAATAGGATAGAACGGGTCTTAAGACTCAAATTAAATCCTAAGGCACGATTCCTAAGACAGACTTAGGACAATGATCCCTGTCATAATATTCTATATTGTTTCGAAGTCTGGCTCTGATACCAAGCTGTGGCACCCCACCTCTATACTCACACTAGCAAGGACACTACGGGGTAATGCCGTCGACTAGCACGAAGAATAAGGCTATTGAGGAGCGACCATCTATGTAATTGCTTTGTGCGAGTACCGATATGTCAGATAATATGACTTGCATTTCATTTCAAGAGGAAATCCGACATAACAAATACAAACTCAAAGCTACTACACAGTGGCTATGTGGGCTTCGGAACACATATAGAAATAAGCATAACACAAATCAGTCACAGATATTCATATCACAAAGGCGGAAACAGATATGAATATAACACATAAAAGTGTTCATCAAAATAGTGGTCATATAAGATCCACTACATCACAAAAGAATAGGTACAAATGCTAAGCAAAAGAATATGTATACATCAAGGAGTCTCTATCTCAAATGTATAAAAGCAAAAACTACTAAGCTAAAGTAGTTAGCCAAAAGTCAGAAGCTAGCCCCTGCTATGAAGTCAAGTGGAAGTACCTGTAATACCTCGGTCTGACCCGAGTATTATTTAAGAAGAAAAATAATAAACGAATCAGTCTAGCTATAAATATCATATGAGGTGAGAAAGGATAAGAGATACCACAAAAATATATGATAACAATAATGCCATACTGTGACAAGTATACATTCGATAACAATAAAAATCATACAATATCTCAAATCTCGTCAAATATCCAAAAAGAATATCACATTCTTTAGCTTATTCACCAAACCCCAAATATTGACAAAACATATCAATGTCAATCGCAAAAATCGGTGAAACACAAATTCCAGAAATCAACAATTAGAAATCCAGAAAACACAAAGGGGGTGGCTTATCACAAACGGGAGCATGAAAACTCACCAATACGTGTATCACAAACGAGACGCTATCCCATGGTCGCTAACCATAGAGTCGGTGCAACGACGTAGTACAATAACGGTACGCCCAAGGAACCTAAAACTCAAATAATTCGGAACAACAACGTAGTACAATAACGGTACGCCCGATGAACCGAACTCCATAAATCCCATAGGTCGCTAGCCTATAAAAATGAGACGAAGCTCAACATAATGGGGTACAGTCCCCCACGTGGACAATGAGACATCGCATATCGCTAAACCTCAAAATTATCGTCATAGATCAATAAAAGTGTAAAATACACCAAGCTAGTAAATAGATGAGTTTAGCTTCATGTCCCATAACCACTGGCTTAACTTAAATATTTATGAACAAATTGTAGATTTTCAATCGAAAATTGCACAAGATTTCAATCGAACAAGTCGAAGAATTAACCGATGAAGTAAACGCAAGCGTTTCATACCACTTGTTTTGCTAAGTCGTTTAATTGGATTTCTCGTACGAATGAGGTAAAGGTTTGTATATACTAATAGATTGGAAAACGGTTTTAAAAACGAGCTTTGTATTTAAAAGTAGTGTTGAAATCGTTTTTGTGAAAGAGTTTGAGTATTTACTACCAGTATAGAAAACTTTGTATTTTAAAGTGACAAATCATAGAAACGATTGTCTATCACCAAAAATTCACATTCAACGACGTGAATCAAAACCATAGAAATCGACATCAAATCCATCAAATGGATATTCCCAAAAATCCAGAAAAGAAGTCATCAAAGTCAATAATAAATGAAAATAACCAAACCGGAACGACAAAAATCGATAAAAATGAAAATTCGCATAAAAACAGGCAAATTGGCTGAATTTGTCGATAAAAATGGATGTTAGGAATTCATACCTAAATACTATCAAAGGTATAGACATAGATGTGAGTTCAAGAAGTCACCTTTAATCCCAAATACAACGAATGAGAAGCTTTTAAAACAAGGCAAGATCAATCTCTCCTCCACTTAACTTCAAGAACCCTCAATCTATGATCAAATGCAAATATTACCTAAGTTAGGTTATAGGATATTTTGGAAATTAGAGAGAGATTGAGGTAGAGAAGAAGAAGAGGATACTTACCTAAGCTTCTCTTTGATTTTTGGAGCTTGAATCTTGAATTTCCTAGTAATCTAAGGTTTAGGAATTTAATTTCCTCTTCTTTCCCCCATTTTCCTTTAGCTTGAGAGTGTTAGGAAAATAGAATGAATGAATGAAGAGGGGGTGGAGTGTTAGGGTATTTTGTTGGGTTAGTGGGCTGAAACCCCAAACCCAAAGCCCAATAGAAAAATAGTAAAATTCTACTCAACTCCAAACATATCGATGTTTATACTCAAAAAGGTCGCAAACGCCATTTTGGACTCAATGAAAGTGGTCTCGAGTCCGGATTCGACCATTTATAGAAAGTCACATTTCGGATTTTAAATTCAACTAACGATACTATATTTAAATAAAACATTTAAATATATAATCGTAAAATATGCGGGTTGTTACAATTAATGTTGTTAATTAATGTTTAATTTGTTTTACCATAATTACACATACAATTATTTTCGATTCAAAAACTTCAAACGTTAATAACTTTTCCATTTTAACTCCGATCGGAAAACTTTATATATGAAAATTGATTAGAAAATCATCACGAACCCAATGGTATAGGCTTCTTAACCAAATTACGACGTTTGCAAAAATTCTATTTTCACCATTATTACTTATTTATTAAATCATTTTTAATTAATTAGCGTTAAAATCGCATGGTGTTATAGTTTGTATCTTTCCTCATTGCATATTCTACAATTCCTAAGATCAATGTTCTCTTTTCAAAACAACATGAAACCATTTAACATGTATCTATCTTTTGGTACGGCAAACCGAAAGCAGACATAAGCTTTTTCACTTCATAATGATTTTCACACATTAAATTATCTAGTGGCATCTTGTACAATTGCTGTGAATCCAAGTTCTGTGAAGGTTAATTTTGATTTCATAGTTATGTATTCGGTAGTTACTGATAATCGAGTGTCACTTTTAAAGCCATCCCAAAGGGGTTTTCTAGCAGCATCCAATAAATCATAGATTTTCTTTGCTTCAATATTTGATTCTTCTTCGACATTTACATCTTCGTCATCAGCTTGAACAGTAGGAAGCATTGATCATGCTGCATCTTTAATCAATCTTCTATGGGATTCTCCGTAACTTTAAGATTATCCACCTCCTCATTTGACACTATAGGATTAGGTGCAACAAGTTCTCCATGATGATCCCGCACAAAATAATCCGGCACAAAACCATTTTGACACAAATGCACTATACCACATCTGATTTCCAATGCTTCAAATGTTTGTAGTTACTACACGGGTAATGAATTTCTTCGTCGTTTCTATTATTACTTAAAAAAATTTAATAAATTCATATACACCATTATAAAAATAGTCCTTTACTGAGCCTTTTATTCCCAGTCGTTGATACATACAGCTCTTCCGATCGACAAAATAATTGACCATTTTTTCCTATTTGAGAAAATATAATTGAAATTTAAAAAATTATAGTAAGGTTAGAAAAATTATGATTTTTTGGATTGACGTATTATTTTTCAATTCATTTATACATTTTAATGTCTTATTAATTATATAATATATTATTCTTTTTTACTTTTTTTATGAAATATTATTTTCAATTTTGGCAAATTATGAGTATAGTTTTATACTTTCACATTATTATTTTTTACTTTTGATTGTCGATCATCCTACTTCCCATTACAAACATAATAATAATTACATTTCGAAAATCGTTCATTTTAAACGATTCAACAAAATTTCGACAGCACTTCCCCTTTATTCCCGGTATCGTACACAAATGTGTATACACAAGGAACAAAAAGGAAGTGCTGTCAAAATTTTATGAATCATTTAAGAAGAAATGATTTATAATATCTAATTTTATACTGTGTTTGTAACTTGTCTAATACAGGGACAAATTCGACAAATACTATATCAAATGAATATTGATGTTCGTTTTATAGTAAAAACAAATATCTATATAACGATCATATATAATACTTGTCAGACGGGGCCAAAAAATCTAAGGGATTTAAAAATAAAGTACATTATACACTAATTTGTTTATATTAGGACTATACACTAACTCATTATTTAAATTCGTAGCAATTAGAAAGTAATAAAAGAATAATTCCTTTCAACATTTTAGCTAACACTAATTTGAATTATTACACACTAACAATAAATTAACATTATACAGTAGTTCGATTATATTACCACATACCACGTACACGTAACTAAATTTATATATAATCCACGGTATAAACTAATAAAGGGATTATGTAAATAAATTATTTTTGCCGATATTTTAGCTAACACATACACTAGTTAACACTAAATTATGTTATACTGATAACCACATACACTAACACAAATTAGCCCTAATTAAACATTAATTTTCGAATTTAAACACTAATAATCCTAATTAACATTTCCAAATAAACCAACATACAATTATAACCAAACAATAGGCTGTCATTAATAAATCTAAGTACAAATTAGCACTAGTTTTATCATAATTCGAATTAGTTTAGGGAAAGAATATGCCTAATTTACGATGGATTGAAGGTGTAGAAGCTTGGAGATTCCAATTCGATGAAGATTGCGACGGATTATGGTGGATTACGGTAGCTAGGGACGGACTTTGATGATTTAGGGGTTTGGGAATTGAATTTGAACGTTCAAAGAGGGTGAAAATGAGGAAGAAATGGGATCGGCTGAAGCAATATTCGCGAGCTTCCGATGGCTACCGACGGCTGTCGACGACAGTATTTCAACAGTTTTCGACAACTATTTAATATAATAATTTATATTTCTCCCTATTTAACAAATTAAGTTGAATTTAATTTGTTACAAAAATGTAATTTTTTTACAATAACCCATTTTTGTTTTTAAATATTAAAAAGGTTATTTTTATGCGTTACATAATACTTTTTTTTAATGATTTGATAATTAATTATGAATTTTAAATGTATTTGACATAATAAATTCAGATAAAATAAAATATTTAGTTAAAAAATATGGCATCGGCATTCAAACTTAAACCTCAATCGGCTTTATGACAGGTATCGACGTGATTAATTTTACTACTGAAAAACATGGTTGGAAAAAATACTTAATTAAAAAAATTTCATCCGCCCAATATAAAAATAAACTTGAATATTATCTGCCCACCAAAGCCGATTGAATAGCTTATATTAGTTCTCAATAAATATGAGAATCAATATTAATGATTACAACCTCTTACTTGCCTATTCAAATCTTTTAGTCAGTCCTATATAATCATTTTTTCCATTACCTATATACTATATACACACAAACACACACATATTTAGACTGTTAATCAAATAACATGCCTTATAAAACATTGGATGGTCAGAGCTTATTTGAATGCACATAATTGGTTGATCCAGTTCTTACTGCTCCACCACTTCAGTGTAGGTACTTTGTTGTATATATTACATTTTTAAGGATTCAATATTTTTATTATATTTCTATCGAATATTTTCTTTTGTATGAATTTATAATGTTAAATACATTAATTCATAATTAGTTACACAATGATTAAAAAAATATTTAAATTCATAAAACTATCACATATCATAAATTTCATCGAAGTTGTATAATGGACAGACTGAAGGTTGCATAGATTGATCATTTGAGTTTTATTTTTAAAGTTAAAATCAAATTACACAACAAAATATTATCGAAAATACTAATTTAATTAATCAAAAACCATCATAAAATCAGAGAACTGATAAAAATATCTTCTTTGAATTTTAGGAATTAAATTAGTATTTTTAAAAATATTCAATTTCTAAAATTAGTAAGTTATAATAATGTGGTAAATTAAATTAATTAAAATAACCAACCATCGAAAACGTGTTCACAGGGCTGTCAGAAAGGTCCATTGCTTTTTAAGCTATTTCTTATAATGATATTAACATGCAATCATAGATATAAATAAATGTAATAAAAGTAAAGTAATGAGTTAGAGAAATGATAGCAGGAGTTTTATACTGGTTCGGATTTCCTGTACATCCACTCCTGTACAATTTCTTATACATATTTCTTTTCAATCGCCTGCTTTAACTAGGTAGCAAGCAAACCATAATACAGTCTTGATTTCGAGGCTACAAGATACAACATCATATCTCACGAGTCTGGGGTAAACTCTCTTGATTTACTGGGCAACAAGATCACCCACTAGATTTAGATGGGCTACTAAGCACATCCACTTAATTTGAACGGGCACCAAGCACACATAAACAAATAAGAGTAGAGTTGTTAATTTCCAAATACAAATAGTTGTACTTAGGATACAAAATATCCTATAGCCCTTCTAATAGCAGTTTGATCTTTAAGTTTGTAGAGAAAATGCTTCCAAAATACTAAAAAGTTTGTAGAGAATCAATCTAGTAGATTTGGATTGATTCTATGTAGATTTTGAAGAATATAGAAAGTAGTTTTCAAAAATAGAACGAGAGAGTAAGGAGTAAGAAAAAAGTGAGAAAATTAATTGAAAAATTCATTTGCACTTCTCTTTATATAGTGAATGAACAGAAGTATCCATTCTTGAAGAGGTGCGTCTAAAAGTCACTTCTATCCAAAATTTAAAAAAAAACGAATGGTCACTATGTCAACATATCTAGGAAGGGTATATCGACATACCCTTGTTAATTTTGAAAAATGATTTTTCTTTTAAATTGTTTACAAAATTATATATTTTTGTAAAATAATTTTAAACATAAATTTTTTTATAAAATATTTGTAAAAATATATTTTGAATTTAAAATAATTTATTTTGACTAGAATATCAAAGATAAAAAATTTGTGATAAAAATCAGAATCTGCTGTCAGGAACTTTAACGGTTTGTTCTAATGACACGTACTAAACACTAGAATCTTGAGTTCTTCAAGTATTTTGTCTCTAAACTTTTGAATCTTGATCATTATCTCTAAATCTTTATTCTTGGTCTTTATACTGATTAGTCTTCAAGTTTAATTTCCTCCCTTATTAAAGAGGCCCTTGTGATTATCTCTAAACTTCTTGTTATTCAATTGATTAGTCTTTATTCATGTGTGGCTAATTTCCACTTTATTTTAACTATAAGTAGATATTATGATAACACAATTGAATAACAAGAAGTAAAATTCATTAATCAAAATAAAGAGATACATTAATTCAAAGAAAAATACATGAAAATGACAAGAAATAAAACTAGAAAAAATGTAACAAAGGGATACAAAGGTAGACAAAGATCTAAAAAGATGATAAAGAAGAAGAAGAGTTTCCGCTTAGCTTACTAATGATCTTTCCAAAGTATTTGTCCACTTTGTTAGAGAGAGAAGTGAACTTTTTACTAAAGGAGCGCTTAAATTTCTTTTGGTTGTTGAGAAGTTTCCATTAGTTTTAGAAAATCTCTTTGTTTGGATAAAAAGATGGTTTGTCAAAGCTTTCTAGAGAAGTGTCTATTTCCTCCTCTTCCAGTTCTTGTTCTTCCTCCTCTTCAATCTCCATGTCGCTTTCTTCTTCTTGACGCATCTCTTGTTCTTCTTCTCTTACCAATCTCTCTTCCTTTTCGGAAAGAGTAAGGTTCGAATTCACTATGAATGTGCATAAGAGAGGGGTTAGTTTTGTCGAAAACTTTATGAGGCAAAATGTTTTCACCTCTTAGATCAATAGCAAAATAATTGAAAATTCTAGTAAGATACACTCCATGATAAAGTGTGTTTTCATGCCTAGAGATTTTCTTTTGAACAGAGTCATCCGAAATCACTTGAGCCCAATTTATATTATATTTTTCAAAAATAGCAAAAGGAGCTTTGAAATATTTTTGAGTTGAGTTATTGTAATTCCTTGTCCTCAGTGTAATACTTTGTTGTAAAATATGACTCATTAGTCTTGCTTTAGCCCCAAGATTTTTTCCATTAAAACCATACTCTTCATAATTAGAAAACAAATCATGCATAACTTCTCTATTACCATAATTAGTTTCAAAAGTGGAGAGGCTATTTCTACTATGCTTTCAACTAGTGTCCCAAATTTCACAATCCAAAACAATAGTAGTGTCTTTTACACTACTCCAAATTCGACCTTCTTCTCCTTGAAAAAAATTTCCATTCAAATTTGCATAAAGTATTTTAACTAAATCAGGGTAGTAATCAAAATCATTTTGAGATAATTTAGTTAAACCGAAAAATAATATTTTCAGAAGCAAGATCTTGTAAACCATAAGAAGAAATTCATTGAAATTTGTAAACCTTCTCGAAAACACTTTTCCATAAGTAGCATATTTGATATAAGTTTTCATGGATTCTTAATCATTATGAAGTTGACTTTTATTCCTTTTGGTAAGCCTAATGGGTTTGGATGATAGGGGTTAACTTGAGGAAGACATTGTTGTGAAGTTTTGAAGGTAAGAAAGTGAAGAATGATTTTGAATTTTGAAATAGTGTGAGTAAATGAAGGGATGAAGATGGGATGATTTAAAAGAGAGTAAACTGACACTTTCAATTTGAAAAGATGCCTTTCCAGTTTTTGAAATTAATGCAAAAGAGAGACTGCCATGTTTTTCGACATACCCATATGACTTATGTCGACATATAGGCAAAAATTTCATATTTAAACAAAGGCAATATATTCCTATATATATAGATATATACGTAGATAAACTTAATATTATTAATCTATATTTATTCTTAATTTAATAACATCCAAAAAGTAAATAAATGTAAAAGGTACCATTTTTGTTGTTGTCCTTTGTTCTGATCTAGTTAATCTTCTATTGCTGTGAAACATATATTAATATTTTATGTATCTGGTTCGTTGTCACTTAATGTAGTATCAAAATCATCTAAAGTTGCAGTGTAAGCCATCCTTCTCTTTTTGGATGAATTAGTGACAGGAGTGATCTTTGATTTCTTCTGATATGGATAATCTCTTTGCAAATGACCAGGTTCATCATAGTTATAACAAGTAATTACAGTCCCATTTCTAGAATTTTTGTTTTTAGATCTACAAAAGTTATTCACCTTTCCGTACTTTAAAAATTTTCTGAAATTTTTAGTCATAAGGGCAATTTTATCATTATTATTGTCATCATCTGAATCGTGATCGTCACTTGTAGCACTAAATGAAATTGATTTCTTTTCGGTTGCGTTGCTTTCCTTTCTGCCTTGCAACCATGCTTCATAGGACATTAGATTACCAATTAACTCTTCAATTTTTAAAGTACTAATGTCATTATCTCTTCTATTACTAATGCCTTTTGATCCCACTCCGGCGAGAGGGAATTACGGAATTTTCTGACTTGGTCCTCTTCGGAAATTTTTTTACCTATTGACACTAAAGAATAAACTATATCATGGAATCTAAAATACTTATTAGAAATAGATTCATTTTATTTCATTTTAAATAATTTAAGTTGATTAGTTGGCATGGAAAGTTTTATCTGTTTTACTTTACAAGTGCCCTCATATTTCTCCAAATTTCAGATGTAGACTTACAAATAGAAACTCAATTAAATTTGTTTTTATCTAATGAACAAAATAAAATATTCAGGGCCTTAGTATTGTTAAGTGCTTATGTCTTTTGGTTTGGCGTCCACATTGAGTATTCAGTTCGAGGTTCAGTGTACTCATTCTATGTTATATTCCAAATATCTAAACCATTAAACTATAAATAAATTTTCATCTTACATGACCAATATGTGTAATTACTACCATTAAATAGTGGGGATCTAGCAGTTGATTGTCTTTCAACAAAAGTGTTAAAAAGTGAACTACCAATATACTTTTCAAAAATCAAATTACGAGTTTTCGAAAACATAATGCTCTGATACCAAATGTGGGAAATGGTGTAGTACTAATGTGAATGGATCTTAAGGCTACTTTAACGCTAGAAGGGGGATAAATAGTGTTTTATACCTTTTATCGAACTTTTTAAATTATTTCAAGATTTAAATCAAAAACAGATAGTCAATCTCTCTATCACACACACACACACACACATATATGAACATGCAATCATAGATATAAATAAATGCAGTAAAAGTAAAGTAATGAGTTAGAGAGATGACGTCTAGAGTTTTATAGTGGTTCAGATTTCTCCTCCACCTTGTCCCATATAATTTCTTATAAAGATTTCTTTAATCGCCTACTTTAAGCAGGCAGCAAGCAAACCAGGATACAATCTCGATTTCAAGCCTACGAGATATACCCTCCTATCTTACGAATCTGTGGTAAACTCTCATGATTTACCAGGAAACAAGGTCACTCACTAAATTTAGATGGGCTACTAAGCGCACCCACTTGATTTGAATGGGCAACAAGCATACCCAAACAAATAAGAGTAGATTTGTTGATTTTCAAATACAAACAGCTCTACTTGGGATACAAAATATCTTATTGCCCTTCTGGTAGCAGTTTGTTCTTTGAGTTTGTAGAGAGAATACTTTCAAAATAGTAGATAGTTTGTAGAGAATTAATCTAGTAGTGTATGGATTGATTCTATGTAGATTTTGAATAATATAGAAAGTGGTTTCCAAGAAATAGAACAAGAGAGTACAAGAGAGTAATGAGTAGAAAAAAGTGAGAAAACTAATTTAAAAAATCGTTTGCACTTCCCTTTATATAGTTGTAAAGACCCGTAATTCCATACATTTCAAGCTGACAATAAACCCCACATGTCCAACTCGTATTGAATGAAAAGGAAAACAGTTAAGGGAAAGAAAGAAGAAAGAAGAAAGAAGAGAAGAGAAAAAGAAGACCAAACAACATAGAATCTTACAACGTAGCTGAACAACATATAATAAAATCATTGATCTTTACAAAAGAGAAACTGTAATATACATACATCAATTGGATTGCAACAACAAATCACTAATCATTAGCTTGGACAGTTATATCAACCTGTCCTCACAAATGCTGATAATTCTAAGCAACCAATGCAGTGGAAATAAACATATATGTGAATATGACTTGAAGACCCCCAGCTCGTCTTCGGAAGCTCCAGAGCATCCAAACTGAATCTATAAATATACTTGATATGACCTGAGCATTAAAAGGGAAGAACACCTGGATTAGTCTGGCAAACCAGCGTGAGAAAAAAAATCTCAATTTGATTTTTTAGTTATAAAAAACCTTTCAAAACAAAGGTATCTCGTAAGACCACGCCGCACATAAACACGGATGGGTTTTTACCTTATGATAACCAAAACACTTCATATCAAATCCTCTGATACCATAATAGTGTCTAGGATACAAATACATATTAATCATAGCCGAAATTATTACATTATTAAATTCGAGCATAATAGGTTTAAAACTAAAATCGTAAAGGCTCATATTAAAGAATGGATTCTATACAATTGCAGGTAAGGAACTACCTTCCATACAGTACATTTTTAGTGGAATGTACCGAGGATCAATAACTTTGAATGCTCTACATCTAGCAAGATTGGCCTAACCGCAGACCCAACTGGTGGTGGATAGAACCGAATATAACATCACCTCGGTTGTTCCCAACCTATCCATGGCCACAAGCATACACAACATACCCAAAATATAGAGGGTAATCTAGAAAGGTAATGACCATACCCTAATGGAAGCGACCCACTTAGCTTTACGGCATACCTTGTTTAAGCCATTTCCGGGTGTAAAGCTTAAGGTAACGTTTACCTTTCACATAGCACATTCAACTTTGAATGCCACATCGCCAATTCCAACAACACACTAATTGATTTCCACAAAAGTGCAAGAGGGGTTACCTCTCACACCACCAAACAGATGTACGTTTGTAAATGCCATTATACGTGGTTCTTATAATTCAATGTCAGATATTCGTCCATACAAGTTGTCTAGGAATAGGACAAACCAAAGGCACTCTCCTACTACATCCTGTCGGGAATTAACCCTAGGATTACTAGCGAGTAGACCTTGCATCAAAGATTTTCATAACAGAGCACTATTGCCGCCATATATATATAATATGGAATCATGAGGCTAGTGGCAAGCAGCCCCATCATGAAGATCTTCGTCTTCAAAAATCATCTTCAACTAGTCTGCATCTTCGAACGCATACATTGGTCCGAAGTGGTTTTCGGATAAATCCGATCCCGATCTCTCCGGACAAACAAACAATAAGAGGCCTTCAACCTCATAAGGAAACCAAGTCTCATAAACTTATCGCGTTTCCAACTCTCAATTTGCTATATTTCAACCAAGAAGGAAGATCAATAGATTGGAATACCATAGTCAATCCGCACTACTCGAATCAACATTCTTAATATCAAACGATAATCAAGCCTACTCAGTTGGCCTCGTACTAAGTGCACGACTAATCAGTTCCCACGTCAAGTTAGGGAACCAAAAATGGCCAAAAATACAATCTAGCACATAAGTAGTAACTAGGCTTGTTTAACTAATCTTTTATTAATTAAATCACTTTCCAAATATTTATCTCAAAATATCTTTAAAAATATATATTCTCAAAACCATTTTAATCTTTCGATATTCGAAAAACATTTCCATATACATATTTCAATGGTATAAGTATATTTACAAACCATTTAATTTTCAACACTTAGAAAATATTTCTATATACTTAAATCCGTAATAAGTATATTTACAAATCTTTTGAGGAAAGCTTTATATTTTCCAAATCATGCTTTATTGGTTAAAACGAATGTTGCATAAAATATCGTTACGACAACCCAAAATGATAGAATAGGGATTCAAATATTTATATGTATATAAATCCTGTAAACTATATAAAACATTTCCTTTCGAAAATCACTTACTATAACAAAAGTGTTGTAGTTTATGCCTTCCTTGATTTCTCGAAAACGTTTATTACAACAATAAATGTTGAAACCTATGTTTTCATTACTTAGTACATTTTAAATCACTTTTTAAAAATATTAAAGTCTATCTAAAAATATCTGTAACATCCTGGTATTTTCAACCATTCGCATCCACACATGTCGGACTTGAATTGCTCAAAATATCAGATTGTTAATTTATATTTGGCAAAACTCAGCATATACAGTAAATAAACAAATCATAGAATCACAGACACAGAGTAATAAATAATAAGCAGCGGAAATAAAAGAATAATAGTTCATGAAGCTACTATATATATATATATATAACAGAGTTAAACAAGATACAACAGAAGTCTCGAATACATAGAAGTCTCGGTACAATAGTCGAATACAAAATCTGAATACATCACTGGAGTCAACTGAATAACAGGAAGCTGAATAGATATAGCTGGATCTCAAAGCGAAGCTCCAACTCCAAAGTTGAGTCTCGAACACTATGCCACTCAGTCTGACCCGAGCGTAAAGCAAACACAAAACACTCGAGTCAGGATAAACATTCTTATACCAATAAATCCAACTCAAGTGAAATATCAACAGAAAGACAAGTAACTTAAAGGATGTTTGGGATACCCATCCTCTAAGAATCTGTGGAACTATCTACTATGCAGTAGTATACGCTAATAACAACCAAAGGTCATTATAACACCGTGGTCATTTCAAATTAATTTATACTTCAAAACCAAAATATCATATCCATTTCAAAACCATGTCAATACGATATCATTTCTCACTTAAAATAATATTCATTCCAAAAATCATAGCACCTCAGAGTTATTATAACACTTTCGAAATTATAAAGCTTAGAAATTATAACACTTTGGAAATCATAACACTTGGTAACATAATGCCTTGAAATTCAAAACTTTGAAATCATAACTTCCTACTTGAACAGTTTAGATATTAATAATAGTATATATATAATATAGTTTATAAAGTAAAATAGTTTATATAAAATAGTTAGTTAATTAAAATTGTATATATTAAAATAGTTTATATTAAAATGATTATATGAAAATAATTTATAAAGTAAAATATATAAATAGTTTTAAATATAGTTTAAAAATACTTTATATAATAAAATAGCTTCCTAAAATTTCACAAATCAATTCCAAATTAACTCGAATTCCAAAATTCAAATTTAATCAAATCTCAATTAATCAAGTGCAATTCAACTCAGTTTTTAAATAAACCGTTTCAAATTATATCGATTTCAAATATGGATTTGGACCAAAAAAATAAAACATTTCAATTTCAATATATTTAAAAGCTTTAAATATTCCACATTTTCAAAACTAAATTTGATAATTTCATATATATCTTAATTCATTTACTATTATTTAGTTTTGAAATATTTACTTAATAAATCCAATATCATTTAAATAAAACTTCACATTTCAATTAACTGAATATTCCTTCAGTTTATTTAAACTTGATATATTCATTTAAATCACCTTAAACCAAAATCAAGTTATAAATCATATCCTTTAAAATCTCAAATTCAATAAGTTTCAAATCAATTTAATCACATTCTTAATTAGATACAATTTCAAATAAATTCAAATTTATCTTCCCAACCTTAACTTATTCAAATTATTATAAAATCTAGTTAGAATATAAATTTAAATAAATACTTATAAATATTATATATTCATTAAATCAAACTTTATTATTAAACCTATTTTATATTATAACTAATTGATCAATATTTACTAAAACCATATATTTCTTTCCAAAACCATAGAAATCTTTTCAAATATTTATATATAGACCACGGTGTCTGTATAAAAATTTCTATCATATGGTCAAGTGAATAAAAATTTCTATCCTACGGTCAAGTGATACGGATATTTATCATTTCAATCCGCAATTTAAATATATATATGGGTATATATCATTTCAACCTGCAATCCCAAATTCAATTCAAATGAAAATCGCTTGGGTTTATCATTTCAGCCCGTAACGATTTTCTCCTATTCTACAAAATCGTTCGGGTATGTATCATTTCAACCCATAGTGAATTCTATACTAACAGGGAACTTGCAGAGTGATAACAGATATGATAATAATATAACAGGCATATATCATCAATATAAATAACATATAATGGTGTCAGATGTCACAGGTGAATAGATATAGATAATAGCATATATATAGCAATGTAAATAACTAACATCAGCATATTTCAATTGTCGTTTCAATTGAAATCAAATTTAATAAATATAAGAACATTAATCGTGAGTGATTGCTCACCTTTCGAGGCTAGAGATGAACGAGAATGAGATGAGTTACAAATCTAAAGCAAAGCTAGATTGAACGCGAATTTGACGAGCAAAGCTGATAAATAGGAATTGACGAAATCAAATCAGAACAGGATCGATAACAAAAAATGGTATAAGTGAATTCATATATACCACTATATATAACAATTTATATAAAAGAAATCATATTCCAAACTTGAACATATATTAAATTAAATATATATATGGTTTTCAAAGATCATAGTTTTAAATTAAGACCCATATATAAATCAAACGTATATAATATATTTTGAAATTCATATACATATATACTTATTAAAATACAAAATACTTACATATATAATGTATGTTCATTACAACATATCAAATACCACTTATACAAAATATAGTAACTTTGATATATAAATACAACATAAACAATAACTTATATAACTTAAGACAACTTGTTATATAGCACTCATATAATTTATATCCATAATAGAAGATTGTATTTAAACTTGTCTTACTTTACACACATAACACTTTATATACAGACTTACCCAAAAATATATATATACAAATGCATCAATTCATCCATATAATATATATACAGACCCCAGACTGTATGCAACAAATTATATATTTATATTGAAGTTATTTCCAAAACCTTAACATTTATATATAACAGCATGGATCATAGTGTGTATATATATATATTAACAAAAATCAAAACTGTATACCACTGTAAATATAACAGTATAACACTTGGAATCAACAAAATATATATATATATACTAATATATATAACTAATGTAAATGGATATATATACAAACTGACGTGAAATATACTTACTTTATATATATATAAACACATGCAATTTCATATATACCTTGCTACAAAGTTTTACAGAAATCAGAACATATTTAATATATAAATACTGTTAAATCCCAAAACTGTGAGAAGAAGAATAACAAACGTAAGCTCATGAATTTATATTTATAAGCAAATGTAACTTATCTATTATAATCACTTTACATTAGAAAACCCACACTCATACATACATACAGACATACAGTAACCTTTATATTCATAAAACAAGCAGATTCTATACAAAACTAATATAAATTTTACATACTTTAAACATATATAGGCTGTTACATTAAACCATATATTGCCCTTCCCAAAACTTAGCAGTTTAACATATATATTTATGCAACTTATATAATCAACCAACAAACCAAAAGTTAAAGTGATATACCTATAAACACTATATGTTATATTTAAACAATACTTATCATAAGCTTAGTATTTATAAAAGCAACTTAAATCCAAAATAGTATATTTATATAAACAAATACATGTGCAGGCTAAAGAAAAAATATATATACTTTTATAACAAGTTGCATATATACGCAGATTACAACTGGCCAAAACTATGTATACTTTTATATATATACAAATGTATAAATAGCAACCGAAAGAAATAGACTCACATATAACTGTATAACCAATATATGCAGTAAATATATAAACTGACATAACACAAAGACACATATATATCTAACATACCATTATATAAACATAGGTATAGACTTAAGTAAATATAAATATATATAAATATATATATATATAAACTGGAAATTAACATATATAAATTTATACAAATCCACGATACTGCCTACATAAACTACTATATATATATACAGAGCTGTATTATATGCAAACAATATAACATGTATAATATTCCCTCAAAATGTTATATATATGATACATTCATAATATAATATACTTCAATATATATATAAACTAATATTTTTACAATACAATCAATAGCTTATGTATATTAAATATACATCTAACATATTGAAATAGTCTAAAATATATTTTCGACAATATATATACCTAAGGAGAGGAAGAAAGACAAAGCTGTTGGAGGAGGTTGCTCACGAGAGAGAAGGGGAGAGAGAGCATGCATTCGGCCATGAAAATGAAGGGACGTGTAAAGGAGATCAGCAGGTGATGGTTGTTTGTTGGATGGGAGGTGTATTGGTTGTTGTTTGTTACATGTCTGGTTCGAGGCCAAGGGAAGGAGGGAAGAAAGAGTTGCTGTGGGAAGAAAGCTTCACGGGAAATGGGAAAAGAACGAAAATAGACATTTGTTTTTATTTATATAAAGGAACCAAAAAAAATCAATAGTACCAATGAGTTTTAATGTAAATAGCAAAAGTCACGTTGATACCTGGATATTTTAGAAGCCAATGGTTTTTGGTTTAAACGGTGGAATATGAAATGGTGTAAGAAACCAAAAGACACAAACATGTTACCGATATGGTTATCATTTACACGGATTCCGCTGCGTATCGGATTTCAAAACACAAAATTGAATATACCATAGAGATCAGCACGACGAGACGATCAAAACGGTATACAGATATCAGTGGTACGATCATCCTGTCAAAAGTCGATAATCGGTACCGAAAATGTTGCTAATTTGCCGAAAATAATATAAACGGAGCAATAGCAGTCCAAATTTGACGAAACAAAATATGACGTCTCATTCAGAAGTTGATTTACAAATTTTCTATAGAAAAATATTCAGGTTTGGAGAACATTTCATTATCATCAAATTTAACTAATCTAAATTATAATAGAATTGCATTAGAAAATAAACTTCAATATTATCAGATGAAAATTTACCAGTTGCTATGTTTAATTAGACGCATTCCAAATATCAAATCTTCAATTCAAAATTTTATTATTTAAAATTTTACAAAAATTCAGTTAATTACGTTAATAAAATTAATAAAAATTTACGGGTTGTTACACTCTCCCCCACTCAAAACTTTTCGTCCCCGAAAAGGAAGGAGATAAGAGAATAGAACAACCAGAAAGAAAAATAGATTGAAGGACAAGATAAAAAATTAATTTAATACTTTATAAATTTCAATTTAAATTAATAATATTCAATAATTTGGTTAAACCCATTTTATTATATCCATAAATAGTCATTCGATTCAAATTTGTTAGTTCAAACTGTCAATTTAGGTCATAAAATTTCATTTAGTTTTAAATTGATTTCCATACACTTAGTAAAAATATAAGATATATTTAAAACATTCTCATATCATTATGCAAAGATTTCTCAAAAGTCTAAAACAATGTTAGAAATTTATACCAAAACATTATAATAAGCTTTAAAATAAAGTTCCTTAAATCCGATAATTTGTTAGACTTGTTATTTTTAAGATAAGTATAAACTCAAGATTATTAAACAGAAACTAATAGTATACTTCAAATCTTACATTAAATTTCTAAATCAAAGTATAAATTCATATCTTCATAATTAATTTTACACACGTTTAAAAATGAATATTCAAATCATGGAAAAACATTTATTATGGTTTAATACAAAATTTCAAACAGTAAATAAACCAATAAATTTACTATTAGTACTTTGAAATCAGATAAATATTCCAAACTTATACTTCCAAAATAGAGATTCAAATTTTATTTGCCAAGTATATTACTATAAATAAACTTCGCCAAACAATTTTGTTTCCATTTATATAATATCTTTAAATTTATATATTTAAAGAAACTTATATAAATTTTACTTGTAATATTCATTTGAAAGCATCATTTGCAAATCAATTATCTTAAATACTTTTAAAAACTCATTTGTAAATTTCTTGCTTCATTTATAAATACCATTTAAATATTTAAATAACACCTTTATAAGTATATGCAAACTATTTGAAAACAATTATTTACATCATTACTTATATTTACAAAGAAGCTGTTGAAAACATTAAATCCATAATTCATAAAATTAATAATTTTATCTTAAGATACTTTTCCAACATTATTAATAAAGGGGCATTTCACTGGAAGGACAAACTTTGCAGTCCAATTAGTTTCTAGGACACACATCCACAGAAATTAATTTCAAGGCCAAAATCAGCAGAATAATTACTTTTAAGGACAAAGTCAGCAGTCCAATTACTTTCAAGGACATAATTTCATAGGTTTTTAGGCCTTAGAAACTAATTATTTTGCATTTTGTCCTTAAAAGTAATTATTTCAGCTGTGTGTCCTAGAAACTAATTGCACTTGCTAAAGAGACCCTTGTGGCTAATTTCCACATTAATAAATCAATAATCATTTACTTTAAATATGTTTTATTAAATTAATAACTTCTAAAATATTTATAACACTAAAAATTTACTATTAAACCATGTAGTATATAAATAAGCAATATTTTAAATGTTTAAATTATTTAGAAAGAAATAATGGTCAAAATATTCTTTATATAATACTTTATCAGAATACTTTTATAACTCGATGTCTTAACAGGTTTATCCTCGTTCTTGCGGACTCTGGTCGTACGTTGATCAGACATAAGACTAGAAATCTCCAAGTACTTAGTAGACCTGTTTCAACACCCAGTGAAAGGTACTTAAAAACGGGTATGAGAAGTACCGCTCAAAATCTAATGTCAAACAATGATGATACAATAGCAGTGGCCCACTGCTGATCCAGTATTTATGCAATGGACACAAAACTTTCCAAAAGATCCTTCCACCTTCCGGATTCTAGAAAAATGTCGTAGCCAGTTCGTAAACAAGGGACCATCGACCCCTGCTGCAGTGGTACGCTGCTGCTTCAATGATTTACGCAATGGATGCACTTCCTTCCCGGAAGATCCATAAACAACAGATCCCAGGATCGAAAGCGCCTCCATTGGGTAAACTAAAGAACCATCTACCCTGGAAAAAAAATCGAGGAACTCATGAGTTTAAGTCCGGACAACCATATCGGTTCGATTCCATTTCTGAATTCACCCAAGTCCATTAGGGTTTATCGATCGAATCCATTCCTGGATTCCCTAAGTCCATCTGGGTCGAAGCATATCATACTACACTTCCTCACGGAGGGTACTTCCCCATACCTCTTACTTCAAAATATAATATACCATATATAGTACCTTTCAAAATCATAGCTTCAAATATCACACTTATATAAATTCCATTATATATAAGATTTCATCTTCAGATAAAGTACTTTCCAAAATCAATAATCTTAAATATATCAAATCATTTTTATATAAATTCCATGATATAAGGTTTATCTCTTCAGATCGAATACCTTCCAAAATTAACAGTTTAAAAGTCACTTGTACTTATATAAAGTCCATCTTATACAAGAATCAAATTTTTTTCCAAAATCAATTTCACTGTATGAAACGCCATACAAGATTCAAATTTGAGGTATCCTAATCGAAGAGAACTCAAATCACGAAAACAGACTCGGTAGGAAGATATGATAATTAAATTACAAAAGATGAAGATGGATAGCCTTATATTAATTGCGGGTGACCTTAACCGGATCAACCGTGACTTCAAGAATAAGATCGATGCAGTTTTCTGAGGCAAATTGGCATTCGATCACAAGAAATAGAATTCAAGCATAGTAAAAGATAGCAGCATCTAAACCGAGGATACAGAAGTCTCCGTTGGATCAATACCCGTTGTAAAGGTGTTTCACCCCTTTACAAATCATTCTAAGATTGGCGGGACCGCCGATCCACTATAGAGATCAATAGGAGTGAAGTTATGGGATACTCCAAAATCAAAAGGACACGAATAAGAAAACAAAGATGGATTCCAGAACAAAAGGGGAGTCCCGGAATTCAAAGGAGATCCAAATCAAAAAGGAAGGGATTCAAGCTCGAATGAAATATCAACAGAAAGACAAGTAACTTAAAGGATGTTTGGGATACCCATCCTCTAAGGATCCGTGGAACTATCTACTATGCAGTAATATACGCTAATAACAACCAAACGTCATTATAACACCATGGTCATTTCAAATTAATTTATACTTCAAAACCAAAATATCATATCCATTTCAAAAGCATATCAATACGATATCATTTCTCACTTAAAATAATATTCATTCCAAAAATCATAGCACCTCAGAGTTATTATAACACTTTCAAAATTATAAAGCCTAGAATTATAACACTTTGGAAATCATAACACTTGGTAACATAATGCCTTGAATTCATAACTTTGAAATCATAACTTCCTACTTGAACAGTTTAGATATTAATAATAGTATATATATAATATAGTTTATAAAGTAAAATAGTTTATATAAAATAGTTAGTTAATTAAAATTGTTTATATTAAAATAGTTTATATTAAAATGATTTATATGAAAATAATTTATAAAGTAAAATATATAAATAGTTTTAAATATAGTTTAAAAATACTTTATATAATAAAATAGCTTCCTCAAATTTCACAAATCAATTCCAAATTAACTCGAATTCCAAATTTCAAATTTAATCAAATCTCAATTCATCAAATGCAACTCAACTCAGTTTTTAAATAAACCGTTTCAAATTATATCAATTTCAAATATGAATTTGGACCATAAAATAAAACATTTCAATTTCAATATATTTCAAAGCTTTAAATATTCCACATTTTCAAAACTAAATTTGATAATTTCATATATATCTTAATTCATTTACTATTATTTAGTTTTGAAATATTTACTTAATAAATCCAATATCATTTAAATAAAACTTCACATTTCAATTAACTGAATATTCCTTCAGTTTATTTAAACTTGATATATTCATTTAAATCACCTTAAACCAAAATCAAGTTATAAATCATATCCTTTAAAATCTCAAATTCAATAAGTTTCAAATCAATTTAATCACATTCTTAATTAGATACAATTTCAAATAAATTCAAATTTATCTTCCCAACCTTAACTTATTCAAATTATTATAAAATCTAGTTAGAATATAAATTTAAATAAATGCATATAAATATTATATATTCATTAAATCAAACTTTATTATTAAACCTATTTTATATTATAATTAATTGATCAATATTTACTAAAACCATATATTTCTTTCCAAAACCATAGAAATCTTTTCAAATATTTATATATAGACCACGGTGTCTGTATAAAAATTTCTATCATATGGTCAAGTGAATAAAAATTTCTATCCTATGGTCAAGTGATACAGATATTTATCATTTCAATCCGCAATTTAAATATATATACGGGTATATATCATTTCAACCCGCAATCCCAAATTCAATTCAAATGAAAATCGCTTGGGTTTATCATTTCAACCCATAACGATTTTCTCCTATTCTACAAAATCGTTCGGGTATGTATCATTTCAACCCATAGTGAATTCTATACTAACAAAGAACTTGCAGAGTGATAACAGATATGATAATAATATAACATGCATATATCATTAATATAAATAACAGATAATGGTGTCAGATGTCACAGGTGAATAGATACAGATAATAACATATATATAGCAATGTAAATAACTAACAGCAGCATATTTCATTTGTCGTTTCAATTGAAATCAAATTTAATAAATATAAGAACATTAATCGTGAGTGATTTCTCACCTTTCGAGGCTAGAGATGAACGAGAATGAGATGAGTTACAAATCCAAAGCAAAGTTAGATTGAACGCGAATTTGACGAGCAAAGCTGATAAATAGGAATTGACGAAATCAAATCAGAACAGGATCGATAACAATGAATGGTATAAGTGAATTCATATATACCACTATATATAACAATTTATATAAAAGAAATCATATTCCAAACTTGAACATATATTAAATTACATATATATATGGTTTTCAAAGATCATAGTTTTAAATTAAGTCCCATATATAAATCAAACATATATATACAATATATTTTGAAATTCATATATATATATACTTATTAAAATACAAAATACTTACATATATAATGTATGTTCATTACAACATATCAAATACCACTTATACAAAATATAGTAACTTTGATATATAAATACAGCATAAACAATAACTTATATAACTTAAGACAACTTGTTATATAGCACTCATATAATTTATATCCATAATAAAAGATTATATTTAAACTTGTCTGACTTTACACACATAACACTTTATATACAGACTTACCCAAAAATATATATATACCAATGCATAAATTCATCCATATAATATATATACAGACCCCATACTATATGCAACAGATTATATATTTATATTGAAGCTATTTCCAAAACCTTAACATTTATATATAACAGTATGGATCATAATATATATATATATATATATATATATTAACAAAAATCAAAACTGTATACCGCTGTAAATATATAATAGTATAACACTTAGAATCAACAATATATATATATACTAATATATATAACTAATGTAAATGGATATATATATATATACACAAACTGAAGTGAAATATACTTACCTTTATATATATATATATAAACACATGCAATTTCACATATACCTTGCTGCAAAGTTTTACAGAAATCAGAACATATTTCATATATAAATACTGTTAAATCCCAAAACCGTGAGGAGAAGAATAAAAAACGTAAGCTCATGAATATATATTTATAAGCAAATGTAACTTCTCTATTATAAACACTTTACATTAGAAAACCCACACTCATACATACATACAGTAACCTTTCATAAAGCGAGAAGATTCTATATTAAACTAATATAAATTTTACATACTTTAAACATATATAGGCTTTCACATTAAACCATATATTCCCCTTCCCAAAACTTAACAGTTTAACATATATATTTATGTAACTTATATAATCAACCAACAAACCAAAAGTTAAACTGATATACCTATAAACACTATATGTTATATTTAAACAATACTTATCATATGCTTAGTATTTATAAAATCAACTTAAATCCAAAATAGTATATTTATATAAACAAATACATCTGTAGGCTAAAGAATATATATATATATATATACACTTTTATAACCAGTTGCATATATACGCAGATTACAACTGGCCAAAACTATATATGTATACTTTTATATATATACAAATGTATAAATAGCAACCGAAAGAAATAGACTTACATATAACTGTATAACCAATATAGGTAGTAAATATATAAACTGACATAACACAAAGACACATATATATCTAACATACCAATATATAAACATAGGTATAGACTTAAGTAAATATATATATATATATATATATATGTAGACTGGAAATTAACATATACAAATTTATACAAATCCACGGTACTGCCTACATAAACTACTATAAATAAATATATATATATATATATACAGAGCTGTATTATATGCAAACAATATAACATGTATAATATTCCCTCAAATTGTTATATATACGATACATTCATAATATAATATACTTCAATATATATATAAACTAATATTTTTACAATACAATCAATAGCTTATGTATATTAAATATTCATCTAATATATTGAAACAGTCTAAAATATATTTTCGACAATACATATACCTGAGGAGAGGAAGAAAGACAAAGCTGTTGGAAGAGGTTGCTCACGAGAGAGAAGGGGAGAGAGAGCATGCATTCGGCCATGAAAACGAAGGTTCATGCAAAGGAGATCAGCAGGTGATGGTTGTTTATTGGATGGGAGGCGTATTGGCTATTGTTTGTTGCATGTCTAGTTCGAGGCCAAGGGAAGGAGGGAAGAAAGAGTTGTTGTGGGAAGAAAGCTTCAGGGGAAATGGGAAAAGAATGAAAATAGACATTTGTTTTTTATATATAAAGGAACCGAAAAAAATCAATAGTACCAATGAGTTTTAATGTGAATAGCAAAAGTCACGTTGATACCTGGGAATTTTAGAAGCCAATGGCTTTTGGTTTAAACGGTGGAATATGAAATGGTGTAAGAAACCAAAAGACACAAACTGGTTACCGATACGGTTACCGTTTACATGGATTCCGCTGCGTACCAGATTTCAAAACACAGAATTGAATATACCGTAGAGATCAGCACGACGAGACGATCAAAACGGTATACAGATATCAGTGGTACGATCATCCTGTCAAAAGTCGATAATCGGTACCGAAAATGTTGCTAATTTGCCGAAAATAAGATAAACGGAGCAATAGCAGTCCAAATTTGACGAAACGAAATATGACGTCTCATTCAGAAGATGATTTACAAATTTTCTATAGAAAAATATTCAGGTTTGGAGAACATTTCATTATCATCAAATTTAATTGATCTAAATTAAAATAGAATTGCACTAGAAAATAAACTTCAGTATTATCAGATGAAAATTTACCAGTTGCTATGTTTAATTAGATGCATTCCAAATATCAAATCTTAAATTCAAAATTTTACAAAAATTCAGTTAATTACGTTAATAAAATTAATAAAAATTTACGGGTCGTTACAATATCACTTTCAAAACATTCCTTCAACACATTAGTTTAACTTTTAAAACGTGAATGTATTTCTTTATAAAAATCCATATTCAAATCTCAACATAACTCATTTCCATATTTATAAAACTACGTTTATAAATCTCCATTCTTTTTTATAAAATCCCTTTATAAAATCTCTTTATTTATAACAATTCTATTTATAAATTCATTCCTTTATAAATATTATTTATTTATACAATCCCATTTATAAATCTATTTACCAAATATCAATTACAAATCCATTTTTTTATATTTATAAAACTCCGTTTATAAATCTATTACTTTATTTTTATAATATTGCTTTTATAAATCCTTTATATAAACCATTTCAGAAGTATTTGTTTCAAACTATTTCTATCTTCTTTAAAAACTTTATTTCCTTTATAATAAAAGATGGACTTATTTATTAAGTTTTTAATATCTTTATAATATAGTTCAAAAATCTCTGTTGAACATATTTCATAAACTATCAGTTTATAATAACAAAAAATCATACTTTCTCCTTTTAATAATTCAAGAATAACTATTAAAAACATATATTATTTCAAAATCATTTTAAAATCCTTTTGAATCAAAATCTTCACTTTATAGTATTTCGAAATACTAAAAATAAGGCCAAGTGCTACTACAGCACTGAACAAGCAAAATCATATCCATGTTATCAAATATGGCATCCAACGAATCATATATCACAATATATATATGAAAAGTAAATTCAACAATGGTGAGGAATCCTTTTGGATCCCTCCAACCTATCCCCTTGCATCACATACAATATTTAATCATATAATATGGGTTATCCGCAACTAGGCGGGTATATATAAAATGTAACGACTCGCAAATTTATCACTTTGATAAATTAAATTAAAATTAAAATTTATTCAAATAAAAGATTGATAATACAAATAATATTGTTTTGAGTGATAATAAATAATAATAATGCTATTTTGAATAAATATTTACAAAAATATTTTCCTCGGGATTTAAATCGATAAAACGGCCGAAAACCATTTTATCGATAACCAGCTCTATAATCATAAAACGCCGCGCTCGTGGCTGGATACATGCACTTATTTTTATAATTGAACAAGAATATGAAATAAAATAATTTACTGTACTTTTGAAAATTAAATGTATTTATGACATTGTTAGTATTGCCCTTAAATAAAATAATTGATTTATTAAATTAAATTGAGAATTAATGATTTAATAATTATTATAATTATTCAAATAATGATTTTAAAAAGGTTATAATTTAATTTAAATAAGTTAAAAAGTAATAATAAATCATTTGTAATAATTTTATGAAGATATATATTTGATTTGAAAATATAAGAAAAAATTGATATCGCTTTATCGGTATAATAGCGATTACTGTAAATAATTATTAATATTAATTTATATTGTTTTATAATTCAAATGTGATCATTTTAATCAATTAAAAATGATTTTAAATTTATTTTCAAATTTTGTTTAAATATACATGTAATTTAATGTATAAGTGAAAATTTGACCGGGAATCGGTTCTCCGATTGGCAACGATTTATCGAACGGAAGTTGTTCGGAGTCAATGCAACATTGTTTATATGTCATGTACACATATATAACACATAAATACACACTCTAACATACACTTTAACTTATACATAAATATGCATACAATTGTACATACATACATATACATATATAAAAGAAATATATAAGATATTTCTAAATTACTTAAACCTTAGCAAGCTCAAAGTCAACCATGTACACACAAGTACACACCCACATGGATAACAACATGGATGCACCCATGTGGACTTCATTTCTGGCCATCCTAAGATGATGTAGGGAGAGGGTGGTAGTAATGATGGTTGGTGATGGTGGATGATGTAAGGTAGAGATATTTTCTACCTCTCCACTTGCCCATAAGTACCCACCCATTTTGCCTATTCTTCGTTCCTCCATAACTTTCTCAAAACCAAACAAAATGGTGCAATTATTTTTTCCAAACCATTCAAAATTTCAGTTGCTACAACTTTCTAGTTGACCAAGCTTAGCCATGCTCAAAACCCACTTTTTTCCATTGCATTTTCGGGCCTAGAATTTTAGTTCCAAGAATGCCCTCTCTTCTTTTGATCATATCTTCCTTGCAACTAATCGAAATCGAGTGTTTCTTTTTTTCAAATTGTAGATAAAGAATTTGTAAGAACTTTCCTACCGACCACTGTTCACAATTCTTCGAGTAACATGTCCAAAAATTAGCTAGAAGTCGACCCATTTTCGGGTGTGATTTTTGCAAATCTGAGAATGCCTCTTCTTCATTTGACCATATCTCATTTAAAACTAAATCAAATTGGACGATTCTTTTATTGAAACCATAGAGAAAATAATTTCCTACAACTTTTATGTTTACCACATTTCCAAATACAGAGAGTAGAATATCCAAAAATCCAAGAGAAAATGACCTATTTTTAGGTCTAGTTTTTGGTAAATTCAATAATAATCCAAAGTCCTACACCTCCTTCCCCATGCTTGGCCGAGCACCACTTTTTGCAAGAAATGGCCGAGCATACTAGGAGGCAAGTTGTTGAGGTTCGTGAGCTCAGATCACGAGTTAGTGAGCCTATAGCCTTTTTCCGATAGAAAATCAATGTGAGGAACAGTTTCTTATATTATATTTTTTGATGATGATATGATGTTTGAAATGGATGTTTAATATGCTTTGATCATCAAGTTTGGTTGTTTAATGTGACTGTTGAATATATATGCAAGTCAGGGAATTACACGTCGATAAGCACAAAAGAGATCACTTTCCTTTATTTAATGAATTGGTGTATATGAGATATTAAACCTCTTTTAAAAAGGTTTAAAAATGAGTTTGAAATTTTTTATAAACATTTGAAAGTGTTTTGGTGATGTTTGAAAGATAATTGAAAATTTTGTCAAAATTAGGCGTGTCGCGTAACCGAAGTTCGCGATTTCGCGCCATAAAAGTCAAACAAGTGTATATAATGGAATATAGCTCGAAATTCTTCGAGATAAGAATTTACCGAACTATTATATCCATATTTTTCAAACAAAGAAAAAAAATCGAGATTTCAATAAGTAAATTTTGAAATATGAGTAAAACAAGTTTTTAGAAAAATCGCGGTTTTTGCAATTCGGAATCCATAACGGGATTTCTTTGAAAATGATATTTTAAAATTGTTTAAAAATATGAAATAAATTCTAAAAATCTTTTAAAAATGTGTTATAAGTGATTTGAGTTATAAAAATGAAATTTCAATTGATAAAAAGTCGTTTTGATCAATATAGCTTAAAAAGCACTTTCCGCAGCACTTTCTATAACTTTTAAAATATAGTTTTAAACTCAACCGTTCCTTTCCAAATATTTTATAAATGTTTTCAAACGATTTATAAAGTATTTTAAAGGTGATTTGAAAGATTTATGGAATGGTTATATGTTAAATTGTAACAACCGGGATTTTTGGTAAATTTTAATTATAGACAAAATGACGATTTAATCTAGTTGACAATTGATATTGAGTTTTAAATTGTATTTTAAATTCTTTAACAAAATTGTTATACGTGGTTCGAGATTTTAAATCAATCTGAAATTCATTTTCTTTTGATTTGTATAATCCTCTATTAAACATCGTAAGGAGAGTAAATAAGAATTGTAAAACGTTGTTTGGGAATTTGAATCAAATTGATATTCTTTAAACAATTTTCATATGATTGAATTGGGCTTTTGAATCTAGCCCATGTTTTATCCCTAGTTGCCGTTCTCTTTTATTTTGATACCGTGATATTTATGTATACCCGACCCATTCATTTTCAACTTCAACCCTAAACAAGACGAAAGAGAAACAATGGCGGCTTTAAAAAATTTCTTCATTCGTTCGTCCTCTCGGTCAATTTAGGGCTTCGCGAAATCGAAGGCATTGGCTTCTCTGCTCGATCGAATGCTAAGGACTTCTGCCGATGGTTTCGTTCGCTTCCGTAGTGCTACGACGTCGTCTCCGCTAGGCTGCTTCTCATGTTCGAATTCGTTGTCGCTCCATTCCAAGGGCTTCGACTCGTCCCTAGCTTCGCTCGATCTCAAGAGCGCTCGGCGTCAAATTCTTCAGTTCGAACGCGACTACTCCAATTTGTGGCAAAGGTGAGTGAATTAATTCGCCCACATCTAATTCAATTGCTCAGTTTTGTGATTTGGGTTTTAAGTTGTTTTATTAGGGTTTGAATCCCTTTATCTTCGTTGCATATATCTGTTGAAATGGGCAATTTACTCTCGAACGTATGTTTCTGTTGATGTTTGGGTTTTGATTTCTGACCTTAATCTGTTCCTTCGACATTGATTCGTCACTATCTTGTACTGGTCGTGGTCATTCACTGTTGCTTTGAATTTACTGGTCTTCAATTGCATTTCTCTGGTTCCTTTGTTTGTTGATTGGTTTCACTTTGTTGAGGATGCTTCCTTGACATCTGGTCTGGATATGTTCGAGTGGTAGCTGGGCTTGATTCACTTGTTCCACATGTATGTGATGTATATTGGGTTGGTTCATGTTATAATTGGCAGTGTGCATTAGGTTGTTTGTATGTCAAGTGATTGGTCTGGTTTGTTGTTTTCTCGGTCTTGAGTCTCTTTTCTTGTTCATGTGCACACTGTTCAGTCTTGTTACTGTCTGGTTCATGAATATGCATGATGTTCTTGAGTCGGCAGCATTCATTAATCTTTGTTTGGTGCTATCTCATTTTTCTTCTCTGGTCATGTTGGGTTGAGCTGATCATTTGAACTTCATGTGTACATCTGAGTGTTGCATACTGCTTGCACTTTGTTCATGTCACCCCTTTAGTTTGTGATTTCAATTTGGCCTTGACTTTGTTTTGGAAACAAATCATTTTACTTGTATCAGTTTATACAAGAGCCTTACCATTCTGGCTCATATATTCACTGTGCATTCCTGTAGTTACTTGGGCTTGTTCTGTAGCTTGCTTTGACAATTGTATTTAGTTGTCATGTAATTCTCCTTGGCTTTGACATTGCTGAGTCTTTGCCTTTGATATTATTTTATAGTTGCCCACTTACTTCCTGACCTGTAGCACTATTTTCAGTGCTGATGTGTTATGTAATTCACTGTACCATGTAATCACTCTCCTTCTATTTTTGTACTTGTATCACTGCCTTGTGCTTTGGTGCTGCAGATGTGTTGAGTCAGAGACTTGACCTTCTTGCATTTCGTGGTAGTTTTCTACCTGCTCGAATTTGTAGTGTTATTACATTTACTTGGTGGCAATTGGTTTGCTTACCATTTACACTGGGCAGCCTTACCCCTGGCTGCATTCGTTTGATTGATGTATCTGGCTTTTCGGCTGCAGTTTGTTGGCATCTTTTCTTGACTTCTTTGGCATTTCTCTTCCTTGTCCGAACTGGTTTGGTTGTTGATTGTTTGAGGCAGCCAACCTCTTCAACTCACTTGGTCAAAGCTTTCCACTACTGTCACTTGCCTATTGCATTTGTTGGCACTGTGAATTCTTGAGCATTGGCCTGGTGCCTTGTTGCTTTCTCTTTATATGCTGTTGTGGCGAGGCAGTGCACGCGCGCGTGCACTGCAGCCACCCAAACTCGACAGTTTTGAGTTAATATTTCTTTTGTGTCGTGATGCATTGATCTTTTATGCTGTATTGGCAAGGCCGTACACGCGTGCGTGTACGGCAGCCAATCGAGTTTTGATGGTTTTAAAGTGACAATTTCAATGGCTTTAAATTGATTTAGTCGATTTGATAAATTGTTTATTTATCTCTGTTGATGATTTAAATCTGCTGATTTTTGTTAAACACTGTTAAGTGTTATATTGACCGTTATCCGGTTTCTTTGTTTAAAGAATCGGATAGACGGGAATTATTGTGACTGTCGTCTATTTAAATTATTACTGCCTATATGCACTAATAAACTGGTTTGAATTAGACTGACCTGGGTATTATTTTCTTTTGAATGTAATACTCGGGTCAGACCCGAGTTATTTCAGGTTGTAGATTTCCTTCTTTGAGTTGCTGTTTGGGATTTGAAGACTTTTCACATCTTTTGAAGTTGTCAGTGTCATTTTGTAGTAGTCATGTCATTGTATAGAACGATATGTATTCATGTATATTAGTCGATAATGTACTTGTATATATAACTTCTAGAGTCGACAGTTGTAGTTGTATCATATGTATCGTGTCAACTATATTGTAACTGACATCGGTTATATATATGAGATTTTTGTTATTCTGTGTTCCGCATTTATATTATCTGTGTTATTGTTATATCTAATGTCCTAAACTATTATGAACTATCGTAGTTTGTTTTATACTGATAATTGGATATGTCGATGGGAGTAAATAAATAATAGATGAAAAATAAAAAGTATATACCACTCCTAACGAGATAACCAATATTAGTGTAAGGCCAATTACGGATGGTCGCTCCTATCCAGCCTTATTCTTCGTAATAATAGACAGTATTTCTTTTAATACTCTTTGTTATTATGAGCATAGAGGTGGGGCGTCACATAAATGATTTAGAGTCGATCAAATAACTTGACCGTCTTATGGGTGTCAGAGAGATAGTGTCTAGGCTTGGGTTTGGAAAACCAGTTTCCTGCTCTCCCTGGCTATCCGTACTGGCCCAACGGATGGCATAAAAGTCAAACAAGTGTATATAATGGAATATAGCTCAAAATTCTTCGAGATAAGAATTTACCGAACTATTATATCCATAGTTTTCAAACAAAGAAAGAAAATCGAGATTTCGATAAGTAAATTTTGAAATATGAGTAAAACAAGGTTTTAGAAAAATCGCAGTTTTTGCAATTCAGAATCCATAACGGGATTTCTTTGAAAATGATATTTTAAAATTGTTTAAAAATATGAAATAAATTCTAAAAATCTTTTAAAAATGTGTTATAAGTGATTTGAGTTATAAAAATGAAAGTTCAATTGATAAAAAGTCGTTTTGATCAATATAGCTTAAAAAGCACTTTCCGCAGCACTTTCTATAACTTTTAAAATATAGTTTTAAACTCAACCGTTCCTTTCCAAATATTTTATAAATGTTTTCAAATGATTTATAAAGTATTTTAAAGGTGATTTGAAAGATTTATGGAATGGTTATATGTTAAATGATTTAGAGTCGATCAAACAACTTAACCGTCTTATGGGTGTCAGAGAGATAGTGTCTAGGCTTGGGTTTGGAAAACCAGTTTCCTGCTCTCCCTGGCTATCCGTACTGGCCCGACGGATGGGATAGTGAATTTGGTTTGCTCGGATCAATTTATCCTTAAGCAAAAATGAAACGATTTCAAATTATTCAAAGTTTAAAAGGGTTTAAAGTAATCAAAGGATTTGATAAGCGGGATTTAATGATTTCGTATGTACCGGAAAGAAAGTTTTAGAAATATATATCTCCAAAAGAGATTTTGATAAAAAGAACTTAATCAATCAAAGAATGATTCCCTATTCACAGAGAATCTTTTTATCGATGACTGGTTCGAAGGAACTAGGGTCGGATTTGGGTAATTCCTATCCGAAGACCACTTCAAACCAATTTACGTATTCGAAGTGAAGACTATGATTTGGAAGATGGCAGTAGTTCTACATTAAAGATCTTCGATGCAAGGACTTCTCGCTACTAATCCTTGGGGTAATTCCTGACAGGATGTGGTAGGAGAGTGCCTTCGGTTTGTCCTGTTCCTGAACAACTTGTATGGACGAATGTTTGACGTTGCATTTCTAGTTACATAAATTGATCTCTATGAACGTATCATCTGTTTGGTGGCGGAGAAGGCAACTTATCTTAGCTTAACACCCTTTCCTGAGACGTACGAGCTCAGGAGTTATACGTTTGTAGAAATCAGTTATGTAAATATGGAATGGCAGTGTGGCATTCAAAGTGGGGAATGTGCTATGTGAAAGGTAATCGCTACCTCAGACCTCATCACCTGGTAATAGCTTAAACTGGGTATGCCGCAAGGCTATGTAGTTCACAACCATTAGGGTATGATCATCGCCTTTCTAGATTACTCTCTATATGTCGAGTATGTGGTGTATGCTATGGGGCCCTAAATAGGTCGGTTACGACCGGGGTGATGCATATTCGGTTCTATCCAGGCTATGTATGAGTACCAAATAGAGATAGGCTAGTTTTGTCAGATGCGGAGAATTGTTTGTGTATCATCGGTACATTCCTCTAGAAATGTATTGTATGGAAGGTAGTCCCTTACGTGCCATTGTATGGAAATCCATTCTCCAATAAGTACCTTCGGACTTGAATATAAACCTACTATGTCGTCAAATTTAACCAATGTAACAATTTCGGCTATTTGAATATATTTACTTGAAAAGTATTTTCAAGGAATGTCATTAAAAATAATATACCCATATTTTGCGTAGAAAATGTTTTGGTTATCATAAGGTAAAAATCCATTCCGTGCTTATGTGCGGCGTGGTCTTATGAGATACCTTTTCTTTTCCAAACCGCGTATTTTTGGATTCCCACACCAGTCCCATGACTGACCCGGGGTTTATTTTCTTTTCCCTTAAACTCTGGCTGCCCTAATTTTCCCCAGGCAGCTTGGTAGTCAGGTTTACTTAGAAGAAATCTGGATGGAGCTCGAAGCAAGGAGTTAGAAGATTTTTCTGAAGATTGTTTCCACCACACTTGTGTATCATTATATTCTGCATTTGTAAGGATAGATATTTATAACTATCCATGTTCAACTCTGATAAATGTATTTAAAATTTCCGCTGTAAAGATTATATATTGAAATATATGTTATTCCATTCGTGTGAGATTCTATTTTTAGTTTATTCTTTATTTCATTCTTACCCACGATAATCCGCCTCTCCAGCACTTGGATTTGCGGCACGTGAATACCGAGGATGTATTAATGTCGATTTCCGAGGATCGAGGAGGTGGGTCATCTCATTTGGTATCAGACCTTAGGTTGGGCGAATACCTTGGCTTTGGTAGGGTTAAAATCTCGTCAGAGATAGAGTTAGTAATACCCTAGAATGAGTAATTCATTAGAGATAGGGTTAGTAACAACCTAGAATGAGTTTGAGAGTATTATATGTGAGCGCGTATTTGTTAATATTATATACAAATGAATTTGGTTTTGAAAATTGGTAAATGAAATAATTTTACCTAGGATTATATTTTGAATGTAAAGATTATTTTTCAAGTAATACAGTTATTTGATTAAGGAAAGGATAATACTCAGTTATTATCATTGATTAATTGGTTGTTTAATTTAAAAGTTTAAATACAAACACCTCATGAATTTAGTTTCACAATTTGACTATGGGGTATTAGTTATATAATAATGTTCATTAAAGGAATTTATTTAAAATAAATCTTATGAATACGTTTTATATAAGTGATTTTATGAATTTGATATACAAAACATGCTTTATAAAGGAATTTTTGAGAATTTAAATTCTGGTATTTTTGAAAGGAATTTCGAGTGATTTTTTTGGAAAAGGAATAATAATAGTATTATTTCTAAAATGAGATTTTGAAACGAAAAACAATCTTATGATTAATTAATTCAAGTGGCTCGAAAGTAACTAAAAATGGGCATGAGATGTGTTTGGATGGTAAACGCTTCTCTTAAGTATTCCCCTTCTTGTTAAAAAAATATGCGATACTATTGGTAGTACCCAGCTCCTTGGTATCATTTTTGAGTTACTCGATCAATATAATTTTCTAATGTTAAAAAGCATAATGGGAATCATTAGTTGATAAATTAATTGATGATTGTCAATTTTTATCAAAGGGTATTATCTTAATTGATAAGCATGGTATGCTTTGATCTTTAAAATAAATGTTTAAAGTTATTAATAAATGGTTTTGGGTTTGTAGTAAACGATGTTTTGCAACATTTGTTTTTAAACCCTTGAATTGCATTTTGAAAAGGAATGTGTTTTTAAGAAGAAATATTTGGAAATAAAAATGTAAAATGGTTATGTATAAAGAAGTATCTTTATAAAAGTTTGAATAAAAGATGAAAGTTTTTTGAAGTATTTTAATAAATTTTTTGGAAAGGTTAAGAAATACACATGAAGTATGTGGATTATTTTGTCGCACGATTTAATCTAAGATTCGAGTGCAAAACTTTGAGGTGTTCACACCGATCTGAAAAAGGATTTATCACTCAATTATTGACGACAAACATTGATGAGGGTTTGTGGTTGGATATTTAAGTTTTCTATCATAGTTGAGAGCTATGCAAAGAAGAACTAAAATTCTAATTGGAGAGCCTGGTCAGAGTCCGCGCTAAAAGATCGGGGGATCAATGCTAGTTCGGAAGTAAAGTTGTGAATTTGAATAGAAGATCGAATCAGATATTGCGTACGGATGATTTATATACATCATATAAATGTAAGTTTAAAAATAAATATTTTGGGCAAAACCTTTCGGTTTTTGTCCTGAGTAATTTCAGGGATGAAATTATTTTAAAGGGGGATGTCTGTAACGACTCGCAAATTTATCACTTTGATGAATTAAATTTAATTTTAAATTTATTCAAATAAAAGATTGATTATACAAATTATACTTTTTTTGAGTGATAATAAATAATAATAATGTTATTTGAATAAATATTTACAAAAATATTTTCCTCAGGATTTAAATCGATAAAATGGCTGAAAACAGTTTTATCGATAACCAGCTCAATAATCATAAAACGTCAAGCTCCGAGCTAGATACATACATTTATTTTTATAATTGAACAAGAATATGAAATAAAATAATTTACTATATTTTTGAAAATTAAATGTATTTATGACATTGTTAGTAATGCCCTTAAATATAATAATTGATTTATTAAATTAAATTGAGATTTAATGATTTAATAATTATTATAATTATTCAAATAATGATTTTAAAAAGGTTATAATTCATTTTAAATAAGTTATAAAGTAATAATAAATCATTTGTAATAATTTTATGAAGGTATATATTTGATTTGAAAATATAAGAAAAAAAAATCGATATCGCCTTATCGGTATAATAGCAATTACTGTAAATAATTGTTAATATTAATTTATATGGTTTTATAATTCAAATATGATCATTTTAATTAATTAAAAATGATTATAAATTTATTTTCAAATTTTGTTTAAATATACATGTAATTTTATGTATAAGTGTAAATGTGACCGGGAATCGGTTCTCCGATTGGCAACGGTTTATCGAACGAAATTTGTTCGGAGTCAATGCAACGTTGTTTATATGTCATGTACACATATATAACACATACATACACACCCTAACATACACTTTAACTTATACATAAACACGCATGCAAATATACATACATACATACACATATATAAAAGAAATATATAAGATTTTTCTAAATTACTTAAACCTTGAGCAAGCTCAAAGTCAACCAAGTACACACCCACATGGAAGAGCACATGGATGCACCCATGTGAACATCATTTTTTCCATCCTATGATGATGTAGGGAGGGGGTGGTAGTAATGATGGTTTATGATGGTGGATGATGTAAGGTAGAGATATTTTCTACCTCTCCACTTGCCTATAAATACCCACCCGTTTTGCCTCTTCTTCATTCCTCTGTAACTTTCTCAAAACCAAACAAAATGGTGGAACTCTTTTCTTCAAACCATTCAAAATTTCAATGGCTACAACTTTCTATTTAACCACTTCTTCCCATTCTAAGCTTAGCCATGCTCAAAACCTACTTTTTTCCATTGCATTTTCGGGCCCAGAATTTTAGTTCCGAGAATGCCCTCTTTTCTTTTTATCATATCTTCCTCGCAACTAATCAAAATTGAGTGTTTCTTTTTTTTCAAATTGTAGATAAAATAATTTTCAAGAACTTTCCTTCTGACCACTTTTCATAACTCTTCGAGTAACATGTCCAAATATTGGCTAGAAGTCGATCCGTTTTCGGGTGTGATTTTTGCAAATCTGAGAATTCCTCTTCTTCGTTTGACCATATCTCATTCAAAACTAAATCAAATTGGATGATTATTTCTCTGAAACCATAGAGAAAATAATTTCACACAACTTTTATGTTTACCACATTTCCAAATACAGAGAGTAGAATGTCCAAAAATTCGAGAGAGAATGACCTATTTTAGGTCTAGTTTTTGGTAAATTCAGTAATAATCCAAAGTCCTACACCTCATTTCCCATGCTTGGCCGAGCACCACTTTTGACAAAAGAATGGCTGAGCATACTAGGAGGCAAGTTGTTGGGGTTCGTGAGCTCGGATCGCGAGTTAGTGAAGCTATAGCCTTTTTCCGATAGAAAATCAATGTGTGAAACTGTTACTTATATTATATTTTTCGATGATGATATGATGTTTGAAATGGATGTTTTATTCTTTGATCATCAAGTTTGGTTGTTTAATATGAATGTTGAACATATATGCAAGTCACAGAAATACACGCCGATAAGCACAAAGGTAATCACTTTCCTTTATTTAATGAATTGGTGTATATGGGATATTAAACCTCTTTTAAAAAAGTATAAAAATGAGTTTGAAATTTTTTATAAACATTTGAAAGTGTTTTGGTGAAGTTTGAAAGGCGTTTGAAAATTTAGTCAAAATTAGGCACGTCGCGTAACAGCAGTTCGCGATTTCGCGCCATAAAAGTCCAACAAGTATATAGAATGGAATATAGCTCGGAATTCCTCGAGATAAGAATTTTCCGAACTATTATATCCATAGTTTTCAAACAAAGAAAGAAAAAATTGAGATTTTGATAAGTAAATTTTGAAACATGAGTAAAACAAGTTTTAGAAAAATCACGGTTTTTGCAGTTCAGAATCCATAACAAGATTTCTTTGAAAATTATATTTAAAATTGTTTAAAAATATGAAATAAATTCTAAAAATGTTTTAAAAGTGATCTGAGTTATGAAAATGAAATTTCAAATGATAAAAAGTCGTTTTGATCAATATAGCTTAAAGAGCACTTTCCGCAGCACTTTTCTATAACTTTTAAAAAATAGTTTTAAACTCAACCGTTCTTTTCCAAATCTTTTATAAATGTTTTCAGATGATTTATAAAGTATTCTAAAGATGATTTGAAAGATTTATGGAATGGTTATATGTTAAATGATTTAGAGTCGATCAAATAACTTGACCTACTTATGGGTGTCAAAGAGATAGTGTCTAGGCTTGGGTTTGGAAAACCAGTTTCCTGCTCTCCCTGGCTATCCAAACTAGCCTGATGGATGGGATAGTGAATTTGGTTTGCTCGGATCAATATTTCCTTAAGAAAAAATGAAATGATTTCAAATTATTCAAAGTTTAAAAGGGTTTAAAGTAATCAAAGGATTTGATAAGAGGGGTTTAATGATTTCGTATATACCAGAAAGAACATTTTAGAAATATATATCTCCAAAAGACATTTTGATAAAAAGAACTAAATTAATTAAAGAATGATTCCCTATTCATAGAACATCTTTTTATCGATGATCGGTTCTAAGGAACCGGGGTCGGATTTGGGTAATTCCTATTCGAAGACCACTTCTTACCAATTTACGTATTCGAAGTGAAGACATGGATATGATTTGAAAGATGGAATGTAGGGCTGCTTGTCACTGAACCTCTGGGGAAATTTCCCATATCATATTATGTGGCAATAGTTCTACATTTAATATCTTCGATGCAAGGAATTCTCGCTACTATTCTTAGGGGTAATTCCCGACAGGATGTGATAGGAGAGTTCCTTCGGTTTGTCCTGTTCCTGGACAACTTATATGGACGAATGTTTGACGTTGCATTTCTAGTTACATAAATTGATCCCTATGAACGTATCATCTGTTTGGTGGCGGAGAAGGCAACTTATCTTATCTTAACACCCTTTCCTGAGATGTATGAGCTCAGGAGTTATACATTTGTAGAAATTAGTTGTGTGACTATGGAATGGCAGTGTGGCATTCAAAGTGGAATGTGCTATGTGAAAGGTAATCGCTACCTCATACCTCATCACCCGGTAATGGCTAAAATAGGTTACGCGCAAGGCTTTGTGGTTCGCAACCAATAGGGTATGATCATCACCTTTCTAGATTACTCTCTATATGTCAAGTATGTGGTGTATGCTATGGGGCCCCGGTTAGGTCGTTTACGACCGGGGTGACGTCATATTCGGTTCTATCCAGGTCATGTATGAGTGCCAAATAGGGATAGGCTGGTCTTGCCAAATGTGGAGGATTGTTTGTGTATCCTTGGTACATTTCTCTAGAAATGTATTGTACGGAAGGTAGTCCCTTACGTGCCATTGCATGGAAATCCATTCTCCAATAAGTACCTTCGGACTTGATTGTAAACCTATTATGCCGTCAAATTTAACCAATGTAATAATTTCGGCTATTTGAATATATTTACTTGAAAAGTGTTTTCAAAGAATGTCTTTAAAAATAATATCCCTATATTTTGCATAGCAACTGATTTGGTTATCATAAGGTAAAAACTTGTTCCGTTTTTATGTGCGGCGTGGTCTTATGAGATACCTTTTCTTTTTCAAACCACGTATTTTGGGTTTCTTACACCAGTCCCATGACTGACCCGGAGTTTATTTTCTTTTCCCTCAAACTCTGGCTGCCCTAATTTTCCCCGAGCAGCCTGGTTGTCAGGTTTACTCAGAAGAAATTTGGATGGAGGTCGAAGTAACAAAATGTAGGATCCTAAGGAGTCTACCCTAGGGATTTCACCTTAAAAGGAATAAGAAAGAGGGATCAGCTAGAATAAGAAAACGAACCTTCGTTTTCATGGCCGAATGCATGCTCTCTCTCCCCTTCTCTCTCGTGAGAAACCTCCTCCAACAGCTTTGTCTTTCTTCCTCTCCTCGGGTATATGTATTGTCGAAAATATATTTTAGACTGTTTCAATATATTAGATGTATATTTAATATACATAAGCTATTGATTGTATTGTAAAAATATTAGTTTATATATATATTGAAGTATATTATATTATGAATGTATCGTATATATAACAATTTGAGGGAATATTATACATGTTATATTGTTTGCATATAATACAGCTCTGTGTGTGTGTATATATATATATATATATATATATATATATTTATAGTAGTTTATGTAGGCAGTACCGTGGATTTGTATAAATTTATATATGTTAATTTCCAGTCTACATCTCTATTTGGAGTCATGGCCTGAAACGACTCCGTTCTTCGTGCAAAATCTCAGCCATTGGATGGTAGCTAGAGTTGATAGCGGCTAGGGTTTTAGTTTTAGGGTTTTGCAAAATGAAGGAAGTTGAGGTCCTTTTATAGAAATTTTTTAAAGCACTATTCATCCCTGATATTTTCGAACTCCAAACGAGGCATGCCGCTTGACATTCTATATGTAATACCTCTATTCCGAACATAATGGAACTAGTATCGGGACCTAATTCCATCATATATAGAAGTTAACTTTCAAAATCAAATTATATTAAATTAAATTTCTTTAATTAATTTCTACGCGTTACGAGCTCGCACGACTAAATGGTACGTCCGATCACCATGAAATTCGACAGCATATAATAATTCGCTATTATGGATCCAATAGCACTAGTTTCGTCCAAATCCAAGATAGTGTCCCAGAAGGCTATTTTCACCCATTAACTAAAACGAATTATTATTAAAACCATTCTAATCACTTTAAATTATAAATTAAAGTTTACACTAACCATTTATTATTTAAAATTGAATTTAAACTATCTTCTGAAATCTTTGCATTCAAATTAAATTCAAGATTCAATTACTTACACAATTTCAATAATTAAATTTAATAATTCACAATATCAAATAAATTGCTATATTTGAAATTTAAGTTGTTTGACTTATAAAATAAACTTTTCAATACTTAAAATAAATTAGATATTTCAAATTCAAATGACCAAAATCCTAGTCATTACAATAGTGAATGAACAGAAGTATCCACTCGTGAAGAGATGCATCCAAAAGATACTTCTTTTCAAAATTAAAAAACAAACCAATGGTCATTGTATTGACATATCTAGGAGGGGTATGTCGATATACCCTTGTTAATTTTGAAAAATGAATTTTCTTTTAAATTGTTTTCAAACTTCTATATTTTGTAAAATAATTTTAAACATAATTTTTAAATACTTTAAACACATAAATACTTTTATAAAATATTCGTAAAAATATATTTTTAATTTTAAATAATTTATTTTGATTAAATATTAAAGATCAGAAATTCATGATATAAAGATCAGAATCTGCTATCAAGGACTTTAATAATTTGTTCTAAGGACTCATACTAAACACTAAAGTCTTGAGCTCTTCAAGCCTTTTGTCTCTAAACTCATGAGTCTTGATCATCATCTCTAAATCTTTATTCTTGGTCTTTATACTGAGGTCTTCAAGTTTAATCATTCTGTACCCATGTAATATTCTGCAATGTATATTATATAACTTAACAAAATAATAGCATCTATATTTATATGGTTGTTGTCATCAAAATCAATATCTGAGGTATTAACAACGTGTATAACTTGAATATAAAACGTGAATTACTTTTTTTAACACATGTGAGCTGAAAATAAAATGATAAGCATTTATTTATTACACGTATAATTTGAATGAAGTTGAGCTATATGTACATTTGATTTATTACCATGAATAATATATGTCAAATGTATATTGGAAATGGTTATTCTAAGTAAGGTTATACTTATATGTGGCTATGAAAATAAATGTATTTTTGATATAAAATGTTATTGAGATCATAAAGTTATTTTAGTGAATATCGAGTGTATACTTTTAAATACTTAGAAGTATCTAAACAACAAGTATAAAACAGATTTTACCATCTTGGGACACTTGTTAACAATCATGAGAAAAATATGATTATCATAAGAATAAAGTTGAGAATATCCACTTATAATTCTATTAAACTAAGCCATACAAATAATGTTATGATAGTGATAATATCTTGTAGATATGAAAAACATGGTAAATAAGATATAAAACAAATCTACACTTATTTGTAGAGATTATATAATCTATAAATATGGGGACATATTTATTATGGAGTACATGTATGAAAGTCGAATTTAATACATGTAGGAAAAAATGAAAAATTATTTGAAGAGATAAACAAGTAATAAGATATGGATATGTGGATATTCTAGTATATGTTTGAAAACGAGAATTACTTTTATACACATACACATACACATACACATACACATACACATACACATACACATACACATACACATACACATACATATACATACATATATATTCACGTGTGTGTTAGATGTGATACAATATAGTGGAAAATATACAGTTTCCTATTTGGTGCGATTTGATTTCACAAATTAATGAAAATTAATTGCATTTAATTCTTAATGAGACAAATAGGAGAATTTAATTAATAGTGGAAAAATCATACATTTCCATATTAAATTAGATTCTTAATCTGAATACAAGATTTGTTTCCATATAATGGAGAAAGGAAGAAATTGAAGCATTTAATTAATAATGGAAAACAATATGCATATTAATTCATGAATTAATCTATTGACATAAATCAATTGCTTCAATGTTAGGTTATAGCATGTATATAAGTGGAGGAGATCTACTGATTGTTCATCCATATCATTTATGTTCTTATATCTTCTTCTTAATAAGTCTTAGGCTCCAAATAAAAGCTTAGAGCTTTTATCAAATTATCGTGCCCTGTCTATTTTTCTAAAGTAAAAAAGAATCTCTCTCCCAAAGTGGATAGAACCACTATAAATCCGTGTGTGAACTCTCTATTTGATTGTTTATGATTTTCTGTTTGGATTCTTTTATTACTGTTTTTTTATCACACTACAACATGATCAACATGCATTTGGATTGATATACAATCATTTATGTGAATTTTCCCCAATAGTATGGTATCAGAGCTTTGAAGGTAGTTGTTGAAGCCTAGTGCTAGAAGGTGTTCAATTAAATGGTAGGATTTGGAGAAGAAAATGAGAATGTTAGACCTACCCATGAGTATACACCCTATACTGAGGGTCCGTATGCAACATTCAGTTCGTAGTTGGCTATAGAGAAGTGGGATAGGGATAATGATTTTGAGAAGTGAGAGTGGAAGGCTAAGGTAGGGTTGAGAAGAAATTGTGTTCATCAGGTTGTGTTTGATATGGAATCGTTGCCGGCAAATATCTTAGAATTGAAAAGGGAAGATTTGGAAGTATGAGCCTTTATGACTATTTAATTGGCTATGGACGAAAACGTCATCCCAAAGATTAGTAGTGAAACTACCGCTAGAGGCTTGTGGAAGAAACTATAGGACCTCTACATGACAAAGTCGTTCACAAATATGCTAATTTTGTTGAAGAATATTTTCACTTATAAGATGTGGGATGGTATGTCATTGAAAACACATCTTAACTTCTTCGATGACTTAATGTTGAAGATGAAAGCTATTGATTTGGATGTCGATGAAGAGCAAAAGGCTATGGTGGCATTGTGCTCTCTTCCAGAGCGATGCATGGTACTCTCTAACAGCTTATTATATGGAGGAAGCACACTTACATTAGAAGATGTGAAGAATGGAATCCCGACAGAAGAAATGAGGAATCAGATGAAGTATACGAGGGAAAGTGGAGGAGCTAGTAGTAGTCAGGGACTATTCGTAGAGAAAGAAAGAAAGGAGAAGAAAGAGAATAATTTCAAAAGGTATTCCAAGTCGAGAAAGCCCAGAAGTGGTTGGAGATGCAAGTTTAGAGACAACAGGTGTCAACATTGTAAGAAGCAAGACCATTGGAAGAAAGATTGTCTAGTTTTGAGAAAAAGGAGAAGGTTGTTTCTGATGATGTGTTGACTGCATTTGTTTTTGATGTATCAGACCATTAGGTGCTTGATTTAGGAGCTTCTTTCACCTGAAGCTTAGGAATGAGTATTTCTGTTATTATAAAGGCAAGAAGGGAAGTTCCATAACGATAAGGAACGATGCTACATGCAAGTTATTAGGAGAAAGATCAGTGCGTATTCGCATGCATAATGGTGGTGCACTATCACTAGAGTCCACTATATTCTAGGTTTAAGAAGATCTCTTCTGTCTTTAGGCAGCTAGCATCTTTGGGTTGTAGGATTATGATAGAGTCAAATAACTAAAGATGACATGTGGTGCTCTTGTAGGGATGAAAAGAGTGATGGTCCTGAACCTTTATCCACTAAAAGGATCTATAGTTCTTGAAGAGTCATGTGTTGGATTTGATAGTTCACTGGCTTTGGATGCCACCAGACTTTGACATCTCAGATGGGATCATGTTTTGGAGAAGAGATTAGAGCTGCTTTATAGAAGGAAGATGATCCAGGTTGAAAGCTTCAACCATTTGGAATTCTGATAGGAGTTTGTATTGGGGAAGTAGTGAAGGTTTCATTTGGTGTTGGTAGACATGAGTCCAAAGAAGTATTAGAGTATGTCCATACAAATGTTTGGGGACTACTAGCTACATCTTCTAGTGGAGGAGCTCAGTATTTTATCTCTTGTATTGATGATTACTCATGGAATGTTTGGGTGTTCATGATGAAAGCTAAGTTGGAGTTATCTGAGAATTTAAAACTCGGAAGGCACTGGCAGAGAATGAAGTAGGAAGGAAGTTGAAGGTGTTGAGATCCGATAATGGCAATGAGTTTGTTTCTAAGGATTTCATAGATTTTTGTAAGCATCATGAAATTCAAAGACACTTCACTACACCCAAAAATTTGCAATCAAACAGACTCGTTGAAAGGATGAACATGACTACTAAAGAAAGCTCGTTGTTTGAGATTGATGATGATTTTATCTAAAGGTTTTAGGTTGAAGCTTTATTGACTATGATCTATATTATCAATCGAATTCCTTGCTTTGCCATTGATGGGAAGATTCCAGAGAAAAGATGGAAAGGAACATCCTACATATCAGTTATTTTCGTACATTTGGTAGCCCTGAGTATGTTCACCATACAGGTAATGACAAATTGGAGGATAGAGTCCATAAAGGGCATATTTTTGGGCTATGCATAAGGCATCAAAGGGTATCGCATCTGGAACCCTACTGATGGGAAGGTAGTGCACTAAAGACATGTCACATTTGATGAGTTCACTTTGTTTAAGCCGAAGGAGGATCCATCTAATTCAGTAGGTTTAAAAGCTGAAAAGCCTGAGGAGATGGAAACTATTCCCACATATCAGTCCAGTAGTAGAGTCAGAGATGCAAAATAAGGTAGAGTAATTTTTGTCGTTGATACATCACATGAAAGTCCATTGAATTCCTCTAGCAATAATGGTGATGGTCGTGAAGCTAGATATGATTCAGCTCAAGATGGAGTTGACAGAAACTTAGGCGAAGTTACACCTACTCGGCAAGCTTTAGAGTTAAAAGGCTATCAAACAGGTCTGGAGACTGAAATTATGCAAATCTTAGTCTTGATGATCGGTTTGACTACACACTTCATGTGGTGCAAGATGAGCTTTTTGACCTTGAAGAAGCTATCAGTTTGAGTGCCAACTCGAAATGGATGCATGTTATGGAGGAGAAGATGGATTCGTTGAAGAAGAATCAGACTTGGGAATTGGTACCACCCCTTTAAGGAATTCGAGCCATAGGATGCAAGTGGGTATATAAGGTGAAGGACGATAGAAGATACAAGGCAAGATTTGTTGCAAAGGGGTTTTCACAAAAAAAGGGGATGGAGTATGATGAGGTGTTTTCTCCGGTTGCTAGACATACTTCTATCTGGATATTGCTAGCGATACAACTCATGACATGGAGTTGGAACAAATAGTACTAAAGCAGCCTTTTTTGCATGGAGACTTAGAGGAGACCATCTATATAAAGTAGACAGAAGGATTTGTAGAGGATGGGAAGAAGGAATAGGTATGCAAGCTGAAGAAGTCTCTATATAATTTGAAGTAGTTTCCTAGGAAATGGTACAAGAAGTTTAACTCGTTTATGCTTACTCTATGTTTTGATAGAAGCATTAAAGACGCTTGCATTTGTTTATGCATATGAATGATGGTAGCTGGATATATTTACTCTTGCATGTGGATGATATGTTAATTGCTTTCAAGGACAAAGCTGAAATTGACAATTTAAAGTTGAAATTAAAGTCATAATATGAGACGAAAGACCTTGGATAACAAAAGAAGATTTTAAGGATGGAAATCCATAGAGAGAGAAAGCTGAAGTGTTGAGATTGACAAAGAAAGAACATATGCAGAAAGTGCTTTCTCTGTTCAGCATGGAGAAGGCAATTAGTACTCCCATGACTTTACACATTCAACTTTCAAAGAAGGGCTCTTCGAACCTCAAATGAAGACAAAGCTTATATGGAGAAGGTATCTTATGCTAGTGCGGTTGGAAGCTTTATGTATGTTATGGTCTGCACGAGACCGGATATTACACAAGCAGTTGGTTTGGTTAGTCACTATATGGCTAGTTCGGGGAAACAACATTGGGAAGCAGTGAAGTAAATTTTGAGGTACCTTAGAGGAATAGCAGATTATGGGCTTGTTTTTTATGGTAGGGAGAAATACTTTAGCTTGGTCGGGTTTTATGATTCTTATTATGTCGGAAAAATAGATCAACGGAAGTCAATCTCAGGTTTCGTCTTTACCCTTGGAAAGACAGCTATTAGTTGAAGAGCGAGCTTGCAAAATGATAAAGTTAAAGGTATGCCCTAGAGGCAATTATGTAATTGTTACATATTTCTAACTCACTAACCAATCTTGTTTGAAATAAAAGGTGTTTTCTTTATATTATATACTGATATAATACGTTATAGTAATTAATTAATTTAATTTAAAGTATATTAAATAGAAATTCTGTAAATTGTATGTTTTGTGGTAGTAGGTACAAAGTGTTGTAACCATGAGTAATTTATCACAATGAAATTAAACATGCCGTTTTAATTTTTTCTAGTCAAGATGTATCGAGATTGGATATCGATACATCGTTGAGACTAGAGTACATAACGCTCTTCAAATATTGGACAGTGTATTACTCATAACTGTTGAGGGCACTAGGGGTTTATGTACTGATAATTATTGGAAAACTATGGAATGACTCACTCGGTAGTTTTCTGTTGGTTAATATAAATAAGGTCAAGTAGAAAATATCAATATGACAACATTATACAATTCGCTCGACTTGAGAATATTATTGATCAATACGGAAACTCCACTTTGATTATAGCTAAATCATGACACAACGTCCATCGAACAACTATATTTGGGTCGAGTGGAAGCATTGGAAGTGAGACATTATTCAAGAGAGAATTTATCTCCTCGGTTATATGGGGTTAGTATCACGGTCAATTAAAGTCAACTTAAAGTCAAAGTTTCTGGCTAGAGCAGTTTGGTTAATAATAATAATTATTATTGATCAAGGAGTTTGTCTTTGGAATATAGAGTTGAATATGGACGATATTCGAATTTTTACCATTACCAAATTCATAAGTCCAAAGTGATATAGTTTTAACGAAGAGAATTAGTGTAAATAATTGTCACTGCCAGGTAATACTTAATAAAGTAAAATTGAATTTTATCGATGCCAATCGAGTAATAAATTTGGCCATAATGTCACACCACCGGCTGAGTGAAGTGTGAACATTAATATTCTAACTATTCGATATTAATCGCTGACCAAATTTACATCTAAGAAACACACAATCAAAACATTGACTACTCATATTACCACCCGACTTAATTAAATTGTAATTTTTATAAATTAATTAAATTAACTAAAATTTATGAAATACTAATTATAAAATTTTATTTGATCTATATTGGACAATATATTAAATAGTGTGCATATATAGTTATACAAACACTAATTGATATACGATATTGATAGGCGTTTAAATTGGATTTAAATGCAACAAATATTGTTCAGGCTTAAAATATTTTTGAGGTTCGAATCATTGCTTGTTTTAGTTGTGGCTATAGGGTAGCAAATGAGGCCCGTCCATATGATGGTAGAGAAGGAGGAATTTTGAATTCAAAAAGAGAAAGAGTTGGTAAAAGAAATAAAAGGATTCTTATCTTCGTTTGACTCCCTAGTCTCTATCTTTTAACCCCATTAACCCTCACATTGAAATGACCTTTGCACAATATTTTGCGACACTATTAGGCTGGCCCCACAACTTCCAAAGCTCTAAATTTCAAACATCAAAATATCAAATTAAAAGTCGATTCGATCATCGGTGGTAAAGCTGTTCGGGAGCTAGCAACTTCTTAACTTGGATTCAAGGAGTTCCGTTCTTCATTTCTACATGTACATACTAGGCTTTGGCGAAAGGTATATTTCTGATTTATTAATGCTAAATTTATTTATTATATCATATATATATTAGTTAGAAATTATAACAAATCCATATATCGATATGTTGTTGATTTAGATGGTTGGATATATGTGTGCATATATAATAAAAAATACATAATACATCACATTGCTCACAACTTAATAAAAAAAAATATTTTTTTGAGATTATATAAATAAACAATTTCTCTTTTAATTAAAAACTTATACATAAAATATAATACGTGTTGTATGTTTTAAAAACATTTGTAAACATACAAATACTCTTGGATTTCAAAAAAAATTATTTAAACCATACATATTTTATAAATAGATTTTAGTATAAAATAATTTTTTACAATTAATATATATATATAATATAAAATACAAGCATAAATTGTTACACAAAGTATTTCATCATTTTGCCTTCAAAAAAGTTAATTTTAAGTATTTTCATATGGAAATTTTTTTAAAATAAACATATTATTTAACAGTCCATAACTGGAAAAAATTATTTTCTACTTCAGGGCTAAGAGCAATATGTATAAATATTAATTATCATTACATATATATATATTATAATACATTATAAGTGTGTGTGTGTATATATACACGTATTATTTATACATAATTTTAATTTATAATTTTTTTTATAGAATTTGAAATATCTATTAAATAATTTTATACATCTATTTTGTATTTTAATATTGAAAACATTTTTAATATAATTATATTTTATGTACATATATACACACACATACGCACAAATGCATTATAAATATTAATTTTAAACACTATTATATATATAAAAGCCCATACATATTTTTATTTATATAATATTACTCATATATAGACATATATACATTTAAGCAAAATATTTGTATACGAGAGGGGCTAACATGTTCGTTGTGATGTAAATTCCAATATTTATACACGGACATCTCAAATCATGTACATATTACTATGTTGCACGTGTATGTACACAAATGTGTATATGATACATGTATATACTATATAATAAAAAAATTATAACTATATTTATGAGTTAAATAAAATATTGATTTTATTTAATGAAAAAACGTAGATAAGTTTGAAATAAATTTAGACTACATATGCCGAATAAAGATCCAAATGGGTAAAAAAATTGAAATTTACCCAGTTGCTTCACTATGGGTAGGTCCGGTTCCAACAATGATATCGGAGCCCAATGTCTTCTGCCGCCTAAATTAGCAGTATAAGGGCTAACTTGTTAAAAGTTACCTATATAGTAGGTTGTTAGAAAAGTAGTGTCTAAGGTTGGGTTTGGGTAATCAAGTACTATGCTCTACCTAAGTATTGAAGCATAAGGCTAATTTCAAACTTGTTTTGAATTTAAAATAAAAGTTTTAAATCTAAAATTTAAACTTCAAGTAAGAAAAATATTGTAAATATTATAATATAGATTTTCAGATTGTTTTGAAAACTGAAATAAAAGTTTTAAATTTAAAAGTTAAATTTAAGATTAAACAAATATTATAAAAGTTATAATACAATAATTCAAAATGTTTAAAAATTTCTAAAATTAATTTTGAAAATATTATTTATTATAAGATTAATAAAATAAATGAATTAATTAAACAAGTTAATTAATTAAATACATATACATATATAATATATATAATGACATATGTTAGGTTGTCTTGAATTGTTTAAGGTAATATGAGTAGAGATGTGTGTATAAAAGAATTTTTGAAACTAATAAAAATTTAATTAAAATTGTTTAATTAAATATATTAATTAAGTTATTTAAAAAGTTAAAATACATATATGTAAGATACATGTGTACTACTATAAAGCTTATAGTATATATATTCACTATAATATGTTATAATCGAATAATATGATAATTAATCGAAGTGTTAATTAATTAAATTATTAATCCAAAAAATGGATCAACACCCTGGATTAAGTGTGAAACTGTAACGACCCAGAATTTTGGATATTTGAAATTAGAATATTTAATTGATTTTAAATATTTAAAAGGTAATTTTTAACTTGAATTTAAAATATAAGGATATATTGGATAATTTAATTATTGAATTTAATAATTGAATGTTGGTTAAATTATTGTATCTTTCATTTTAAGCTTGATAAAAATAATTTAAAGGCTTAAAAAAAGTATATTAATAATAATGAAGATAATAAAACTTTTTAAATTGAATTTAAAAGTAATTTGTTAGATTTTAAAAATATCTCGTTTGAATTGACGAGTAGAAATAGCAATCCGGGGCACAGTCTCAAAATTCGACGAAACTAGTTCTGTTGGATCCGTAATATGGTATTATTATCGGATTTCAAATTTTGTAATGTTTGGAATTACCGTTTGGTCGTACGGGATAGAAACGCGTTGAATTTTATATCGTAAATCCAATATAATAATTGGGTCCAAAAAGCTATCTTCTCCATACGATCGAATTAGGACTCGAAACCTTTTCCATTGCGTTCGGAATAGGGGTATAATATTATAAATGCCTAGCGGCACGCCTCAATAGGGGTTCGAGATTTTGAGCTACATAATCGAGACGATTTGAAATTTAATAATATATATATATATATATATGTATTTTGGACTTGACTAGGCTGTCACACCCTCTCCCATTAGCACTTTTTCCCCTCATTTTCAAAACACTATAGCCATCTTCAAACACGCTAACATCACTTCCCCCTCTTCTCTTTTTATATCACGCAACCGAGCTTTTCTCTTCAAAAATTTAACCGTTCAAAAAAATGGCCAAACAGAAAAAAAGAAAATAATAATAATAATTTGAATCGCCTGTGCGTGATTTGGCAGACATGAGGGTTTGAGCTGAAGCTCAATCTCGAGATGCAAGGCAAGGGCTTCGTGTTGTTATGATAGCGCTCGAGCTGACGTGGTCGTGAAGGGAGTTTCGTCGAAGCGTGGTGGCGATGTGGGTGAGGGAGGCAGCGCGAACAGGCCGGAGAGTTGGAAGGGTGGGGCAGCGTGTGACATCAGGGGTAGCTCGTGACCATTAGTTTGTCGCGATGTGGGTTTGTTTCACTTCGAAGCGCAGAAACATTGAAGGAGGAAGTTGGGGGTGGCCGTGGTTTTTGGCGACGTGTGATGGCAGCAGGCTAGAGTTTTTGGGGAGAGGCTGGAGTTTTTGGGGAGCAACTGTTAGAGTCGCGATGAGGCGATGGAGCGTGGATGGCTACTTCAAGTGCTGGTAATGATGGAAGAGGCAATGGTAGTGCTAGTGCTCAGACAGAGGGTAGTCGCCTAATTGGAGATTGAACATGGTTCTGTGAGTTTCCTATACTAGCAGATTGAGCAGTTGGGTTGAACAGAGGGTATCAATGGCAGTTTCTGGGTTTATGTGACTTTGAACTTAGTTTCTATGTTTGTGTACAAGTTTGGATTGAGCAGTTTTAGGGAAGAAGAAGTCACTGTAAGTTGAAGGTAAGGAAGCAGTTTTAAATTCTTTTACATTAAGTTGAGTTAAGTATAAATAAATCATTCAAGGGTTAATTGATTTCATTTATAAGTAATTAATTTAAAATAAGATAATTTACTAGTTAAGTGTCATTAGTAAATTTAATTATAATTGAAACTGAAATTGATAACTTATATACTTCAAATTTTCTTATACGAGGTTAAAATCGAACGGAATATGCAATAGAGTCAAAATTGGATCAATCAGCAAATTCGAAAATAAAGCTGAGTAAATCTCACTCATTAGGATGATAAGCATTAATTTTAAATAGTAAAATTAATTATTGGTTGTTGGTTGAATTTGATAATTATTATCGGTTGGATGTTATTATATATATAGTAGATATATATTAGTAGTTGGAGTGATTGTTCCCGCATATTTTAACGGATGAGACCCTATGCGCCCCGCATAATAGCGGATGACCCTATATACCGCGATATCCCCCTCGAAGTGAGATTGGCATTTTTATATTGTGCTAACATCTGTGGTTGCACGGAAATAGGTTGGAGGGATCCAACTGGATTCCTCAAAAATATTGAATTAAATTTCATATATATTGATATATGGTCTGTTTGAATAATCTATGGTAGATTATAGTGTGATTTGAATTTATTGGGTGTTATGGTGGTTTTGGCCTAGATTTTTGTTATTTTTAAATACCAATAATATATGTTTTGAATTTGGAAAAAAATAAAAAATGAATTTGGAAGTAAAATATTTATAGTGAAATTTGGGTTAGTTAAAAGAAATTTATTTGGGTAAAATAAATAGTTTGATTTTAAATTTGTACTTAATAATTTCGAAATATTGAAAATAGAGATTATGGAATAATGTAAATAAAAGGATTGTAAATAATAAAACTTAAGCGATATTTGTTTAAGTGTAAAAGGATTTATTTTAAAAATCAAGATTTTAAATTGTTGTGAAAATAAAAAGGAAATTTGAAATAAAATATAAAATTGTTTAACTAGGTATTAAATAAGAATTTAAAATTTTGAAATGAAAGTGGAATCGGAATTTAGTGGGGTTTGGAATATAGTTGGGTTATTTAAGGATTGATTTAAAAATGAAATTCAATTTAGAAATCGATTTATAATCGATTAAGTATTGTGAAACCGTTCTAAACGGGACGTGAGACTGTGGGATTTGTAAACAATGTTTATAAATAAAGTGAAATGATTATAGGTGGTGGATAAATTGAAATTATAAGTTCACGGTGAGGATTTATAATGAGATGGCTAAATCGGCTTAAATAATAAATGATAGATTTGTTTTTTAGAAATGTGAAAAGGGATTTACGAAATTGGGACGTAAATCAAAACTGGTGATAAATCGAGAGAGATCTATAAATATTAGATGTGTTATATTGGAATTGGAAAACATGTTTTGTCAAGAAGATGGGTTGTTTTAAAAAGGGAATTTTAATTATTAAACTAGGTAATTTAAAATGTTAACAATAGAAATAATTCAGAAAGTTAGTTATTTAAATATTTTTAAATTGTCAAAATGAAATTTAAGTTTATAAATAAGTCTTGTAAATCGATTAGAATTTTATTAATAAATTTAAATTTAATTATTGTTTCAAAGTATTTTAATTGTTTAAAGTATATTTAATTATTAATTAAGTTAGTTTAAATGAGTTGGCTTTAAGTTAATTATTATTTAAGAATTAATCAATATTATTATTTTAAAAGATAAATTATTCAATATTAATATTATATAAAAACTTTTATTTAAAGAGTATTTTCCAAAATTTAACTTGGAAATTTATATATAAATTTTATTAGTATTATTTTGAGAAAATTATTGTGACGACCGCCCATGACCCCTGCACTAAACATAGAGATAGTGCGCTGATAAGTGTGCCAATAGAGAATACTAAACATGGAAATTTAATTGTTTAATCGTATTACTCACAGCGCATGGATAAAATACAATAGAGAATATATATAGTGAAGCATCTCAAAATAGAATCTCATCAATTAAGCTTCATAATAGTTGAATATAAACATCTGAATAGTCAATACATCAAGCCTCACTACATATCACTCAGAGAATTATACAAAGCAGCGGAACATCCAGTACATATAGTAAGAAAATAATATGCAAGCCTCCAGCTCGTCTTCGTCATCAGCATCGTCGGAAACTAAGAACAGCACCTGTCACCTGCTACCTAGTCTGCCCATCCCAAAGCGGATGAACAACCCAAGGCAATAAGAGTTAAACATAAAGCCTTGAGTCAGACAACAGTCTTAGTGAGCAGTAAATTAACTAACAACATACCAAATGAGCATAAAGGAAAAAGGAATAGGAATCCAACCCTCCCACTCCCCCTCTTTCTACAGTGATAGCCCCCAGACACACTAAGCAGAAATAAACATAGCAAAGCAGACATTTAAAGTAAAGCGATTATCACTCGAGTCAAGGTCAACATTTTCCAAGTACAAACCCCCAAGGCCTAAACCAAGATTAGATAAGCACCCAGAAAACATTGCTCTTGAGACCGAATGACGATACAACCAAACATCCATGACTCTGGCTATCACTGTTATCATTGCTTCGATGCCACCGTTAATTGAATGATCGGCACATTCTTTCAGCCGTCCGTCAAGGGTTAATGGCAACCCCGGTTCTAGACATAACTCTGCACGTCGTCGCAGCCCACGCCTAGGACTATCGAATCTGCCGAGAGTACTCGACTACAATCATAGTCTTTAGGGACTATCAAATCTGCCCAGCGTACTCTTGCTTTGAGCCTGCTAGAACCTTCAACAACAATGAAATCTCAGCCTTCTAGTCATCCTCCTCGATGACTATTCTCATACTAGCTCAAGCGCCTCTCGAGCAAACCATTATCCTCAAACCCGAACCATTTCACCGAGTTATCAACATTCTTGGAATGATCCCGTCTGGATTAAACCAAGGCTATCTCGCATCATGCCTCGCTTCATCTCATCATAGCAAAGCCTCATCCAACATCATCATCAAATCTATCCATATGAGCTTTATCATCCACATCATATGCCACGAGCAGCTTTCCTTATTCAAGAGCCTTTCCCTTAGCTTTTGAATCATCTTCAACCAACTTGTCCAAATCAAATCATCAATTAACTAATTTACAACAATCAATAAAGTCAAACATTAATCCAAGTAATCAAGCATTCAAACATGATCTAATAAACAATTATAACAATAATGGCAATCTTGTAAATAAAGAGTCTAAATCTAACAAGCATGAAACATGAGCAATATCTCTACAACTTGATGAATGAACTTGCATAGGTTAACATGTAGTAAAATGGATGTCAAATCATCATGAACAATAGATCTACACTTAAGTTTATGAAAATGCATGGAAATCACTATTTTAACACCAAATCAAGCCATCAATCCAATATACTCCTTTGGATCCGTGTGAGAGATAATCACCACTCACCAAATCACCTAAACACTTTAAAAGCAACACACTTCAGATCTGGACAGCGAAAGATCTAACTCGATCTATCACAATCCCGCTTCAAACGATGAAATCTCTCTTCGATGGATGAAGATCTTCAACTTTAGCTCTTGGATCTTCGATCTTGGATGGAAGGAAGTACTAAATCAAAGTGGAGAAAAGTAGTGAAGAAGTGTAGAATTCAAGCTCTCAAAATGGCAGCACTTCGTCGCTTCAAAAATCCCGCTCTAAAAAAATGAAGATATCCCACGTATTTATAGGCAGTTCCTTAGGTCGTTCGCCCTTAGGTCGTCCACGACCTAAAAATTGCCGACCTAACAATCGCCGACCTAAAAACCCCGACCTAACGACCTAACGACCCAAGCCTATGCGCATCCACGACCTAACGACCTAACGACCCAAGCCTATGCGCATCCACGACCTAACGAGTTAGCAGATACTACGACTTAACTTCATAAGCCCTTCCGCGACCTACGACCTAACACTCACGCAAATGCGCGACCTAACTGAGATTCCGACCTAACGACTTAGCCTTTACGCGACCTAACTAGCATATAGCAACCTGATATAGGTCGCTCACGACCTAACTAAATCATAGGTCGCTCACGACCCAACTATACACAAAATCTACCTTAGGTCGCATACGACCTAACTTCATTACAGGGCTACATAGGTCGCTTACGACCTAAACTACAACAACTGAAATCCTTAGGTCGCTCGAACGACCTACCTCCCTTAGGTCGCTAACCTGCTTATGCCGCTAACTCCTATGCCGCTTATCTCGTTAAGTCGCTATCCCCCTTAAGTCGCTCACTAATGCTACCAACTTCCTTAGGTCGCTCGACCGACCTAAACTATAACACGTCCTAACTATCACACGCCCTAACTCCTTAGGTCGTTCCAAACCCTTAAGTCGTATACTCCTTAGGTCGTCAACTTCCTTAGGTCGCTCACCTAAGCCACTAAGTCGCTCCATAACCCAACCTGCTACACGACCTAACTTTGGACGACTTAAACTCTGGTTGACTTAACAACACTAACCGACTTATCAACAATACTACCTAATGACAACAGTTTTACGATGTTTCGATCCGTAAAAATACGGGTCGTTACATTCTCTCCCCCTTAGGAATTTCGCCCCCGAAATTCCAAACAAACAAGAGCAATCAAAACTATTCTGCATGCCTACCATCCATAGCAATCAACAAACCATGCATCCAATTCTAGCCTAGCATGCAGAATTCTAAGACTAGAACAAGTTACAATGTCGTGAGATGCCACGACACCTTATGGCCATACCTCGAAGAGTTCAGGATGAGCTGCCTTCATCCTCTCTTCCACCTCCCATGTACAGTCCTTAACATCATCACTCCATTGTATCTTGAGCAACCTAACTATCTTCCTCCTAAGCTGTTTCGTGTCAGTTTCCACAACACGAAGCGGCCTACAAGGTCTCTTTTCGACTGGATCGACTTCAAAATCTTCACAGCTATCAGCAGAAACCACCGTATTCGAGTCGTGCACATACTTCTGTAGATATGATACATGAAAAACATTGTGCACACTCGACATCTTTTCTGGTAACTCCAATTTGTAGGCGAGCTTTCCAATTCACTCGATAATTGGGAATGGTCTAACAAATCTCGGTGTCAATTTTCCTTTCTTCCCGAATCGAATAACATTCTTCAGTGGAGAAATCTTCACAAAAACCATATCACCTACGTCGAATTCCAAATCCTTACGATGCTTATCGGCATAACTTTTCTGTCGGTCTTGGGCTGCCTTCATTCGTTGCCGAATGATCTCTATGCAATCTGAGGTCTGTTGAGTCATTTCTGGCCCAAGTATCAGCTTTTCTCCTGTTTCTAACCAGCATGTCGGAGAGTTACATGGTCTTCCATACAATGCTTCATACGGTGCCATACCAATGCTTGACTGGTAACTGTTATTATACGAAAATTCCACCAAATGAAGATGATCTTCCCACGATCCTCCGAAATCTAAAACACAAGCTCTAAGGAGATCTTCCAAAACTCGATTGACTCTCTCGGTCTGACCATCTGTTTGGGGGTGATAAGCTATACTCAAACACAACTCGGTTCCCAAAACTTCCTGGAAGCTCTTCCAAAATCCACTAGTGAACAATGGGTCTCGATCGCTCACTATACTCCTCGGAATACCATGGAATCGAACTATCCACTTAACATACAGCTCAGCCAATTTCGATGCAGTCCTAGTTGATCGAACAGGAATGAATCTTGCACTCTTAGTCAAACGATCTACGATGACCCAAATTCCCTCATTTCCCGCACTTGTTCTAGGTAGTCCATCGATAAAATCCATCGATATTTGCTCCCACTTCCATGTAGGAACTTCTAATGGCTGAAGCAATCCACTGGGATTCTTCTGCTCGGCTTTTACCAACTGGCAGTTCATGCACATGGAAATAAAATTTCCAACATCCTTCTTCATACCTTCCCAATAATAGGTTCTCTTCATATCCCGATACATCTTATTTCCACCTGGATGAATTGTCAGCTTCGAGTGATGACTTTCCTTCAGAAATTCATCTCTCAATTCATCTATATTGGGAACAACTAGTCGTCCCTGCTTCCAAAGCCAACCCTCTCGATCGACCTCAAATCCTTTATCCTTTTCTGGATCCAATCCAGATTCCAAATCATGGATAATCTTGACAAGCTTATCGTCTTGCTTTTGGCTCTCGCCAATTCTTTCCACAAGAGTAGGTCTTATCGATAAGTTTGCCAACATCTCAGGTTCCAATTCACATCTAGGCCTGAAGTCAAATCCAGCTAAATACTCGAGATTCTTCCATTCTGAAAACATGGCTCCCAATCCTGCATGTCTTTGACTTAACGCATCTGCCACTGCGTTACCCTTTCCCGGAGTATAGGCTATACTAAAATCATATGATGCCAAAAACTCTAGCCATCGTTGCTATCGAAGATTCAAATCCTTTTGGGAGAAAAGATACTTCAACGACTTATGATCTGTAAACAACTCGAATCGAACTCCCAATAGATAATGTCTCCATATCTTCAGAGCAAATACAATTGCCGCTAACTCCAAATCATAAGTCGGATAATTCCTTTCATGCGGCTTTAGTTGTCGACTTGCATACGCAACAACTCTATTCTTCTACATCAGCACTGCTCCAAGTCCAGTACCACATGCGTCGGTGTAAACCACCATCTCTTCATTTCCACTTGGAATAATCAAAACAGGAGCACTTGTCAGTAGCTCTTTCAGGATTCCGAAAGCTTGCTCACACTTAGCATCCCATCTGAATACTTGATTCTTTTTCGTCAATCCTGTTAATGGTGCAGCTACCTTGGAAAAGTCTTTGATAATCGGCGATAATATCCTGCTAATCCAAGAAAACTTCTCACATCAGATGCATTCTTAGGTCTAACCCAATCCTGAATTGCTGCCACCTTAGCGGGATCAACTGCTATTCCGCTTCCAGAGATAAGATGGCCTAAGAACCTCACTTCGCTCTTCCAGAAGTGACACTTCGAAAACATAGCCTTCAGCTGATGTTTCCGTAAGATTTCCAAAACAATACGCAAGTGCTTCTTGTGCTCTTCTTCAGTTTTGGAGTAAATCAAAATATCATCCACGAACACTAGTACGAACTTGTTCAACCGATCTCTGAACACTCTATTCATAAGATCCATAAAATATGCTGGTGCATTGGTCAATCCAAACGGCATTACCAGCCACTCAAAGAAACCGGATGGTGTCCTGAAAGCAGTCTTCGGCACACTATCCTTAGCCACACTTAACTGGTGAAATCCCATTGCCAAATCCATTTGAGAAAACACCTTAGCTTCGCGAAGCTGATCAAACAAGTCATCTATTCTCGGCAATGGATACTTGTTCTTCTTAGTCACTTTATTCAGCTCACGATAATCCACACACAACCTCAACGATCCATCCGCTTTGGTTACAAACACAACTGGTGCACCCCATTCGGACACACTACGCCGAATGAATCCTTTCTGTAACAGATCATCAACTTGCACCCTCAACTCTTGCTGTTCCCTAGGCGCCATCCGCCTAAGAAGCATCACAACAGGTCTGGCTCCTTCAACTAGATCGATACGAAACTCAATCTATCTATGCGGCGGTAACCCTTTGACCTCATCAAAGACATCCTCAAATCCATTAGCGATTGGCACCGATGACAGTCCATCCCGTGGAACAACCAACGAATACATGAAGCTCATGAAGACGCCTTCCTCATGCTTACATCGTATCACAACCTTTTGCCCTTCCACATTCTCGACTGTCACCTCCAACCTTTCACAATCCACCTTTGCCGCATACTTCCTAAGCCAGTCCATACCCAAAATAATTCTGAACCCCGCAAAGTTCAGAACAAAACAATCACAAACAAAAGAGCAATCATGACTCGATACAATCAGACCACGGCATAGCATACACAGACAAGACGAACCCCCAACTGGATTAGTCACAACCAATGGTCTATCAACGATATCCAGTTCTAAACCCAACCAGCCTACAAGTTCATTACAAACAAAAAAATGTGACGCCCCAGTATCAAATAACACTCTAACCGGAACACCACATATGGAAAGAGTACCTTGAACCACCACACTCTTTCCTTTCTCTTCAGCGGTAGGAGCTTTCGAAGATGATGGAACAGCCCCCAAAGCATAAGCTTGCACAATCTGCTTGTCCTTCCGCGGTTCTGGACAATTCTTCCTGATATGCCCCGACTTGTCACAGTTGTGGCACTTAACCGGCACCTTCGGATTCTTACAATCCCTAGAGAAATGGCCCTTCTGCTGACAATTGTAGCAGGTCACTTCGCCCTTTGGCTTCTTCTGGCCATCCTTACCCTTTTGTTGCTGCTGCTTCCTCTTCTTGTTTCCACCCTGCTGTGGTTTAGACTCTTCCTTAGTTACAGCAACAACAGATCCTTCTTTAGGAAACAGATTCTCATGCCTGAGAGCTTTCTCCACAAGCTTCTCGAATGGATCGTCCAGATGATCCACCAACTGCCTCCCAAGATAACTATCCAAACCTGTCACAAACTTCTCGTTCTTTTGATAAGGAGATTCAATATACGACCGGGCATACTTGGACAAAGCTTCAAACTCAGAAACATACTCAAGAACTGGTCTCCCACCCTGCTTGAGCTCCACAAACTTCTTGAACTGAACAGACTTCTGAGCCGTAGAAATGAACTTAGCTTCAAATCTGGCTTGGAATTGCTCCCAAGTAATTTCTTCCTCCGGAGTATCAATGGTGATAGAGTTCCACCAGTCAGAAGCTCTCCCTTGAAGCTGTCTTGATGCGAGCTTCCTTTTTATTGCATCCTCGATTCCCAAATCACCAAAGATTCTTCTACAAGCATCTATCCATCTCTGGACTTCAATGGTTGACTCTGTTCCCAAGAAAACCTTCCCTCCAAGAGCAGTATAATCTTTACACAGCTTAGAAAAATCCACCGGTTTTGGAGTTTGAACTTGAACTCCAACATCTACTGATGGCCCCGGAGCTGGCATCCTTCTCATGATCGAAGTCATCATAGCTTCGAACATAGCAACATAATCAGCAACCCCCTCAGTAGCACGGCCTTCCCTAGCAGCTGGTCTCCCTCTTCGACTCATTCTTAATATCTATAAAAAGGAATGATTAATACACCTTGAGAACAACTGCGTAAAGGGTTCAAATCATTCTAAGCTACTATATTATATATAGTAATCATCCATCAAAATACAATTACGTCTCTCATACGTAGTTACGTCAATGAGCGTTAGGTAAAATCGATTAACCAATGCTCTGATACCAAATGTGACGACCGCCCATGACCCCTGCACTAAACATAGAGATAGTGCGCTGATAAGTGTGCCAGGAAGCCATGGACGATTGCCAAGGTAAATTAAAAACAGCAGAATCTATCGTATTACTCACAGCGCATGGATAAAATACAATAGAGAATATATATAGTGAAGCATCTCAAAATAGAATCTCATCAATTAAGCTTCATAATAGTTGGATACAAACATCTGAATAGTCAATACATCAAGCCTCACTACATATCACTCAGAGAATTATACAAAGCAGCGGAACATCCAGTACATATAGTAAGAAAATAATATGCAAGCCTCCAGCTCGTCTTCGTCATCAGCATCGTCGGAAACTAAGAACAGCACCTGTCACTTGCTACCTAGTCTGCCCATCCCAAAGCGGATGAACAGCCCAAGGCAATAAGAGTTAAACATAAAGCCTTGAGTCAGACAACAGTCTTAGTGAGCAGTAAATTAACTAACAACATACCAAAAAAGCATAAAGGAAAAAGGAATAGGAATCCAACCCTCATACTCCACCTCTTTCTACAGTGATAGCCCCCAGACACACTAAGCAGAAATAAACATAGCAAAGCAGACATTTAAAGTAAAGCGATTATCACTCGAGTCAAGGTCAACATTTTCCAAGTACAAACCCCCAAGGCCTAAACCAAGATCAGATAAGCACCCAGAAAACATTGCTCTTGAGACCGAATGACGATACAACCAAACATCCATGACTCTGGCTATCACTGTTATCATTGCTTCGATGCCACCGTTAATTGAATGACCGACGCATTCTTTCAGTCGTCCGTCAAGGGTTAATGGCAACCCCAGTTCTAGACATAACTCCGCACGTCGTCGCAGCCCGCGCCTAGGACTATCGAATCTGCCCAGAGTACTCGACTACAATCATAGTCTTTAGGGACTATCGAATCTGCCTAGCGTACTCTTGCTTTGAGCCTGCTAGAACCTTCAACAATAATGAAATCTCAGCCTCCTAGTCATCCTCCTCGACGACTATTCTCATACTAGCTCAAGCGCCTCTCGAGCAAACCATTATCCTCAAACCCGAACCATTTCACCGAGTTATCAACATGCTTGGAATGATCCCGTCTGGATTAAACCAAGGCTATCTCGCATCATGCCTCGCTTCATCTCATCATAGCAAAGCCTCATCTCAACATCATCATCAAATCTATCCATATGAGCTTTATCATCCACATCATATGCCACGAGCAGCTTTCCTTATTCAAGAGCCTTTCCCTTAGCTTTTGAATCATCTTCAACCAACTTATCCAAATCAAATCATCAATTAACTAATTTACAACAATCAATCAAGTCAAACATTAATCCAAGTAATCAAGCATTCAAACATGATCTAATAAACAATTATAACAATAATGGCAATCTTGTAAATAAAGAGTCTAAATCTAACAAGCATGAAACATGAGCAATATCTCTACAACTTGATGAATGAACTTGCATAGGTTAACATGTAGTAAAATGGATGTCAAATCATCATGAACAATAGATCTACACTTAAGTTTATGAAAATGCATGGAAATCACTATTTTAACACCAAATCAAGCCATCAATCCAATATACTCCTTTGGATCCGTGTGAGAGATAATCACCACTCACCAAATCACCTAAACACTTTAAAAGCAACACACTTCAGATCTGGACAGCGAAAGATCTAACTCGATCTATCACAATCCCGCTTCAAATGATGAAATCTCTCTTCGATGGATGAAGATCTTCAACTTTAGCTCTTGGATCTTCGATCTTGGATGGAAGGAAGTACTAAATCAAAGTGGAGAAAAGAAGTGAAGAAGTGTAGAATTCGAGCTCTCAAAATGGCAGCACTTCGTCGCTTCAAAAATCCCGCTCTAAAAAAATGAAGATATCCCACGTATTTATAGGCAGTTCCTTAGGTCGTTCGCCCTTAGATCGTCCACGACCTAAAAATTGCCGACCTAACAATCGCCGACCTAAAAACCCCGACCTAACGACCTAACGACCCAAGCCTATGCGCATCCACGACCTAACGACCTAACGACCCAAGCCTATGCACATCCATGACCTAACGAGTTAGCAGATACTACGACTTAACTTCATAAGCCCTTCCGCGACCTACGACCTAACACTCACGCAAATGCGCGACCTAACTGAGATGCCGACCTAACGACTTAGCCTTTACGCGACCTAACTAGCATATAGCAACCTGATATAGGTCGCTCACGACCTAACTAAATCATAGGTCGCTCACGACCTAACTATACACAAAATCTACCTTAGGTCGCATACGACCTAACTTCATTACAGGGCTACATAGGTCGCTTACGACCTAAACTACAACAACTGAAATCCTTAGGTCACTCGAATGACCTACCTCCCTTAGGTCGCTAACCTGCTTATGCCGCTAACTCCTATGCCGCTTATCTCGTTAAGTCGTAATCCCCCTTAAGTCGCTCACTAATGCTACCAACTTCCTTAGGTCGCTCGACCGACCTAAACTATAACACGTCCTAACTATCACACGACCTAACTCCTTAGGTTGTTCCAAACCCTTAAGTCGTCTACTCCTTAGGTCGTCAACTTCCTTAGGTCGCTCACCTAAGCCACTAAGTCGCTCCATAACCCAACCTGCTACACGACCTAACTCTGGACGACTTAAACTCTGGTTGACTTAACAACACTAACCGACTTATCAACAATACTACCTAATGACAACAGTTTTACGATGTTTCGATCCGTAAAAATACGGGTCGTTACAATTATCAAATAAAGTTATAGGGAAGTAATGGTATACTTTCATGGCGAAATCGGAGGCAGAGATTGCTTGGAGTTAAGTTTTGGATTTCTCTGGGATAGAGACGTAACCATCAAGCTATGAATCCATGGTTGATACCGCGTGGTGCTTTCCATAATTATTTTAAAAAGTTTTCAAATATTTTTGAATAGAATAGTTAGTGAACGTACTTACTCCGATGAGATAAGTACATACCCTTTGGTAAAGAGATTTATTTTATTTAAAATTAAATAAAATGAGACTTGTTGTTTTCAGTGGAAAATGAAATATTTGGTTAAATGATTTTTTATTTGATAGTTAAATAACCGACTATCAAATTTGGATCCAAAACATAACTTTGGGAATATCTAGGAGAAACACGGGAATTATATGGTATAGTTACCATTCGACATGCTATACTGTACGTATAAACTTGTTTCGTTCTTCTAGGACGATAATAAGGAAATCCGTCAAGTAACGGTTAGGAGGTGATCTCTGATCTTATTTTTGTATGTTTATTTCCTAAAAACCGGGGTTGAGTTTACCGAAAATATCAAACATTGTTTTCGAAGAGACCGGGATCAGATAAGTTATCCGAAAACCACTTCGATCCAATGAGTATGTTTTCAAAGTGAAAACAAGAGCATGGAAGCAAAGTTGGAGCAGTGAAGTGCAAGGGCTAATCGTTACTAATCCTGAGGATGATTCCAAAATGGATGTAGCAGGAATAGTGCCTTCGGTTTCGTTCAGACCCAGAACGGACTTGTATGGACGAATGCTATCAGTACATTGTCATTGGAGGACAATGAGCATTCTAAGTGAAAATTCCTTTTAATGCCAATCGTAGCCTCTAGCCTCATCAACCGGGAATAACTGAAAATCAGCGGAGATGCAGCAAGGCTAAGTGGGTCGCACCCAATTAGGGTATGTTTATCACCTTTCTAGACACCCTCAGATATTATTACTACGGTGCACGGAAGGACTCGGAAAGGGTGGGAACACCCGGGGTGATAGCATATTTGGTCTATCCAGGTTAGGGGTAGTCCGGTCTTGTGTTGCAGGGGATCCCGGTGTGGTCCTTGGTACATTTTTTCTAGATGTGTACTGTGATAGGTGGTACCCCAGTGCCTAGTCATTCGTATGGAATCTATTCTCCAATAAGCGCCGTACGATTTTGATTGTGCCCAACTATGCTGGAACGTGAGATGCAAGCATTTCAGCTATTTTCTATTTACTTGTTTAGACACTATTATAATATCAGATTATTTTGATATAAAATGTTTGGTTATCGTAAGGTAAAAACCCGTCGTGTTTATGTGTGGCATGGTCTTACGAGATACCTTTGTTTTCAAAGGATTTTGGTAACTTTAATAATTCAAATTGAGTGTGTTTTCTCACGTTGGTTTTCCAGACTGACTCGGGTGTTATTTTATTATAATGCTTAGTTCAGACCGAGTATTACAGATACAGGATAGGATGCTACGGAGCTCAGGAGACGAGCTGGATGACGAAGACATTTATACGTATTTTATTTTATCCCGCTGTGTATTGTATGCTGTATATTCAGCATTTATGAGGATAAGTTATTATAACTGTCCAGTATTGAGTTATTGATGTGTTGTACTCTGATGATGTAATGTATAAATAACTGTTATAGTTCTTTTTCATAAAGACCAGTTGTTATCTATTATATATTGTTCCGCTGCGATTGTGAGATTTTGTGTTGTTATTTCTATTTTCTTCTTCTACCTCTTTCTTCTTTTCCCTAATCATCTGGTATTTCCGGCATTCGATTGCTCGGCATGTAATACAGTGAACTTATTGATGTCAATTTTCGAGCATCGAAAATCCAGGCCGTGACACTTGGTATCAGAGCTGAAGGTTAAGCGAGAACCTTGGCTTTGATGGAGTAACTCATTAGAGATAGGGTCAGTTGCACCCTAGAATGAGTTTGAGTGTATTAATAGATATGAGCGCGTATCTGTTAGTGAATATAAAATTGTTTTATATTGTGTTGATTGATCTATTGAGTGGCTTATGGATTCTGGTCAATACGAGTAATTAACGTTATTGATAGGGATCTCTAAACACTATAACAGAACAATTTGACACGATATTGTTTTGAAATGGGGTAAATGAAATAATTTTACCCAAATTATTTTTATATATATAAAGGAATAATTTTTTGAAATTATTATAGGTGTATATGGTGTGCTTGGTTGTTAGCAAATGATAATATTAAACCATTATCATTTGTTGTTGTGGTGATTGAATAAAAAATTGATATTATAATCATAGTTAAGAAATAATTTCATACAATGGGATGGAATTATGAAAATATGGTTTATAAAAATGATTTATAAAGGATTTAAAGGTTGGAAATTTGGGAATTTAATTCCCTTTGGTTTTGAAATGTTTTTCAAAGTCTCGGAAAATAAAAGTGATGTTATTTGGAGAAAATGTTTTTAAATTGAAAATATTTAAAAATGATTTTAAAAAGAGATAAAAGCACTGAACTCACTTCGGTCGCTGGAAAATAATTTCGGTGATGACTGCAGCATATCGACCTTCATTTTCGAGTTTCCAAAGAAGAATTGCTACCTTAATGATTTGCATTGAAGTTTTGGTTTGGTAAAACTGATTTGACTTTGAAATTCACAGGAATAATTTGATATACCAAAGGTTGTGTGTGTGTATATGCGATTTCAAATATGATATGATTTGAAATAATTTGGGAATAAGGAGTTTAACTCTGGGATGTTTATTTAAAAATGTTTTATGGAATATGAGTAAGTTGGGTGACTTATAAAAATGTGAAATTTGATTTTGGAATGGAATTAAACTTAACTTAAGTCAAGTATAAAAGGAATTCTGAAATTAAGCCTAAGTAGGCTAAATGGAGTAAGTATTGAAAATAGAATTTACTAAGATTGGAAATAAAATTAGTAAATGAACTAAATAATTTAACTAGTAAGTAAATGGAATTGAAATTGAATATTGGAATGATATTTAACTTGAATTATGTTAAATAAAGTGAAATTGAAAATTTAGTTTGAGTTGGACTAAATAAACTAAATTCTGGAAATAGAATTGATTGAGTTAAAGTGAATATAGACTTAAGTGTGAAGTGATAATTAACCATAAGAAGTTGCATGAGATGTTTATAAGCGTAAGTGAGGTTTATGAAGTGATCCACAAATGAATTAATGTGGAGAGGAATGAGTTAACTATAGAATTTGATGAAATAAATTCTCAAGCGAGATTAGTATGAAGAGGAATATACTAAGTAAGTATTTAAATGAAGATTAAATAAAAGGTGTGCAAAATAATAGTTGTGGATAATTGATTGAAATGAAATAAATGAGAATAAAAGAAATTGATATGGCTAGGAATCCATTGAGATAAATACGTAAGTTGTACGTATATTATTTTATTCGCATGACGATTTGATCCAGATTCGAGCACAGAATTTCGAGATAGTCTATATCGATCCGAGTTATGAGTTTTCACTCGATTTTCGATGGCGAACCTTGGATATGGAATTTTGACTAATTCTGAGATTCTCTATCATATTATATGGCTATGCAAGGAGAATGACGGTTTCTAATCAAGAAACCAGATCCGAGTCCGCATTACAAAGTTGTGGGAACGATACTAGTTCGGAAGTGAAATTGTGTGATCGAGTGAGCGATCGGATTTGTATTGCGTACGGGTAGTATATGTACATCGTATGGGTTTTAGTGAAATAAATATTGGAAATTGAAAACGCTGAATAAAATGATTTTGAATTATATGATTGGACATCATTAGTAAATTAGATGCAGGTATTCAAAAGCAAAAGCTAAATTGATGTCTTCGATTTCAGAAGTAAAATTTAACCGCCCAACAAAAAGGTACATGTTTAAATTGTGTTTGATTTGATGATTTTGTGATTGAGCCACTTGGCTTTTGTTTTAAGCTTGATAAAAATAATTTAAAGGCTTATAAAATTTATATTAATAATAATGAAGATAATAAAACTTTTTAAATTGAATTTAAAAGTGATTTGTTAGATTTTAAAAATATCTCGTTTGAATTGACGAGTAGAAATAGCGATCCGGGGCACAGTCTTGGAATTCGATGAAACCAGTTCCGTTGGATCTGTAATAGTGTATTATTATCGGATTTCAAATTTCGTAAGTTTGGAGTTATCGTTTGGTCGTACGGGATAGAAACGTGTTGAATTTTATATCGTAAATCCAATATAATAATTGGGTCCAAAAAGTTATCTTCTCCATATGATCGAATTAGGACTCGAATCCTTTTCCATTGCGTTCGGAATAAGGGTATAACATTATAAACGCCTAGCGGCACGTCTCGATAGGGGTTCAAGATTTTGAGCTACGTAATCGAGACGATTTGAAAATTAAATTATATATATATATATATATATATATTGGACTTGACTAGGCTGTCACACCCTCTCTCATCCGCACTTTTTCCCCTCATTTTCAAATCACTTTAGCCATCTTCAAACACGCTAACATCACTTCCCCCTCTTCTCTTTTTATATCACGCAACCGAGCTTTTCTCTTCAAAAATTTAACCGTTCAAAAAAGAAAAGAAAATGGCCGAACAGATAAATGGAAAATAATAATAATAATAATTTGAATCGCCTGTGCGTGATTTGGTAGACACGAGGGTTCGAGCTCAAGCTCAAGCTCGAGACGCGAGGCAAGGGCTTTGTGTTGTTATGATGGCGCTCGAACTGACGTGGTCGTGGGGGGAGTTTCGCCGAAGCGTGGTGGCGAGGCGGGTGAGGGAGGCGGCACGACAAGGCCGGAGAGTTGGTGGCGGTGAGGCAGCGTGCAACGTCAGGGGTAGGTCGCGACCATTAGTTTGTCGCGATGTGGGTTCATTGCACTCGAAGCGCGGAAACATCGAAGGAGGAAGTTGGGGGTGGTCGTGGTTTTTGGCGACGTGTTATAGCAGCAGGCTGGAGTTTTTGGGGAGCGACTGTTAGAGTTGCGATGAGGCGATGGAGCATGGATGGCAACTTTAAGTGCTGGTAATGATGGAAGAGGCAATGGTAGTGCTAGTGCTCAGACAGAGGGTAGTCGCCTAATTGGAGATTGAACATGGTTCTGTAGTTTCTTATACTAGCGGATTGAGCAGTTGGGTTGAACAGAGGGTAGCAATGGCAGTTTTTAGGTTTATGTGAATTTGAACTTAGTTTCTGTGTTTGTGTACAAGTTTGGATTGAGCAATTTTAGGGAAGAAGAAGTCATTGTAAGTTGAAGGTAAGGAATTAGTTTTAAATTATTTTACATTAAGTTGAGTTAAGTATAAATAAATCATTCAAGGATTAATTGATTTCATTTATTAGTAATTAATTTAAAATAAGATAATTTACTAGTTAAGTGTCTTTAGTAAATTTAATTATAATTGAAACTGAAATCGATAACTTGTATACTTCAAATTTTCTTATATGAGGTTAAAATCGAACGGAATGTGCAATAGAGTCAAAATTAGATCGATCGGCAAATTCGAAATTAAAGGTGAGTAAATCTCACTCATTTGGATGATAATCATTAATTTTAAATAGTAAAATTAATTATTGGTTGTTGGTTGAATTTGATAATTATTATCAGTTGGATGTTATTACATATATAGTAGATATATATTAGTAGTTGGAGTGATCGTTCCCACATATTTTAGTGGATGAGACCCTATGTGCCCCGCATAATAGTGGATGACCCTATATACCGCGATATCCCCCCTCGAAGTAGGATTGGTATTTTTGTATTGTACTAACATCTGTGGTTGCAGGGAAACAGGTTGGAGGGATCCAACTGGATTCCTCAAAAATATTGAATTAAATTTCATATATATTGATATATGGTCTGTTTGAATAATCTTTGGTAGATTATAGTGTGATTGGAATTTATTGGGTACTATGGTGGTTATGGCCTAGATTTTTTGGTATCTTTAAATATCAATAATATATGTTTTGAATTTGGAAAAAAAGATAAAGAATAAAAAAAGAAATTGGAAGTAAAATATTTATAGTGAAATTTGGATTAGTTAAAAGAAATTTATTTGGGTAAAATAAATAGTTTGATTTTAAATTTGTACTTAATAATTTCGGAATATGGAAAATAGAGATTTTGGAATAATGTAAATAAAAGGATTGTAAATAATAAAACTTAAGCGATATTTGTTTAAGTGTAAAAGGATTTATTTTAAAAATCAAGATTTTAAATAGTTGCGAAAATAAAAAGGAAATTTGAAATAAAATATAAAATTGTTATACTAGGTATTAAATAAGAATTTAAAATTTTGAAATGAAAGTGGAATCGGAATTTGGTGGGGTTTGGAATATAGTTGGGTTATTTAAGGACTGATTTGAAAATGGAATTCAATTTAGAAATCGATTTATAATCGATTAAGTATTATGAAACTGTTATAAACGGGACACGAGACTATGGGATTTATAAACAATGTTTATAAATAAAGTGAAATGATTATCGGTGGATAAATTGAAATTATAAGTTCACGGTGAGGATTTATAATGAGATGGCTAAATCGGCTTAAATAATAAATGATAGATTTGTTTTTTAGAAATGTGAAAAGGGATTTACGAAATTGGGACGTAAATCAAAACTGGTGATAAATCGAGAGAGGTTTATAAATATTAGATGTGTTATATTGGAATGGGAAAACATGTTTTGTCGAGAAGATGGGTTATTTTAAAAAGGGGATTTTAATTATTATACTAGGTAATTTAAAATGTTAACAATAGAAATATTTCAGAAAGTTAGTTATTTAAATATTATTAAATTGTCAAAATGAAATTTAAGTTTATAAAAAAGTCTTGTAAATCGATTAGAATTTTATTAATAAATCTAAATTTAATTATTGTTTCAAAGTTATGTAATTATTTTAATTGTTTAAGGTATATTTAATTATTAATTAAGTTAGTTTATAATGAGTTGGCTTTAAGTTAATTATTATTTAAGAATTAATCAATATTATTATTTTAAAAGATAAATTATTCAATGTTAACATTTTATAATAACTTTTATTTAAAGAGTGTTTGCTAAAATTTAACTTGGAAATTTATATAGAAATTTTATTAACTATTATTTTGAGAAAATTATCAAATAAAGTTTTCAGGAAGTAATTGTATACTTTCATGGCGAAATCGGAGGCAGAGATTGGCTGCAGTTAAGTTTTGGATTTCTCTGGGATAGAGACGTAATCATTGAGCTACAAATCCATGGTTGATACCGCGTGGTGCTTTCCATAATTATTTTAAAAAAAATTAAATATTTTGAAAAGAATGGTTAGTGAACGTACTTACTTCGATGAGATAAGTACATACCCTTTGGTAAAGAGATTTAATTTATTTAAAATTAAATAAAATGAGACTTGGTGTTTTCAGTGGAAAATGAAATATTTGGTTGAATGATTGTTTATTTGATAGTTAAACAACCGGCTATCAAATCGGGACCCGAAACATAACTTTTGGAATATATAGGAGAAACACGGGAATTATATGGTACAGTTACCGTTCGAGGTGCTTTACTGTACGTATAAACTCGTTTCGTTCTTCTAGGACGATAATAAGGAAATCCATCCACTAAAGGTTAGGAGGTGATCTCCGATCTTATTTTCGTCTATTTATTTCCTAAAGAACCGGGGTTGAGTTTACTGCAAAATTTCGAACGTTTGGTTTTGAAGAGACCGGGATCAGATAAGTTATCCGAAAACCACTTCGATCCAACGAGTACATTTTCGAAGTGAAAACAAGAGCATGAAAGCGAAGTTGGAGCAGTGAAGTGCAAGGGCTAATCGCTACTAATCCTAAGGATGATTCCAAAATGGATGTAGTAGGAATAGTGTCATCGGTTTCGTTCATACCCAGAACGGACTTGTATGAATGAATGCTATCAGTACATTGTCATTGGAGGACAATGAGCATTCTAAGTGAAAATTCCTTTTAAAAGGTAATCGTAGCCTCTAGCCTCATCAATCGGGAATGACTGAAAATCAGGGGAGATGCAGCAAGGCTAAGTGGGTCACACCCAATTAGGGTATGTTTATCACCTTTCTAGATACCCTCAGATATTATTACTACGGTGCGCGAAAGGACTCGGAAAGGGTGGGAACACCCGGGGTGATAGCTTATTCGGTCTATCCAGGTTAGGGGTAGTTCCGTCTTGTGTTGCAGGGGATCCCGGTGTGGTCCACGGTACATTTTTTCTAGATGTGTACTGTGATAGGTGGTACCCCAGTGCCTAGTCATTCGTATGGAATCCATTCTCCAATAAGCACCGTACGATTTTGATTGTGCCCAACTATGCTGGAACGTGAGATGCAAGCATTTCAACTATTTTCTATTTACTTGTTTAGACACTATTATAATATCAGATGATTTTGATATAAAATGTTTAGGTTATCATAAGGTAAAAACCCGTCGTGTTTATGTGTGGTGTGGTCTTACAAGATACCTTTGTTTTCAATGGATTTGATAACTTTAATAATTCAAATTGAGTGTGTTTTCTCACGCTGGTTTTCCAGACTGACTCGGGTGTTATTTTATTATAATGCCTCGGTCAGACCGAGTATTACAGGTACATGATAGGATGCTATGGAGCTCAGGAGACGAGCTGGATGACGAAGACGTATTATACGTATTTGATTTTATCCCGCTGTGTATTGTATGCTGTATATTCAGCATTTGTGAGGACAAGTTATTATAACTATCCAGTATTGAGTTATTGATGTGCTGTACTCTGATGATGTAATGTATAAATAACAGTTATAATTATTTTTGTATAAAGACCGGTTGTTATCTATTATATATTGTTCCGCTGCGATTGTGAAATTCTGTGTTGTTATTTCTATTTTCTTCTTCTTCCTCTTTCTTCTTTTCCCAAACGATCTGGCATTTCCAGCATTCGATGGCTCGGCATGTAATACAGTGAATGTATTGATGTCGATTTTCGAGCATCGAAAATCCGGGCCGTGACAGAAAGCATCAGCCCTATTTATCAAGGCAAAAAGTAAAGAGACAAGAGATTTTTATAGTGGTTCGGCTGTTAATGAAGCCTACGTCCACTTCATAGCTTTTAATTGCCGACTGCTGTTACAAGATTGATCTGGTTTGCAATATGATTTAATCACCTAGGTTAGATCTAAATCACAAGTACTTGGAGGCAACTGGAGGATCTTAGTTACACCTTTGTCACTGTTGTATGTGAGAAGAAGAGTGAAAAATTGTAATGGCAGAGTTGCAGCAGCCAGTCTAAAGGATCCCCATTTTGGTTGCAGATGGGATGGTATCTACGGGAGTTGGAGAGCACTTGGGCCAGAGCTGCTACACCAGAAGCCTGCACTTAGTGTGAAGGAGTAAAGAATAATTGGGGGTCATAGGAGCTAACTATTTGGATTGGTACCGATCCAATTGGATCGGATTGGTACCGATCCAAATAGCTGAGTATTTTTGATGCTACGACTATTTGGTTGTCTTTCTTGCTTTGTTTCGATGCTCTCCATGTAATTTCATAGCTTGTTGATTTGCTTTGACGGTGATTCACCTAGATCTATAATTTGAATCAGACAAGTTTTTACTTCTTGAACTCGGATGCTTGGAATGTTATCAAACTTGGTAGATAAGCTTAGTGGAGACATGGGAGTGCAAGACAAGTGGATTGGAGATCCAATAAAGTGATATTTTGGATCGGTACTTCTTGTTACCTTCGTTTCGCTTGTTGGAATTTTGGTTCTTCCTTTTCTGGTTCCCATCCTTCCTCGCGTTTCCTACAGCGGTCCCTAAGGTGTTTGCGTCTTGGTTAGCTGTCATGCCATTCTGGCCAGCATTGGTTGGTTATGGGTGAGCAGGTTTTCCTTCTAGCTCTTCCGCCTCTTTCAATCTCAAGTACTGGCTTGCCTTTCGGTTAAAGTCCTTCCTAGTGGTAGGTTGTTTCATTTTGATCCATTTTATGAATTCAATGTCAGGATGATAGTGCGGAACAGGGCCATGAAGACCATATCTTAGTTTGGGTTACTTACTTCAGTCACCATGGTGTTGAATCGACTCATGAAGGATTTCAAAAATTATTTTGTCCTAGGAACAGGCCAGATAAGGACATCACATCTTTTGGTTGTACCGTGTGAAGCCTAAACCGATCAAGGAATTTTGTTGCTAATTCATTGAAAGTGGAGATGGATTTTGGTGGGAGCTTGGTGAACCATATAGAAGCAATTACTTCTAGAAAAATTGGAAAACATCTACATCAAACAGCATTTGAAGCATTTTCTCCCATGTACCAACTATACTTGTACAAGTGAGATTTCAGATCTCTAGTTCCATCATAAGACGGAATAGTCGGCATAGTAAACTTTTCAGGGTACCGTTCATTCAGAATGTCATCATTAAAGGGACTCCGGCTTGGAGCGGATCCCCATTCGTCATCTCTCCTATACTTACTTTCGTCCATCAAGCCCTTGATCATATCCGCGATATATGCCTCTGATGTCCGGTAGTCCGTGGGTTGGTTGTCAGTGACTATACTAATTTTGCAAACGATCTTGGTAAGTGGGCTAAAGCCTAGGCTCTACTGTCTTTGGAAGAGCCACTCCCTCGGAGTTTTGTTGGCTTGCAATTGGTCTGGTAGGGGCAGTTTGGACCTCCCTGCCGGTATTGAGTGCATTAATATTTTCTTCCAACTTGTCATCGTCAAGTTGCTCACCATCTTCAAAGTCAGAGAGATTCACTGCTATATCTTCCCATGGGGTTTTTTCCTCCTAGATTCAAGTTTGTAGCAGGTTGCTTTGCAGTTGGTGGAATGCTTGTGTTTCCTTCTATGGTGATTCCTGTAGCTCCACCCACTACTCCTTTTTGCTTCTGCCTTCAGTTTCTCCTATTTAGGCTAGAAACGGAAGAGTTTTCCTACTCCTTGGTAGCCACGGGCTCTAACATGGTTCTTGGAGCAACTAGTGATTACAAGGTTAGGAGGGCATTTAATTTGTCCATAAGAGCTTTTTGGATGTTCTTTATTTTTTTGGTTGATTTCAACAACAACCTCGTTCAATTTGCCTTTAGTGATGACTTCATGTAGAGTAGAAGATCCCGGCACCTGATCTCCGTTGTTAGCACCAACATTCGCTCTAATTAGCATATTATTGGAACTATTGACTTCAACTTGCTGAGGATTGGTCTCTTCTCCAACTATAACAGCTCTTGGGATTTACCAGAAGCGGTTCTCTTTCTTCCCACTATTGATCTTCAACGGCAAGCTTCAAACTTCCTAGAGCTGATTTGATGGATCTAGTTTCTAGATTTGGCGGATTCAAAGAGGAAAACTAGATCCATGCCTGAATTCGCTTTCCTCCCAATGAAAATACCAAAATGTTAACCCAAAAAAATGGATCGATACCCTAGATTGAGTGTGAAAGCACCAGCCCTGTTTATCAAGGCAAACAAAATAGATAAAGCAATTGAAAATCACAGAAAAAGTAAAGAGACAAGAGGTTTTTACAATGGTTCAGCTGTTAATGAATCCTACGTCCACTTCATAGCTTTTATTGGATGACTGCTGTTACAAGATTTGATTTGGTTTACAATATGATTTAATCACCTAGATTAGATCTAAATCACAAGTACTTGGAGGCAACTGGAGGATCTCAGTTGCTGCTTTGTGACTGTTGTGTGGGACAAGAAGAGTGAAGAATTGTAATGGTAGAGTTGCAGCAGCCAGTCCAGAATATCCCCCATTTCTGTTGCAAATGGGATAGGAGTTGGAGAGCACTTGGGCCAGAGCTGCTACACCAGAAGCCTGCACTTAGTGTGAAGAAGGAGCCCAGAAAATTTAAGGGTCATAGGAGCTAATTATTTGGATCGGTACCAATCCAATTGGATCGGATCAGAATCAATCCAAATAGTTGAGCATTTTTGATGCTACGACTATTTGGCTGTCATTCTTTCTTTGTTTCGATGGTCTTCATGTAATTCGTAGCTTGTTGACTTGCTTTGATGGTGATTCACCTATGGATTTGACTGATCTGTAATTTGAATCGGACAATTTTTTACTTCTTGAACTCGGATGCTTGGAATGTTATCAAACTTGATGGATAAGTTTAGTGGAGACATAAGAGTGTAAGAAAAAGGGATTGAAGATCTAATAAAGCGATATTTTGGATCAGTACCGATTCAAAATATTAGCATAAAATTGTCCAAACTTCTTGGGGTCCTTTGTCTTGTATTTTTAGGCCTTCCGATCAAGTTTCGAGTCGTTCTGGTTTAATCTGAATGTTCTAACTCCTATTGGATTCTGTTGGATTAAAAACCCAATTAACATAAATTAACTAAATAAGATTTAATTGATATAATATTATACATAAAATATTATATATGTTAAATAAAGCATAAAAGTTATATAATAATAAAACTTATATAATATAAATGTATAAACTAAAGTGCAATGGTAAGAAACCCAATTAGACTTAAGGAAAAAATACATACGTGTAGTACGTATATCGTGATTTCCAATCTTTCTGACACTTGAATCACAACAGTATTACTTAAGAAATACATAATTCCATAAGTCGATATCACTCGATTAAATATATTAAAGATTACAAAACTTTAGTATAGGTGTGACGAACCGCAAATCCGTACCCTTTGAGCTGACAATAAACCATACATGTGTGACCCAAATTGCACGGAAGTATGGATCATCAAGGGTAATAAAGAAAAATAGACAGAACAAAATCTCACATGAATGAAATAATATATAATATCGAACAATATCTTTACAGCAGAAAACTTTTAAATACATATATCTGAGTCTAACCTAAATTTAGTTTGGACAGTTATAAACATCTATCCTTACAATTGCTGACGAACATCAAACAAAAACAAACAACAGTAGATAATAGAATACGTCCATACGTAGATGAATGTCTCTAGCTCTCCTCTGGGAACTTCAACCATCTTCGACTTAACCTGAAACTACTTGGATCTGACCCAAGTATTGCAAATACTCGGATCAGGCTTGATAAAACAACGTGAGAAAAACTTAATAATAAATGACAGTGTCACATATCAGCCTTTAAATAAAATCCTTTGAAACGAAAGAGTATCTCATAAGACCATGCCCACACATAAACACGGACGGGTTTTTACCTTATGATAACTAAAACACTTTTATATCGAAACATTTGATATTATTTTCAAAGACATTCTTTTAAAATATTGGCAAATAAACTTATTACTCTTAGCCAAAATTGTTACAATGATTAAATTCCAACATAATAGGTTTACAATCAAGTCCGTAGGTTCTTATTGGAGAATGGATTTCCATACAAATGACCAGGTGAAGGGACTACCTTCCGGCAGTACATCTCTAGAGGAATGTACCGAGGACCATCACAAAGGATCCTCTACCAGCACAAGACCGGCCTACCTCTGTAACTAGGTAGTACCGAATATGTCATCCCCCAGTCGTTACCGACCTTTAAACCGGGCGCCCGAGCATACAAACCACATTAATTTACATCCCGAACGTCATAGCGGGAAGAAATATATCTAGAAGGGGATGATCTTACCCTAATTGGGAATGACCCACTTAGCCTTGCTACATCTAACCCTGTTTCGGTCATTTCCAGTTGATGAGGCTCGAGGCAATGATTACTTTTTCACATAGCACATCTTCTTCACTTTGAATGCCACATTGCCATTCTACCTTCACACGACTGATTTCTATAAACGTATAACTTCCTGAACTTGTAGAGCTCGGGAAAGGGTGTTAAGCTAAGAGAAGGTGTCTTCTCTGCCACCGACTGATATACTTTTATAGAGATCACTCATTGTGATTTAGAATGCAAGGCCAGACATTCTTCCATACAAGTTCATTCTGGGACCGAACGAAACCGAAGGTACTTTCCTCGGCCATTACTAGGCGAGAAGTCTTGTGGTTTTGAGGTTTTTCATAACAAAGAGACCATTGTTACAATATAGTGAATCGGGAGTTTAACCCCAATTAGTCAACTAGTAGTCCCTCGTTATTATTCGTCTCAACATCTCCGTCTTCAAACATCTTCATTCTTCGAACACGTAAACTGGTTCGAAGTGGTTTTTGGATGGGAATCACCCAAATCCGATCCCGGTTCCTTCAAAATCCAATTATCGATAAAAGTGAATATGAGTATACAGGATCCTTAAGTCTCTTTTTAATTCTTCTCGGATGATTTCAAAATCTCTTTCTTTTGTCTTAGAGTAATTCTAAGTAATTCATTCTTTTTCTTTGGATAATATTTCAATTTCCCTTACTTAAATCTCGATCCAAATTCCTTAACTTTTAGGCGGGTCAAAAAACAATGTTATTTAAGACATCATTCACGATAAACCCTAAATCAATTTTAGCAAACATTTTCGAGTAAATAGGATCATATAAATCATTTTAATTTTAATCAATTTCCGGATTCAACAAGTGCTATGGGCGGAATAACGGTGAAATCACCTTTTAAATTCTACGAATATGACAAGTTCCCTCTTCGGATTTTAATACCAAGCATAAGAAAATTATCTCTATGCAATAAAAGTTGTAGTTTATTCATTTTGGAGATTGCTTAAATTTTGGATAATACCAATCTTCTTTTATTTTGAAAAACTTAATATAATCTTTTAGAGCATCCGGGCTTCCTTTCGATCTGTTCCACCCTTCGCCTAAGAAAAGAAAATAGAGGCCAGGTAAGTTCATGGCACTGGTTGCTCCATCCCTAGCCTTAGTTAAACACCTTGTTTTATCTTTCCAGATCTCACAGGCGGGACAAATGTACTAGTCGTTTCCGCATACTCAGTTATCAACTTTATTTTGGAATTGATTAAAAAAATTCCAACTTACCTTTTAAATGCTTAATTTTTCTTTTAAAAGTATTCATAATAGATTCAAGGAAAAGTCATTACGTTTAAACTCATATTCAAAAAGTTATAGTATTCGCAGCATAAAAGTGCTGCGGAAAGTGCTATATAAGCTTATTTGATTTAAAAAACTTTTTAATATTTGAAAATTCATATTTTCCATTTCAAATATCTTCTAAAATATTTAAATGGATTTATCAAATTTATTCCACATTTTTCCATAATTAAAAACGTTCATTCAAACGGATTTCCAGTTATGGTCACTTAACACAGTGGCGCGATTTTTCTAGAAAATTGATTTGGATATATTTCAAAATATACTTAACAAAATTTTTATTTTCTTTCTTCGTTTAGAAGATATGTATATAATAGTCTGGAATTTTCTTATCTCGAAGAATTCTGAGCTATATTCCACTCTATACACTCATTTGAACTTTTCGGCGCGAATTCGCGAACTACCATTGTGCGACGCGCCTAGTTTTAACTTATTTTTTCAATATTTGAAATAATCTATTCAAATTGAATTTTATTACTTATAAAATCAGTATCAATCATTTTAAATCAATATTTCCACTTTTTAAAGTATTTAAATAGTATTTTCACTATTATCATATTTTATTCCTATTATTTTAATATTAAAATTTTAAATTCCAATTTCAATTCAATTTTAATTCTAACTTCAAATTAAACTAAATTAAAACTTAGATTTCAAATCTAATTCCAATTCTAATTTAAATTTCAACCTTAATCTCACTTTCAATTTTCAAAATCAATTTTAATTTCAATTTCATTATTCATCTCAATTTCAATTTCAATTTAACTATCCTTTTTAAATTCAGTTTTACTTCAAATTTCAAATTCTCTTTTATTTCGACTTTAATTTCAATTCACTTAAAAAGAGACTTATTTTTCCAAAGTATATCATATCACCAAAACTGGGTCTTATTTAACAAAGGGATCACTTAATCAAAATGAGCATAATCGAGTTAACATTTATCACTAACATAATTATGGTCCATACACGAGCTAATATGATAAATAATCACAACCATAAACACTTGCAACTATTCAAACATAACACAAATGTATCCAAACATACATAACATAAAACGGTGATTATCTAACATAATCATTTAACTTGATAATCAGTTTAAATCATATAGCGATGAGAATTTTCTCACCTTCAACCAAAACATTTAACTTCCTACCAACATACATTTAATTCAACACTTCACTAAACCACCACCTAAACATTCTTCCACCTTTTCCAAGTGCTCGGCCACCACCCCACATCTCTTCTTGCTCTTGGCCATAGCCTTCCCCTTCCATATTGTTTTAAGAGATTAGGGAGTAACAAGTGGATTAGTGCTTAAGTACTCCACTATTTTTAAACCTCCTACCTCTCATAAAGTGAGAAGCCATTAAAATAGCTTAAAGGAAGAAGAAGAAGAGAATGAATTGTGTGAAAATGGAAGAGGTATGCATGGCTATTTATAGGAAAAAGTTTGAAATAAAATATTATTATGTAAAATGACCAAAATACCATTTACTTACTTTTTAAGAAACCTTACTTTTTTCAACACTTAACATCACATTTCAAATCATGCATTATGTCACATTCACTTAAGGAGTAAGAAAAGTAAAGTAATAATTATGTTTGGTTTGATTTGACATGTTTTGGAATTTTGTGCTTACTTTTTCTTAATGAAATTCTAGAATTTTCTAAGTATGTTTAGTAAAAGTAAACTTGACTAGTGAATTAATTAATACTTATACTATTTGAATATATATTCATATATAAGAAAATAAAGGTGCGACAACGTTGCGACAACTTTTAATCGACAAAACGTTGATTTTCGATAAAATGTTTTACGGTCACATTTTGACGTTTTAGTTAAACTATTTATTTATGTAAACCAAATTTAAAAATGAACTTTTTACTTCTTTAAATAAATTAAAACATGTCTATTCATATTTTAAAATCATATTTAAATAATATCAAAATCTCTTTTTTTACAGTGTATGTAAAACCGACAAAATGCGACAAAATTTGGATATTTTTGTAAAACGATAATAAACACATTTTTAAATCTTTTAATATACTTCTATTATCTTTATTTGTGTTTTTAATAAGATTTAACTTTTCAAATAAATATTTAAACCTATTTATTTAAGCCTTTGTTTATTTTTAACAAAACTTAACTTTTGCTGATTTGTTCTAAAATTCAAATTTATACTTTTTAATTAGTAATTATAAGAATAAATAATTTATCTATTATTATTTATTATATATAACATATTTATTTAAGTTTTAAACCTTTCTAAATTTAAAATAAAAAAAATATCTCATTTTCGAAGTAGCGAAATTACAGGTCGTTACAATAGGTGTTGTCCTCTACCATTTATATATTGATAAATTACTTGCATACTCTACGATTGTTGAGCAAATTCAAGCTAGAGATGTTATGTGTAGTATTATTAATATATTGAACAGACGAGGTAAGATAACTATATGTATTTGTTGGGCAAACTCAAGGTACATATATTATACTCAGGCCGTTGTAAAATAGTTGATACGAGTGAATAATCTCTTTTGATTTGTTGAGCAAACTCAAGGCCGAAATGAGATTATGACAATGGACTACGGGTTAGGAGTTTTGTATGATACAACCGATAGGGAAGTATCCATCATTTACGGGGCTATGACTTGTTGAGCAAACTCAAGGTCAGAATCCCAAGACAGAAGAGTCCTACCACCCAGTAGTGAAGTCGAAAGTCTTCTACGTTTTGTCTTAGGATTTGGAGAAACAAAAAGACTAGTGGGAGAATTATTAGAAAAATGAAATGGTAACATTTAAACTTTCTATTATTGTAAGAACATCTTCTATATAAAATTATAATAATCTACATTGATAAATTTATGCTATTAATATAATTGATAAAATGTTTATCAATTAAAATATACAAATGAAATGAATTAATATCGACAAATAGAAATATGAAATATACTTACCAATAAATTTTTGCATGTTGACCCATGCAAGCGCCTAATTATACAACAACTAAATACGTTTGTAACTTATTCACTTGGATTTTACTTATCTGAGACTGTGTATTGTCTTCAATGAGTTTCGAACTCTGAAAGCAATATAAGAATATGTATATTTGATCCATTGATCACATATAATTGTTAGTGGAAATTAGCCACAAGAGCCTCTTTAGTAAGTGGAATTAGTTTCTAGGACACACAACTGAAATAATTACTTTCAAGAATAAAACGTAAAATAATTAGTTTCTAGGGCCTAAAAACCTATGAAATTATGTCCTTGAAAGTAATTGGACTGCTGACTTTGTCCTTGAAAGTAATTATTCTGCTGATTTTGGCCTTGAAAGTAATTTCTTTAAATGTGTGTCCTAGAAACTAATTAGACTGCAAAGTTTGTCCTTCTGGTGAAATGCCCCTAATTGTTATATGGTGAACGGGCATAATTCATAATGTATAAAACATCGATGAAATCAGTTCATTGAAATAAGCAAGTAAAATGTAGTGTGAGATCGTGTATTCAATATGATTGATTACAATAATGATCTTGTTGCGTTAAATATAACACTGGACCAAAGGCTACAAAATATATCTAAAAATTCGGTCACTTAAATGTCTGTTTGATCAGTTTACGTAAAGTGCAATTTATTTGATATCCTTTAAAGTTAAGGATGACCTAATGTATTTTTGTAAATAGTTCGTTATGAGATTGTAGTAAGGATTTCCTTTGAATGATTCTACCATTTAAAAAGTAAATCCAATGTATAAGAGTGAATATAACTTAAGGCACAATTATGATAAAGAGAGTGAATGGTCATTTCTGCTTCATAAAAAAATCTAGATATAAGAATTGTAAAATAATAATAGATACTTAACATTTGAATGAGAAATATGATTTCTATTCAAAAGTAATTTCACATAGAAAATTCTATGATATTTATTTCTTTGAATTTAGGATAGTTGATCTGAAAATTTCTGATTATAAACTAGTTACAATAAATGAAATAAATAGCATATATTAAGGTGTTGAATGAAGCTTCATATTTTATACGCTATTAGAGTAATGACAGAAATAGTGGGAGCATGCCGTATAACACTTATTAGTCGCATTAAGTTACGAAAATTGTTTTCGTAAAACGTATTAAACATTATTTATGAAATAATAACTATTTTGTAGTGTCAACTAAAATATAGACACAGTTTTATTTCAATGTGAATATTATGAATATTCATTATAAAATAAAACTATAATTGTATTTGTGATGCATTAGAAAATACAGAAGTACCTAAATTAATTTGCAAATATTTTCGAATTATGGACTGAGCCAAAGTTTGAAGAAATAATTCTTTGATTATATGATTATGAATCATAAGGTACTAGTGAATCATATCTCAAACAATAAAGGGAAATGCAAGCATTTGGTGGGAGCGATAATAAGAGTTAATGATTTATTTGGATTAATACATAAAAATGCATACAATCGTAAGTCTAATAATACCATAAAGGTTCCAGGTATTTTGTTGTATTTAGTAATGAGTTATCACAACTTGAACATGTGTATTTTATACACATGTAGCATATCTATGATAAGTTCATGGAATATAAAGCGGAGGTAAATGAAATTACATGCAATAGAAAATAAAATGATTCAAGTTGATCAAGTAAGTAAGTATATCGGAAAGAGTTCCGAACGTACCTAAAATGAATAAAGATTTAATTTCAAAAGTCACTCCTCCTTATGATACATAATGATGTATCAATAAGGAGTGATCGAACTTTGTTCGACAAAGGACGATTAATTGTGAGTGAAATTGAGTTAACTTCTTTCTATAAGGTCGTGTAATTAAGAGCAGTATACAAGGTTAAAATTAATTTCATTTAAATAATAGTTTATAAAATCATACAAGATAAAGTTTTATAAGAAAACCCCAACATATCTTAGGCCAAGGAGTTGGCAGGCCTACGAGTTGAAAGCATGCACGTAATAATTGTTCATAAGTGATCATGTATGAATCACCCCAAAAGGAATTTCGGAATGACTGTCATTAGATGACCAATTTATATTTTCAACATAAGTACTATAAACTAAAACCAAATCAGTTTATATATAAGGAAATTCATAAAGTGTTTATGATACCTATTCGACTGGACTGAGAAACAACTGTTGTTTCAGGAAATACCAACTTCATAGCGAAAGAATTTCTTTCAGAAATTATTGGTAGTAAAATGGATTTGGATACAATCCAAAGATAAAACTAACGACAAGGGATGGAATGAAATTAACCAAACCTAAATTAATACAATGCATTAGAATGTCTAATAAATATTCTCACATATTGAAGTGAAACTACAATTTCTTATCAATTTGAGATATATAATCATCAGTTGTCAATTAAACCATTAAGAGCATTGAATCTATGATATAATATGATGCGCAAATCCGAAGTGGATTCCAAGTACGTTATCAAAATATGATTTTGGTAGTTATACTTGAAGGGATATGATCCATTGGCTACGAAAGTGTCTTCAAAAGCAAGACTAATGTAGTTGGAATAATATGAGGAACATCGATAAGAATAAAATCAAAAATTTCAATTGTTAAAATTGATGTAATAGATTCATCATTCAATGCACTTAAGAAAATTTGGATTTGCTCACAAAATTGTCACTTGGTATGACTTTTTGTTTCGATACATATGTGTTGAAATGGAAAATCCTAAATAATGATTTAGAATAGACTATTTGCACATAATAATCGAAGTATCTCGAAGTTAGTGGGAGTGATATTGAGTTTATGGGTTCTCGGATATGATCCAAGAAATGATACGAAAGTACATCCTCTAAGCATCAAAATTAAATAAGTATTTTGACAGAAATATCGAGTAGTTTTATTTGTAGTCAAAATGAAGAGAAAACATGTGTCTATAAGAAAGAATCACCAAAATGGTACATGGATATTTCTAGACTATAAATAAACAACATATTGCTGATTGTTAATGATGTATATATGTTAAAATCAATACTAATTTGGTTGTTTAATACTCGATATTGGATTGTAAATTATATCTGTTATAATAAGTATAAAAGGTGTTAGGAATGTTTCAAACATATGCAAAAACTAATAGAGTTAGGGGTACGCCCTGGGGGCAATTATGTAATTTGTTACATAAATCTAACTCGATAACCAATATTGTTCAAAACAAAATGTGTTTCCTTTCTGTTATATACTCATTATAAAATGTCATAAATAATTTATTAATTAACTTAAGTATATATGTTAGAAAATCCACAAATGATGTGTTTGCGATAGAAGTTACAAATAGTTATAACCATAAGCATTATGTCACAATATAATAAGCACATCATTTCAAATATTCCTAGTCAAGATGTATCGAGACTAGACATCAATGCATCCATTGAGAATAGAGTATGTAATGCTCTCCAAATATTGGACAGTGTATTACTCATGGCTGTTGGGGGCACCAAAGGGGTTACGGACTAATAGTTATTGAATAACCATGGAATGACTGACTCGATGGTTTTTTGTTGGTTAATATAACTAAATTCAAATATAAAATATCAAAGTGAGTAATTTGCACAGTTCTCTTGACTTGAGAATACCTGTTGCTCTTTAATATGGAAGCCTCGTTTTGACTGTATTTAAATCGTGGCATGACATCCATCAAATGGCTATAGTTGGGTCGATTGGAAGTATTGGAAGTGAAACACTATTCAAGAGAGGAGTTGTTTCCTCGGTCATATGGGGTTAGTATCATGGTCAACTGAAGTCAATTCAAAGTCAAAATCTCTGGTCAGAGTAGTTCGGTCTAAAGAAAAAGTGAAATTGGATTTTACCCAAAAGATCTGTAAGTGAAGAATTTGACCAAATTGTCATACCACTTGCTAAGGTGACATGTGAACGATAATTTGAATTGTTCAATATTAATTGCTCAGTGAATTCACACTTCTGAGTCGCACAACTACATTTGTGATTCTTTGTAAACCACATGATTTAATTAATTTATGAAATGTTATAAATTGGTTAAGTTAATTAATATTTTTAAATATTAATTATAATTAATTTATTTTATGTTTTGAATGTTCTTAGTAACTATTTAAATGCATGTATAAAAGATATATTTGCAAATATAAATATTCGATATCGATACACCTTTTAAACGAGGTTTAAAGTAAATAATTACATAAAGGTTTTATTTTGTTGGAAACTTTGCCTAATATGGATGCATGCTAGGACCAGCCAATACATGAGAAAAATAAAGGGATTAATCGATTAAATTAAATAAGAAAGTCAAATAAGGAGAATGCGAAAAGATTCTTTTATCCCATTAAAACAAATCTCCTCATTTCACTTTCTTTTTATAGAAAATTCTTCCTCCTCCTCTCAAAATAATGGCAGCCATCATCTTCCTTCAAAACAAAATAAAAACCAATAGCAACTTAAAGTGAAACATCAAATTAAATTAAAACAAATACGGTTCATCCATATCTTGCAAGGATTGGATGCGGATCTTAGCGATCTGAGGAGAAGGCATAAATCAAGGTATGACTTTTTGGCTAAATCTGAGAGGTATCTTCTATTTTAAATGTTCTATCAAATATAAAATGATCATCATAGTTTGTACGTATATAATGTTGCCTCATTTGATTTGAAATTATTTATGAAATTTGAATCGTTTGTTGAATGAATTGATTTGATTTATATTTTGATAAATCAAAACAGAAATTTGAATATGATTAAAACAATATTTTAATTGTAGATCTATGTTTTAAACTCTCAAATCAAAGTGTAATTTTTCAAATTAGAAATTTTGTATGTACATATCATTTGCATTTGTGTTGAAACAGAAACATTGTATACATATGTTGTCACTTCACATGGAATTGAAAATAATCATGCAATTTGAGTCCTTAGTTGAATAAATCGTTTTATTCTTAATCTAATAAATTGTGATAGGAATTTATATATGATTAAAAGAATGTTTTCATAATTAATCTAAGCTTTAAAATTGATTACAATAATATTTTAAATTGTTACCCAGTTTATTATCTCAAATGTCCTTACTTAAAGTATTTTTAAAGGATTGTTAATATATTGCTTAATTTGTTGTGTTTCACTTTTGTTTTGTAAAAAATCCATTTAGATTAAATCTCTTAATTTATATGTATATATGTATTTTTGTTAACTAACTCAAGTATACATAAGTTTACAAATGGAAAATTCAATGCGGTATGGAAGTTTGTTTTGAATTAATTAGAAAGTTTTGATTTGGTCCTTATATATACGTAATTATATCTATATATGTGTATGTACATATAAAAACTTAATATTTGTATTTCAAATTGCCAAAGCATGATTTAAACCCTTTTATTATTATCAAACAATTTAAAAGTGAGGCAATAATACACACACACACATACATATTATGTTATTGTGTCATAATACTCTTGCATGTTAATTAAATGTTGTATCAATTAAATTTGCTAAAGAGGGAAGGTGGAATCAATCAATGATGCCACCTCTATTTACTTCCCTATTTGATCCTTATGTGATTGTTTCAAGATTTATTCTTGTTTTTTATATATTATCATCAATTAATCATATGGCTTATGTTTAGCAATTCTATCACACAATAAAAGTATGAATATATTTGATATATGCAAACTTTTTAATATCTCACATTGAATTAATTTAGAATTAAATTAATAAAACTAAAAAAAATTAAGAAAATATGATATTATTAAAACAATTAGATTAGGTCTAATAAATCCTTTAGACTTCATAGGTCCAACAGATCTGAAATAGGATTTTTTTTTGAAATTTACTCTTTAACTCCACTATAAGTTGGCCCAGTTCCTTCATTGGTATCAAAGGCCAATAGCCTTTGCGGTCTAAATTAGTCACGTTAGGCCTAACTAATTAAGCATGCCCGCTTAGTACGGTATAAGGTAATTTCTAGGATTGGAATGGGTAATCAAGTACTATATCCTATATAGTTACCAGGCTGGCTTGAAGGTGAAGTGAGTTCAAAGGTTGCCCCTAATAGAACATGTCCAATTTGAATTGGGCTTGGGGCTAAGTTTCAAAATTGTTTTTAAAATTAAAGTAAATATTTTAAAGTTAAAAGTTAAGTTTAATATGAAACATGTTTATTATAAAAGTTATAATATAACATTAGTTTTCAGAAATGTTTGAAAAGATAATAAAATTTCAAAGTGTTGGAAAATCTAAAATTTCAAATTTAAACATTAATTTCAAAAACTAATTAATTAATAGGATTAATAATATAAATTAATTAAATAATTTAATTATATATATATATATGCATGTATTATATATATTGATATATGTTATATTTTATTAAAAAAATTATGATATTATAAATATACATGTATGTATATGTGTGTGTACATACATATATATATATATATATACATAGAGAAAATTGGTACTTTATTAATACAAATCATATACTTTAACAATATGCTTCATCAAAACCTTGTAACCCCTGACTTTAATGAGTGTCTTGTAAAGAAAAAGAGTACATATTATTTACATATATATTAACATACAATAATATAGATATCTTGATACCATTCCAAAACAGAGGATGACCGAGCCAAAAAATTCCCCATTCTAGAACTATTAGTACTAAAAAGACAATTGCTGAAACAAAATACAAATAAAAAGAGAAAGATCACATGATGTTCTCCAGCCACCTGTACTTCATGACTTAAACGCTTTCATTGTTACATGAATTACCATATTCTCCACGGTCTGGTCCCTCTCATCTCCCAGAAGCATTCAATTTGAAACTACTCTTCTCGCTTAACTCACACTTCTTCACATTAGATTCGGCATCTTTTGAGGTGCATAAAAATCAACCAATAGCTCAAAGTTCCTACTAGACTGGAAAAAATTCAATGCTTGTTCCTGAAAAAGCCAAGCAAAAAAGCTTTTTTGCTATTGGAAGCAACTAGATATTATTGCAAATCACTATTCCGTTAATCACAGCAGCAATGATCGTACATCTTGGAGATAGGGGAAGTTAGATAAGCTCAAAGTTTATCTTGATTCCATTCCAGTGTTACTGTTTACAGTTTGATATTTGGATTTTCTCATAATGATTTTGTAGTCATTTAGTATTAGCTGTAGTCTAACCTAAGCTGGAATGTTCTGATTATGAAAAATGCATTGGTTTCTTTCAACCCATATGTGCCAGAGAGTAGAACTAATTGCAACATCAATTGTATCGTGTAAAATACCCTTTTGTGGTCATTCCAGTATCTGGATAGTTTAGTACTCAGGTAAGATTATCACTAACACACGATTGAGTTTTAAATACTGTTTAATTACTTGCCAGATCTGCTTCGAGTAGTTACAGTTATAGAATATGTGCTCATGAGGTTCATTCTCACTGTTACATAGTTTGCAAATCATACATTGGGAGTTGTTCCACTTTTTAACTCTACCCAGTGTGTTTAGTCTATTCCTATAGGCTAGATGGAGAAACGTAGACATTTTGGGCACATTGATCGTATTCCATTTATCATGATTTATGTGACGAACTGGTTCATGTATTCTACCAGTGTTCCAAGCAGAATTTAAACTGAGCTCCCGATTATGGTTTGGTCTCCACCACCAAAATTTGCTGCTCTGTTATTGTAAATATGAATTTTCTTTATTTGATTACATATGTCACTGGGTAGGGAGAGGTTCTCGAGGATCCACTTAGAAATATTGATTAGATAGACACTTCTTGGTTAGTAACTCATGAATATGTGAGTTGTTGCCACCCTAATATGTTAATTAATAACTCTTCCTTCAGCAACAGATCAAACCACATATTAGTTTCCTGTCCATTTGCTATTTTTCTCTTAATAATACCTTGACTTATAGTCCTGGTTTTTAGCAGCAACTTCGAAGTATAAAATGAATTATTATCCTCTTGATTCATCCAAATTTTTTTCTTGTCACAATATCTGTTATGCATCCATTTAGACTATATATTTTCTTGTTTTAAGTATTTCTACAATAGCTTAATAGACAATGCCTTAGTAGTACCATGCAGATTTCCTAAGCCTATACCCCCTTTTCTTTTGGTTCACACACATTATTCTAGCTGACTAAATGCTTCTTCCCTTGCTACAAAAAATTAGCACATATGCTATCTATTTGATTTATAATATTTAAAGGCATTTGACATATTTGCATCCAAAAATGAATTGTAGAATGAATCGCAGTTGTAATTTGTTCGATTGTACCACTTAGCGTTAAAAGTTTTCCATTCGATCAATCCAGCCTCTTTTAATTTTGTTAATTAGCCCATTAAAATTAGCTCTTTTCAATGATGAGATGCTAAGAGGAATACCTAAATACTTGATTGGCAAGTTCAATACTTTTACATTAATCATTTCAGAAATCACTGATTAAAGATTTGCCCTTTGCTAAAGAACATTTTCGATTTTTGCTTATTAACTACCAATTCCACATGTTTTTCTTGTTTTTCTATGACCTGTTTGAAACTATGTGCATTGTCTATTGTTACTTTAGCAAAAACTAAAAGATCGCCAGCATATAATAAATGGTTTAACATAGAATCATATAAATAGGGGTTAGCTTTCCCTCTAGATGTAATGCAGCGACCCGAAAATTCGAACATTTCGTCTTCAAATATCGATACATTTTGGGATATATTTAAGTGTTATAAATATGATTTTATAACCTTTTTTTAACATCATTTAATTAATAAATAAGCGTTATAAAATATTTCTTCGAAGAAAAATCGAAAATGCGACCGAAAATCGGTTTATCGATAACGACTTTTCAATCGATATAAGTTGTTTGAACTCTTGTGCACTTAACTACTGATCAAATAAACACATTAGAAAATAATTAACATACTCTTCTCTTCATAAAGTATGGAATAATCTCGAAGCTTCCTTATGGATAAGGGATATTATCATGAGAGGGGTAAAATGAATAAAGGAGAAGTGGCATAAAGTTGATGATAAAAAGCAATTAATGCATTAGGGTTTTGAGGGTTTTTTGGTCTTTTCCCATCATCATTCCTAAACCTATATAAGGAGAGGTACACTCTTAGTATTCATTCACAAAAATTCCTAGCTTTGAGCAAAAATATCCACGTCTTCATCATCTTCTTCTTAGTTTCCAAAAGTAAATAGTTTGCAAATCAATTCCAAATCACCTCAAATTTGGACTAAGAACTTACCACCACATAAAAACACCTTCTACCTAGTTAGCAAAGCCACACTCCATCCATCCCATTAGGCCGTGAGCATATAGGAGAAAGAGGGGGCAAGGAGCAAGGCAAAAGCAAGAAAGCGAGGAAGGAAAGGTGGTTGCTAGATTGGGTTGGACTTTGGTTAGCTTGGATCATGGTTATTGTTGGATTAAAGGTAAGTTAACACCTCACTTTGAATGGAAAATATAACACATATATGTTGTGTTTGATTGTATTAAGTTGTTTGAATTGTTGTTAACTTATGTTAAAACAATGGTTGTAACTTCTTACTTTAAAACTAAGTGACATATGTAATCCATATACATGGACCTGAACAAACTTGGAATGGACTTGAGTGGACTTTGATGACATATGGCTAGACCTTGAACAAAGCACATTGGGCGTAGTTGAAAATAGGTTGAGATATGACTTGGATTTAGAAGTGTACTTATAGTGATAGTTGCTATAGGAGCAGTTCAGAATTGCCTTATTTTTGGCAATTGCTATGGAACTTTATAGAGAGATCCATAGGGACTTCTCACCATATTTATATTGTTATATATGTATGTTTGTTGCTATTAAAATATTGAATAGTAAAAAGTTAAGTAACATCTGAAAAACGGCCAAAACATCACTAGTGCAAAACTGCCCCGTTTAACCCTGATTTTTCAACTTCAAATGTTTCAAAAAGGACTTTAAGTTTGAGCGATTTGTTTTATTCTTTTTAAAAATATTTCCTAACTATGGTTTGAGATATTTATGAATTTATAAGAATTAGTTGTGAATTTTCAAAGGAGAGATATTTTGTTAAAAACATGTCGTTTTCAAGTTTCTAATGATTTTTCAAACTTGTTATTTTCAAGTGATATTTTTAAAGGAGTGTTTTAAAATATAGTATAAGTATTATGAAGTATAAATATATTATATAAATATCTTATTTTAGATTATAAAACAAAGATTTGGAAAGGGTTCTGTAATTGCTTAATGGTCAAATAGATAATTGTTTAATTACTTATTTGAAAAATAATTAACTATGCTTAACACTAATAGCCGACGAAGTAAGCTTATCTCTTTGTGAGAGTTAAGATTGATGTTGAGTAGGAATGAAGCAATAGAGCTCTAACCTACCAGGCTTTCTCTTAACCGAGGAATAGGTAAGCAGAAAAGGTCGAAAACGTGTTAATTGAGTTGATTTCTCATTGTTTATTGAAACATTACTACTATGCTTAACACTAAAAGCCGACGAGGTAGACTTATCTATTTGTGAGATTCAGAAATGAAATGTCTAGGCAAGGCTTGGAGCAACCAGTGCTCAAACTTACTTGGCTTCACTCTTGGATGAGGAATAGTTAAGTTGGAATGTCGAAAATGAGTTAAGTGTACGAATCGTAATTTGTGTAAGCAATTGTTATGACTAGATAATCAATTAGTCGATTATCGAACTTAACCTAATATTGACTCAGGAATTTATCGTAAGGCTTCGTGGTTTATACCAATCAGAATCCCCGAGGAGGAGTATTGGTACAAAACGTCTCTAGCTTTCGCTTACTTCTGGAAGAACCGAAATTGAGTTTACCGAAAATTCATCGATTGGTTTTGAAGGATCTGGGATCGGTAACTGTTTTACTTATCGAATACCACTTTAAAACTAGTATACAAGTTCTGTATTTTGGAAGCGGTTGATGAAATGGAATCTATGTAGAGATTTGAGATCTATTTAAGATGCTCGAACACATGTAAAGGTTCGTGATCTATTCAGGATGTGGAAATCCATATGTGATTCCAAGATCTGTTATGATATGGGAATCCATGTGTGGTTTTGACATCTATTTGAAATGTGAGGATCCAGTTTGGGATTCATGTTCTGTTCGAGTGATGAAGACTCGTGTGAAGATGCCGAACATAATCTCGACATCGGAAATGACTAAAAACGGAGCATGCCTCACAACCTAGGGTTAGCGACCCATGTCAGGATATTATCAACTCCATATCTAGAGATATTTATCGACTGTTGGCTAAGAGGAGTTGATGATATTTGGTTCACGTTGTTCATGTTTATGTTCAGACGCTGAGCCACTTGTGTTTACCTAAATGGTATATTTTACCTAGAGATATACGATGCTCGGAAGATACTTTCTAACCCTTGTGCAGGATATTGGATCCAGCTTCCCCGAAGAGATCTCCACGGAAAATCCATTATGCAAACTTTCTTTAGCGGTTTTTGAATGTAACATAATATGTTGTGGTGTGACCAATGTAAGCATCACAGCTATTTGGTATCATTATATCCTACATCATAGACATTATCTAACATATCACTATATTAAGCTTAATGAATGGTTGATTTCTTTTGAGGCGAAAACTGTTACGGGAATCCATACAGTCTCAATAGTTACTATTACATGTATTCATGTATCTCGAGTTTTCTTTTACCAGACTTATGTTGATGCTTGATTTTTTATTTCCCTAAATTCCTCGCGTACTCTTTCGAGTAGGCTGAGTATCAAGTTTTACCTTGGATGCTTTAGAGTTTAGAAGACAGACTAGAGGCTTCCATTATCTATCTATTTCTATTTCTGTTGTTCGGTATTAGCTATGTACATACATCAGCGTTGTGAGGATAGGTAGTTATAACTGTCCAGACTGATGATAGTACTTAGGTTTTGTGACTCTGAAAATCCTGTATTCGGAGTAACCATTTGTACTGTTCTTTTAATATTATAAATTATCGTTCCACTGTAAGATTCTGATGTTGTGTTATTTCTTTCTTATTCTATTTTTTTTAATTTTACCCTAACTTTTTGTTTTTCTGGCACTTGGGTGCTCTGCTCACGAATACCGTGGATGTATTTAGTGTCGGCATTCAAGGGTCAAAAAGTCGGGTCGTTACATTTGGTATCAAAGCACGAGGTTTAGCGAACATCTTGGCTTTGGTTAGGTATGGCTCATTAGAGATACGGTAAGCGACATCCTAGAATGAGTCGAGTATATATGAGAGCGTATTTGTATTTTCTATAAACTTGTACCCCCTTTTCAACTTTCCTTGGGAATAATCTCGTGACGCCCCACCTTTATCCCCTCATTAACAAAGAACATTACAGTGAAATATCGTTTGTTAATGTGGAGAATAAGGCTTGTTAGGAGTGATTATCTGTATTATTACTCTGGGCGAGTACCAAAACGTCGAATTGACCGAAAATATTTTTCTTTTATAAGAGGATTCAACGTATTTGATCCAGGCACAAAACAACAACACAGTGGCTTAATATAATTCAGGATAATATAAAATATAACAGAACATACAATCACAGAATACAACAATGAAATATAAACTTTTCTCATAAAGCGGATGTGAAGATGTATATGATACATGATGTGAACTACAAAAGGTGGTCATAAAAGATCCACGATATATATATAAAATATCTAAAGCAACATAAATGAATATACATCAACATGAATCTCTATTTCGACATACAAGAAGGACTACAACATAACTAGACTACAAGTCTACCAAATCATATGAAGAAGCCTCAAACTAATCCAACTCTAAGATCATCATGCTGAAGAACCTGAAATATCTCGGTCTGATCTGAGTATTACATAAATATAATAAACGGATCAGTCTAGTCTAATTCGAATCAATGTGAGATAAAAGTGATGATAGAATCCAAGCCATAATATGATCATAAAAACTCACATAGAGTTAACATGAAACTCATATAGAGTTAAACAAAGAGGAATATTATCCTTCTTAAAATTATTCACCAAATCACAAGACCATTATTATCTTATAAAATCAAATCTCACAAAATATTTGGTGAAACACAAATTTCATAAAATCCAGAAAATGAGATTTTTAAATGTTTATAAATAGTATCAAAATGTTTTAATAAAAACAGGAGTTAGAAACCTTTATGCAATATAATTAAATTACTCCAAAATCAATTTATAAATCACTTGAAATCTATGTATTTATTTTTCAATCAAAATTGCTATTTATTAAAAAACCAACTATCAAAAAATTCACAAATATTCATATCATCAAAATACAAATTAAACCACTGAAATTCAGTAGTAATTGAATACATTAAAAAATGGAATTTCTTCCATATAACACAAGGCATCAAAATGCAATTATTTTCCATTGAATCAAAACCCAAAATTCATATTAGAAAATTATCGAATAATAACATTAGAAATTTGGGCAAAGCCTAATTTTAATATTTAGAAAGCAGTAAACTTACGTGTGCAAACAAGGTGTAGATTTACAAAACACTGACCGTAATCACCAAAAAAAGATCAATAAAACTTGAGTTTTCACCGTTCAACCACATGCAAATGAATTTAGACTAGAAGTGTGAGGGTTACTCACATCAATTATGCTTAAGGCTTCAAATTGCTTGCATTTTGTTTTCAACCCAAACAACCAAAATTTCCAGAATTTGACCCTTAGTGAAGCAATGGTTTGACATAGTAAAACTAAGTATTTTTCTACGAAATTTTTACAGCAGTAGTATTTATGAGTTGAGAACAACATATCCAAATATCAGATTTTTATGATTTTTATACAATTAGATATGAATTTTCTACCGACCTTCATTTTTCAGCCCAGATCTACTCGAAAACCACTTGGGAAGAGAAGAGCTTTGACCTATCAAAACTAAACCAAATGCCACGAAGTTTGAAGCATAGGTGCTGCAATATGTTAGCAATAACATATCCAAATTTGACAATTTTTGAAATTTTATTTGATTTGTTCTTGAATTTTGAATGGCTAGAGTTTTGCGAAAAGAATTGAAGAAGAAGGGGTTTGAGCTTTCTGCTTTTGAGAAAAATGAGAAGTACCATGTATGTTCTTCTCTTTTCTCACTTTCTAAAGCTAATGGGTTGAAATGGGTAAGGAGATGTAGACACATTATCAAGTGTTGCTAAAATTTTCTTATCACAAGGTGTTGTTAATTACAACTTTGAATTATAAAACACTACTTTATATTTAAACAATTTTGTATATTTTGTTTATAAATTCAACCACTCAACTTTTAATAAGCTCCATAAGGTAAACTCTTCATTTTATAAATTACAACATGTTAAATTTAATTAAACCATATTTTCCATAATAAAATATATTGTTATTATTAACGTTGTAAAAATACACCGTTTGTGTCCAAAATTTAATACAACTTTTAGAATAAAAATTATTCTCCATAATTTTACCAAAATAATCTATTTATGGAAAAATCATATTTTAAATGTTGAAATTATTTCCATTATTACTAAAATTTCTCAAATACCCATTTTTAGTACAAAATTCAGTTACATGAACTTCGTACAAATAGATTCTCTAAACTACAATTTAATTAACACTAAAATTTACCAAATCACTTAATTATTTAATTATCAATAAATTAAATTATTCTCCTAATTTAATTTCAGGTAATCTAAGCCAGGGTTGTTACAAATCTCTTTCTTTGAAACAACTCTACCTTTTCATATCCTAAATATATTTTACTATGTTCAGGTTGTACATCATGAGTACAAGAGCTGCCAATGCTCGAGGAGGTAAAGGTAGAGGTGGTCGGGGTAGTACCGTCACTAATGATGGAGATCGAGCACCAAGGATTGTTTCTCCAATCAAGGAACCAAGGGTGGATATTGTAGATAAGATTGTGCAGGTTAGGCCTCAGATGAATTTTGCTTCGCTCTACCGCGATTATGAGAGGTTGGGAGGTAAGAGGTTTGGTGGTATGGAGACGATCATAAAAGTCCAGACTTGGATTAAGTTATGTGACCGTATATTTGGGGATATGGAGTTAGATGACGTGATGAAGCATTGGTTGGCATCATGAAATTTGATGGATGCGGCGATGGATTGGTGGAGTACTATCAATGCAGATGTCCAAAAGAACGACATCTTCTGGGCCCAATTTTAGGAGGGTTTTGAGATGAAGTTTTTCCCGAAAGGCAGGAATACTTTGTTGTTTAGGAGCATTCTCGACTTGAAGCAAGGGGTCATGGCAGTGGCGGAATATGATAACCGATTCACCGCCTTATCTTGATTCGGCCCTGGTTTGTAGATACGCCATTGAAGAGGAATGAAATGTTCGTCGCATAGATGCACCCATAGTTCATGGATATATGACTATTCACATCTTGGGGTCTTATATGAATCTGGTGAACATGGGGTTAAGGTTTGAAAGTTTGGTTCTGAAGCCGTCTATTTCTGCACTAGCTGGGGACAACAAGTAGAAGTTTCAGCCGTCAAAGAATATTTCAGGTTTAAATTGCCAAAAGTGTGGAAAGAAAGGACACTTTGTTGCAAATTGTAGGTCGGGTAGGGGAGGGACGGTGGTGAAAGCACCATTGGATAAAGCACTGATTGCTAAGGTTCAAAAGATTGAGCCACAGACGGCCAAGGCATAGCTTGCACCAAGGAGCTGCTACAACTGCCATCTTCTAGTTTATTTTGCTAGGGATTGTCCGATGCTCTAGAAAGGGGAGTATCCTTGAGTTTTTGCACTAGCTTCAGCACCTTTCACTTCCGCTGCAGCAAAGGGGAAGCAAATTTTGGAAGGTATTCTATCTATTTTTGGCATTCTCATTCAAGTCTTATGTCACGACCCGCCCTTTCGATCCTCGAAAATCGACATAAATATGCCCATTGTATAACATGCCAAACGATCGAGTGCCGGAAAGACAGATAGTTGAGGGAAAAGAAAGTAGGTAGAAGAAGAAGAAAACTAAGCAAAAACAGAATCTCACAGCGGACAGAACAATATATAATATCAATAGCTCTTTACACAAATCAACTGTAATATACATATTTCAATCAGAGTACATAAATCAACAATTACCAACCTCGGCAGTTATAACAACTTGCCCTCACAATTGCCGATAATTTCAAACAAAAACACTACAACGGAATAAAAACAAATATGAGAAATACATCTTGGCCTCCAGCTCGTCTCCTGAGCTCCATAACATCCTAACATGAATCTGAAATACTCAGCCTGACCCGAGCATTATAATAAAATAACACCCGAGTCAGTCTGGAAAACCAACGTGAGAAAACACTCTCAATTTGAATTATTAAAGTTTCAAAATCCTTTGAAATCAAAGGTATCTCGTAAGACCACGCCACAAATAAACACGACGGGTTTTTACCTTACGATAACCAAAACATTTCATATCAAAATTATCTGATATTATAATAGTGTCTAAGTACAAATACTTATTCAAATAGCTAAAATGCTTGCATCTCACATTCCAGCATAGTTGGGCACAATCAAAACCGTACGACGCTTATTGGAGAATGAATTCCAACTGAATGACTAAGCATTGAGGTACCACCTGTCACAGTACATGTCTAGAAATACTGTACCGAGATCAAACCTATCGATCCCTGCCAACACAAGACCGGACTATCCCTGACCTGGGTAAACCGAATATGCTATCACCCCGGGTGTTTCCACCCATTCCGAGCTCCTTTCACACGTAGTGATAATATATGAGGTTATCTAAAAAGGTGATAGACATACCCTACTTGGGTGCTACCCACTTAGCCTTGCTGCATCTCCCCTGCTTTTCAGTCATTCTCGGTTGATGAGGCTAGAGACTACGATTACCTTTTTAGAGATATTCACTTAGAATGCTCATTGTCCTCCAATGACAATGTACCAATAATATTCATTCATACAAGTCCGTTCCCGGTCCGAACGGAACCGAAGGCACTCCTACTACATCCATTTTGGAATCACCCTCAGGATTAGTAGTAATTAGCCCTTGCACTTCACTGCTCCATCTTCGACTCCATGCTCTTGTCTTCATTACGAAAGCGTACTCGTTGGATCGAAGTGGTTTTCGGATCACAAATCTGATCCCGGTCTCTTCGAAACAACGTTCGATATTCCCGGTAAACTCAACCCCGGTTCTTTAGGAAATAAACAGACGAAAATAAGATCGAAGATCACCTCCTAACCGTTAGTGGACGTATTTCCTTATCAACATCCTAGAAGAACGAACGAGTCTATACGTACAGTATAACACCTCGAATGGTAACTATACCATATAATCCCGTACTTCTTCCAGATATTTCCAAAGTTATATTTGGGTCCAGATTTGATAGTCGGTTATTTAACTATCAAATAAACAACCAATTCAACCAAACACTTCATTTTCACTGAAAGACACCAAGTCTTATTTAAATTAAATTTTAAATAAATTAAACCCCTTTATCCAAAGTTTGAACCTATCTTATCGAATTCAGTATATTCACAAATTATCCTTTTCAAAAATATTTGAAAAACCCTTTTAAAATAATGTGGAAAGTAGCACTGCGGTATCAAACCATGGATCACAGCTCAATGGTTACGTCTCTATCCCAGAGAAATCCAAAACTTAATTGCAGGCACTCACTGCCTCCGATTTACGCCACACGAGTATATCATTTCTTCCCAAAAACTTTATTTAATAAATTATCTCGAAATAATGCTTGTAATTCTAAAATAAATTTCAAGTTTAATCTAGGCAAAAATATTCTTAAATAAAAGCTATTATACAAAGTTATATTAATATTTAATAATTTATCCTTTAAAAACATAAATGTTGACTAGTTCTTAAATAATAATAAACCCTTTAAAATCATTATAAAGTAACTATTTAATAACTAAATATGCTTTAAACCATTTAAAATAATTAAATAACTAGTTTCTGGAATATTTTAACACTTTTTTTAAAACTTCCATATTAATAATTAAAAATCCTTCTTTTAAAACAACCCAAATTCTCGATTCAAATCCCACTTCGTAAATCTGGAAATCTTACTTAAGTCTAGTATCACCAATTTATACCTATTTCCAAATTCCACTTCTATCCTTCCAAAAGTATTAAAAATCTCGATTTAAAAACCCGTTGTATTTAAACCAGTACCACTTAAACATTTATTGTCTAAAAACTCTTTTCGTATACTTTTATTCCATAATCTGATTCACAATATTCCTACTTTAGTTAAGTACACATTTCAAAACCATTTATTTTATCCAATTAATTAATCCAAAGTTCTTATAAACATTTTACTTCAAAGACTCCTTTTTAAATGCTTTTCCAATTTAAAACATATATTACTGGTATTTTAAAATACCAAAATCTAGGTCAAAACCTGCCACAGCATCCAATCAATCCAAATCACACAATAACCTATCACATATTATTCCAACATAACATATATCAATATATATGAAATTAAATTCAACATTTTTGATGAATCCAGTTGGATCCCTCCAACATGTTGCCCTGCATCCACAGACGTTAGCATAACATAAAATACCAATTCATTTTTCAAGGCGGAATATCGCGGTATATAGGGTCATCCGCTATTATGCGGGGCGTATAGGGTCTCATCCGCTATATAATTGCGGGAATATCAATCGCTCCAATATATATACTACTATATATAATATCACATTCAACTGATGAAAATGCATCAATTTAACCAATCAATCATTTATTAATTTTAACTATTATAAATTAATCACTAGCAGTTCAAAATTGAGTGAGATTAACTCACCTTGAGTTCTACGTTGCCAAACGTTTCAATTTTAAATTAAATCGAACACGTTCGATTTAACCTAAAAATTTTTCTAGCTCCGGTCGCCTCCAAATCTCTTCCACTGCGTAGAGCTCGTCACTGCGATTCCGGCACCGCTTGTTTCGTCTGATTCCGACCTCGTAAGAGAAAGATATGAATTTTATAAGTTTGAATATACATTATATACATTAATTTTTCAATTTTTTTATGTACCGAACAAAACGTGGCCGTTCAAAATTCGAACTGCAAATCTTGGCCGCTCCTTTCCCAACCCTTCTTCTTCGTTCCCATTCGAAAACAACCCACTAGCCGCCGATCTTCTTTGATTGCCGCTCCTTCGACGATGAACCAGAGGGCGATCGAAACCCACCGCTACAACGAGCATCTCGAACTCCACCATCGGCCGGCGGCCGCAACCCATACGCACCACCATCGCCTCGAGAGCCACGTTTGAACGGCCGGCCTTCACGGCCACTTTCTGGCTCCAAACGACGACGACAACAAAGATCCACCGTAGGATCTGTAGCTCTCGATGAGTTCTTCGATTCTCTAGTTGGAACGTTTTCTTAAAGGCTTAAGGATTTGGAGAGATTTGAGGTAGAAGATAAACGATTCTCGGCCATTAAAATATATTGTAGCGGCTGCGTTTTCACAGGATTAGGGTTTACTGTGCTACGTATATATATACGTATAAACAAATTATTTTAATATCATTTCCAATTTTTACATGCTTTTTCAAACGATCTCCAAACGAAACGTGCCGCCTAGCATTTATAATATTTTACCCCACTCCTGAACACAATGGAATAGGTTTCAGGGTCTAATTCGATCGTATGTGGAAGATAGCTTTTTGAATCGAATTAAAATATTAAATTTTCGATATTTAATTCAACGCGTTTCTATCCCGTACGATCAAACAGTAACTCCAAACGCTGCGAAATTTTAAATCCGATAATAATACACTATTACGGATCCAATGAAACTAGTTTCGTCGAATTCTGAGACTGTACCCCGGAAGACTATTTTAACGTGTCGATTAAATCGAGCGATTTTCAAAATCGTCGAAATCATTTAAAATTCAAAATTCAAAATTTTACCAACTTAATTATAATTCAAATAGAATTTATATTCATATTAGAAATCATTCCGATTCATTTTAAATCAAAAATTCAATTATTTACAATATCTTCATATTTTAATTTCCACTATTAAATTAATATATAATTTCAAACTTTAATTTTATCGGCTTTTACTTCCACTCAAAAGTCCATATTATAATTCTAACTTAAATAGAAATTAAAATCAACTTAGAAATCATTTCTATTCATATCTAACCCAGATTCCATTTTTACCTAATTTCCAATATTAAATTCCTATTTTACCAAATCCAATTAATCGCTATATTTGAAAATATAAACCATTTCACTGATTCTTCCATATTCAAAATCAATTAATAATTCAAATTCAACATTTAAAATAAATTAATTGTTTAAAAACGAACGACCAAAATTTCGGATCGTTACATCTTATTAACAAACTGAAACTTGAACCAACTATAGCTTCAGTTTCTATTTGTGTGTAGAACCTTATTGGGGGGCTTGGCTAATCTTAGCATGGTTTGCTTAGGATTTCTGATTTCTACCTTTGACTAACTCTTCCCTATCGATATGTATGTTCTAGGTTTTACGGGTTTTTATGTTCTGCTTGGGATGGGTTGGTTATCTTGGAATAATGCTATCCTGGATTGTATAAGGCGAACCATGTCAATAATGAGGAAAGGGAGGAAGGTGACAGTAGTGTCTTATGAAGGGCCTAGCTCACTTATGACTAGTTTTCTTTGTTCTCTTAACGTGGCGGAAGAGGAGTTAGGTTCGATCTCTATTGTTCAGGAATTTGCAAATATCTTGAAGAGGTATCAGGTTTACCACCCCATTAGGAGATAGAATTTCACATTGATTTAGTAAAGGATGTGAAGCCTATTGTATTACCTATTCGTAGACTTGCACCAAAGGGGAGGATGGAGCTAACAAATCAGGTTAGTGATTTGTTGCAGAAGGGCTTGATCTGACCAAGTCGTTCGAGTTGGGGAGCGTCTGTCGTCTTTGCTATGAAGGCGGAAGGCTCCTTAAGATTGTGTGTAGATTATCGCGAGTTCAATAAGTGGACTGTTAGGAACAAGTATCCTTTGCCTAGGGTAGATGACCTATTCAACCAGCTCCATGGATGTACCTTTACCGCCTTTAGATCCGTTCAGTTGAGGGTGGCAGAGGAGAGTGTACCTTTACCGCCTTTAGATCCGTTTAGTTTTATGAGTGGTTAGTTATGTTGTTCGATCTAACTAATGCTCTAGCATATTTCGTAGACTTAATGAATTGAGTTTCCCAAGATGTGTTGAATAAGTTTATCCTTGTTTTTATCGATGATATTCTGGTCTATTTCAAGATCGAGGAGGAACATTCATACCACCTAAAGATGTTATAGGAACACTAAAAGGGCATGTGTTGAAGACTAGGTTCTCTAAGCGTCATTTTTGGCATTCAAAAGTAAGGTTCTTAGGTCATGTTGTTTCGAAAGAGGGTATTTCTATTGATCCCGCTAAGGTTGTGGCTGTTCAGGACTAGAAGAGGCTGGAAAGTGCAACCGATATTAGAAGCTTTCTGGGTCTAGGTTATTATAAGTGATGCATACATGATTTTTCAAAGATTGCCTCTTGCTAAACGAATCTGACGAAGAAAGATGTCAAATTTGTATGGACAAATAAATACGAGCAAGCATTCTTAGAGCTAAAGGAAAAGTTAACTAGTGCTCTTGTTCTTATTATGCCAGATGGAGGTAAGGGTTTGACCGTTTACACTGGTGCATGTGGAACAGGTCTAGGTGTTGTATTGATGTAGCATGGGAGGGTTATCGCTTATGCGAGTCGGCAACTCAAACGAAATAAAACAAAGTATGCACTCATGACTTGGACTTGTTAGCAGTGGTATTTGCATTAAAGATATGGAGGAACCATTTGCTAAGTGAGAGGTTTGGGTTTTTAACGGACCATAAGTCTTCAAAGTATCTTTTTACGCAAAAGGACTTGAACATGAGGCAACAAAGGTGGTTGGAGTTTATTGCGGCCTATGATCTAGATATTTTGTATACTCTGGGGAAAGCTAATGTCGTAGCTGATGCATTTAGTAGGAGGTATGTAGTTATGGTGGATATTGAGATTCATCCGACTCTGATTAGTCATATTGAGGGGAATCAACTTAGAGATCTTCATTTTTCTAGGATAGCTAAGAATGTAAGCAAGAATGAGACATCAGAGACGTGGTCGAGATTCGAGGTGGATAACCATGACATTTTGAGAATGAATGGTGGTTGTGTGTCCCGTATGTTAATGGGATTAGGCAGAAAGTTCTAGTAGAGAGTTACCTTTCTAGGTTGACGATACATCCTGGGGCCACAAAGATATATCAAGACATGAAGAGCACGTTCTGGTGGGAGGGCATGAAGAGAGATGTTTTATCTTTGTGAGTAGGTGTGATAACTGCCAATAGGTAAAAGGGAGTCATCAGAAGACAGCCGGGCTGCTTCAGCCGCTTGAGATACCCAAGTGGAAGTGGGAGCATATTTCTATTAGCTTCGTCGATGAATTGCCTAGGTCAAGGAGGGGTAATGAAGGTGTGTGGGTTATCATGAATTGTTAAGACTATAAGGATAGCTTCTAGTTTGGCTAAGTTATATGTTAATAAGATCGTCAAGTTGTATGGTGTTCCATGTGATATCATGAGTGATAGAGATCTGATATTCACAAGCCATTTCTAGAAGGGTTGCATGAAGCATTAGGGACCGAGCTTAGTTTGAGTACCGCTTACCATCCGCAGACAGATGGGAAAATGGAAATGGTGAACCGAGTGGTGGAGGACTTGCTTTGAGCATGCATTTTAGATTTTGGGGGTTTGTGGGAAGAGCACTTACCATTTGTTGGGTTTTCATACAACAACAGTTAGCAAGCCAGTATCAGAATGGCACCATTTGAAGCGTTTTATGGAAGGCCTTGCAAATCTCCATCGTGTTGGGTAGAACCTAGAGATCATCTTGTGCCTGGACCGGATATGATCCGAGAGGCATTGGATAAGGTTAGAGATTTGGAAGCGAATCAAGGAAGTGCAGAATCGACAGAAGAGTTATGTAGAAAAGAAGCATAGAGACTTGGAGTTCTCAGTTGGAGACTTTATATTTGTAAAAGTTTCTTCGATGAGAAGTGTTGTTCGGTTTGAAAGGGTTGGAAAGTTGGGCCCTCGTTATATAGGACCATTCCCAATTCTTGAGAGGATTGGTACACTTGCTATGGAGTCAAGTTACCGATTAGGCTATCGCGTGTGCACAATGTATTTTATGTATCGCATTTCCGTAAGTTTGTGCATGATCCTTCGATGATAGTGGAAGCGTCGCAGCAAGAGGAGTTGGAGATTGAGACAAATTTGACTATATTAAGATAGCCGGTTCGTATTATTGATAGAGATACGAAGCAATTGAGGAATAAGGTTGTAAAGTTAGTCAAGGTATAATGGAGCAAGGATGCTTGGGATTGTACGTGGGAGACTGAAGATAGTTTGAGGGAGTCCTATCTGGATTTGTTCTCAAACTAGAGTTTTCTTATCTTAGTTTGCATTTGGGATGCAGTTTAGTTTTTTTATATTTACAAAGTGCTATGTACATATCTTGTTCTTCTATTCTTTAATTATCATTCTTGTTTGAATTTCGAGGATGAAATGTTCTAAGTGGGGGAGAATGTAGCGACCCGGAAATTTGAACACTTCATCTTCAAATATCGACACATTTTGGGATATGCTTAAGTGTTATAAATATGATTTTATAACCTTGTTTAACATCATTTAAATAATAAATAATTATAAAAAACTTTTTTTGAAAATTGTTTATAAAAATATACTCTTCAAAGAAATTTCAATAAGGTGACCGAAAATCGGCTTATCGATAAACATCTTTTCGATCGATATAAGTTGTTTGAACTCTTGTGCACTTAACTAATGATCAAATGAACATAGTAGCAACTAATTAACACACTCTCCTCTTCATAAAGCATGGAATGATCTAGAAGCATCCTTAAGGATAAGGGATATTATCATGAGAGGGGTAAAATGGTAAAATGAATAAAGGAGAAGTGACATGAAGTTGTCATGATAAGAAGCAATTAATGCATTAGGGTTTTGAGAGCTTTTTGGTCTTTTCCCATCATCATTCCAAACTTATATAAGGAGTGGTACACCCTTAGTATTCATTCACAAAAATTCCTAAGCTTTGAGCTAAAATATTCACGTCTTCATTATCATTTTCTTCTTAGTTTCCAAAAGCAAATAGTTTGCAAATCAATTCCAAATCACCTCAAATTTGGAGCGAGAACTTACCACCACATAACAACACCTTCTACCTAGTTAGTTTGTGAAAAAGCAAAGCCACACGCCATCCATCCTATTAGGCCATGAGCATATAGGAGAAAGAGGGGGCTAGGAGCAAGGCAAAGGGAAGAAAGTGAGGAAGGAAAAGTGGTTGCTAGTTAGGGTTGGACTTTGGTTAACTTGGATTTTGGTTATTTCTGGATTAAAGGTGAGTTAACACCTCACTTTGAATGGAAAATATAACACGTATATGTTGGGTTAAAGTTGTTTGAATTGTTGTTAACTTATGTTAAAACAATGGTTGTAACTTCTTACTTTAAAAGTAAGTGACATATGTAATCCATGTACATGGACTTGAACAAACTTGGAATGGACTTGAGTGGACTTATATGACATATGATTAGAACTTGAAGTCTTGACAAAGCACATAGGGTGTAGTTCCACATAGGTTGAGATGTGACTTGGATTTAGAAGTGCACTTATAGTGATAGTCGCTATAGAAGCAGTTCGAAATTGCCTTGTTTTTAGCAATTGCTATGGAACTTTATAGAGAAATCCATAGATATTTCTTGCCACATTTATAATTTTATATATGTATGTTTGTTGCTATTAAAAGATTGAATAGTAAAAAGTTAAGTAACATCTCGAAACGACCAAAACATCAATAGTGCAAAACTGTCCTGTTTAAACTTGATTTTAGGACTTCAAATGTTTCAAAAAGGACTTTAAGTTTGAGAGATTTGTTTCATTCTTTATAAAAGTATTGCCTACTATTTTTAGAGTATTTTAAAAGTGGTTTGAGATATTTATGAATTTATAAAAATTAGTTGTGAATTTTCAAAGGAAAGATATTTTGTTAAAAACATGTCGTTTTCGAGTTTCTAATTATTTTTCAAACTTGTTATTTTCAAGTGATAGTTTTAAAGGAGTGTTTTAAAATATATTATAAGTACTATAAAGTATAAATATCTTAAAAAATATCTTATATATATATATATATATCTTGTTTTAGATTATAAAGCAAAAGGTTAGAAAGGGCTTAGTTATTGCTTAATGACCAAATAGATAATAATTTAATTACTTATTTGAAAAGTAATTAACTATGCTTAACGCTAATAAGCCGACTAAGTAAGCTTATCTATTTGTGAGAGTTAACAGTGATGTCGAGTAGGGACAGGGCAATAGAGCTCTAACCTACCGGGCTTCCCTCTTATCCGAGGAATAGGTAAGTGGAAAATGTTGAAAACATGTTAATCGAGTTGATTTCTAGTTGTTTATTGAAATTATTACTACTATACTTAACACTAAAAGCCAACGAGATAGACTTTTCTATTTGTGAGATTCATGAGTGAAGTGTCTAGGCAAGGCAACCGGTATCCAAGCTTACCTGGCTTCACCCTTGGGCAAGGAATAGTTAAGCTGGAATATCAAAAAAGAGTTAAGCGTACGAATCGTAATTTGTATAAGCAATTGTTTTGACTAGATAATTGATTAATCGATTATCAAACTTAACCTAATATTGACTTGGGAAGTTATCGAAAGGCTTCGCGATTTTATACCAATAAGAACCCCCAGGGAGGAGTACCGGGACAAAACGTCTCTAGCTTTTGCTTACTTATGAAAGAACATGAATTGAGTTTACCGAAAATTTATCGATTGGTTTTGAAGAGTCCTAGATCAATAAGTGTTCTACTTATCGAATACCACTTCAAAACTAGTATAGGAGTTCTATGTTTTGAAAGCGGTTGAAGAAAGGGAACCTAAGTGGAGATTCGAGATTTGTTTAAGATGCTCGAACACATGTAAATGTTCGTGATCTATTTAGGATATGGGAATCCATTTATGATTTCGAGACCTGTTGAGATATGAGAATCCATGTGTGGTTTCGACATCTATTCGAAATGTGAGGATCCAATCTAGGATTAATGTTCTGTTCGAGTGATGAAGACTCATGTGAAGATGCCGAACGTAACCTCGACATCGAAAATGACTAATAAAAGAGCAGGCCTTACAACCTGAGGTTAGCGAATCATGTTAGGGTATTATCAACTCCATATTTAGAGATACTTTTTGATTGTTGGCTAGGAGGAGTCGATGATATTTGATTCACGTTGTTCATGTTTATCTTCGGACGCTGGGCCGTTTGTGTTTACCTAAATGATATATTTTATCTAGAGATAAACGACGCTCAGAAGGTACTTTCTGATCCTTGTGTAGGAGATTGGATTCGGCTTCCCCGAAGAGATCTCCATGGAAAATCCATTATGCTAACGTACCTTAGCGGTTTTTGAATGTGATATAATATGTTGTAGTGTGACAAATGTATGCATCGCAACTATTTGATATCATTATATCCTACACCATAGACATTATCTAACATATCACTATATTAAACTTAATGAATAGTTGGTTCCTTTTAAGGGGAAAACTGTTACGGGAATCCGTACAGTCTCAATAGTTACCGTTACATGTATTCATGTATCTTGAGTTTTCTTATACCATACTTATGTTCGGCGCTTGGTTTTTGTTTTCCTTAAATTACTCGCTTACTCTGTTGAGTGGGCTGAGTATTAGGTTTTACCTTGGACGCTTCAGAGTTCAGAAGACGAGCTGGAGGCTTTCATTATCTATGTATTTCTTTTTCTGTTGTTCGATATTAGCTATGTATATATATCAGCGTTGTGAGGACGGGTAGTTATAACTGTCCGGGCTGATGATAGTACTTAGATTTTTTAACCCTAAAAATCTTATATTCAGAGTAACCCTTTGTACTGCTCTTTTGATATTATAAATTATCGTTTCGCTACGAGATTCTGATGTTGTGTTTTTTCTTCTTTGTTCTATTTCTATTTTTTTAATTTTACCCTTACTTTCTGTCTTTCCGGCACTTAAGTGCTCGGTACATGAATACCGTGGATGTATTTAGTATCGTCATTCGAGGGTCGAAAAGTCGGATCGTTATATTCTAGGTTAAAAATAATAGATATGTATTCCATAATTATGGAAAACAAACAGGAAGATACCATAATTATGGAATACATATCTATTATTTTTAACTTGGAATGTAACGATCTGACTTTTCGACCCTCGAATGTCAAACCCATACGGAGAGCCATTGATGAGTATATTACTGTGGGGGTAGTGATACACTTGTGTATTATAGAAATTAAATTATCTGGAAACCCCATGGCTTGTAAAATGTGGCATATTATTGGAACCTTTCCTATTGAAAGTTCTGACCATTTCATAAGCTAAAAGCGAGTTTTCACTTATATTTTTACTTGGAATAAATGCGTTTTGATTATATGACACTAGATCATGCATGTCGCCTTTAATTCTGTTGCAGATGATATTAGCAATGGTTTTATAAATGACAGTACAATATGAAATAGGCCTGTAATCTGATATGGACATAGGATTATATGTTTTTGGTATCAATGTAATGAGAATATGATTGATTTCATTTAGCTGCATTCATATCCTTCTTCACCATTTCCTTGTGAGCTTAAAAAACTTTGATCCAAAGCTATCTGGGCCCGAACTGCTATTTTCATCAATTTGAAAAACTGCCTCCTTTATTTCCTCATCCGTTACCTCATTTTCCAACTTTATCCTTGCCGGAATAGATTGGATTTTTTTGCAAGTGATTGTAGGAAAGTTTCTATTGCTGCTAGCAGAATTAAACAGCTCAGTATAATATCTAACTGCATTGTTATGTAAATCTACATTGTCCGAGATAGTAATGCCATTTCGATCAACAAGTTGTTTGATGTGTTTCCTTTTTTAGTTGCTGACATCTGCGGGTAAAATAATTTTGAGCATTGGTCATCCTCTTTCAACCACTTTGGTTTTTATTACATTTTCGTCGCATGACTGTGCATTAGATTTTCTAGGGACAATAAATTATTTTTGTACTGCTGTAATAACGAATCATTTTATGGATTAGCTAAAAGCTGCCGATAAACATTGTTATTATTTTTCCTTAACCGGGCAATCAGCATGTGAAAACCTGCTCTTCCTCTATTCCATTCTTTTAAGTGTCTTAGTGTTTTTAATTCTGCACAATAGCTGAAACAGAGGGTTAGCAATAGGTATAATGTTCCAATCATTTGACATAATTGTATTATAAACATTAAATTCTTTTCAAACATTGTTATACCTGAAAGGAATTGTAATACTATTGTTACACTGATTATTAAACTTAATTAGGAGGGGACAATGGTCGCTGGTCTAATGGTTCATTATTTCTGTCATAGCCCAAGGAAAAACATTCTGGAAGTTTAAATTATGAAAGACTCGATCGATTTTACTATGTGTAGCATAGTCTTTTCCGCCCCCACCAAGTAAAGTTATTTCTTGAGCCCTGCATTTTAGTCAAACCTATAGACAGAATAGTGTTGAAAAAATCGTCATTGGCATTCCTTTGCGATTTGTTAGAACCCTATCTATCAGAGTTATATAGGACACAATTAAAATCGCTCGCAACAATCCATGGTATAGTAGCATTTCTCCCCAATTCTGTTATATGATCCCACGGCTTTTTCCTATCAATTGCGGTATACATACCATAAACAATAGTAAATAATATTTCCATTCTACATTATTTTGAAACATGCAAGAAATAAACTGCTCCCCACTTGACTGCATTATAGACAATCAAATATTAGAGTTCTATATAAACAATATCCTGCCTTTTCAATTGCAATTAGAAGCATCTAAAAAGTAGTCCCGGTCTGGATTTGAAGTCTTGACAAACTTTTTTTCGTTATTATAACGTAATTGCCATAATTGAAGGATTATATTTATGTAGATGTTCAATTACATCATAGCATCTAATAGGGGAATTAGGGCCCTTATGTTCTATATGAGGAGCGTCATTGATTATCAGTTGGATTGAGTCCCCCACTCTATGAGCTGCTAGGGGATGCACTCGTTTTGCTTCTTTTGCTTTTCCTGCTTTTGGATTTAACCCATGATACTAATTCCTCCCATGCAGGATTATTGATAACATATGTAGTTGCTTTTGCTTTGAATTCAAAAGAGAGTACTCCTACTTGCATTCTTCTGGTGGCACGACTCAAAGATCTACAAGAAGTTTGTTTATTTGAATTCTTTGTTCTCTGTAACATAACAGTACCTGGTTAGTCTTCGGCCATTGTGCTGTACTACTTTCCTCTAATTCTGTCTACAATGATGTGTTATTGTTGTTGATATGCTCGGGGGTGCCTTTTGAGACAGTGGTTCTGTTGGAGCATCTGTCGTCATTTGATCAGTCTCATCAGTGCCTATAGTGTTAATTGCTGCTGTTTCTAGGCCATTGTACTCCACTTCGTTACAAGCCGTAATATTGTTGTGTCCATCGTTAATTTCTACAACTGTAGCCTATTTTCTACCAACTGTACTAACATGAGGGACTCTATTTTTTTGTGTACACTTTGACATTTTATTTCTTTCTAATTCAGTACTAATATTAGACCGAGAATTCGATGATTCCCCCTGATATGTGTTTTTACTGTTGAAATTTTATGGGTAGCCATTCACGTTTTACATGTTAGCATTCACGTGCTCCTGATTTGCTGAATATTTTGGACTCATTGTTTGGTAGATTTGTATGGTTTACATGTGTGTCCACAACATTTATAAGTACTGCAAATTAGCTGAGTCCATTTATGGCAAACCTCTTGCCAGCTGAGTTCTCCATCCATATTTAGAGTAGGAACTGTGTTAGGGAGATTATTGTTAACGTCAACCTCAATTAAAACCCTTGCATATGAAATCCACATTAGCCTACTAGTGACTTCATCTAATTTGATTGGCGGACCGATGAGTGAAGCAATCCTAGCAATTCCCTCTTCTATCCAAAAATAAGATATAGATTTGGGAACCAGACCCATAGCGGGATTGTTTAAGAAACTCTCTTGTTAGCTTTATCCCCGAATATTATTTCTTTATAATCAATTAAAAAAAATTCATAAAAAAAAGACCATTTGCCAGAATTTTATCACACTCCTTTTGATTTTCAAAATTAATCATATAAAAGCCATTGTCTTTCGAATAAATTTGAAGGGCTTCCAGACTCTCTCAATATAAGCTTTAAAAAAGGATAATATGGTTTAGGACCCATGACATACAAAGCAATAGCAAAACTTCCACTTATCCTTAGCTGTTGAAACCACTTGTGGGGTATAAACCAAAGATGGAACATTAAAATCTAATTAATATTATGTTATACATAAAATTATTATATAAGTAATGAAATATAAAAGTTATACAATAATTAAACCAATAAAATATGAAGGTACAAACCAAAGATGGAACATTAAAGAGACCCAAATAGATTTAGAAAATAAATAAATACGTAAATATATGTATAGCGTGATTTCTGATGTGTCCGACACTTGAATCACGAGGGTATTTCATAAGAAATACACTATTCCATAAGTCGATTCTCTCTATAAAGATATTGGAGATTATGAATTTTAATATAAAGTTGTCATCTACCATTTACACATTAATATATTACTTGCATACTCTCTAGTTGTTGAGCTTTCCTAAGCTAGAGATGTTATGTGTAGTACTATTAATGTATAGACTAGACGAGGTAAGATACTATACATATTTGTTGAGCCTTCCTCAAGGTATATATAGTATACTTAGGCCATCGTGAAATGATGAGTACGAATGAATAATCTATTTTACTTATTGAGCGTTCCTCATGGTAGAAATGAGATTAGGACAAGGAACCACGAGTTAGGGGTTGTATATGATATAACCGATAAGGAGTTATCCATCGTATATGGAAGGATGATTTGTTGAGCTTTCCTCAAGATCAGAATCCCAAGGTATACGAGTCGTAACACCTACTAGTGAAGTCGAAAAACTTCAATGTTTTGACTTAGGGTTTGGCAAAACATATAAGACTATTGAGAGCCTTATTAGAAAAATAAAATGATAACATTTAACCTTTATAATATTGTAAGAACATATGTTATATGATGTTATAATAATCTGCATTAATAAATTTGAGCATTTAATATAATTAATAAAATGTTTATCAACTAAAATATACAAATTGAAATGAACTGAAGATTAACAAAATAGAAATATAATATATACTTACTATTAAATACTTCTTGCCTGTTAATGTTTTCTATACCCACGCAAGTATCTAATTTTACAACTACTTAATACATTCGTAATTTGGTCACTCGCGTTTTTATTTGCCCAAGACCGTGTATTTCTTTCTATGAGTTTCGAACTCTAAAAGCAACACAAGGCTATGGATATTTGATCCATATACTATTGCATATAAGTGTTATATGGAAAACGGTCACAGTTTGTATTGAACGAAACTTCGATGAAATTAGCTCATTCGAAGTAAGCAAATAAACTATACCGTGAGATCGAGTATTCAGTCTAATTGATTGCAATGAAGATCGTATTCTGTTAAATGTAACACTAGGCTAAAACTACAAGATAGATCTAAGAACTCGATCGTTGAAATGTCAGTTTGATCAGTTTACGTAAGGTGCAACATACTTGATGTCCTTAAATGTTAAGGACAATTAAGTGCACTTTTTTATAGAGTTCATTATGAAATTAAAGTAAGGTTTCTCTTTTGAATGGTTCAACCATTTAAAATGGAAAATAAATGTACAAAATTAGACTTAATTTAAGGTACAGTTGGGATGAAGAGATTAAATGGTCACATCTGCTTCATACAGAAACATCGAAAACAAAAATTGAAAAGTAACAATTGATTCTTAACATTGGAATAAGAAATATGGTTTCTGTTCCGAAATGTATTCACATATAGAAAATTGTTTTATATGAGATTTATTTATGTGAGTTCAAGATAATTGATCAAAGAACTCCCTATTGTAAACTAGTTATAGTATATTAAACAAATAGTATATATTAAGTGGATGATGGATATTCGTATTCAGTATGCTATTATAGTAATGGCGGAAATAGTAGGAGCATGCCATATAACACTTATTGATTGCATCAAATGAAATTGTTTTCATAAAACGTATGGCACATTATTATGAAATGATATTTTTTCTTCAGTGATGACTGACGAATAGATAGTTTTTTCAATGAGAATATTATGAATATTCATTATGAAATATAGCTATAAAGTAATACAATGGAAAAAACTAAAGTATCTAAAATTATTTATGATAATTTTAGAGTTATAGACTAAGTCGAGCTTTAAGAAATAATTATATTATATGATTATGAATAATACGATATTGGTTAATTATATCTTAGAGAATTAAAGGCAAAACACTCATTCAGTGGGAGCATCAAAGGAGTTGATGAACTCTTCTGATTTATACTTATAGATGTATGAAAAAAGTATGATAATACCAAAATAGTTTCATGCACTTTGTATATTCACCGATGAATTATCACAAGCATGATTATGGGTATTTGATACAGTGGGAGCATTTCTGCGATGAGTTCATAGAATATAAAATAGAAATAAAATAACATGCAAAAAAATGAGTCAAATTTGATTATGCGGGTAAGTATATTGGAAAGAGTTCCAAATGTACCTAAAATGAATATAGATTAAGTCTTAAGGGTCACCCCTACCCATAATACATAATAATTTGTTGATAAGGAGTAATCGAACTTTGTTGGACAAAACACGATTAATATTGAGTGAAGTTGAGTTGAATTCTTTCTATAAGGTGTGTACTTAAGGGTAGTACACAAGGTTAAAATTAATTTCATCCAAAGAATAATTTACAAAATCATACAAGATAAGGGTTTATAAGAAACCCCACCATGTCCTAGGCCAAGGAGTTGGCGGGTTATGTAAGTCAAAAGACTACACGTAATAATTGTACATAAGGGATCTTGTATGAATCACACCAAAAGAAGTTTTGGAACGATAGTCATTGGATGACTAATTTATGTTGTGAACATAAATATTGTGAACTAATACAAATCAATTATATATAAGATTAAAACTGATATGGTAAAAGATCCGTAGCATTGGAATATCTTTTGAGAATTATTGATAGTAAAATAGATATGGATATGATCCAAGGTTAAAACTAATTGCAAGAGATGAATTGAAATTAACCAAATCTAAACGAACACAACAAATTAGAATGTTTAATGGGTATTCTTGCCCGTCAATGAGAAATTATGAGTTTCTTGTCAATGTCAAGAATAAGTAATCCTCGGTTGTTTAATTAAACCATTAAGAGTATTGACTCTATGATATGGTATGATGCACAAATCCAAAACAGATTTCAAGTACATTACAAAAATATGATTTTGATAGTTGTACCAAAAGAGATACGATCCATCAGTCACAAATGTGTTTTTAAGAGAAAGACAAATGCAGTTAGAATATAGTGAGCCACATTGATAAGAATAACATTGTGAATTTCAGGTGTTGAAATTAGCATAACAGATTCGCTATTCGATGTGCTTAAGTTGATTCAGATTTACTCAAAAAATTATCTCCTAGTATGACTATGTGTTTTGGCACAAATGTATTAAAATAAAAAATTACAAATAAAAATTTAGACTGGACTGTTTGCACATAACAACCAAAATGTCTTGAAGTCAGTGGGAGCGATATTGAGTTTGTGTGTTTTGGATTTGATCTAGGAACCGATATGACAATATCATTCGACAAGCATCAAAATTTAACAAGTATTTCGATAGGAATATCAAATAGTTTGATTTCAATCAAAATTCAAAGAAGTGCTTGACCATAAGAAAGAACATTGAAGGTGCACTGATATTTCCAAACATAAGAAAACAACACGATGTTGATTATTAATGGTGTACTTGCGATAAAAATTAGCTTTAGTTGTTTCAACTCTAGATGTTTATTTGCAAATAATGTCTTTTATAGTGAGTATAAAGGAAATTACGAATGTCCCAGACAATATGCAGAAACACCTTATTAAATTATTTGATAAGAAACTTGTAATATGTATTCCTTGTGTACTGTCAATATGAATTATCATACATGTTTTGTTGCCAATAATATCGTAATTTGTTTATGTATTTGACACATGAAGAAAATATCAAATCCAAATTAAGATCACTAAATAGTAGTTTAGAGTGTTATCGGGCATTTACGAAATATAGGAGGATTGTTTGTAGAAACAACGAACTCCTTGTAAAGGAGTATTTAGACTTAGTGTGACGACCCACCTTTTTGGACGGTTTAAATCGACAATAAACCACACATATCTAACTCAAACCATTCATAATGGTAGATTATCAATGGGGTTTAATAAGAAGAAAAAAAGAAAAGAAGGAAAACAAAATACAGAATCTCGCAGCAGAATGATTAAATATAATAATCAAATAAATATTTCATGAAACTGTTTTACAATATACATTTGATTACACAATTTTTACAACATAATCAGAGTACAATCACAACATACCAAATAATGATGCTATGGAAAATTACTAATAATATAATATATCAAACTCCGTCTTCGTCCTCCGAAATTAAAGTCTTCAAACACTGAAAAGCTCAGGCTGACCCGAGCGTAATGAAAAGACAAAACACTTGAGTCAAAACTAAAAGTTCTTATGTAAGTTAAATCAACAACAAGTAAATATGAGTGTAATAGCTTCAGAGATGTTTACAGGAATTTACATCTCCTATCCGGTGTATAACGTGTGTGCAATATCTTAAGAGATGTTACAGGATTTTCCATCTCCTAAGGATCCGTTAAACTATCTATATATAGTAAAATACGCTACATATGTAGTGTCTATCAGTAAAATACAGTATTGAAAATAGCGTTAAGGCGTTACCATTATTCCCTTTAACACATTTTTATATAAGCATCGTAATCTATATAGTACTGTAAACTCCACTGTAAACTGGTGGGCTATCAGGGAGCACTCCATAGGTACAACACAAACCAAAGTCGTAGTGGGCTCGATCAGGATAAAAATGACAAGGCACGCGAGGCAATACCCAGGGTAGGATTCTATTGTTTTGCCCTCCCAGACTGGTGGCAACGCATAGCCGCAGCTACCACCCACCTCGAAACAACACTCCCATAATCAAGGGTGATCACCAATCAATCACAAAATAACAGATATGGTTTCAAAGAAGCGTGTTCGATAGGGGGAGCGACCCTACTTGGCTCGGTATAGCTTTTGTTTTAGTCATTTTAATTATGACTCGAAAGTCAAGGCTATCCATTATCGTTCTCTTTCTTCAAATCCAGCAAATGCCTCTAATTCAACCTCTACATTCTGGATAACATCCACCGCGTACACAGTTGTTAAAATGGTTCCAATATTGACAAAGAGTATGCCAATAAGAGACCCTGCTCTCTTTAACAACCAAACGTCATTTTTCACACCGATTGGTTCTTTTACATTTCAAAACCGATTCATATTTGATATCAAAATATCATATTCAGTTCAAAATATCCTCATTTCAAAATCATCATATTTACTCAAAATATGTCATTTCACCTGAAAATATCATTTCAAAGTCCAACTTAGGTTATAACCTCATTTAACCACATTTGCATTTAAATCAACGATTTAAATATAACTTTGCACAGTTTGAAATTTTTTTAGAAAATAGTTTGAATAGTTTTAAATAGTTTAAATAGCTTAAAATAGTTTAAAATAGTTTAAATAGTTTAAGGGTTTAAAACAATTTAATAAATAGTTTGAGTATTGAAAATGGTTTATATAGTAAAATAGTTTGGAAAATCAAAATAATTTGAATATTAATAAAGATAGATTTGAAATAGTTTATATTAAAATGATTATTTTCAAAATTATATCAGATCAATTTTTGAAACGTTCATTTTTAACTTCAAATTCGATTCAACATTTTAATTTAATGATTTAAAATTCCAATTCAATCCTTATTTTAAATCATCTCAATTTATATCAATTTCAAGCCCAATTTCAATTTACTAATTTAAACCACTTAAATCAAATTAAACTTCATCGTTCAATTTTAAGATCCAAATCTTCAAAATAATTCAATTTCCAAAATTAAAGTCATATATCAATTATAACTTCACATTTCCAATTCAACTCTTAAAACAATTTCTTTTAACCAATTTCAGTTTCAACATTTCAAAGCTTGAATTAGAAAATAATTTAATTCATATAACTCCACAATTTATTTCCTTTAAAACAATACCCTATAATCAAAAATCCAAATTCAAGATTTTAAAACCATTTAATTTAACAAATCTGGTGTCCGTATATAATTTTCTATCTTATGACCAAGTGATCAGTTATTTCAATTTTAATTATAAGGATGTATATATATCATTTCAATCCAAATCAAAGTGTCATATGTATATATCATTTTAACCTATTTCTTAAATTATTCGAAATAATTTAAATAACAGTTTATATGATGTTACTTAATATACAGAATGATAATAGAGATATATATATAAATAAATAAATATCCAATCATCCAAAATGTCAACAAATAAGCATCCATCATAGTCAACATCCAAATCAGCCAATAAATCACAACAATTTATTGGTTATCACTATCAGGTACTTAACTAGCAATTAAATCTAATATCAATTTAAATGTCAATTTAATTCAATATAAATTCAATTACAATTAAAATGTCAAATTTAAACTACCAAACAGCAACCCAAAAATTATCATCACTTCAAAAATTTAATTCAACTAACATAAGAAGATCTAGTATTGCAAGAGTGGGTTAAATCACCCACCTTTGATTTTAGCCCATAAAAATCCAAAGAGAAGCGCAAAATCTCAATAGTCTCCAAATTCAACCAAATCAATTTCATGTTGTCCAGAGTTTAAATATGAATCCAACAGAAGAAATCGCACGTGAATCGTAGTTTATTTGCAAAAGATATTCATGTTATAAAAATATTATTAAAATAATAATTGGTACATGTTTAATTAAAATAAATAAATAAACAAAGTTTAATACTTATGTTTTTCTCAATATGAGGCTTTAGGCAAAGATGGAAAAACAAACTAAGATAAGGGCAGGACGTGTAGGAAAAAAAATGAAGCTCATGTTTCATAAAAGAAAGCTTTTGAATTTGCAAAAATGAGAGCTTTTGAATTTGCTCACATTAAAATGATTTAAGGAAAGAAAGATTTGAAATGGAGACCTAAACATAGGAAATGAGGTGTGACAAAAAAATGAAGAGACAAGTTTAAAACGTGAACAATTTTATGATAAGAATATAACTTCAGCAAAGAACAATTTGAACTAAATGAATATGAAGTGTCAGGAAAAACAAAAAATGAAGAAATAAAATGGTAGGTTATTTAATAATAAGGAAATGAAGGTGGAGGGACAAAAATGAATGTTACGTTTGGTTTTGAAAGCTTCAGGCATTAATAATGCATAAGGAAATGCACGTAGGAATGTGAAAGTTTGCAAACCAAAGGAAAATAAAATTTTGTACACATTAATTTTTTATCAACACATAATAAATAATATTATACTTACTTTAAAAATGAAAACGTTCAATTTGGTTTTCCTAAAATGATATTATATTTCCATTAAAACGCCCTTTCTGTTTAACACAAAACACGCGTTTCTTTAATGAAACCTATTAATTGTAACCAACGTTTTCTTTCATTTTAATTGAAATATTTCAATTGCATTAATTGCAATTAATTACAAAGTTAAATTTCCAAACAGACAAACTAAAATGAAAGAAATACAAAACAATTATTTCCTTTAGCCATTTAAACACGTTTATAAATTTGTTGTTTATACACCAGTGTAGTAAATAACTTACTTACATAAATGATTCTCCTATTCTTGTAATCAATCTGTATGCTAAAACACAGTTCAAATAGACATATATATTTTTGCGCTAAATCAATCATTCTATTCTTTATTTTAATGAAATTAAACTTACATTCACAAATCAAACATTCATTTTATTTAATAAAAATGATTTTTCATTAAATCAAACTTTCCTTATATTTTCGTAAGACATAAGCTACGTTACACTTAAAAATTTACAATTTAGTGTCCTCTTTCCTATTAATTGAAATTATTCAACTACATTAATTTCAATTGATTGCAAAGGTGAATTTCAGAATGGACTAAATAAATGTAATGAGAAATAGAATAATTATTTCCCATCTAATAGTAATTTAAACATATTTATACACTATTGGATACAAAGAGGAATTATACATTTCTTACTAAATAATAGTTTCTCATCTCTACAATCAATCTTTCAGCTAACAACCATTTCAAATAAATAAACATAGGATTTCTTCTTTAATATAGAAACATTTATTATTCTAATCAATTGGAAATTTACATACAGACAATTATTAATTTCATTCAAACCAATGTCATTAAAATAAACACTAACATATATTATCATCCTTAGCTTATTGAAAACAAATGTCATTAATAGAAATTTTAATTAAGCTCATAACTTGTATTATAATTTAATTTGTATCAATAAAATCCTAATTTTTTTATTCCTAACAAATTTATTCAAAAATCTTATTTAATTGAATATTTTTAATTATAAAAAATACGGGTCGTTACACTCAGACTTCAAATGTGATATTGAGTATGATATGTTAATATAAAATTCATACTTAAAGCTTGGTTGAGAAGCTTTAAGTTGGAAATGTTCTAAATGAGAGATTGTGGATACCCGATAAAAGGCCAATACATCGCCTTGAATAACGCCATAATAAAAGCAATGTATATACATAGTAGATGCACAAATTTATAACTAAGCTGAAGGGTGATTCCAAATGTTGAGAATCCCATAACATTGTTATATGATAATAATGTCATGATATAGTTTGTAACTGTAACGACCCGTAAATTTAACTGGTTTTAATAACGTTATTAATTGAAATTTTGCGAAACTTTAAACGATAAAATTTTGAAATATAAATTTGATATTTGGAATGCGTCTAGTTAAACATAGCAACTGGTAAATTTTCATCCGAAAATATGAAAGTTTATTTCGCGCGTAAATTCACTTCAATTTAATCAGTTAAAAAGCAATGAAAATAAAATGTTTTCGGAACCTAAATATTTTTACATAGAAAAATTCTAAACCATCTTCTGAGCAAGATGTCAGTTTGTCGTTTTTCCAAATTCGGACATCTTTGGCTCCGTCGATCTTATTTTTCAACGTTTTTCTTGCATTTCCGCCAGTAGAAAAATTCGAATTTTTTATAATTCAATCATACCGCTGATATTTGTATACCGTTTTGATCGTCTCATCGTGTTGATTTTCATGGTATATTCACTTCTGTGTTCGGGGTCCAGTACATGGCGAAGTCTGTGTAGCGTTTCCGTATCGGTTCGATTTTGAAACCTTTAACGTTCCTTACCTTTCAATTATTATACGTAGGTTTTGTGAATAGGCACTTGCTATTAATATTTTGAGAATCCAACTTTAGACCTTCCCTGTTCCCAACTGTTCAATGTATACCTAGTTGCATTGTAAAAGAACTTTGTATATTATTTAATTTTTCATTTTCTTTCCTTTCTTCAAAACTGTTGCTTCTCTCCTCTACTTTCAAAATCTCAGCACGTTGGCGCATCATCTTCATAAAAACCCTCCCCTAGCACAGCCGAGCTCCACCACTGGGTGCATCTCCACCAAGTCATAGAAAGCCATAAGTAAAAAAGGTTTAAAATCCAATGCTTGGATCTAGAAAATGAAGGGATGAGGTTAAGGAAGGATCCCTCTATAAATATATTATCTTCCATTCATTGGCCTCTCTTAATCACTCTCCTTCTAAACGCTAGCCTTCATCTTCATTTTTCTACCTACTTGGCCGAAATTCTATGGCTTCTAAGCCACAAAAATTCCCAAAACAAAATCAAAACAAATCAAATAAAATAAATTCAAAAACGGTGCTTCAGATTGATGCAATTTCTGAAGATGATTCAACCGGATCTAGAAGCATTTATCATTCAAGGTACGAATCATAGGCAACATCAATAAGGTAAATTCCATTAGTTATTTATTTATTCCATGATATTATAGATTCGGTAGTTAATTCATTTTGAAAATTTTATATATGCATTTGTTGTCCCATATAAGCATACAATTATAAATCTTAATGTAGTATGACTGGTTATCATTAGAATTGGTTTTCATTTGAATTTGATAACTTCTATTCATAATTTTCTATGTTAATTTCTATTTATTTTGATCTAAATATAGGTCTGGCAATTAACTTGTTTTTCAAGTTAGCTTTGTTTTATTTAATTGTTAACAATAGTTTACATTGATTCCAATTTTGATTTTTACTTTAAGATTCATACATATATATAAATGCATATGTATATATATGTATGTGTATGTTAAACTAATTTTGAAATATTTTAAAAGGTTTTAAGAATTTTTTTATTAACATGTACTTATAAATTATATTTAGATTTGTTGATTAAGATCTGTTATCAGACTATTTTACTAAATTAGATTACTGCATATTTGGTAATAAATCTTAAATTGATTACAATTGATTTGGTTGAGTTGATTTATTAATTTTAAAGGATTCATTAACAATACATAAAAATATATGTTTAAACATATATATATATATATATATATATATATATATATATATATATATATATATATATATATGATGTATACATGCACACACATACATATTTGTACACTGTATTTATGTATAAATAAACATGAATCAACATAATATTATTATTATACAAAATATACTTTGGACAATTTTTTTTACAATAAATATCTATCTTTGATTCTATATTAAATTATTAACATATACATATTGGTTACATTTGGATTTATGGATTAAGATCTATTTTCAAATTGATTTACTAAATCAGATTTCTACATGTTCGGTAATAAATCCTGAATGGATAATAGTTGACTTGGCAGAATTAATTTAGTATATTTGGAGAATTCATTAAACAATACATATATAAACATATTTAAATATACACAGACACAATTAGTTAATAATACATGCATACTTCTGTTGTTGACTGTTTATACCTTATATCATGATGCCAATTGATTATCATTTATATGCTACATTAATTAAGTTTACCAAATGGGAAATTAAACCAATCATCTTTGTTACTCTTTATCTATTTCTTATATTTCCTTTATGTGTTTAACTATCCATTTATTTCTAGTTATATGTCTAACACTGTCATCAATTAATAACACCTATCATATGTTGCTCTTATAGAATTTACACTATAATATAATATTTGTTTATACTCACATTTATGCCATATATATATATGTTGCTAATTAATGACTTTCATATAATTAATCAATTTAATTAAAGAGAGATAAGAGAAAGGTTTTTCTCTCTATATAAATAATTTGCTCTTCATTAATCAAATAAGATAAGATAAGGAAATGAACAGTTTCATTCTCTAAATAAATTTATGAACTCGCATCAATTCAATAACTTAAGAGATAGGAAATTAAAAGTTTCATTCTCTAAATAAATTTAATAAGCTACCGTTACACACAAATATGCACATAAGAGTATATTTGATATACTCTAATTTACATACACATTAAATTAAATTTTAAACTTTATTTCAAAATCTAAATAAAATAAAAAATTTATTTAAAAGAAAGCGTAGAAAATTTCTAAGTATGTTTAAACTTCATAGGCCCATTAAAGATCCAAGTTGGCTAAAAAAAATTTGAAATTCACCAATTTCTTCCGCTGCGGGTTGACCCAGTTTATTCAGATTGGATCTAAGACATTCAAATGTTGCATATAGGTTTATGTCTTTATGCAATTTTATATTGTATGTTATTGACACATTAATTTTGGTTACAAGTTTAGATGTGATGGACGAGATAGAGACTTTTTGTCCTCCTAAATTAAGGAGAAAAACCGAGGATATGTTGATGTAATATTTTAAGTATTATAATGAGAGAAACAAAACTGAAAATGTTTTCTCATAAGTCAATTTCACAACATCAGAAAATCTTGGAAAAAAGATTAATTGTTTTGTTGTGATAATTACACGACCTCGCTATGATTCTAGCATACATCTTAAGAAGAATAAGAGACCCAATGTGTCATAAAATGAATAAAGTTAGAGGAAGCATCATGTTCCTCATTAATTATAGTAAACCTATGTTGTGAGTAGGTTAAGAAGAGACAATCACAACCCTATTGATTAACATTGGAGTTACTAAGATCAACATTTATAATAGAAAGAGAAGGCAATTCCATGCTATATTTATAACAATTACGAATTGTTGAAAGAACCATCTCATATGAATATGCAAGATTAATTAGGAACTTGATGCATCCACTTAAGAAAGGGTTTCCAATGAAGGTAATCCTTACTTTACTAAGAGAGAAAGGCCTCAAATAGAGTAGAGAAAAGTACGGTGGATACTAATTCAAGGCCAAACGAAACCATATGATTACTTGTCCCTTCTATTATGTATGTTATTGAGCTACATTATCTTATAAGTTCATAATCAATCATGATCGTTCTTATCAAATGCAAAAGCATACATGAGGCGTTTTCAGGTTCATTTGGTGAGGAGTAAGCCTTGAAATATAGAGGCACGAGCTTTTCGGGTAAAAATAAAATGCAAACCGTTTAATGGAATTTAACATTTATAATTAACCTATGAAAAAAATAAAGAACAAATCATTCAGATCTAACTCTGAACATATATACTCTCGTACTTTTTTAAAGATTAAAAATAAATAACTATAATCCATGTGATTCCAGTTTCGATTTCGCAAAATTTATTTGGAGATTCTGCAGAATTCTAGTTTCAATTCCTTCTTCCAATTCAAATCGATCCGCAAAATTTATTTGGAGATTCAATGAAGTAAATTAAGAATTAAAAAAAACAACGAGAAAATCCATTACATAGCCCTTGATCGTTATTCTATAAACAAGCTTACATAATCATGTCATTATTGAAATTGAAAAACAGAAAAGAAAAAACTAGAAGAGAACTAACTTCGATCTTCTTAATTTTTTTTTCCTTTTGGTTTCTATTAAATAATTGAAGTTTAACCACTTCTATTAGTGTTAATATTTGCAATTGAAGTTAGAATGATTTTAAGTCACATGCCTCAGCAGCTTGATGCCTGTGAGATGTACGCTTTAAGTGCTTCGCGTGCCTCAAGTTGTTGAGGCGCAAACTTTAGAGGTAAAAAGCCTTTTGGGAAATCGTTAAGGCATTTTATCTCTCATCTCATCGAGGTACTCCTCGATGCAAGTATCAAGGTGGATTTTTTTCAAACAATGGTGCTTATATAATGCACTTGTTGAGTTATTTTGTGGCACCCCAAAATTTGAACTTTATGCTCATACTAAATCACCCTCAGTCTTGATGGTGTATTACTAATGCATGTGATGGATTCTTTTGTAGTAGATTGAGAATGTAACGACCCGGATTTTTCGACGTTTGATTTGGAATATTTAAATGGTTTTAAATATTGAATTTGAATTTACATATTGACTTTGAATACGAAAATTTGGGTTTGTTTATAAAATAAATTCAGAATTTAAATATAGCAATTTATTGGATAACTTAATTATTGATTTTAATAAATTGAATATTGGTTAAATTATTGTATCTTGAACTTTAAGCTCGATAAACATAATTTAAAGGCTTGTAAAATTTATATTAATAATAATGAAGATAATAGAAGTTTTAAATTTGAATTTAAAAGTGGTTTGTTCAGTTTTAAAAATATATCGTTTAAATTAACATATATAAATAGCCTTCCGAGACACAGTCTCGGATTTCAACGAAACCAGTTCCATTGGATACGTAATAGTGTATTATTATCAGATTTCAAGTTTCGTAGCTTTTGGAGTTATCGTTTAGCCGTACGAGATATAAACGCGTTAAAATTTATATCGAAATTCAATATAATAATTGGATCCAAAAACCTATCTTCTCCATACGATCGAATTAGCACTCGAAACCTTTTCCATTGCGTTCGGAATAGGGGTATAACATTATAAACGCCTAGCGGCACGCCTCGATAGGGTTATAATTTTCTAGTTACCTAAAACGAGATGCTTTCAATAATATATATATATATATATATATATATATATATATATTCAAGTCAGGGGTGTCATCCCCAAATTGAAACGTACATGTTTCCTATACCTTCTCCAACACGCCACACTACCTATCACTCGAGCCGCCATCCTTCTCGTTAAATCGTGTAATCCCCTTCCATCCCATTCAGTTCAAATCTCGTTCCACAAAAAAATAAAAATTTATCGTTTATTTTTCATATATAGTGATCTATGATCTATGTAGAATAACCTATTTTAGATTATTGTAGTGATTGGAATTGTTGGATGTTATTGTAGCACTGGCCTGAATTTTGATAATTCAAATACTATAAATATATTTTTAAAATTTATGGGATTTGATATAAAAATATATATTGGAATTGGAGTTATTTTACAGAAATTGAATTGGAAAAAAAATATATTTGAGTTTAGTTATACTTAACTATTGCGAATTTGTATATGGAGATTTTTTTTAAATGAATTAAATAAGAGAATTGATAAATGGTATTCCGGAAATATAAAAAGGAGTTAAAGTCAATATTAAAAATGCATTGGAAACTATAAATCAAATTATAAAGAAATGGACTTATAAAATGGAATTTTATAAATAAGATCGTTTTTATGGACAAAAGAAATTTAAAGGATTAAAATTTATAAACGATGTTTATAAATAAGGGAAGTCGATATCAAGATGATAAATTGGGATTATAAAGTTCATAGATGAATTTATATTAGAATATGGAAAATGGTTGAGGAATTCGGAAGGGAGGTGATGTGATGGAAATCGAGAGGAATTTATAAATTAAATTAGTTATTGAGATTTTAAAATATATTTTTATTTTTAAGAGGTTGAGTTTGTTTTTTTTTCCAAAGAAAAACTTTATTGTTTAAACTATGAAATTTTAAACTAGTTAGTATTGGAATACTCCGGAAAATGGATTTTTAAATATTTAATATTTATGGAAATAAAATTTTAATTTTTATAATCAGCTTTGTAAATTGATTTGTTTTATTTTAAATGAGATATTGATGGTTTACTAAAAATGTTTAATATTTTAAAAAGGAAAAAAATAACTTAAACATATTTTAAAAAAATAAAATAAAATACTATTCTTTAAAAATGCCATTTTATATATATATAGTTTGAAATGATTGAAAATGTATTTATAAAATTCTCTCTATATGTGCAAACAGGTTTATTTTAAAGATGAGGTCTTATAAGAAAAATCCTATAAATGGAATGTTAGAAATTTAAGAAAATTTCCAATGTTGGATGCGATAACTTCGGAAAGAACTTGAATTTATTTAAAGAAGTTATAAATGGTTGGTTGGGGTTATAAATAAGTATAATCGATTTGGAAATCGTAAGAAGAATTTATTAAAAATTCCGGAGACTTATGAGATAAGTATGAAATATTTCCAAGTTAAATATTAAAACGATTTTTGGGAGATTATATGTATAAATATTTTCCTAAGTATTTAAGGGAGGTTTTGGGAACATTTTAGTGAAAAATATTTCCAAGTATTGAAATGGTGAAATATCCTGTTATGGATACAAGTGTTGAAATTATTTTCAAATACAGAAATATTGAAAGAGATTGAATATATATATCTTGGTGAAGATGTTTTGGAATAAATATTTTGGAGATTTATAAAATTGGGCCTAGTGTTTGCTTATGGATGTTTTATTGATAGTTAAATAATCGACTATCAATATTGGTCAATTTAATCGTTTCGAAGAGACCGGGAACGGATTTGATTATTCGAAAATCACTTCGATCCGGTTTGAACGTTACGAATGAATACCGTGAAGATAATGAAGACGGTGATTCGGTTTGTCCAGACCCAGGATAACTTGTATGGATGAATGTTATCAGAACATCGTCATTGGAGGACGATGAGCATTCTAAGTGAAATTGTTCTTGAAAGGTAATGCTTAGCCTCGAACCTCATCAACTGGGAATGACTAAAACAAGAGAGATACAACAAGGCTAAGTGGGTCGCACCCAAGTAGGGTATGTTATCACCTTTCTAGATGTCCTTGGAAACCCAATTTATCTTATATATGGGTACACACGAAAGAAGAAGCGCTCAATTGTAAGGGTGGGAACACCCGAGGTGATAACATATTCGGTTTATTCAGGTTTGGGGTAGGCCGCTCTTGTGTAGTAGGGGACCCCGGCGTGGTCCTCGGTACATGGTTTTAGAGATGTACTGTGACGAGCGGTACCCTAGTGGCCCAGTTATTTGTTGGAATCCATTCTCCAATACGAGCTTACGGTTTTGTTTGTAGAGCCTAGTATGCTGGAATTTGATTAATGTAACAATTTCAGCTATTTGAATAAGTACTTGTATTTAGACACTATTATAATATCACTGGATTTTCTATAAAGTGTTTTGGTTATCGTAAGGTAAAAACCCATCGTGTTTATGTATGATGCGGTCTTACGAGATACCTTTGTTTTTCAAAGGATTTGATAACTCTAATAATTCAAATTGAGTGTGTTTTTCTCACGCTGGTTTTCCAGACTGACTCGGGTGTTATTTTATTATAATACTCCGGTCAGACCGAGTATTACAGATTTAGGTTAGGACGCTATGGAACTCAAGAGACGAGCTGGAGGATTTCTGGCGTATATCACGTACTTGTTTATTTCCGCTGTGTGAGGACAGGTTATTATAACTGTCTAGTTTGACGTATTGATTGTTGTACTCTGATTATTGTAAGTATAAACAGTTATAGATTCTTTTGTATAAGATCTGTTATTATATATTATATTTTGTTCCGCTGTGATTGTGAGATTATGTGTTGTTGTTTCTATTTCTTCTTCTATATTCTCTTCTTCACCCTAAAGATTCGTATTTCCATCCAATTTGAGTTGAGCTGATGTGAAATATTGTCGCCTTAAAGAGGTATGGATTTGCGGACCTTTACAGTTGGTATTAGAGCTGAAGGTTAAGCGAGAACCTTGGTTCTGGTGGGGATTTACTCATTAGAGATAGAGTCAGTAGTACTCTAGAATGAGTTTGAGTGTAATTATAGATATGAGCGCGTATTGGTTAGTGAATATAAATTGTTTTATATTGTGTTGACTTATCAGTTGAGCGGCATATAAATTCTGGTCAAGTAGTGGGATGCCGCTAATTCGATAGGAGTTTCTAAACACTTGAACACGATAAACTGACACGGTATGGTTTTGAAGCGGGTAAATGAAATAATTTTACCCAAATTATATTTTTATATAAAATAAAATAATTTTCTGAAATTATTATAGCATATTGGAGTGTTTGGTTGATAACATTATAATCAAAATAAGACTATAAAAAACTGAAATGGTTATATATATAACCAAATAGACATTGGATAAATATGAGTTATGCAAATGAATGAAACTAAAAATTTATTAAAAACCAGAATTTGGAAAAAATAAAATCCCGGAGATTTTTGGAGATGTTTTCCAAAGTATTTTAAAATAAATAATAGTATTATTATTTTGGAAGTATTTTGAAATAAAATGTTTTTAAATGGATTTTGGAAGTGAAAATAGCACCACTACACCAGAAAAGACTTTTGGTAGCGTTGAAAAAACGCTACCATAACTTATGGTAGCGTTTTAGAGAACGCTGTTATACGACATGCAACTAAAAGTCTAAAACTTTTAGTTGCGTTGTAGTAAACGCTACCAAAAGTCACTTTTAAATGCAACTATAAGTATTTTCTGTAAGATTTAAAAAACGCTACCAAAAGTCACTTTTAAATGCAGCTATAGATTTTTTCTGTAGGGTTAAAAAAACGCTACCATAAGTCTTAATTTTTGATTGCATTTTTTGTTTATATGCTTTTTTTGATTTTCAGTAGCGTTTTTAAAATGCAACTGTATAATTTTTATATTAGTTTACAAACAATTAAATCACATAATTAGTATATACAAACAATCAATCATATGATCATCATATTCAAATAATTACAAAAACATGCTAATCTCACAATCAAATATAATATCCATAATCAATTCGATAGTAGTTTTTCAACAAAATAAGTCACATACTACAAGCATTCACAGACAAGTTTCCACAAATGGTACTAACAAAATACGACAACATATATAACAATTAAATTCATGTTCGTTGCTTGATTACCAATAGTTCTTTGTTGTCGACAGTCTTCGCTTCGAAATAGCTAATTACCTACAAACAAGTTTAACAATAACAATAAATGTATATATGAAAATCATGTAATCTATAACTAGATATTCTATATTAACACATATTAACAAAAATTGTTCTATTTTTATATGCATCCTATATAGTTCCCCAACGAATACACAATTTTCAATTTACACAGATATTCAAATCAAAACTGGGTTAGAAGTCTGACTGGATTTCATTCTATGTGCAGATTGTGTATTCAATACTATGGTCAAGTTAAATCTTATAAAATATGAAAAAGTATCTGGAACGTCCGTAATCCATCGATGATGCATCCATCCACTAATTGAAATGTACAATTTTCTTTACCCTTGTCGTTTTCTATCAATTGGGTTCTCTAAAACAAAAATATTCCATAAATTCACATTGCCGTAACTGTATTAGGCAACAACTGTAGTGTCAGTTACTTCCATTTATTTGTGTTAGCCCTCTTGTACAACTACATTTGTGTAATACATGTGCAATGACATAACGATTAATCTGAGTAGACAGTTTTAGGAAAAATGGTTTATTTAAGTTTTAGTTTCAAGTGTATCAATTGTTGTGGCTCTGCAGATAAACACGTTCACCATAGAGGATATGTACTGAAATGTTGTGGCTTTGCAGATACAAACTTAAATGTTGTGATACAGATTTTTTTTTTTAAAACCCGAATAAACAGAACTAAAACTTAATGTTGAGATATGATGTATTGAAAAATAATACTTACTGGAACTTGATTCTCCAATGACATATGCTGCTGGCCAAGCTATCGTAGTACCAAAGGCATCTTCCCTATACATACACTCAGATGTAGATCGCCATAGCAATGCGTCATTAACTCTCACAAAGTTTATCCAAACTAACGCGCGAAAGAGAGAGAGAGAGAAACCATGTGTGGGAAATGTATTGCTGGGGAAAATCTCACCTTGCGCAGTGGGAACAATCGAACGATATTTTTCACAACAACCGACTGTTTGTGAAGAAGTTCAGAAGTGATTGCCATCTGTACCAGATTAAGCCATGAAATATATCAATCAGGATGAAAGGGTATTTGTAAATCTTACTTGACTTAGTGGTTGAGATATTGTTGAATATTTAAAGTCGGTTGGACAAATGCACTTACATGCCCCAAGTTTTGCGCGCAATTGAAATTTTGGTAGTACTTCTCTAACAGTTCTGCACGAGTTTTTCTTAGCTGAAAGGAAGTAGTTACAAGAAGAGAATGACATGCTGAAATGTTAACGGTTAACCCCAAGAATAATACATGCTTATGAAAACAAATAAATATAGCTAAATACAAAAATACAGATGCAAAATGCCCCATACCGTTTCAAGTGATGACTACGAAAGCTCATTTTTGACCTCTAAATCTGTTGATGCAGCTGAAAGCGTAGACTTGTCTAGAAGATTGGGTATATCAAGGAGACAGCTAATAAATAAGCAGCGTCGATATAACAAACCAAACTTTTACACTTAAATAATTTATCCTATGAAACACACTAACCTTGTGATAATTGTTTTTCCAGACCAAGCAATTGTTTCTTCAACTTCTTTAGCTTTTCATTATGCAACATTCTCCATTTATGTTGCTCGTCAATTCTTTCTGCATGCAGATTATAATGTGAGTAATTTAACAAGTGGTTAATTTCAGGAATTTCGATGAAATTTCAGCGATCGAACATTGACTTAAAGTGTTTTATTTTTAAAACTTCAGTTAAAATATAGGTATGCAGACACTGGCCGAAATTTATCAATATTTCTTCATGAAATCTAACTCCATTTTTTTAATGAAAAAATAGTGAATGCTCATGGTTATCCCAATGTACGTAATGACGAAAAATATAGTTAATAACAAATTAACTTTTAACATTCCATTATTGTAAATGATGAATGGTCCACCACAAGGTATCTCTTATGACATATATATGTTCCACTTCCCCTTCATTTTTATACATTAGTAAGCTCATAAATAACCAAGAATGCTTCTCTTTATCTTCTTCCATGAAGCTTGATTTGTGTAAATCCTATTTCTCTTCTCTATTCAAATTTCAGAATAGTTTGATCTGAAATGGTCTGAAACAGAAAATGATGCACGTGCATCTGTGGCCTATGACTTGTATTCTATGCATGAAAGAATTCTAGAATGGATGCCTTTTATATCATCTGTGTAGGTCTCTCTTTTATTTATTTTCAGGAATTCAGTACGGATATAGATTAATAGATATCCTATGAAATTGTTGGTTGTAATCTAGCAAATGACCGCTTATCCAAAATGAAAACAAAAGTTCACTCTTATTACTCACCTTGTTATGGAACTTATAGAGTATCATGTTTCAATTGTACCTCTTTCTGGTTTGTCATGTGTCTTCAGCAATCCCTGCTGCTGTAAGGCGGCAGTGGGGACTGCTGCCTAACGCCCGCAATATGCTGGTGCATGCAGCAGCAGCACATGCTGGTGCAAACTTTAGGGGCCAGCCCATTTGCCTGGCCACCCATCTGGCCACCTGGCCTGACCTGGGTCCGGCCATGGGTGGTGTGATATGTGGCATGTGGCCCAGCACAACCCAAATTGGGTTGGGCTATAAGCCCAGTCCTCTTACAAAAAAACAAAAAACAGAGAGAGAAATAGAGAAAAAAGCGTGTGCGTGTGTATGTATAGGAGTGTGTGTTGTAGTACTTACATGACTTGATGAAGTTCCACTTTGATGTATGAAATGGTTGACAACAATTTTTTCTAGTGCACCCATGTAACTGACAATAAAAAGAAACAAAATCAGGAAGAGTGAAACATGATAAATTAGATTATATTGTGCATTATAACATTCACCTCAGGAAATCTCCCTAACTTCAGATCTCCCAAACATTGTAAACTTGTCCTGGAGTTCCAAGGGATTGCAAGGGTAAAAAGATCAAATTTACTTTATGCTACAGTTAAAAATAAAATAGTTTGACTAACATAAATCAAAATTACTTTACCAAATCAAATGTTTGACTAACATAAATCATGTGTACCTTAATAGTTTGCCTATCATTTGTGTTATCATAGAAATAACTATAAAATTGGGACAACAATTTTAAACCTACAGCTAATACCCAATTACCAAGCAAGCAAAATACGATATTCCAAAATTGTAATTTTTTAAAATATCAAAGAATCCCATAATTTATCATGTTTGGATGCACATACGATAACAGGAGAAAGCTGGATAAAAAAGAATACCACAAAATTAGCAAAAACTTTGCAACTACATATAAGACCAGGGTTGATCGACTTCACGATGAAACTTATGCTTTTTGTAAAATGATTTACAAAAAAGAATACGGAGTACTATGGTTTTAGTACAAGGATAGCAGCCAAAGCATATAGATTTTAATGAAGATGAGCAAACATCAAATCCCAATGACTATAGTAAATCTCTTTGCTGATTAGTCAGACTATGCATCGTGAGGTTGATGCATATTACCCTAGAAGTTTACAAACAATGTCCGGTTTCTTTGGGCATTAAGTGAATGATATACTGTATCACATCCCATTATGTGAATTTACTTCATGCTACAAAGATTAATTTAATTATTAGAAATAAAAATTTATAAACACACTGATCATGTATAACAACAGTAAGCAAATAATGAATCGTCTGTTTTCTTTAATATTATACCCACAGTCATGTGTTGCATTTTCCAAATAGTGCATAATTAAAAGCTTACATGTAGAAGCTATTATATTTGGCATAGATAAGATTAAGATAAGAGTATCATCATAAGTCTCAGATTAACAAATAATGGCCATGTATATGAACAACAGTATAAATTACATATGTATGTAGTTACCATAAGAATTATTTTTTAGTTACTTAAATATATGCAACTTTAAATGCTTTTACCATGATAGAAGTAACTATTATACCTTAGCACTGATGATATTTACATTACAATCTTAATTTGTAATGTACTCCCACTCTCTTTCCAGTCTTTTTCCCCAAACACTTTATTATTTCAACATTATAATCAAAAATTTACATTCACTTTTGCGATCACAAACTTGCATGAATTCTTCACCAAAAGCGCCCTTAAACCACTTTCAAAACGCTGTTTACATTATTTCACTCAAACTATTTAATTATGTTAAAAACACAGGAGTCGACTTTTTTGTGTACCCTGGCCAGAAGTTCAAAATAAATTTTGCATTGCAATGCCTTAGTGCTGATGAAATACAGTAGGAACATTCATACTATTTCAAAGCTTATAACATTTAACGATATATTGTATCACTTTATTTTTATAACAATTACAATCAGCACGATAGATATACCATAAGGCTGGCACAAAAAAATTAAGACACATATGAAATTATCAAATAATAAGCATACAAATTACAAAACTTTAAGGAGAAGCAAACTTTGATATACATCATATTCACCTATACCATATACTGATCATGTTATAAAATAGAGGGTAGAAATACCTGCATTTGTAAGATGAAGAGCTTGATCCCTGAAGCAATCGCTCAATGCATTAAAAAATGTGGAGATGCACAAAAAGTAAAAGGCAGAGAGTGCTCAGACATGACTAGAGTCCCTGCAAAATACGAATCGACTTGTGCAATCAGTAACAACCAATGCCCTTGTTCGCCAACTTGCTTGCTACCATAAACAGCAAAGTTATTCCCATACATTATGATTATATTATTGTATCATACAGTACACTTTTTGTTGAATTCCTTTGAGGTAGATGTTGACTTATTAAATTGCTCAAAATGTGGTTTTATCAAAAAGTGAAATGGCAGTGGATGCCAAAATAGTGATACAAACAAATTCATTCTTAAGAAACAAATTCAATACTCCCTCGGTTACTCTGTCTTAGTTCCTTCGAGTATAATTAATAAAATAACTCAACACAGATGTCGAAATAACGATATATTCCCATGTCTAAGCAGTTAAAAACTAATAAGGAAAATTCATTAAATAAATAATAATTAAAATTTTAAATTAGGGTTACCAGTATTGACAATAGTTGTAGTGGCGAGGAAGCTCGATTGAGGAGGTATTGTGTTGCGAGACCTAGTATTAGCGGAGAAATTCGAATTTGAGATGTGGAAGAAATTTTAGAGTTAAGAAGAAGTGGATATCAAGATTGAGTTTGCTGGGCTTTTTTTAGGGAGAAAGAAATAACGAAGATACGGTGTTTTAAGAAGAAGTCGATATCAAGTCTTTGTGCGGAAGAAATAGGAGCGGCTAAATGAAAATTTCATGAAACTTTGACGGTTCATGGGCGGGAATAGATTGGCAGCGGTGCTTTAATTATATTAAATTTTCTAATCGGCCATTGGCAGCACTTAACTTTGAAACGCTGCTAATAAATGCTACTGATAACAAGTTTTCTTGTAGTGCACTGACCTCACTTCGGTCACTGGAAAATAATCATGGTGATGACTGCAACATCATCAGTATTCATTTTCAAGTTTCTAAGTGATGGATTACTACCATAATTGATTTGTTCAGATTTGTTGGGCAAAACAGTTTGTTTTGGAAAATTTTGAAGGGTATTCGTGATTTCAAAAATGATTGAAATAAGTATCGGGCGTTTAAAGAATTCTGGAATCCTTTTTTAAATAATTTAGAGATCATCAGGGAATAAGTTATAAACTTATAAATTGAGAATGACTCCAAATATAGAAATAAAATATGAAATTTGAGTTTTTGAAATGAATTTTAACTTGAGTATAGTTAAAATGGATAAAATTAAACTTAAGCTAGCAAATGGAATTGGAAAATTAACTCAAGCTAAGCTAAGTAAAATTGAGTTGAATTTGGATTGAATGAAGATAAAAATTGAATTAAGTTATAGATGAATTGAATGAAACTGAATTCTTACTTAAACAAATAAAAAGGAAATGGTATGGAGTTTAAAGTAACGTGAGTTGAGTTAAATAAAAATTAAAATGGAATAAAAGTATAGTAAGTTATTAAGTGATGTATAACTTTGGGTTAAAATTAAAATGTGAATGCGCTCGATTATGAAATTAACGGAAATGTGAAGAAAAAAAAGTTGTGTGACTTATAAATTGAAAGTGAAATAGATGAGCCGAATACTGTGAAGATGATGAAGCCGGTGATTCGGTTTTTCCAGACCCATGATAACTTGTATGGATGAATGCTATCAGAACATTGTCATTGGAGGACGATGAGCATTCTAAGTGAAACTGTTCTTGAAAGGTAACGCTTAGTCTCGAACCTCATCAACCGGGAATGACTAAAACACGGGAAATGCAGCCAGACTAAGTTTGTCGCACCCAAGTATGGTATGTTCTCACCTTTCTAGATGTCCTTGAAAATCCTATTTATCTTATATACGGGTACACACGAAAGAAGAAGCGCTCGATGGTAAGGGTGGGAACACCCGGGGTGATAACATATTCGGTCTATCCAGGTTAGGGGTAGGCCGCTCTTGTGTAGTAGGGGACCCCGGCGTGGTCCTCGGTACATGGTTTTAGAGATGTACTGTGACGAGCGGTACCCTAGTGGCCCAGTTATTTGTTGGAATCCATTCTCCAATACGAGCTTACGGTTTTGTTTGTAGAGCCTAGTATGCTGGAATTTGATTAATGTAACAATTTCAGCTATTTGAATAAGTACTTGTATTTAGACACTATTATAATATCACTGGATTTTTTATAAAGTGTTTTTGTTATCGTAAGGTAAAAACCCGTTGTGTTTATGTGTGACGCGGTCTTACGAGATACCTTTGTTTTTCAAAGGATTTGATTACTCTAATAATTCAAATTGAGTGTGTTTTTCTCACGCTGGTTTTCCAGACTGACTCGGGTGTTATTTTATTGTAATACTCGGGTCAGACCGAGTATTACAGATTCAGATTAGGACGCTATGTAGCTCAGGAGACGAGCTGGAGGATTTCTGACGTATATCACATACTTGTTTATTTCCACTGTGTGATGACAGGTTATTATAATTGTCCAGTTTGATGTATTGATTGTTGTGCTCTAATGATTGTAAGTATAAACAGTTACAGATTCTTTTGTATAAGATCTATTATTATATATTATATTTTGTTCTGCTGTGATTGTGGGATTCTATGTTGTTGTTTCTATTTCTTCTTCTATCTTTTCTTCTTTACCCTAAAGATTCGTATTTCCGTCCAATTTGAGTTAAGCTGATGTGAAATATTGTCGACTCAAAGAGGTACGGATTTGCGGACCTTTACATTGAGTTTATGCCCTTATCGAATTCTTCTTTAAGTAAAATGAGTGGTCCTCCAAAGGAAGAAAACAATCATGTAATTTATAGGGAGCTGCCAACAAGTCTGGTAGATAGCAAAAATAACTCCGTAAAAAGAAAAAAAAAGAAAAGAACCATCCCTAACCTAAAGACTAGAATGGATAATAGTACATAGAGGATAAAAGGTTAATGATGCAAGCAAAGCAAGATTTAACGTCCATTGAAATACAAGAAACACAACGACCATTCCAATCACACAAATATAAATAGTCAAAGCAGATGAAATGATGCAAATCAAAAGAAGCACAACGAGCCTAAACTTTGAGGTAAGCCATCAATAGGAAGCCAATCACAACCGTCCGATATCGAATTCATATTCAGTTTTGGCAATGCTTTTTAAGACGTAATTAATCGATTCTACTATTTGATTCAAGGTTGAGTTTTTCTGCTCTTGTATAATACAAAACCAGTTTTGGTGGTGCTTTTGGATGCATTTGCTGGGTTTTATTGATTTATCTTGGTTTGAGCCTTTTTGCTCTTGTCTAACCCATAACCAGCATTGGTGGTACTTTTGAGATGCACTTGATGAATATCATTGTTTTATTAGAAGTTATGCCTTGTTGCTCTTACATGATACATAGCCATTATCGATGGTGCTATTGAGACGCACTTAATTGATTTTGTTAATTGGTTTGAGGTTGAGCCTTTTGGTCTTGATGAGTCCTTACCTAATCTATAGTGTTTTACACGCTTAATGGACTCATCTACTTGGGTTTAAATGTGGGTTGCCTTATATGAGAGATTCGAGCTCTTTAGAACACTCATGAATTTGCAAGGTGCGGGCATGACTATTAAAAATGCATATTTATTATGTATCATAGAATTTGCAAGAACCAAAAGTATATTTCATGTTCTGGGGATTCAACTCAAATATCTGCAGTTCAAGTGAGATTTATTATTTACTGAGTTTATCCTCGTCTCTTTATGTATATTTTTAGCCGAAAGATATTAATACCTACCTATGAAACTTTCTCTTTGTCCAAGCTATTGTTCATAGTCATCTTCTTTGAATTTTCATGTAGTTAGTGGATGATTTTTTTTTGAATTTGGGTACTTAGATGGTAGTATATTAGTACTGAGCATCGGTAGTACACAACATATTACATATCAATATATGTCCAGCGTTTCAAATCACGTTATACAAAATTTGAACCTGTGACCTCTTGCATCAAAGTCGAAAGGTCTAAGACTGGGACGGTGGTGCTGATCTAGTTAGTGGATATTTGTTAGATAACTACAATAAAATTCATTTAAATCTGAAACCGGTGTATTCTTATACAAAGTCGTTTCGGAGAATTATGATGTCCAGTGCAATTTTCTAAGTGATGCCTTATATGGCATAAGTTCGATCAAAAACTTGTGAATAAAACTCCTATTTATAAGAATCGCAATTTTTTTAGGAACTTAATATAACAAAGTGAATGTAACCACTTAAAATTAATACTAGATTAATTGTTATATAGTTTATATATATGTAAACCAGTACTTAATACCTTTATGAACTAACATAGAAAAAAAGACTAAGATTCAAAGTTCACAAATTTGATGCAGTTTTTTTAACAATAATCAAATTTATATTTGTTAAGTGACCTCTTTAGTGATTTGGCTATCTTTTTCATTCCATTTTTTTTCCTACTAAAACTTCTCCAAGGATGTTTCCTCGAAAACATCACGATGTCTAACAAGGCTCGGTTTTAATTTGACTTTTGCTTTTGCCTAACTTTAAATTTTAGTTTGGAAATATGTTTCTACGAAACAAAGATATTTATTAACAATAAAAAAATGTAAATCTGTTAAACATTTTTAGATATAAATGGAGTAAAATTATAGTTTGTTTGCATGAAAGATTTACATTTGCTATGACACAAGAAAACTATAAACATGAATAAATATCATAGTTTCTTTTTACAAAATTAACTTTTAAAATTTCTATTAGTTTACTGTTAAAATCAATTATTTCTCTAAAATCTTAATGAGAAAAAATGCCAATTACACCGTTCATCAAAAAATTTAACCCCAAATTCAACAACGCATGTTAATCAATAATAATTATTTTCAATATACATAATCTTAAATGAAAATTTACTGAAACAAAAAGCAAATCAAATCTCATTGAGAAAATAAAAGTATTCAATAAAATAGTGATTTAGGTTTATGGTTTCTGACTATCAAAGAAGAATAGATAGTGATTGATGAAATGATGATTATACTAAAATTGTGAAATTCGTTGATTTTCTAGTTCCACCCCATCAACAATTTTTATTAAATTTTTTTTTCCTATGCATGTTATTGTTTTCATTACTACTATTTTGACAGAGAGGAGTAAACGGATAATACTAAAGATTTGAGCTTGAAGTTTTACTTCATTTAAGGTCAAACAAATATATAAAACGGGTAAGAAAATATATGATGCCCCTAAAAATTTGATGCTCAGTGCCCATGCCTGTTTGCGCTAGGCTAGAACCGGTCCTGTTCTTGTATTTTCGACCTTTTGCATTTTGTAAGCGCTTGTCCAAGATGTTTATATATTGACTTGATTAGTCTGAGCAATGATATAGAAAAGCTAAACTCTATTCCTAGTATATCTTATAAAATTATCCTTCACGATCTTCTTATTAAATTATCCTCTAAATACATATCACGTAAATAGCTTGCAAATGCATCTCAAATGGTTAACATTTTACATCTTCCCATATTATTCGGCTTTGGGTGTAGAAGTTCAAAAGTTCGTTGTGTTAATCTTGAAAAGTGGACGATATTATCAATTACACTGTAGTCGTGCCGAATTTCGCTGGCACTGGTCCATCCACGGTGCGACAATGTCCTATTGATTACTCCTTACTATTCCTTCGTCAATTTCCACTAGACCTATCAAACGGGTTGGGTTTGGGTCAAAATGGGTTGGGTCGAGTTTGACCCAACCCATTTATGACCCATTCTTTTTGACCCATTTATGACCCAATCCATTTATGACAAACCCATTTAATAAGTGGGTTATCCATTTAACTTATTTAAAGATTTAAATTTGATTTGACTAATAAAAAACAAATAAATATAAACTAATTCTAATTTCAATTTTTACGTTTTGAATTTCGATAAAAATCAAAATTTAAATATTCAAAATTTTAATTCTAATTTTCATCAAAATTCAAATATGGGGATGTAGTAGCTAGTTATTTTCTAAGTACAACTGTCAGTCTCCAAGGAGAACTACAATGTGTGTCAACGATATGAAGTATTCGAGTGTTCTATATTATCCGTAATTTAGGTGGGAGTTAATCGGTCGAAGTCTCGCCTGATTCCGAGTTAGTATGAAGAAGTTATTGCAGTCTGAACAAAAAAATAACGGCTTCTGCACTAGGCGGAGTTCAAATATGGGGATATGGTAGCCTTTTATTTTCTAAGTACAACTGTTAGTCTCCATGGAGAAATACAGTGTGCGTCAACGATATGAAGTATCCGAGTGTTCCATATAGTCCGTAATTTAGGTGGGAGTTAATCGGTGGGAGTTAATCGGTCGAAGTTTCGCCCAATTCTGAGTTAGCATGAAGAAGTTATTGCAGTCTGAACAAAAAAAATAGCGGCTTCTGCACTAGGTGGAGTTCAAATATGAGGATGTAATAGCCTGTTATTTTCTAAGTACAACTGTCAGTCTGCATGGAGAACTACAGTGCGCGTCAACGATATGAAGTATCCGAGTGTTCCATATTGTCCGTAATTTAGGTGGGAGTTAATCGATCGAAGTCTCGCCCGATTCCGAGTTGATATGAAGAAGTTATTGCAGTTTGAATAAAAAAAACAACGGCTTCTGCACTAGGCGGAGTTCAAATATGGGAATGTAATTTTAAATGGGCAAATGGATTGCCCATTTATATTCCTTTTAAAAATGGGTCAATCCAACGCATAACTCATTTAATAAAATTCATAAATGGGTTAACCCAACTCATTTATAAATATGGTAAATGAGTTGGATTAATGAGTTGGATCATATTTTGACAGGTCTAATTTCCACCACTATACGCTGGTTTCACTAATCAATATCGAATTCAAACATTGAATTAATTATTTTTAATCTTTATCTTAGATAGATACGTGATACATAGATCTATTCATTAAATATTTTTAATCTTTATCCTCGGCCTCGGAAGTTCCTATCTATCCATGATACATAAGTCTGTAGTAATACCAGTGTTTTCATGACCCAACCCTGCCGCGGTCCAACCTCGAATAACCCTGAACCTTGGACCACCACGGCCCGGAACTCAATCGGACCTCATTTATCGATGAACCTTGGTCGGACCTTTAAACCAACGGTTCAACCGTCAATTTTACCTGGTTGAACCACGGTTCTTTTGTTTTTTCTTACATTCTCATCGTGTAATTCCCTTTTATTTTCATTGCTTTGAAAAAAAAAGTAAATATATATTTCAAAAATCATTATCGTTCCAAATTTTAAACCACTAATTTCATTATTTTGTTCTTCACTGCTGCAAACTACTCTAATACCATTGTAAGACTCATCAAGTTTGTATACCTTGAAGGCCATCTACAGCTTGTGTACATAACATTATTATTTCAATATTTTTGTGTATAGTTTGTAGCTAAATGTGAAAAAATTTCAAAAAAAAAAATCACGGTTCCGACGGTTCGACCGGTTGATTAGGGAGGTGAAATTAGAGAGAATTGAGGAATTTTGGTGAGAGAATCCGACGGTTCGACCCGTTTTATATTCGTAATTAGTGCAGCTAGTGTAACAAATTTTGTTTAATTTTTCATATTAGAATTAATGTGTGGATTATGAATTAATATTGTATATTTTTATTGAAGATGTTGGTTTATTGTGTATTTAAGATTGATACGTTGCATCTAAATGTATTAATTTCCAAAAAAGATTATGTGTGGTTCTTGACGGTTCGACCGGTCGAACCCTCGAAACCTCGAACCCTGAGTCCGCACGGTTTGATTCACGGTCCGGTTATGAAAACATTGGTTTACTCGGTATTATTCGTTTCAGTTGTTCTGTTGCTCACATATGAGTCATTTATATATTTACTACTGTGCAATTTCAATGTTTCACGTCCAAAGTAATAGTGTGAATATATCATGCTCAAAACTATAACGTTTAACATCCAAAGTAAGTGTGTTAATGTACTATGCATCTCAATATATAACCTTACGGTTATTTGAGAAGATGTTATCAAGGACATCAGAGTAGAAGTTTGTTCCAGAAATGTATTTGAACAAATTCAGTAAATATAAATGAATTTCCATGAATTCATATCAAATAGATATGTAGTTTTAGTGATAAGGAAAGATGTCTAAGCAATACAGTGGAGTCAAAATACAAATTCATAATCAGCTTCAACAACAGTATATATGTATGTATGTATAATGCATACATAATGATGCAGCGCAGCAAGGCAAAGAGGCACCGAGAAGATATACCTTAAATTGCAAACACCATCACCGTGACTTTCGCCTAACTCGCCAACGACCTACCCATCTCCTAACTCGTGCGCGACTTACCAATATTCGCGACCTAACTTCACCTCCACGACTCATCCTCTTCACGACTCATCATCACCGCACCTACGACTCATCATCACCACAACCTGCGACCTACGACTCATCCTCTTCACGACTCATCATCACCGCACCTACGACTCATCATCGCCGCGACCTACGACTCAACCTCCAACGCGATTTAACTCCAATCGCCCGACTTAAAATCCTACCCCGAACTATTCCCAGCCTAAGCCGAAGCCACGATATAACTTTCCCAACCTATCCTTTTTCCCGACCTAACCCTAAGTCGAAAATTCTTTCCTGCAGATCTACCTAAATCGCAAATGAAGCTGCTTATCCCCAAATCGCGAATTACTTTAAGTCGCGTGCGTCTCTCCTTAAGGCGTGAGGACTGTTAACTCGTGTGAACGAGTTATGATAAGTCGAGAGGTATGATAAGTCGTGAGATAATATTTTAAGTCGTTGTAGCTCGTTCTTTAATGTGACTTGTGTTGTTTTGTATTGTAATCTCTTAAGTCGTAGTATGTTGTAATTACTGTTTAAGGTCATGTAACGACCTAAGTGTTGTAATGTCTTTGATAAGTCGTTAAGTCGTATACGACTTATGCGAGTTGTTTTGTTGTAACCCTATAAATAGGGAGTTATGTCATTTGTAAAAAGTTAGTTGATTTTGAAATAAATTTTTCTTTGTTAGCTTTGTGCTTTCATTCAAATTGGTAGTCGAGTGTAATCTCCTATCTCCACTCTCGGATAATCGAGTGCGCTCGATTCAACGATTGCTGAAGCCGATTCACGGTATCTAGTGCGCTAGATCAACGTCAGAAGAATCGTAGATCTTTAAACACGATATAGTGCGCTATCAACGTGTTTGAGATAGCTAGAATCCGGTATCGTTCGATCAACGGATTTGGGCCATTCAGTATCTTTTACTCCATCGATTGCTACTTTCATCATATCATCAATTTTTGTATTCCGCCGCTGCGTCATTTGGTATCAGAGCGAGACTTAGCCAATCATAGCTAAGCCGAGTCTTGGAGCCAATATTCTATCGAAGAATTCAAGTCATACATCATTTGTTGTTTAAAGCCGAGAGCTTGAAGTGAAGTCGTGCATCTTTTGGTGTGCGTCGTGTTCATCATAAAGTTGCAACAACTTGGAAGATTTCGATCCATTTCATTTTGGATCTAAGGAGGGAAAAGTGTTTGAGTTGACCGTGGAAGTTTGCACGCCAAACTTGGATTTGAATTGTGTTTGAATTTTCTTTGAAGTGTAGAAGAGCTAGAGGCGAACTTGTTCAAGTGTGTGGGAGATTTGTTCAAGTTCATTGGGCATCAATTTTGAGATTTGAAGTTTGGAGTTCGATTGAAGTCGTTTGTTTATTTAGGGTGTTGGTGAATTTCAAACAAGTGGGAAAGTTTGATTCGAAATTTTTTGGATCAAAGTGAAGTTTTTGTTTGGATCTGTTGAAGACTTGATCATGCCTCCGAGATATGATAACCATCGTCATAGTGTTGCAGATTTGTATGGGAGAGGAGATCCTGAACTGATGAAGCAACGTAGTGATGAAAGATTCAATAAGGATTTCGAGAAAGTAGAGAGAATGAAGTTTGACATGAATCGAAATCAACGGAGAGTGTCGCCACGTTATGATAGAGAAAGAAGAGAATCATCTTTGTCAATAAATCGAGATCGTGGAGCTCGAGACAATCGTGATTATCAGAAGGAAGAAAGAAGAGCGTATCGTGGTTACGTGCATGAGCCATCTTATGAATATGAGAAAAGAAGTAGAGAGGACGTGCATGGGCATAGAAGAGTCGATGTTCAGAATCGACGACGAAGTTCAACTAATTTTGAAAAGGAAAATTATGGTGATCGTGTTCATTTTCGATATTCCGATCAAGGGCAAAATCGATACAAGAATATCGAAGAGGATGGTTATACATGGAAATCAAGAAAGGATTCGGAGATTCCAGAATTCCGAGGTGGACTACAAGCAGAGGAATTCTTGGACTGGTTATCCACGATTGAAAATGTTTTTGAGCTCAACTACGTTCCTGAGGATCGTCAAGTGAAGTTAGTTGCTGCAAGTTTGAAAGGAAAAGCCACGGACTGGTGGCAACAAACTAAATCAACCAGAGAGAGGATGAAGAAGTCTAAAGTTGTCAAGTGGGATAAAATGAAAAGGATGATGAAAGCAAATTTCTTACCCTACAATTATCAAGCTCGTATTGATCAACAATTGCAGAAGTTGAGTCAAGGAAATCGAGGAAAGGGTGTGGTTACAAACTCCATCAATCAGAATCATGATGTTCATTACAGTAAAAATGTTTTTAAGAGAGTCAACGAACCAGTTGTATATGGAATCACGAGGGCAAGTGTTGATGAACGAGTTAAGCGATATCATTATCAGGAGTTTGACCATCAAAGTTTTGAATATATAAAGTCCCAAAAGAAACCCTTTGTTGTAGAAGAATGTGAAAGCGAGGATGTGGATGATTCTATTAAAAACGAGACAGAAGAGGAAGAGGAACCAACTAATCCATTACCTTTCGGCGAAAGTGCTGAAGAATCGAAAGGTAGTGCTGAAACCTTGGTTAGGTATGAGGCAAGTGAAGAGCTTAAAACTCTCGAGGAGGTTAAGCCAATGTTAGAAGAATTTGAAGAGGTCGGTCCTACAGAATCATTCGCAGCCTTACCACTAAAGTTTGACAACAAAGATGAAGAGGTCGAGTTGGAGAACGAAGAATGTAATTTGTTGAGGAGGATTGATGAAGTTAACTTTTATCAACCACCACAATTTGACGACGATGAAGAATTTCTGCCAGGATTTGAGGAATCTTTGTCAGGGGAAGTAGAAGTTTTGTCAATAGAGAAAGGAGGTAACTTGTTGAGGAGGACTGTTGAAATTGACTTTTATCAACCATCGAAATTTGATGATGATGAAGAAATTGAGTCAAAATATGTGGAAGTAGAAGTTGATTACTTTTCATTATCAACGTTTGATGTTGACAGTATAGAGGAAGGAGCTATGTTCGTAGTTGAGGAAACTCATTTGACAATGGAGGATTATTATTCGACACCTGAGCTTATGAATGAGAGTCAGCCAAGTATAAATTCCTTAGTTTCCGAGGAGCATGAACAAAGCGAGAGTGAAACAGAAAAGAAGGCAGAATCAGATGGTTTGTTATTTTTAAAAGAGTTCATAAATGAAATGGAAGATGTTGATGAGTTATCAATGATGATTGAACCTAGAGAAGATTCTGATTTTGAGAATCCTGAAGAAGATGAAGTATTTGAAGAATGTGAAGATGAGATGTCTGAGGAACTGTTTGAAGAATCTAGTCTTGTATGTTTGGAAGAGCCTGACGAAAAGGTGGAAATTAGTACTGACTTGTTTGTATTATCCCGGCAAGGAACGAGTGAAGATCTTGATGTTTATGAGGAAGTTGGATCAAAATTCGATAAGTCTGAAGTCGAATACGCTGAAGAGATACCCGAAGAGATACCATCTCTACAAAACATTCAACCTCAAACTGAACTCGTACCAGATGCTGCTTTACTGCCAGGATCGTATGATCTTATGAGTCTGGAGGAACAAAAAGGGTTGATACGACAGGAAAAAGTGAATGATTGTCAGTTGAAGTTGTCTGATGATGTCCACGCTACTAACATTGCCAATGTCGATTGCTTGGAACCATATTATGAACGTAAATATGTTGAAGGAGACGCAAGTGGGAGTTCATTTCAGTCAGAGGAATTTAAGGCAACACATCAAGGAAAGATTCAAGATGATGATACATCTGAACGGGATGAGGAAAGACAAGAATCTGAGCATGAGTCATCACAATTTTTCGGTCGAGGTTTCCCAAGTCATTCCATGATTGTAAATTTCCTTATATCGTCACACATTTTAGACATGTTTTGGTTCTATATCAAGTCTTCCTATTGGCACAAACAATTTGGTATACGACACTATTCATATGAAGTTCTATGCTATCTGAAGTGGATCTGGCATCTAGTGCTGAGTTTAGTCCGTATTTTTCCACTTGCCATATCTCTCAGGTCACTTCCTTATGCCGCTTGCCTAATGCCACGTGTGATTTATGCCATGCGTTCCTTATGGCAAGCCGCATGTTCAAAGGGTCAAGACAAGATCAATCTCAAGAATGGTTATCACCAGAACCGCACTAGACCAGATAATGAATGGAAGACAGTGTCTCGAAGAAGAAGAATGTGTGAATTCGGGACGAATTCTTTTCAACCAGGGGAGGATGATGCAGCGCAGCAAGGCAAAGAGACATCGAGAAGATATACCTTAAATTGCAAACACCATCACCGTGACTTTCGCCAAACTCTCCAACGACCTACCCATCTCCTAACTCGTGCGCGACTTACCAATATTCGCGACCTAACTTCACCTCCACGACTCATCCTCTTCACGACTCATCATCACCGCACCTACGACTCATCATCACCACAACCTGCGACCTACGACTCATCCTCTTCACGACTCATCATCACCGCACCTACGACTCATCATCACCACAACCTGCGACCTACGACTCATCCTCTTCACGACTCATCATCACCGCACCTACGACTCATCATCGCCGCGACCTACGACTCAACCTCCAACGCGATTTAACTCCAATCGCCCGACCTAAAATCCTACCCCGAACTATTCCCAGCCTAAGCCGAAGCCACGACATAACTTTCCCAACCTATCCTTTTTCCCGACCTAACCCTAAGTCGAAAATTCTTTCATGCAGATCTACCTAAATCGCAAATGAAGCTGCTTATCCCCAAATCGCGAATTACTTTAAGTCGCGTGCGTCTCTCCTTAAGTCGCGAACTTTCATTCCTTAAGGCGTGAGGATTGTTAACTCGCGTGAACGAGTTATGATAAGTCGAGAGGTATGATAAGTCGTGAGATAATATTTTAAGTCGTTGTAGCTCGTTCTTTAATGTGACTTGTGTTGTTTTGTATTGTAATCTCTTAAGTCGTAGTATGTTGTAATTACTGTTGAAGGTCATGTAACGACCTAAGTATTGTAATGTCTTTGATAAGTCGTTAAGTCGTATACGACTTATGCGAGTTGTTTTGTTGTAACCCTATAAATAGGGAGTTATGTCATTTGTAAAAAGTTAGTTGATTTTGAAATAAAATTTCCTTTGTTAGCTTTGTGCTTTCATTCAAATTGGTAGTCGAGTGTAATCTCCTATCTCCACTCTCGGATAATCGAGTGCGTTCGATTCAACGATTGCTGAAGCCGATTCACGGTATCTAGTGCGCTAGATCAACGTCAGAAGAACCGTAGATCTTTAAACACGATATAGTGCGCTATCAACGTGTTTGAGATAGTTAGAATCCGGTATCGTTCGATCAACGGATTTGGGCCATTCAGTATCTTTTACTCTATCGATTGCTACTTTCATCGTATCATCAATTTTTGTATTCCGCCGCTGCGTCACATAAGGACTCAACAATTGTCGTTAACGCTAATACAATAGGTATGAATGTTCTTGGTGTATATCATGGAGGAAGGGTTTATTTTTACTGTGCAAAAAATGAGCACATTGTTCAATACCCATAGCCCTTAATTTTAAATTTGGGTCGGCATAAATTGATCGTTTTATATGGTACTAACATCTAAATCTCAATGTTATATCATATACATATTTAACTTTAGTACAGTGTGTGGTTGAGTTTTCATATACATTTCAATTTTCCTAACTTTCAAGTTCGAACTTTTCGCTTTTTGAATAATTCATTATACGTGCTCGTAGTATACATGATTTTGTGATGTCGAACTCTTAATTTTATATTCTTCGCACTAATGTCAAACTCAATTTTCTTAGGCCAATTTGTTTGAGATTTTCAGTTGAATTTGGGAATTAAGGTTTGATGGGAAGAAAACATTGTACTTTTATGACTATAATTAATTTCTATATCATGTTTACAGGATGCACTTTACATATTATGATAGCCAATTTTGTTAGTTTCTATTAATTATGTCAGTTCGCTGAAAAGCAAAGTTAATTTTTGATCTCCTGTTTTAAGTTGTTCGATTAACACATGGATTTCTGCTCCCCTTCTTTAACCCTTAGATTTAATATTGTGTATGTGTTGTGTACAGGACACGATGTTTCTATAGTTAAGTAGTTAATGATTTGTTGTTGATTGTTCTATTGACATTTGCTTTAATTGTTCTGTAGTGTAGTTGTTTTATCCGCTAACATCAATTTCTGGCTCTGACTGCGATAAACTGACTGGATGCTGTACAGTGCAAAAGCAAGACTTATCATTTATATGAAACATGTTTATGGTGGTTTGAGTATAAAACACTTCCTTATTAATACAATATTTTGTTATTCACACGTTGATTCTATTTTGTTTTTCTTATCTCAGCAACTTATGATACTCAATAGAATTTTAAATGACATATACTTGAAAATAAAACACATGAGACATATTAATGATGTATTTAAAAATATTTCTTTATGCATTTGGTTCATTGTTTCCTATATATACATCTCACTCCACCGTTTTATTTTACCAATTGTATGACGCTGCTTGAAATTTGGATAGTCTGTGATATATATTACTTAATTACTAACGTAGAACGAATTATATCGAAACCACTAGAATATTCAAGAGAATAAAACTTAGATGATGCCATGTTCATAGAATTAATGTTGCCAGTATTAATTTTGATTATTGAGTTTTACATCGGTGAACCGTAATTTGTTCATAGATTTTTTCTTCCCTGCAGATATAGAAGCGTTATCTGTGAGTTGAAGTTGTAAAATTTTCTGTTACATTGGTACTCTGTTGCGCATCCTCTACCCGAGGTTAGATTCATGTCTTTTTAGGTTTAAATTATATATGTTTGACATTATACTGTCATATACAGTCGATGACAATTCCAAAATTAGTGTAACAGGTGGTAAAGTTGGATGAATTTTTCCGTTCATTGGGTTTTCAAGAATATGATTTACCTGATACCATTTCAGCAAATGCTTGGCAAGGTTATTTTTAAGTATAATCTTATGATATCAGAATCAACTGTAAATAGTGGTGTGTCCATTTTGGATTTAATATGGCCATGAAATGGAACCTTGATGTCCTGTCTAAAATGTGTGGATGTAAATGGTTACTTACATCTGATGTGTGTGTAGTTTTACTTATGGCTGCTGTTGCCTAAAAAATGTCCTGGGTTAACCATTGTTTGATTCTGTTTACGAATTTACCATGACATAAGTGGTTGTGATGCCATGACTTAAAAATTTAGTACCAATATGATTTAACATTCTTTGGTATTATTTTTTATTTAGTAGTTGTATAGTAAACTGCTTCCCATTTGTAACTGGAAAACTATGTTTAAAAATATGTGTTTAGTAGTTGTATACTTAACATTATTGTATGAATTGAAATGAAATAGGCCAGAAAAGTTATGAATACCAAAAGTGCACAGAAACTTGCTCCCTCATCTGTCAATAAGCAGATTAAGATTAGTAGACCTATATGGGTGAGGTAAAAGCAATTTAAATTGTATTGTCGAACTATTTTGTACCTTCCCATGTATACAAAAGTCAATTATATCAAGATAATATATGAGAATGTTTATGGAATATTAATTCCAGATTATAACTTTGTATATTTTTTCCGGGGTTCTTTACTTATTTAGAGAAACAAAATGATCTGTCTTACTTGAACGTCAATATGTCAAACTTGATAGAAATAAAATTCTTCTGGTTGATAAACTTCTCTACAACCTTCTTTTACTTATAGACTAATAAAGAGTCATTTTACTTTAGAATCTTCTTCCCATGCCTTTCAAACGTGCCAAATTTGGTACAACAACATAACCAAATTTGGTAGGGTACCATAACCAAGTAGTCGATATGATTAGGGATAGAAGTGCATAACAGGTGGGGTTATAAACATGACTTAATTTTAAACGTACTATATTTGAAAATAAAGTATCCATATTACATGTTTATTCAGTATTTATTGATCATTTGTATTAAACTCAGGTTGTATAAGATATAAATTAGGAAGGCAATTCCAATTGATTTAACATAGTGAACAAAACCAAAAATTGTGAAACCAAATTTTAGACTGGTTTGATGGAGTATGATAGAATTGAATAATCTTTGAGTATGAAGTAAAGAGGAAGGACGGTTTGCTTATGTATGCAATTTTTGTTTTTTAAGCTGGATATATTTCGTAATTATGAACTGGTCGTTTTTGGCTTTTTATCGCACAAATTTGAAAGACAGTGTTTAGATTTTTTGGTAAATGGTATGACATTTTTTAGTTTAAATTATGGAGATATGATAAAGGTAACTTCAAATCCAAGATTGGACTACATTAGGTGATTGTAGAGAAATTGAACCTTTTGTTTTCTTCACGGTATGACACAATTATGTACTGCATCAATAAATAACATGATAAAGAACATGCTATTCTTCTACAATTTAAGTGATAACTTTCAAATTTACAAATAATTTGTTGGAATTTTAGATTGGTTGATGTAGAGACATCAAGTTATTATATTATTTGCACATTAAACTTCCAAAGTCCAAACATTTAGAAGAGCCAGCACTACGTGGCTTATTGATAACCGGTGTTTGTAAATGTCTCTTTCAATATGTTGCATGACTTATTATAAAAACGTGGGTTTGTTGTAATCTTTTATAACAGCAAATGATTAATTGTACAAATACATTCTTTAATAAGTAATTAACTACGTCATACTGTTAAATGCATTATCCTCTTTTTCTAATATGAATGCTGTGTTTTGCATGATGTTATCCGGGTTTTTAATCCATCAGGATCCAAGAGAATATGGAATGACTTGATGGAGTCAGAACGGCTCAGAACTCGAGCAAAAAAAGCTAAAGCAACGACTGAGTTTGACTAGACCAAGAGGCCAGCGTCCAATCCAATCAACAGCTAAATACAGTTAGCTAGTAAATCGTCATCAAAATAAAGCAACAAAAGCATGCCAGACATTAAAGTCCAGAAAAAGTCTAAGTGCATGGATTGCTAGTGATCCATACTTCATCACTGGGTCGCTAAGGCACATGGGAAGGGAAGAAAGCCAAAATATGCTAAATGTATGGATCACTAGCGATCCATACACCAAGGATCCATACTTGTTCATGGGTTCTTTGGCGAGCTAACTAGGTGAAGAAGGAAAAGGAGGAGCTAAGTAATTGGCTCGCACGCGAGCTAAATCCATGGATCGCTAGCGATCCATGGTTTTGGCTTGGGTCGCAAGCTGAGCTTCGTTGTATCTTCCCGAGTCCATTTGCAAGCAGTTAGTGAACAGGCCTGGTCCAGAAACTCTCCAATCTCTATAAATGTCATCCTACCTGCAATACAAACGGGATCTTCTCCGGACTGGTTGTTGAAGCTCTGTTGAAAACTTTCTTCACTCTCTACCTCCTTCACAACAATCTCCAAAGGTATTCACTGTGATTCTCCAGTAAATTCCAACTTCGGGGATTCAATCTAGCTAAGAATAATCAAAAGTCTTGTAACCAAACACTACTTGTAACGACAACCAGTCTATAATAAAACTATAAAGTGGACGTATGCTTCATTAACAGCCGAACCACTATAAAATTCTCTGTCTCCTTTCTTTTACTGTTCTTTTTCTACACCTGATCTATGGTATTGCTCTGTCAGAACAGGGCTGGTGCTTTCAAACTCAAACCAGGGTGTTGACCCATTTTTTGGGTTAACATTTTGGTGCTATCACTGAGAGCCCAACTCAGGCAAAGATCTAGCTATGTAATTTGAATCAAATAGGTTCAGAAGTTAGATCCTAAATCGCAGCTTAGAAGATTTGCTGTTGAGAATCCATGGCAACAGGAAAAAAGAAGAAAGAAAAATACTCTATGGCCTATGGATCGCTAGCGATCGATGACATTAACTCGGAGGTTCATGAACGACATCAACACGAGATAATAGACGCGATCCAAAAGGCAAAGCTCAGAAATCAACTAAGTACATGGATCGTTAGCGATCCATGCAATATGGATCGCTACATGTAATATGGATCGCTACCGATCCATACCTTTTCACCAGACCGCTGTAAACTCCAAAAAGCAAAGTCCAATAATATTCTAAGTATATGGATCGCCAGTGATCCATACTGTTTCATTGATTTGTAACACATGGAACGATATGCGAGAAGGATGCTAAGGGGTTGGCTCGCTTTCCAGCATACTTTATGGATCGCTAGTGATCCATAAGCTATGGATCGCTAGCAATCCATTGAATTGGCTCGGGTCGCAATGCTTTCTCCAATGAATCAGCTTATCGGTCTGGGTCGTTCGTAGGGGATATAATGGATAAAAGGCAAAAGCAACATGAGGTAGTGGGCAGAGCTCCAAGAATCATGACAGAAGAACATGTTAACATTGCACCCACTACAGAAGCGCTTGCGACAAACACGAACTTGGGGGTGAAAACCCCACCGGGAGATAACGATGACTCTCTCCGGTTCCGAAGATGACAAACAATTTGAGGAAGACAAATTGGACGAAAACTCTAACGTGCAAAATGCTAGAAGAAGCTCTAAAACCCGTGCCACAGCACAGTGCCAGGCAATGGACGAGGAACTGCTACTTAAACGGTACTTCCAAAAGCAGAGGAACCAAGAAGATATGACATAAACCCGGATCAATTACATGGCCAAGATCCCATGGTATATTGTGACCACTCCCAACTGACCAGTCTCCAATCCCATCATGGAGCTCCCATCGTCAAATCATGAATGGTCGTCGTCGAAAATTATCAAAAATCTTCAAAATGGTCATTGAAAAACTCACTTCAGGGTTGACACGAAGTCGAACTCGGGTAATTGCCTATTTGACTCGAAGCATATTTTGGGAGTCCTGACTCTAAGTCGAACTCAGGTAATCAGACTCGAAGCAAACCTAGGAAATTCTGACATGAAATCAGACTCGGGTAAAACCAAGGTTTTCTCCAAGCAAACATGAAATGACTCCAAGCACCGTTTGTCACCAACACAACACTTCAAATTCTGTGACTCCAAGCGAACCACATGCTGGCTCCATGTAAATGGTAAATTTTCTCGGGTCGGACTTCAAGTAAAATGCCACTTATCCATCAACGCTGATCCATCTTCTTTTCCTCATAACTCGAACATACGAATTCCAAATGCCTTGAGATTTGGAATGTAACCTTATGGGCCCTTTGTTGTAGCCCCAGATCGATGTCACCTAGTTTGAAATTTTTTTGGGATCGTCACTGATCCATGACCCCATCATAAGTGATTTATCATTCAATCGGCATTTCTAATCACTCAAGCATAAACAATCATGCATATATCATTCTCAAGCATTATAAACAGCTGTAACTTGAAAACGGACCGATCTGACAATGATTAGAGCATTTTCCCCAATCGAAACACATTCACCGAAGTCGTTCAACATGCAGAATATCCAAAGAAGTTTATTATGCCAACTATACCTTTTATGCAACTGTACAACTAATTTGAAATTGCTTCTTTACAGGAATGACTAGCATATGGACGAAGCGAGGGCGACGGTTGCAGTCTGCTGCAAGGCCCTCAGGAATCATTAAAGGATGAAACAACCTACTACCCTGGAAGAATTCTATGGGAAGGCAAACCGGTTATAAAGACTAGAAGTAGTGCAATTAGAAGAAGGCAAACCCGGCAGTGTGCCGAAAAACATAACAAACGGTGAAGGAGCTACAGGACCTCAGGGACCTTCTGCCCAAGCAAGACTACTAAGACCCAGTAGAAAAGCGCCCCAGCTAACTGACGAAATTAGACGAAAAGATGATTATCAAATAACACTCTAGCTAGCTAGCAACTAAGGAGTGGGACAACAACCTAAAGCGATGCCTTCTCATCCATCCTTGTCTGCTCTCTTTTTCCAAAAGAGCCGTACTAAGACACTAGGGGCATTGCAAACAGCACGGCGAATGAAATGCTTCATTGTCCTCAAAGAGTCATGTCAATTCCCCTACTGAGAACCGGCGTTGCTGGTGGTGTCGAGAAGTCTTGTCCAAAGGATCGTTGAAAAAACAGATCCAACACCTTAGCCTACAGGAACCGACAAAACTGTGTTCAATAACTACCCGCCGGGTCGACGGAAGCAAATCCACTCAAACTGCTGAATCAGCTGAACCTGATCCTTACCTTCTAAAAATCGATGTTGCTCCGGCAACATTGGGAAGGCCTAAAATTACACTCCTCACGTTGCCCGATGGTAGGTAATGTCGTGGGCACCAAAAGCCGTGCATTCCATAAACCGTGCCAAAACTTATGCTCCTCACGTTGCCCGGAGATAGGCAACGCCAAGGAACACCAAAAGCCGCGCATTACATAAGTCGCACCAAAACTTACGCTCCTCACGTTGCCCAGAGATAGGCAATGCCGAGGAGCACCAAAATCTGTGCCTTCCTACGCCTTCCATAAGCCACGCCAAAACTTACGCTCCTCGCGTTGCCCAGAGATAGGCAACGCCGAGGAGCACCAAAAGTCGCGCATTCCATAAGCCATGCCAAAACATACGCTTCTCGTGTTGCCCAGAGATAGGCAACGCCGAAGAGCACCAAAGACCGCGTATTTTGTAGGACCCGCACCGACTCTTAAAAAACTTAAGTTCCTCACGTTGCTTGAAGATAGGCAACACTGAAAAACATCGCCGAAAAATCACGCTCCTAAAGTGTAAACTCCTCATGTTGCCCGAAGATATGCAACGCTGGGGAGCATCAGAACCGGATTGATGGGCCATATCGATCTCAAAAACCATGCATCTCATAACCAGTGCCAGATCGGGAAAACGATGGAGGTATATGTGGATGACATGTTAGTTAAATCACGAGCAGCTGTTAACCACCCGTAAAACCTCGCTGAAATGTTCGAAATACTCCAAAAATACGAAATGAAACTCAATCCACTCAAGTGTCATTTCGGAGTGGCCTTCGGAAAATTCCTAGGGTTCATCGTAAGTGCCAGGGGCATCGAAGCAAATCTTGAACAAATAACGGCACTACGAGAAGTCCAAGCTCCGAAGAATAAGAAGGAACTACAAAGTTTGAATGGAAAAGTTGCAGCGCTAAGTCGATTTACCTCGAAAGCTATCGACAGGTGTATACCATTCTTCGATGTGTTGAAGAATGGAAAGAAGAACTTCGAATGGAGTGAAGTTTGTCAAACAGCATTCGAAGGACTGCTGCTGCACATGGAGGCTCCGCCGATCCTATCAAAGCCTATGGATGGAGAAGACCTGTTCATTTACTTAGTGATCTCACCTCATGCATTAAGCGCCGCTCTGGTGCGTGAAGAAGTAAAAATCCAATGACCTGTGTATTACATTAGCAAGCGGTCCACTGGAGCAGAGAAAAAGCCAAAACTGAACCGACCTTGTGATCGATTAGAGGTAAACTCGAATTAAGCTAAGATTCGGCACCTGGGAGAACTGCACCCACTGGACCGGGGGTAACCAAACGAGTTATGAAGTGACCCTGGATACAGTTTAAGCGCGCCAACGGCCCTGTGGCATGGGGGGCACCACACACACTTGAATAACCATAAGAAAGGCCGAGACTAATCATACCATAGTTCTGTTATTTTCGATCAAAAATTCTGGCACTTTGACGACCGCGGACTTAATGACCTAGCTAGTGCAACAAACGAAATACTAGCATAATACTTGCCCACTTCTTTCCAACTACCATTTTACCGCTCTTTGTGACCAATTCCTCTTCCTCTTAGACCGTATGCCAGTTAAAACCCATTCTCTAAAGGCAGTTTGGACCAAGGGCTAAGAGTCATGCCCTGAACTCCCATAGGCTCTTTCTTCAATCCATCTTCATGCGGTTAGCTATAGATCTCTCCACCATGGCAGCCTGATCTATTTGGACGTGTACATCTTTTAGAAACATGAAAGGATCACACAAGCCATGGTTACCCGAACCAAAAACTGTTTAGCCTGTTGAACCAATAAAACCGTGTTCATGTAAGTAACCTGCCGAGTCAACGGGGTCAAATTGACTCAAAAATCTTTGTTTAGCTGCTTGGACCGGTCAAACTGCGTCCGATTATGCCCCATCAACTCGCTGAGTCGAAGAAAACGAATCGACTCAAACCGCCAACTCCTCGCGTTGCCCGAAGATTGGCAACGTTAAGAAGTTCCAAACCGTTCCGGATCGACGTGTCATATCGATCTCATAAGCCGCGCATTTCGTAAGCCATGCACTTCGATTAATAGGAATCAACTCCTGCTACCGGAAAAACCGACATTGCTCTGGTACTGCCACAAAGTTCACAAACCAAGAAGTCGACAAAGAATTCTGATCTTTGATCAAAGTTAACGTACAAATTGTATAAATTCAAGACATCCAAGTCACGAGTTCCCAAAGATTGGAGCTTCAATGTACCTTTGACTGGGGGCATCCAGGGAGCCGCATGAACATCAAGTCTCACATTAATTATTCAGAATAATCAGTCCTGTGGACTAAGGGGCACATAACACATTAACGCTTAGTCAGGATAGAAAATCGCTCCAACTTGCAATAAAAGGAGGAACTTACCGTCGTCCAAAGGTAGACGACGATGGAGGGCATTTCTAAAATCAAATCATCAATGCACCAGTTTCCAAAGACAAAAGCAGGTGCTTGACTGAGAGCTCAAACCCTAATTTGCAGAAAATCAGCTGTTATCTGAAGATAGATAACGGCGAGGACAGAACGCTCGAAATCGAACAGCTAAGCCATTGATTCCTAAAGATTGGAACCAACGGATAAGGCAGATATCTGCAACAACGTAAATGCTCTAGCAGAGCACATATGGCGTGGAACAAGCGAAGTTAATTGTCATAGACTTAAGACAAACATTACCAAACTCTTCTGATCCATAATTACGACGGGAAGAGTGCAAGCGGTACTGGGGGGCAATGTAACAACTATCCCCACATCATCTAATCTTCTATAAGTGCTCGGAATTTAGCATTTGGGAATAATGGGTTCCGCAAACGGAAGTCAGTTTGCAACAAAAATCGACCGAAGGAAATTTGATCCTACACAAGAGTAACCATGAGATTGGTTAAACAATGACCCTCTGTACTGCTAAAGGGAGCACTTGACAGTTATATACAAAGCAAAGTAATGGAGACGCCTGAGACTCTCATTCTTTCAGAAAATGGCGTATCCCGGAGTTAAGCAACGCTAAGAAAACAACCACATTGGGTCAGAAGGAATCTACTCAACTCTACAGGATCGGATGAATGATTCAACCCTCACCAACGTGACTTTAGCACTACATGATGATAGGCAACACTAAGAAAATACTTCTAATATCCAACCATCGAAATGCTAGTTTTCAAAGGCTGAAACTAGTACCCAACTGAATTAAGAGCACATCCGAATTGACGGGAAAATCGATCCCAACCTCTTGAGTGTTGGTTGTTGCCTCGCCAATGCCAAGGCCTTCTTTTATCGTTTAAATAATGGTGTTGCCCTGGTAACGCCGGAAAATTTTACTATTTTCTAAGTACAAGTGTTGCCCCGACAATGCTAGGAAACCTTATATTTCGTAAGTACCGGTGTTGCCCCGGCAACTCCGGGAAACATTGTACTCACTAAGTACCGGTATTGCCCCGGCAATTCCAGGAAAACTTTAATCTACAGGGCTGATGAGAAACACTCATCACAGTGAACCATCGATGCACTAGCTTACGGTGATAGAAGTTGGTCCTCAACTGAGTTTCTATCTTCTCTTAAGAAAACTACTGTTGCCCAAAGACAGGCAATGACCGAAAGACTTATCCTTCCATAGATCAGCCGGATGGTTCGACCTCTCGTCACAGGAATCAGCCACTGCACAGGAATAAAGCAACGTCGAAAGGAAATCTCGGGATTGAATTGCCCGTGTACTAATTTCTAGGGATGAAAGCTGGTGCACAAGCAAATTTCCTAAATTCAATTTAGAAAGAATTTAGACATAACCGAAAGATAGGCAGCCTCGAGGAAATGTTGCTTGGAACCAAGCAGCTAGGTTATCAATTCTCAAAGACAGGAGTTTACATATGAACAAAACTTCCATGACAATGCCAGCAACCAAGAAGAGCATGCATGGCTAAGGACAAGCGGGAGAAATCATGGAAGGTCGAAAATAAAATCCCCTAACTTCCTCAATTCCAGAATGGGATTGAGAGCCAGACTGGGGGCAATTGAGCAGTTCGCCCCAAAGATTTCCATCTCTCACAATCGCCCAAATACAGGCATTTGAAATAGCTAGTCCCTCAAGAAGTGATAGAAGCACATATACTTGATTGAAAGAAATGTTTCAAAAGTCCAAACAAAAATAACTGCGAGGTTGGTTAGATAACGGTTCTATATCACAAAATAGAGCATTCTGGCTACAAAATTGCCAACAAAGGAAATGAAGGATTTAACGTTCAAAAATCAACCGTTGCTCATAGTTTGGCGATGACGAGAAGGATCGATGACCTACTTACGGTCAAACTAGATCATTTGGTTCCAACTTGCAGGAATATGCCATTACCCGAAGATTGGTGATGCTAGGAAGAAAGCCCAAAATGAAACTATTGATACATTAGCTTTCAGAAACAAAAGCAAGAGTTTGATTGAATCTTCAGCCCCACAATCTGGCATCTCATGCTATCTAAAGGTTCGCAACATCAACGAAAAATCCACAAAGTTGAGTCATCCGTATATGAGTTTTCGAAGATAGAGACAAACACATGATTAGGATCTCAAAGTCGGACTCAAAAGAATTTACTTTAGCGAAAGATGCCAGAAACACATCTTTCTAATACATACCGACATCCTTACAAAACTCAGATCTTGGGATCAAGCAACAATGTCCCTAATTCTCGAAGACAGGAGCTATCGTATCAATCAAACTGGGGAAATCGAGCTTATTGCTTAAGAGACCTAATCTTCCAAAACATGTTGGTTCGCTAGTCAAAGTAATCAGCCCTACGGACTAAGGCATTTACACCGACACTTTTTCAAACGAACTCAATTGAGCATAAGTAAGGATTAGCTACAGAACTGGCTAGACCAGGCTACTTCATAGTTCTGAACAAAGCTATGAAATAGAATATGCTGAAATAACCGCAAAAGTATTACTTACATGTGTAGAATTACAGTAAACAAGTATGCTGCACATGAGCACAAGAAGCGCAACAACGAGAAAAAGCAATACTCGGAATCGAGCAATTAAGCCAATAGTCCATGGAGGTAGAGGCTGGTCTGCATTGAATTCCGAAAAAACGCAAAGGAAAGACAATCGCATTCGGACAACTCATGCGCTAGTTTCTAAAGGCTGAAACTGTGTCTGATCGAACTTCAACTACAACTCTACAAGAGCAACTGTGCCTTGTAATTTAACTGTAATCAATCTCCCAATATGATAGGGATAATAAGCGAAGCCTAATTTGTGAAGGACCCAACTTCTCACTATGAGAAAAAACGAATCAGACGACAGATATGCTCCGTTGTCTGAATGAATACCTATCTGTCGTCTATTTCTGTGTCGTCTCATTACATATCAGACCATAGATATGCACCGTCGTCTGATATGCACTAACACATCAAAAGAAAAAACCATACATTGTCTGATGTTATAATATCATTTCTAAAATTTTCTATTAGACAACATATAAATATTGACTGATATGCATATCAATTACACTTATGTTATATTTGCAAAATGAAATAATGAATCACAATTTTATTTAAATAAATATTTTATTTAAAATCAAATTCAAATACAATACAACTTTCACTATACTTACATTTTCAAATACAATACAACTTTCATTATTCTTACATTTTCAAATACAATACAACTTTCACTATCACTTTCATATATACAACTTTTCTTTACACTCTCATATATAACATATTTTTTACTAGCACTCACTTACACTCACTCAAGTTTATTTTTGATATTGATCTTCATTTGCTTGCTCCAGCTTGTTTCCAACCATCTCTTATACCTGTCAAATAAACAACGCAGTAAAATGGAAAAGGAAACAAACCTAAATTGCAAAAGTTAAATTAAATTTGAATAATAATATTGCCTCAGTTTATGGGGTTTGTTTTCTCTTTATGTTTTAGACATGGCCAGACAAATATATATGTGCACGGACAAATTATGATATGCACAATGTATCACTATGAATATCACAAGGCCGGACATCGATTAAATCTCACGGACTATTGCAAAGGTCAAGCCCGAAGGCTCAACATAATGCAAATGTGCACAAGGTCAAGCCCAAGCCTCATCGGGCTCAATTCAGGTGCACAAGGAAATGCAACTTAAACCAGAAAATCAAACTCAGGTGCACACTCAGGTGCTCCAACCAGAAATATACAAGTGCGGCAAGGATAATGCACACTCAAGCCTGAGTTACCAGGGATCGGAAAACTGAGTTCAACATGATTCAGGCAGCAAAACAAAGACAAGAAGCACAACAACAAAAAGTCAAAACCATTTCAAAAAATGCAAGACATGCACAAAGCTGCATGTACATATGCAGATCTCAACACTAACAACACACAAGGTCAAGAATGGATACACACTAAAAGGCAACAAGGGTGAAGTGCACCAGAACAAGTACATGTGAATATACAGACTCAAGGCACATTCACATGAAAAACAATATGAGTTTTAGCCAACAATGCACTGGTACAAGCACAAGCAAACCAAACAACAAGCTGCAAAGCTCAAGTAATATACATATATACACATATGTATATACATGTATATATGTACATATTCAAGGTTTGGGTCATTCAAGTATCAATTTCAGGCCATTCAAGGTTTAGGGAAGGCAAGAAAACAAATGAATTAGGAACCAAAGCAATCAAAGCAAAATGTATTAAACAAATAAGTATAGTGTACATATACAAGTATAAACCAAAACCAAAACCAGAGACAGCAAAACTAAAACTCACAAGATCGAGTGTACATGGCAAACCAAACCAAGATACCAAAGTATACAAACAAGTCCAGACAAGGGAAGAGCAAAGTTCAGGTTCAAGTGGTACTTCGGACTCAGGAATGGTCACAGTAAGTTCAACCAAAGCTAGGACTGTGGTGCAAGAGTGTACAAGGCACAACAAGATTAACTTGACAAGACTACATACAAGTAGAGTTCTGGTGAAAAATCATAGCATTGATACAAGTAGTACAAGGAAGTGACTACACAATAACAAGGCAACAAGCCAGTGCAAAGCAAACAACAAGGAACATAAATTAAGACCAGAGATACAGTGAACATAAGTGCATCGAACATAAGTGAACATAAGTGCACATACAGTGAACTCAAGACCAGAGATACAAGGGTACACAAATAGAACAGTGAACATAAGTGCAGTGACTAAGGTTCACACAAAATTATATATACATGTGAATGTATGTATATACATGGGAAACCAAAACTCAAAGGAACTGGAGTGCACACACACAAAAAACAGTTCAGGCATCAACAAAACAACAGCAATGAAGTGAGCAACACACATACATGTATACACATATGTATATACATGTATGCATGTATATATGCATTACATGTTCAGAGATGAGCAACTGGCAGTTCAACTATAACAACAATAGGCAGTGCTATGGATCAACAATTCAACACAAGACTCAAGCAACTGGACACATATACAAAAAAATATATACAACAAGACATATATGAAAAATAATCAAAACATTTCAGTTCAGAGATTCAGCTATGAACAAGTCAAGTTTCAGCAGATCCCAATACCCAATGATACACATCTTAATAGTTTGAAAAAAGTTCATATTCATCCATTAAAACAAGGTAGCGCCATAAACATTAACGTATATATACATACATATGTGTGTAATGTATATACATGTATACATATGTTCAGGACAAACAAGGGACAGTGCAAATGAGATAACCAGAAACAACTCAACACTTAAGAACTCAAGTTCATGATCAACACTTAAAGCAAATGCAATTCTACAAACTAAAACAACTCAAGGCATAGGTATACACAAATTCAAACATATTGCAACAATTTTGAACATCAAACAAGAAGAAAATTGAAATTCTTAAACCAAAAATATAGGGAATCAAACCCTATAAATAATACCCAATTCATCATCGGCATATAATCGAAGTTGAAAACAATACAAAATTAAAAGAGACATATATCATACGGAGCAATTAACCAGTAATTCTCGACAAGTGATAGCAACCGCAATCACTACAAATCGACAGTCATGCATCCATATGACATCGCAAGAGCACCAGATTCAGACGAGCCAGCAATAAAATCTGAACAAAGAAATACACTCACCGATCAATCAAACAAGCATCGTGATTTTTCTTCGTTCATAGATAAATGATTTAGAGCAAAGGAAGGATTTTGGGGCAATATTGATATGCGTGATAAGGAGAGAATCGAAGGATGAAGGAGGCATAATAAGGAGAGAACCCTAGATTTAGACGAAAAGGGAAGGAATGATTTGAGAACGAACGCCATTTTTTTCTCTGGAAACGAAAGAAAGAGGGGGAAATAATTGATAGAACGTGGCCAAGAAATAATCTAGGCAAAAGTGAGAGGGAAACCAAAATTTTGGTAAGGAGCCAAAATAAAAAATTTCATAATTTTAATCAGGCGAAAAATAAAATGTTGTCTGAATGGCATGGATGAAATCTCAATGGAACAAAGATTTCATGGGCTATGAAAAACAACATATGGTTTTTCCATGTGAAATGGTGGTAAATATTAGGATAACAGCAAATCTATCTTATGTTGTGTGATCGCTGTTGTTTGATTCACTTTGTGGCATAGTGTTTGAAGGAGTGGGAGTACTTCCGCTAGACTAAATATTGGATAGCTGAAAAGTCATTTTCAACGACAAAACATGGCATTCAACCCAGTCAGGTATGATTTACTTTAAATAATATCCCCGTGTAACCAACGCTCGGAATCCAAGGTAAGTCGGCGTAAGTTTACTAGTCGGGTTCTGAGTGTTGACCGGGGCAGATGTAGTGTGCTATCTAGATAAGAAGAGTACAATATCCTGAATACTGCAAACAAATAATATAGTGTAGATAGCTTGCTTACATTTGAAAAACAATGCATATCGTCCTTTGAAATTATCTCTTCCACACTTACCCATTATCGGTCAACGATCAATAACGGAGCTGCTGCCCGAAGTGATGCGAGAAGCTTTTCTTTCCAGGATCACTGGAATACAGAAACGAGAAGAGCGATATGATTGAATCATCCACTGTATCCGATTTTGGATTAAATCATCGCATTGGAATTCAAAAACATCGACGGAAACTTAACGAAATTCTCAAGAAGAAAAAGCTAAAGACAAAAAGCGAGACTTCACTCCAGAATGACATACAATCGTTTGAGACAAAACATAGCTTCACCGCCGGTCGAATTAAAACTATATAGAATAACTCCAAACCTACATCATGCACCCACTTACCGACCTAAACCCTTGCTTAAACTATGGAGCAAAGATCACATCGTTAATACCAGGAATTGAAATTCAGATCGAAATCAAAAAACGAATAGCTGTTAGATGTCAGTCAATTGAGAACAACTTCTTGAGGTGGACTCTGACAATTCACATCGAAAATTCAACAGTCAAAGCCAAATTTTCATGGTAACCTCGACACGATTAACTAGATTTCACGAAATGAAGACTCAAAAGAAGTTAATTCCAAAGCACGCCTTGTTTTCAACGAAGGCATACTCTGGGGGGCAAATGTTATCCGGGTTTTTAACCCATCAGGATCCAAGAGAATATGGAACGACTTGATGGAGTCAGAACGGCTCAGAACTCAAGAAAAAAAGGCTAAAGCAACGACTAAGTTTGACTAGACCAAGAGGCCAACGTCCAATCCAATCAACAGCTAAATACAACTAGCTAGTAAATCGTCATAAAAAAGCAACAAAAGCATGCCGAACATCAAAGTCCAGAAAAAGTCTAAGTGCATGGATCGCTAGCGATCCATACACTATGGATCGCCAGTGATCCATACTTCATCACTGGGTCGCTAAGGCACATGGGAAGGGAAGAAAGCCAAAATATGCTTAGTGTATGGATCACCAGCGATCCATACACCATGGATCGCCAGCGGTCCATACTTGTTCATGGATTCTCGGCGAGCTAACTAGGTAAAGAAGGGAAAGGAGGAGCTAAGTGATAGGCTCGCACGTGAGCTAAATCTATGGATCGCTAGTGATCCATAGACCATGGATCACTAGTGATCCATGGTTTTGGCTTGGGTCGTGAGCTGAGCTTCGTTGCATCTTCCTGAGTCCATCTGCAAGCAGTCAGTGAACAGGCCTGGCCTCCAATCTCTATAAATTCCATCCTACCTACAACACAAACGGGATCTTCTTCGGACTGGTTGCTGAAGCTCTACTAGAAACTTTCTTCACTCTCTACTTACCTCACAACAATCTCCAAAGGGATTCACTGTGATTCTCCAGTGGATTCCAACTCCAGTGGATTTATTGGTCTTTTTCTGTACCTGTTATATGTGATATTACTCTGTCAGAACAGGGTCGGTGCTTTCAAACTCAAATCAGGATGTTGATCCATTTTTTGGGTTAACATATGATGTTGATTTTCTTCTGTAATCACCCTCTATCTTCTGCAGGTTATACTATGCAATATAGTTAAATCTTATTATACTAGCTCTTTAGTACGTGCTGATGAAGTCGATGTGGAACAGTAGTATCACACACGTAAATCCCATCCGTCAGTAAGTAGAATTCGATAGTTTAAGCTACATATTGGGTCTCATCATTTATATTTCAACTGATGTTATTACCTACCCTTATATTCAAACAAATTTATAATAGTTTAATGATGTCATGAATCACCGTTACATTTTACTTACAGATATGCAACTCTGTAAGGGCAAGATGCAGGTTGATGTTGGCGTTGAAAAGAGTTTAAAAAAATGTACTATAGATGCGATGCAACAATTACTGTCATGATTTTGTGGATCTGTCGCTGCATATTTTTTCTACCTTTCTTTGTAGACTCCATGAGGAAGATGCTAAGGGGTTGTTACGCATTGAGCGTTCATATCATTGATAAAGTGAGCAACTTTTTTCTTGTAAATTTTTTTTATAATAGTTTGTACATAAATATTTCGAGTAGCCATAGTTTTGTTTTCTGGTGAAGTTTGTCAGATAAATCGTCATTCTGGGCATCAATACTTGTAACATAAAAATTTGTAGAAGTTAGCTATAGGTATGCGATTCTTTCTTCTTCTTTTTTAAGTATATAAATGTGTACATAGCCAAGGAGCAACATATGATGTTTAAGCCTAATTATGAATCTTACGTGTGATTTGCAAGGTAAAATATTATTGCAGGAAACAACGAGTTGGTTGAGTATCCCAACGACTCATTCCTTTTGGCCAACGCTCAATTTTGAAGGCTGAACAATTTTTTAAAGTGGAAACGAGGGACACATCCTTTTTTTAAACTTTATTAGGTTCACATCCCTCTACACTTTGAAATACAAATTACATCCCTGGAATTATTTAGTCTAGTCACTGTAGGATCTTCATAATTGGACATCATGCTAACATAAATATTTGCAATATTAAAAATGTGGTCTTTCAGTAGATTTATCAGATTTCAATTTCGTTTTCACCATTAAATCATAATTTTTATTATCTTTCTATTAAGATCCATATATGATATGTTTTGACGATTTTTTTTAAATAAAATTGTCAAAACGTATGACATATGGATCTTAACAGAAAGATAATAAAATTTGTGATTTAATGGTGGAAACAATATTAAAATTCGATAAATCTTTTGAACGGTATCCAATAAATCTTCTGAAAGATACCACATTTTTAATATTACAATTTAACTTCACATAATTGCCTATGCGAAATAAAGTTAAATATGATAAATAATTCCAGTGATGTAATTTGTATTTCAAAGTATGACGGGATGTGCATCTAATTTTATTTAAATAGAGGGATGTGGGCCTAATTTCAAATGTGGATGCATCCCAGTGTACAGATTCCTATGCATTTGGCAATTAGGGGCAACGTTAGTTCTGACATCCTAAAATACAACTGCAACAGTGTATTGGACGTATGCTAAATCTATTCTTCTTTTTGGATAAATTTACAGGTAAAATATTTACACCACATAGTTTTGGACCTCCTACGCGTATTTGTTCGTGCTGTGGAGCATTGCTTTGGTTTGAAGAAAGAGTTAAAAAGGGGAGTACCATTGCAAATCCAAAGTTTTCAATATGCTGCTAGAATGGGAAGGTTCAATTGCCAACCTATCAACAAGCCCTTGATTATTTGTTGGAGCTTCAGGACTATAATGGTGGTTCTGTTTTGAAAAGTTTCAAGCAAAATATTCGTGCATATAATTTGGTTTTTGCTTTTTTGTCAATGGAGGACATGTTGAAACTGGATTAACAATGGTCATGGGCCTTACCTTTTCAAAATAAGTCAAAATCATCACCGAATTGGTTCTCTATTGTCGACGATAGGTAAATCAAAGTTTGCTTAATTATATTTCTATGACACCGACAATGAAGTGAGTAATCGAGTTGTGGGACATGCTGAAAGTATGATAAAGAATCCGGATGAAGTGAATGCATGTTCAACCAGTGTAATAAGTTGGATAAAGTTTTTAGGATGGCTAGAGATAGATTTCATGATTCTGAATACCTACCAATATCCATTAAGCTTTTAGAGAGACGCTGTATGGACGAACAACAGTATAATTTACCGACCTGTTCAGAGATTGTAGCATTGAGAGATACATCAAACATGGATTTCTGTGGTTGTAGAGATATAGTGATTGAAGAGAGCAGTGGGGTATTGAAAAGAATTAGCGAAAAACATCCATCTTTCATGTCCATGCAATATCCTATTATGTTCCAATGTAGAGAGGATGGTTTCAGATGTAATATAAAGTAAAGGTTAACTGATGTTTGTAGATCGACTAAAGAACGACTGTAACCATGAGAGAGCGTTTTTCCTACCTTATTCAACACAAGCCGGAAGATGGCTCAGTTTTACTACTGGGAAACAGGATTTTTCAGTAGATTGTTGTTAACAGTTACACGTGTTAAGGAGGACAGGCTTTCCTAGGTTAAAAGTAACCGAAGTACATTAAGATGTGAATTGTACATGTGCTCAGTTGGAAGAAAGGTTATTCTACCGTCTTGTTTCACAGGAGGTCTTAGGTACATGGGGTAACATCCCTAATTTTTGATAACATTGTTCAGGAAATTTAACTAGATAAATTAAATAGAATAATGATGATAAGGGGATTGAGATTTGAATAAATTATATAATGGGCCGTGCTTAATAATAAATTTTTTAATGGGCTTTAAATTGATGTAAAAGATAATTAATTTACACATGGGCATAGTGGTAATTATCCATTCTATTATACACGGCTATACACATCTTATTCTTGCCCATTCACGTTCTGTTTTTCATTATTCACAAACACAAATCAAAACTAAATAGAGTCGGCCATTAACAAGGAGGAAAACGAAGGAATTTCAATTTAAAGCTTAGGATCAAAGCTAGGAAGGATTATTCAACAACAAATCTCAAATTCCCTATCAAGTTTTAGGTGAATAATAATTTATTCCATCTCTTTTTTGTTTTGTAATCATATGATTTACGATTTGAGTATTTATTTTGTTTCTAAGATATATTGGATGATGATATGTCTAATTTATGAATTGTTTGATTTAAATAATTTATTTGTACATGAAATTCGTACAGTTTTAGGGGCAAAACCATGGGTTATTGATTTTAAATTGCCATGGAAATTTTTTATGTTAAGTAAAACATGATTTTGGAGATGGATTTTAATTTTCAAAATTTTCCAAGCTATGAAAATTTATTATGAATTTTGATGATAAATATGATGTAATTAGGTTTAAAAATTTATTTTGAATATTTCAGGAAGAAATTGGGTCTAAATTTTTAATATGTTTGATTACGTCATGAAATTGAATTTCTGTAATTTTTGAGGATTTTTCCCAACTGATTTACTAAGGAAAGTAAATTATTTTAAAAGAAGGACTTTTTTGAAATAATTGGTTTTGGTATATGGAAGGGCTTAAATGTCACATTTTTATGGTTTAAACCCGATATAAGTGCGGCAGTTTTAAATGTAAAGTATTTGAAAAATTTTATGGCAGCCAATCAATGGTTTACAAATAGGCAAGTTAATATAAAGCAATTACTAAAAGAAGCAACATCTCAGCCTTTAATTCAGAAAAAGTGTTCCGCCTCAATTAGTAGCCCCTTTTGACTCCAATGATTCCGCCCTATTATAGTTGAAACCTACTTAGTCAGAACCCCCATAGTTGAAACCAATACACAAGATATCACCTAGTGGTAGGTAGTGGATTGGAAGGAAGGCGGAAGCCTTGGTGTCGAAAGGTAAGCTTTCAATGGGGTCGAAACCCTGCTTTGTTTTCAAAAGTTAAAGTCATGCCTTGTTTTGCTTAAAGCCTTCGACTTAGTCGAAACATATGCTTTCAAAAGGGGTTTTATAAACAACTTTCGAAGAAGGTTGTCATATTATGTTAAAGTATTACCTTTCGAATGGGTGCTTTTTCCTTTAAATAAGAGCTTTCGAAAGGATTGGTTCAAACCCTGTCGAAACCTAGACGCTATTTTCCTTCCGAAGTATTGAAGTCATCAATTCCTTCGAAAGGTTATCTTTGCTTTTACCTAAGTTAATCGCTTCCTAATTACTTTCGAAATGGGTTAAGGGTTTCAAAGGTAATGGAGTTGAAAGGGGGTTTCGACTCTGTCCTTTGAAGTTTTAATTTATAAAGGTCTTTGCTTTCGACTAGATGGTTCCGACACCATCAACTTTCCCCAAACTAATTTTTAGTTGGTTTCGAAAGAGATACTTTCGTATATAACCATTTTTACCCAAATGTTGTTTTTAAAGAGTAAACCGAAGACTTTCGAAAGGGATACTTTCATTTGTTTCGAAGCTCTATATTTTAAAAGGTGATTTGATACCATCGAAAGGTATAATTGGTTTCGAAAGAGAATTTTTACCAAGGGCTTCGATAGGTATGTATATTATGTGTTGAAAGAAGTCTTTGCTTTCGAAGGAGGCTATCCAGAGGTTTCGAAAGAGATATTTTTAGGATTTCAAAACATAAACCCAATCTTAATTTAGCCATGGCATAAATAAACAAAGTGTTTTGAAATGAAGAAATTTTCTTTGATTTAAAAGGTTAAAGGGTTTAACCAGGATATATGTATGTATAAAGAGGATTTCAAGGATAATGAACCACAAGTGTTGACATTGTTTTGTTGTTATGTATACTTCTTCATATACTTATTCACATTGTTATTAACCCATAACTGTATTTTGGGAAAGGGCAGAATAACCAGTTAAGTTGACCCAGTAGTGAATATAAAATCTTAAAACTAAAGATATTGGTAGGGGCCAATAGGTTTACAGTAAGCCCATGAAAACGGTATGATATTGGCAGAGGCTAATAAGTTCATAGTCAGCCTATGAAAACTATGATTTGATACTGGCAGGGGCTAGTAGGTTTGTAGTTAGCCCATGAAAACTATATCCGGATTAAGATATTGATAGATAGTCAATAGGTTCCTAGTTAGCCCATGAAAACTAAGATATTAAAATTGATATTGGAGTTACCAATAGGTTCTTAGTGACCCCATGAAAACTATGAAATTGGACAGATAGTCCATAAATATTTAAAAGTTTAATAGTAACCCTAAAAACTATAATTGAGACAGATAGTCAGAATTAACGGGGATAGGTTATCCAGATTTGATTTACTTGTTTTGCATATCATCATAATATTTTGAAATACTATGTTTTTAACCATTATGGATGCAGGAGCACAGTATATGGTTTTATAAATGTTTTAGGATACCAGTGAGGGAAAAACCTGTTCCACTGAGCGGCGTGATCTCACTAGATATCCAAATGATTTGAGATTGTAGATTATTATTCATACTAGGCTTTATGTCCGACTCGAAGTTTTTGTTTTCCCTTTAAACTCTCAGATACTCAATTGATTTTGAGTAGTTTGAGAGTTAAGGTTTTTAGGTGTTCTTTTAGACGAATAAAGCTTCCGAGGACGTGCAGGAGACATGCTTGTTATTAGAGTTCTTTTATTTCCGTCGTGTGTTTTATTTGTAAAGGCAAATTTTTTTCTTGCCTATTTATATACTCTGATCTACCAACGGGGCATCTTCTTATGTCGTTCTTGGCGTATTTTGTAATAATTATATGTTATTTGAACGTGGTCCGCGAACTGGGATTATGTAATCAATTTGGAATATTTCAAAATGGAATGTGGAATTTGTTTGCTGTTTAAAATTATTCCATATTCTTGTGTTTCTGTGTATCAGTGTATCTAATATCGCCGTATTTGGTCGTCGAGGATTAATAACTATGGATGACTGTAGCATCAGTAGCCGTTAGTTTTGGGCCTCCAAGTAGGGGGATGTTACACATGGTATAGAATTATCAGGATGCTATGGCTATATGTCGGTGGGCAGGTTCTCCAGATTTTTATATCACCTTTACATGTAATTCAAATGGGCTTGAAATTAAGATGACCTTACCAACCATCCCTGGTCTAAAAACAGAATATAGACCAGACATTATTTCATGTGTTTTTCACATGAAGCTCATGGAACTGATGCATGACCTAAAGACTGAATCTCATTTTGAAAAAGTGAAAGCATGTACGTTTAATACTTTTTAGAATAATTTATATCACTATTTTAGGTTAGAACCATTGAAAAAAACTAATTGTTTAATTTTATTTTCAGTGGTTTACACAATTGAATTTCAAAAGAGAGGTCCACCACATGATCATATACTTATATTTTTTTGGTAATCAGAGACCAAATACTATCGGTCAAGTTGATACAGTCGTCAGTGCTGAGATTCCAGATTAAAATATAGATTTTTTGCTTAACAATCGGAATATCAAGACATGATTCGTGGACCCTATGGCTATGCAAATCCTAAATGTCCATGCATGGTTGATGGATCTTGCTCCAAGCATTAACCAAAGAAATATAGCAACAAAACCACCTTTGAAAAAAAATTAGATTTCCAATTTATAGAAGAAGGAACAATGGATTCTCAATGGAGACGACAAATGGTTTGCGCAAAACAACGGTTGGGTTATACCAAATAATGTAAATTTAGTTGTCAAGTACCAAGCATATGTTAACGTAGAGGTATGTAACAGAGCGAGATCAATGAAATATCTGTTTAAATACATCAACAAAGGTCACGATAGAGCGAGTATTGTTATAGAAAATAGCACGAATAATGAAAGCACGTTTGTTCATGAGGTTGATGAAGTAAAAACTTATTTGGACTATAGATACATTTCTTCTTCAGAGGCTAGTTGGAGGATATATGAGTTTAATGTTCAATGCCACACACCTGCGGTTGAGAGGCTAATGTTCCATATGCCAAGAGAGCATACAGTGTTTTTTGACGAAGCTGACTATTTACATGACATCCAAGGTAGACAAAATATTCATAAAACTATATTCAACCAGTAGTTAGAAACTAATAAAGCCTGTGATGAAGCTCAACAGTTGACGTATGTTGATTTTCCAACCAAATGCGTTTGGGATAAGTCTGCAAAGGAATGGAGGATGAGGCAGAAAAGGGATTGTATTGATAGAATATATTATGCACATCCTACATTAGGTGAGATGTTTTAGTTGCGCATGCTTCTAAATGAAAGTGACTGCGCTATAGGATCGAGTAATATATAATATAATATAATAAATAACTAGTGCGGAAAAATAATAAAGTAAAGTAAAATGACACCAGAGATTTTTATACTGGTTCGAACTCCCGTTCTACGTCTAGTCCCAAACTCCTTCTGAAATTATAGGTAGCAACCCTCACTTAACCCGGAGGAACATGTATTACACCGCCTGAGCAACCAAACAGGACTTTGACCGCTTGAGAAACAGAACAGGACTTTACCGTCTGAGCAACCGAACAGGACTTTACCGCATGAGCAACCGAACAGGACTTTCTCATAGACTATTTTTAACTTGACTTCGTGTGTTCTGATTAACACGGATTTGTCACTTGTAGTACACCCTTCCTATAATCTTATCCTTAAAGTTGATGTGTATATTTGTGTGTGTATGAAGAATAGGAAGTTTAATATTACTTGAAGAATATGGAAATGAATACGTAAGCAATGATTGTATGAAAGCTTGTAGATATTGAACTCAAGAATGCTAAGTGCTATAAATCAAAAGAGAATAGAAAATTAGGTTATTTGAATCTATAAATCTTGAGTGTATATATAGTGTGTGAGGAGATATGACTGCTAGAAATAGATATCTATCAAAATCTAAGAGATGCAACCTTCCATGAAGAAGAAACCTTTCGGTGAAAAGAAGTGTCTCTTGGAAAATATGACAGTTGCAGTATTCAGTCGACTGAACTTGCTTAGTCAGTCGACTGAATTTAAACGTGCACAAAAAATTTGCACAGTATCAATCGACTGACCTAAGCAGTTCAGTCTACTGTCTGGTGCATATTAAATTTTATTTTCAAACAGCATCAGTCGACTGACATATAGTATTCAATCGACTGAATACTGTTTTTCCAGTGCACTTAAAACCTTGTGTGTGTATATGAAAGTTTTATAAAACGCATGCAAGTTTTGTAAATGAATTTGTGAGTGATGAGCTTTGAGGATAGATTTTAACAAATTTCTATACTAGACTCTATACTTATTGACTATAGTTACATTAATATCAATACGAACCATATTTGAGTCGATGAGTTTGGATTTGCCGTAGTCGTAGATTCGTGAACTTTTATCTCTTGTCAGCATTCCAAACCTTATGATCCAACATTCTCCCCCTTTTTGATGATGACAACTCCATTTGCTACGAGTGAATCTTCGACAAGATTTGTTAAAATATCTCTCCCCCTGAGTATATGCTTGCAAATTTGATATTGTATTATCCCCCTGAATCTATGCTATATTTCCTGTAATAATTTATGTTTTTCTCCCCTTTTGTCATCGACAAAAAGGAGAGTACTCAAGGTATAGGATAGTTAAAGTACGAGTAATATGGCACAGGAACACACACACACATATATATATATATATATATATATAACTAAGAGTTAGCACATAACATAGAACAATCACGTCATCCGAGAACAATAGTACAACATGATATACATAGAAAACATAGAGTTTTAGACAATTACACAATACCACTAGACACAAATACCAAATTGTCTGAAAACAAGTTTTAACAAAATCATAAAAATTCTGAAAGATAGAAGATATTCTTACTGATCACCTTGACCTCCTCTATTTGAGCTTTCTTCGTCATCTCAGTTTCTTCATCATCATCGGAGTCGTCACCCACTTCCTTACCTTTTTCTTCCTCTTGTTCTTCATTTGATGTAGACTAAGTGAAATGTTCCGTCGGTCGTTTCCTATGAGACGTAGGTACGTGAACGAAGGTAGAAGATGGTTGGGAGCATGTGATTGCTTCCTAGATATTGTTGAGGAAGGACTTAATATGATTAAGCTTCTTATTGACTTTGGTGACATTTTTATCGACTCTAGAAACAGTCGATTCAACCCAAGATAGACGATTATCGAGAAGTCTTTGATTACGAGCAATGATAGTCACGGCTTCATGGGGCCGAGCTTGAGGGTCTATTTCTTTTATCTCGTAGACTTCTCGAGTAGGTCGAGGAGGTTGGGATGATGAAGAGGCTTGCATATGTGGAGTTTGTTGACGAGCTTGTTGGGAGCATGGTTGAGCTTGACCCGCGACTTGGTTTTCAAGCCAATGTTCATAAGTAATTATGATGTTGTCAAGATATTGCTTTGGTAGGTTCATGAGGCTAAGAGTTTTAGTATTCAAGGAACCTACTGTCGAACATTCGGAATTGACAAAAGGAACCTTGAAATGCTTGAGAATGCGCATGATGTAAGCGCCATAGTAGATCATCCTCGTTCGACCTTGGTTAAAAGTTTGGAACTCATCTAGAATGATCTTCTCCCAGTTAACTCGTCTATTTCCCCAAATGGCATATAAGGATTGGAAATCTCGCCGGTAGACCTTCTCATAGCTTCCGGTGTGGGGATTGATGGTGTGGGTAAGCACTATATGCATTATGCGAGCTTTTGGCCATAGTGCTACCGCTTTTAACTCCGTCAAGTCTTCCGAGAGAAACAAATGACTAACATGATCACGAGTGTCCATATTAATGGCAATTTTAGCTAACTCGTCACCTTCATCTAGACATTGTAGAATCTGTGCAAGTCGTTGTAGTGGAAGAAAAACCTTTTTACCACATACCATTGTCCAAATGCAGTCATCCGGATTTGTAATTGTGTGGTGGTCTAGATTTAAGTTGGCATAGAAAAGTTTAACAATAAGGTGATTAATCTTGTTATTATTTGCTGCAAAATCAATGAGGTGCTCCAATCCGCTACGGCGAGCCAAGTCTTGAATGGAATATGAAGAAAAATCAAGGAATTTGATAAAAGAACTTTCAAAAATCATGGAGCTTTGCATCTTTTCAAAGCGTTGCACTGCCTTGTCATTCATTGTGTAACCATGCTCTTATTTGTGAATCCGAAGAACTTGTTGTGGCTTGAGAATGTCAAGGTCTTTTAGGAGCCATTTGTAGAACTAGGGTTTTGGTGATGAAGTGAGAGGTTGTGAATTGGAAAAGTATGGACTAATAGATGAGAGAATTGTAGAATTTCCGAGCGAATTTGAAGTGGAGAAAAGTTTTAATGGCAGAAGGTTAAAAAATTTGAAGGTAAAAAGTGAATTTGGTAAAGGTAAATAGTATATTTGAAGAGGCTGGAAGAGGGCAAAAGCCGAGTACCCAGTATCAGTCGACTAAATATGCATAGGCATTTGACTGATTTTGAATAGTGAAACGAAATTTAAAGGAGTCAGTCGACTGAATACAGGGGTTCAGTCGACTGAACTCATCCCGAGTTTTTTATGTTCAAATAAGACATATTCAGTCGACTGTTTTATGTAATCAGTCGACTGATTGCAGAGGGCAAACTTTTGAAAATTTTAATGGGCAGTCGACTGAATACAGGTGTTTAGTCGACTGATCCTATCTTGAAAGTTTTCCATGTAAATTATGCCAATTCAGTCGTCTGTTTAGGTGTGTCAGTCGACTGACTTCAGGTTTGAAATTATACTGGAATGTTGTTTCAGTCGATTGAGTTCCCTGGTTTAGTCGACTGAATTTTAGGAATTTTTAGGTAGACAGTTCTCTAGGAAAATGCAACAAGTTTTGTTTTGAGCATAGAAGTTTTTAGGTTTATAACAAAGTTTAAAACAAGAAATATATTATTTAAAACAAAATATAAATATAGTAGTACAATAAATTCAAAAACATAAGAACACAAATTAAGTAGATTTTTAATTTTTAATTTTTGAGATTTTAAATTCTTTTCGCAAAATTTTTGAAATTTTCAAAAGTATCACTTTTATTCTTAAGAAAAATAGTCCAAGTATATCTTGAAATATCATCTACTATAACAAACGCATATTTACTATGGTTTATAGATTGAACTTGAGTTGGACCAAAGAAATCCAAATGCAATAGTTCTAATGGTTGTTCAGTAGAAATATTTTTCTTTGAATTGAAGGATGATTTTGATAATTTTCCTAATTGACAAGGATCACAAATATTATTTACTTTAAAATTCATTTTTGGTAAACCTTTAACTAAATCATTTTTAGATAATTTATTTAAAGTTTTGAAATTAATATGACAAAATCTTTTGTGCCATAACCAAGGATCATTTTCTTTGGCTATTAAACACATATTTGTATTGTAATTTATACTCATATTCAAAACATAATATTTTTATCTCTAAAACCTTCAAAAATAAGATTTTTGTTTTGATAAAAAATGCTACACTTATTTTCAGAAAATGAAATATTAAATCCTTTGTCACACAATTGGCTAATACTAAGTAAATTGTGTTTTAAATTTTTAAATAATAAAACATCAGTAATAAGAGGTAAATTAGATATACCATTATTGCCCACATCGCCTTCGCCGATGACATATCCTTTGGAATTATCTCCAAATGTGACAGAACCTCCATCTGAGTAGATAATATTCGTTAGCATTTCCTTGTTTTCTGTCATGTGTTTTGAGCAACCACTGTCTAGTATCAATTTTCCTCTCTTTTTGGGTGGTACCTACAAAATAAAGAATTGACATTGGTACCTACCATTGTATTTTGGGTCCTAAGAGTTAGGTCTTAGGAAGCCAAACCCAAGAGGGTTCAGTATTCCTTTTGAAAATAAAATCTTTGTTTTTATGAACAGTTTTTATAAAAGATTTTATATATTTATTTCTAATCAAAGAGTTATTTGTTTTAGGAACCCAAATTTTGATTGTTTTAGTAAAATTTGAAAATTTTGAACCAGGTTTTTCAACTTTATTATTTCTTTTATATGAAGAATTCTTTTTCTTAGGAATAATTTTAGAAGAATGCTTATATCCTAGTCCTCTTTTATTAGAAACAGTTTGAGAATTTTTTATAATTTTGGAAAGATTTTCTCTACCTTTATTAAAATTAGAGACATTTTTAGTAATGTCTTCTAACTTTGTTTTAAGGCTAGAATTATCTAACTCTAAAATCTTGACATTTTCTTTAAGGTCGTTATTCTCAATCAATAAAGCATCATTCTTTTATTTTTGAGTTTCTATCTCTTGACTTAGCAAAGAAAGTTGAGATGTCATATTAGAACAAGATGCTTGAGTAACTTGAAGTTCTTCTTCTAAAATTTTCTTTTCATCTCTTAGCATTTCTATTTCGATTTCAGTTCTATTCAATTTTTCAAGAGTTTCTTTATACTTTCTATTTTTGCCTTTTAATTTATCAAGTAATTCTGAATTGATTTCAAAAAGATCATCAAAAGTTAGATCACTCACCTCATCTTTTGTGGCTATAAAGCAAACGTTGGCTTGTTCTGAATCACTGTCCGAATCACTATTTGATGATGAAGATGATTCCGAATCGTCCCATGTGACAGAGAAAGCTTTCTTCTTGAATCTGTCTTTTTTGTGCTTATGTTTGTCTTTCTTTTTCTTAGGACAGTCTTTCTTGATGTGGTTTTTCTTGTGGAATTCATAACATTCTAGAGCAGATGATGATGGTTTGTTGGTGTTGTTATTGTTGCTGGAGCTGTTCTTGTTATTTCTAAATTTGTTGCTCTTTCTAAATTTCAAAAACTTTTTAAAATTTTTAGCAATGAACGCCATTTCTTCTTCATCTGAATTTGATTCATCTTTTTCTGCTTGGAATGCTATATTCTTCTTATCTTGAGCCTGTACACATTTTGCCTGGAGATTAACTTCATAGGACATTAGATTTCCTATCAACTCCTCCGGTTTTATGGTCGAAATCTCGTTAGCTTCTTCGATTGCTAAGACTTTTGTTCCCACTCATCCGTTAGTGAGTTGAGGATTTTTGAAACAATATCAAAATCTGTATAAGTTTCTCCTAATGCTATCAAAGAATGATATATATCTTGAAATCTAGAGTATATTTCATTTATAGTCTCATCTTGCTTCATTTTAAAATTCTGGAATTGATTTTTGAGCATAGAAATTTTACTCTATTTTACTTTGTTAGTACCTTCATGTGTAATTTTAAGTGTACGCCAAATTTCATGAGCAGTTTTACACATGCTTATTCTATTAAATTCATTTTTGTCTAATGCACAATATAACATATTCATAGCTTTAGCATTTCCAGTAGCGTCTAATTTTTGTGTGTTAGACCATGTTGAATATTCAGTAGTAGGAATAGTATATTCAGATTGCATAATGTTCCGGGTTTCATAACTACTTTATTGTATATAGATTCTCATTCTAGTAGCACAATAGTTATTCCATTAAGTAGAGGTGGTCGTGCAGTAGATTGACCTTCTAAAAAGTTAGTGTTAGCAACAGTGCTGGTGTTGTTTTCCATATTAAAACAATATCAGATAACTATGTTACGGTTATATGATGGCCTCACTCCGATACCAAATGAAAGTGAATGTACTATAGGATCGAGTTATATGGAATATAATAAATAACTAGTGCGGAAAATAATAAAGTAAAGTAAAATGACACCAGAGATTTTTATACTGGTTCGAACTCCCGTTCTACGTCCAGTCCCAGACTCCTTCTGGAATTATAGCTAGCAACCCTCACTTAACCCGGAGGAACAGGTATTATATCGCCTGAGCAACCGAACAAGACTTTGACCGCCTGAGCAACAGAACAGGACGTTACCGCCTGAGCAACCGAACAAGAATTTACCGCCTGAGCAACCGAACAGGACTTTCTTATAGACTGATTTTAACTTGACTTTGTGTGTTCTGATTAACACGGATTTGTCACTTGTAGTACACCCTTCCTATAATCTTATCTTTAAAGTAGATGTGTATATTTGTGTGTGTATGAAGAATAGGAAGTTTAATATTGCTTGAAGAATATGGAAATGAATACGTAAGCAATGATTATATGAAAGCTTGTTGATATTGAACTCAAGAATGCTAAGTGCTATAGATCAAAAGAGAATAGAAAATTAGGTTATTTGAATCTATAAATCTTGAGTGTATATATAGTGTGTGAGGAGATATGACTGCTAGAAATAGATATCTATCAAAATCTAAGAGATGCAACCTTCCATGAAGAAGAAACCTTTTGGTGAAAAGAAGTGTCTCTTGGAAAATATGGCAGGTGCAGTATTCAGTCGACTGAACTTGCTTAATCAGTCGACTGAATTTGAACGTGCACAAAAATTTGCACAGTGTCAGTCGACTAACCTAAGTAGTTCAGTCGACTGTCTACTGCATATTAATTTTTTTTCAAATAGCATCAGTCGACTGACATATAGTATTCAGTCAACTGAATACTGTTTTTCCAGTGCACTTAAAACCTTGTGTGTGTATATGAAAATTTTATAAAATGTATGCAAGTTTTGTAAATGAATTGTGAGTGATGAGCTTTGAGGATAGATTTTAACAAATTTCTATACTAGACTATATACTTATTGACTCTAGTTACATTAATATCAATACGAACCATATTTGAGTCGATGAGTCCGGATTTGCCGTAGTTGTAGATTCGTGAACTTTTGTCTCTTGTCAACATTCAAAACCTTATGATCCAACACTAAATATTGTTCGAGGCATACATGTTATAGAGACATCAGAATAGTGAATGGTATTGTTTATGATAATTTCAAAGACGTGTGCATTGCACGTGGTTTGCTAGAGGATGGCAATGAGTGGGATGAGGCATTAATTGAAGCTGGTGCTTACGCATCCCTAAAGTCTTTAGGAGTAATGTTTGCAACATTGTTGCTTTTTTATGAGGTTTTTAATCCTAATCAATTATAGGATAAATATTATGAGACGTTCAGTGAGGATATGGAAAGGAGATGCGTACGCATGAATGAGCAACATGACCTGCATGCGATAACAGTGAAATCAAAAGCATTACTTGATCTTAAGAAGATTATGAACAGAAACAATAGGTCTTTAAAGGTATTCTGGTCTTTAGGGTAAGACGAATAATAAAATGATTGAAGAATAGGTAATGCACTTATAACGGAGGAAGCAAAATTTTGACTATGATTATGATGGGTTGAAGCTGAAAGGTTGGTGCCATTACTTAATGAGAAACAAAAAATGTTTTCAACGTTGTAATCTGTGTCGTTCACAACCATTTGGAGGTTTTTTTATGTATGGTAGTGGTGGGATTGGGGAAACCTTTTTGTGGAAAACTTTAATAAGCAGTGTAAGAGCTGAAGGTTGAATTGTATTAGCGGTGGCATCTTCTGGTATTGCATCATTGCTACTTCCCGGGTGCAGGACTGCACATTCAAAGTTTAAAATCCCTATAAATCTAGATGAAATGTCAACATGTGATATTCTAAGCAGTTGTATTTGGCAGATTTGCTTAGGCAAACATATTTGATTATTTGAGATGAGACTCCTATGATTCATCGAAATGCAGTTGAAAAGATCTTGGATGACATAGTTTCTTTTGATTCAACTAATACGGTTGAGCAAATTTTTGGTGGGAAAACAGTTTTATTAGGCGGAGATTTTAGGCAAACATTGTCTGTTGTTCCCAAAGGCACAGGACAAATGAACGTTCATTCCTCTATTAATCAGTCACCACTTTAGGAAAAGTGTAGAGTTTATACGCTTAAAACATACATGCGTTCAAAATGTTACAACTTAACAGGTGATGACATTGGAAAATTGTCAACATTTGCAAAGTGGATACTGGATGTGGGTGAAGGGAATAGGTATCGTTAGAGATTGATGAAGAACCAACTTGGATAGAAATACCTAATGAGTATCTTATACCATATGCGGATTATAATGACCCATAATTTTATCGTTTTAATTGTGAATATTTAATTAAGTTTAATATTTAAATAATTGATTTTAAAAGATGAATAACTCCTTTTAAATAATAAATAATAATGGTGAACATTTTATAGAAAGAGATTTACAAAAATAAATAGTTTGAATTAATATCAATAGTGTGATCGAAAATCGTTTTATTGATAAACGGTCTCGAAACACGTGAAATTATCATTTCGAGGCACTATCTCGTATTTTGACGAAACTAGTGTCATCGGAACTGGAATAATAAGACAATGTACGTCGACGAGTTTTGCGGCAATCGGACGTGCTGTGATCGGCGAGCTCGAAACATGCAGCAATTTAAAAAGAAAAAATTTAAAATAATAATATAAATTATTATATAAACAACTCAACACTCCCTTTTCCATCACTTCTCACCTTTTTCCTCTTCCTCCTCTTTTTACATTTTCTATAGAAAATAAAGCAAAGAACCACCAAGCAAAATGAAATCTTTCCGGAGTTAGGAGCGACGAGAGAAGCCGAGTTTGGATTAGTTGGATTCACATGAGCAAGGGCTTCAAATCCATAATAGTTTGTTCGCATGCAGTAGTGGATGGTGGTGATTGACGTGGTGAGGTTGCGATAGGATTTGCATTTGACGGTGATTTAGAGGAAATTAGGCATTGGCGATGGGTGCATTGTTCTTTTAGTGCGAATGCGAATAGATGGTGGTATAATAGGGGAGTGTGGTCGTCTAAGGTGGATCATGACATTGTATAATCATGTGAAGAAGCATCAGGTCGGAAAGAGGAGGAGGGTGTCGAGTTTAGCATCCTGGGGTTCACCGTGTGGAGTTCGCAAAGGGGAGCATTTAGGAAGAAGCAGCATGTGGTTTCGTTGAGAAACGAGTGAGATAGTGAGGAGAGATGGACAACAAGATTGGGTGCATGTATATCACCGTGCACAGGCAATTTGATTTTTTTTGGAAGGGGGAGTGGAAGAAGGATCAAGGGTAAATTGGTTGTTAATTAAATAAATTAACGAATTATTTAATATTAAACCTTATAAAATTCATATCTTCTCCATCCAAGGTCCAAATCAGACGTGGACTTTTGCATTACACTCGTAGGATCTTTATCTACATAATGAAATTGATTTCTTCTAGTTTGGAGAAAGTGGAAGTTTGAACATCGTTCGATTTTAGGTTGAATAGGAACGCTTAAGCGTTAGCTGGAATTTTGGTGAGTTAACCCACCTTGGATTCAACGCTATATGATATATGTGTTGAGCTAAATTGATTTTTGTAGTCGCGGATGTTTTTATTGTTTGATTTTGGGTGAGAGTTATTATTTTGTTGTTTAATTATATTAACTAAATGTGTTAACTTTAAAATGAGATATTTTGGTCATTTTAAATCAGATAAACCTACAGATTTTTGCATTAGATTCATATTGACATTTTGAAAATGATAATATAACTTGTTAACAGTTTTAACAAAGCATAAAATGTTGGTAAATTAATAGTGGTTAAATATAATTATGTTGATTTAAATAATAACATAGTTAAATTAATTATACTTCATTTGTGATGTCTATTTGGAAGAATAAAACACTGTTATGCTATAAATAAATTAAATAGATTATTTTGGACATCTATCTAGCAGAACAAATCCTCATTCTGTGCTTGCCAAGTAAAAAGTTGATCTTTGTAGTTAATTAATATATGGATATTTAATATTGTAAATGAGGTGTTAGCTATTGATTGTTAATTATTGATAATAATGTGTTTGTTATCGTTGTTATTTGATTGGATTTCCGTTTTGGAAAGCGGATGACATATAAAATGAAATACAGGGAATTTTATAGAGGGATCTGGATTCCTTGCCACTGTTGATTTTAATTTCATTTATATACTTATGTCATAAATTTTTGAATGTCAAAGCTTAGTAGTTTGACCTTATTTGATGTGACTTTGATATGTTGCATAAGTTGAACTCTTTTAGTGTGGATCACTAAAGGCACTGTTAAGTGCCGTGGTAACTCTAGGCCTCACCTTAGTATTTATAAATAGTATAATTTATGTTTTGAGTTGAAATGGTTTTGATTCGGAGAAGATTATAAAACTGACTTTTGGAATTTTCTGTTGTATTTTATTTGGAAAGGTTTTTTTTAACTTTTCTGTTTTACTCCGACCTTTTTGGAAGTGTTTTAAAAGTATTTCAAGAAGTATTTGTTTTATAGAAAAGTTAATATAATAATGAATGTTTATTATCAATAAACAAAAGGGATTTATCTTCTATTATAATGTGATTCTGTTTTAATAGAAGATATAAATCGTTTGGAATAAATATCGGTGAAACGTTTTACATAAAATGTTGTGTAAAAGAATAGATTTATAAATGGTATTTTATAAATAAAAGAATAGATTTATAAACGATATTTCATAAAAAGGGAAATGATATCATTTAAGGAATTGGAATATTAAATCACATTTGTGAATTTATAGTGATATGTAGAATGATCGTTTTATGTAAAGTATTTAGTTATATCTTGAAAACTGAAGATTTGTGATAAGTATATGAGATTAAAAATCAGGAGATTTACAAAAGAAGTTTATAAATATAAAAGGAGATTAATAAAAGGAGTTTTATAAAAATAGAAAGAAGATCTATAGAAGGAGTTCTGTAAATATTTTAAAAAGAGATTTATAAAAAGGATTTTTTATAAAAGGAATGAGATCTGATTTCCGTAAATGATCTTTCTAACTTATGGTGGTATGTAATGTATTCTTTTCATACTTAATACCAAATTCTGAGGTAGGGAAACTCGTCCATATCCTAAAAATTAAGAATGTATGTCGAGGTAAGGATAGTTCTCTAACTTGTCTGACTTCATTGTTAATCGAGGGATAGTACAAGTTTGATATAGGAAAATGGGGTAAGTATGCTTCGTCTAATTTTCATATGATCTGTTTACTTACACCAAAATTGTTTTAGGTTTATTGTTATCTATGTTTTAAATGATATTTGTTTTAATCCATATAAGTCAGGATCTGGAAGTGGAATCTTTCTTAGGATTTTATGACTATACTTATACCGTTGAGATAAATATATGGCTACATATTCTACGTATTGAACTTGTATCATTTTGTGAATATACTTATACGTTGGAAAATGTATATGGTTACATTTTCTAAGGATTAAAAGTGTACAGTTTTGTGAATATACTTATACAATTAAAACAAGTATACAAAAAGTTTTCTAAGTATTGAAAGTAAAATTGTTTGTGAATATATCTTTTGAAAAAAGGTATTTTGATACAAATATTTAAAAGGAGAATTTAATTAATGAAACGATTAATTAACGAGGCTTAGTGTTTGTTTGAGTGCTTAATCATGCTCGGTTAAATCTCTGATTGGATTGCTTGCTTATTTGATAGTTAAACAACCTACTATAAAATCTTAGCCAATTTTAAGACTATCATTTGTTGGTTCAGAGAGACCGGGATCGGATAAGCATGAGTTATCCAGAAACTACTTCGAACCGGTATAAGCGTTCGAATTTGTAACATCTTGAAGATGATGGAATTGAAGATGGAGTTCTTTGAAGTGCAAGGACTACTTGCTACTAATCCTGAAGATGATTCCAAAATGGATGCAGTAGAAGTAGTGCCTTCACTTTGTTCGTTTCCTAAACTACTTTATGGATGAATGCTGGCATTGCATTTTTGCTTGGAGAGTAATGTTAGCATTCCAAGTGGGATTTGCTAAAAAGATAAAACGTAGCCTCGAGACTCACACCTAAAATGACTAAAACGAGAGTTATGTCGTAGGACCATGTAGGTCACTCCCATTAGGGTATGGTCATCTCTTGTCTCTAGATCGATATTTATTGATTTTGTATGCTGGGCATACGAAAATAGTTTGTCTAGGTGATTGCCGAGGTGATGATCATATACGGTACTATCCGGTAAGGGGTAGGCCGATCCTGATTCGCTTGCACTTCTGGTACATTTTCTCTAGTGGTGTATTTTATGGATGATAGTCTCTTACCTTATCATTTATGGAATCTGTTTTCCAATATGTGCTTTACGGACTTAGTTGTATAGCAAATATGCTGAACGTGAGATGCAAGCATTTCAGCTATGTTATATATTTATTTTAAACCCTAGACATTATTATTATATCACTGGATCAAATAAAATAGTTTTGTTACCGTAAGGTAAAACCCCGTCCATGTTTACGTGAGGCGCGGATTTTAGAGAAACCTTTATTCATGAAAGGTTTTATAACATTAAAAAAATCCATATGATTTATGTTTCTCATGCTAGTTTACTAGACTGATTTGGACGTTATTTTTTATAATGCTCAAGTCAACCTGGAGTATATTTCAAATTTAGTTATGGATGCTTTGGAGCTTCAGGAGACAAGCTGGATGCCTCCGAGACGTATTTACGTATCTTTAAGTTCCGCTATATTTCTTGTTTTGTATTTATCAGTTCCGTCTTTTCTTTCTTTCACCCCAACAGTCTGTCTTTCCAGCATTTGGATGCTCAGCCTGTGAATACCACGGATGTATTAGTGTAGACTTTTGTGGGTCGAAAAGGTGAGTCGTCACACGAATGTTGCCATCCATGAAATTGTGAAGGGCTTGTACCCTGATATAGATAAAAATCTATTGAATTTTTTATTTACGAGACAGATGTATTTTGGCCCCAACCAATGATTGAGTTGAGGAAATTAATTCTTTTTCAATCGGTATGTAGGTGGTTCCATGAAAACTTATTTCAATGCGGATTCAATTCGCCCTATATTGGATACGGCTAAAGACCATCATATGTTATATCCTCTTGAATTTTTAAACATACTAAAACTTTCAAGCCTTCTAAATCACGAATTACGATTGAAGGTGTGTGTGCCAATAATGTTGCTTAGGAATCTTAACCAAATTATAGGTTTATGTAATGATATGAAATTAATTGTTACTCAACTATCCAAAAGAGTGATTGACACAGAATTTGTAACTTAAACAATATGGGTAGGTAGGTATTGCTGCCAAGAATAGTTTTAACATCCAGTGACACAAAATGGCCATTTATTCTCCGTCGTTGTCAGTTTTCGGTTAAAGTATGTTTTGCTATGACAATTGACAAAAGGCAGTGATAGACTATGGAGCAAGTTGGGATTTATGTACTAAGATCTATTTTAATGCATGGACAGCTCTATGTAGCCATTTATAGAACAACGTCAATGTCAGGTTTGAAAATATTAATTGGCATAAACAAACTGGTTTTTCAGAAATACAAACAAATTATTATGTACAAAGAAGTTTCAGAAATCTTACCGGTACGTAATTATTCATGTACAACTTTTATTTCTGAACATCATTTATAATTTTAAATTACCTTGCCTAATTTCTAACAGTTTTTGCACTTACCTACGTTGGTTTACAGGCAAGCATGCATTCTTTATCTTTGGCATTCTTACATACATAAGCTGTACCCATATTTTACTTAAATTTATCTGCTTTATGCTGTATTAATTAAATTTTCATAGTACTCCTGCACATACAGCTTTTTTTTAAACAATTATGTTTTTCAACATCGCCTATAACTGTTATTATAAAATTGAATTTTCAAATCAGCTAGAGAGGTAAGCATTGATTCTGACATAGCATGAACTAAATTTTGATTTTCTCAGCTGTCTGATGTTTCATTTAAAAAGTGTATTGCATAAATAAATATCAATATGGTTGTAGTAATTCATGGTTATACAAACAGGGAAAAAGATAACGAAGAAAACTTTTGCTTCATATGTGTTAATTTTAGTTTCTTATTTTGTAAAAGTCATGTTAATTGTTCTTCTTGATAGGTTTGTTATCAAATTCGATAGTATTTTTTAACATTTGATTCAAAAAATTCAATAAAAGGGCCTTATCTTTTCGTAAATCAAGATAGTAGATGTATCGCTTTTGTTTATATGATACATACCTTATACCAAGGTACGACCATGGTCTAATTTAATGTTGAACTTTAATTAACATTGTATTACTATTATTAATTGGTTAACTTTTTTATCAATTAGGTTGAAAAATTATTTCTAAATCTGCCTACTTTTAAATTTACACATTTTTTTATTTATCAATTGTATTATTGACTGTGTAGTAGCATTCTCAATTCTTTAATAGCATTAGGTTAATTTTTTTTGAAGAGGACCAAGTTAGAAAAATCCTCAATTCACTCTCTTCAGAGTGGGATCAAAAGACACTAGCAATAGAAGAGGCTAATGATATTGGTACTATGAAAATTAAAGAGTTGATAGGCAATTTAATGTCCTATGAGGCACAATTGCAGGGCAGAAGAGAAAGTAAAGCAACAAAAAAGAAATCCATTGCTTTCAATGCAATAGTTGACGATCAGGATTCACATGATGACATTGATGAAGAAATTGCTTTCATGATTAGAAATTTCAAAAAGTTTTTAAAGTATAGAAAGATGAACAACCTTCAGAGACTGAAAAACAAGACTCCTGGAACTAGAACTACAATAAGATGTTTTAATTACGATGAACGTAGTCATCTGCAAAGAGACTACTCGCATCATAATAAATCAAATATCTCACCAGTTACTGATTCATTCAGAAAAAGAAAGAGGGTTTACATAGCAACATTGGATGATTCAAATACTTCCTTAAGCGACAATGAACTGGATATCGAGGATGCAAACATGTGTTTCACGACAGTAGTTGATTAATCAGAATATATCATAGAAAAGAAGCAAAAAGCAGTACTTGTTACATTTACTTTTTATTTCATTTTTGTTTTGTGTGTTTTAGGAAAACCATATAGATTGATAATAATATTGGATGAATATAAGTATATAGATATATATAGGTATACTTTGTCTAAGTTCGGGCTATAAGTCAACCTAAACCTAGCCATATGTCAACATACCTGCCAGTAATTTGAAATTTCTTTTCAAATTCAAAATTTAATTTCCCTCTCTTTTATATTATCCCTATATTCTGAAAAGGCATCTTTTTGACCAGAGAGCATAACTCTTCACTCTCTATTAGTACAATCTATCTCTGTCCATTTATTCACTCACTTTATTTCAAAATTCAAAAATATCTTCACTCTCTTATCTCTTCAAAATCTCAAAATTTGCCTCCTCAAGTCAAACTCCTAAAATTATAAGGCTCTCAAAGAGAATTAAAGGCTTTCTTTTCAATGACGAAGAAGCCATTTATACTTATATGTAGTATGCCACTTCCAGAAAAGTTTTTCCCGTAAGATTTGCTAAATTTGATGATTTTTCCTCTTATGGTCTTCAAGATCTTTGCTTATAAAATAAAATTCTTTGTTTAGTCGACTCTTCCCAAAATGAATTTGTGTGTTAATTGGATTTGGTTAAAATGTTTTATGCAAGTTTAAATGAAAAAAAAATTAAAGGAGAAGAGGGACAAATTTGGAGTAGTGTAAATGACACTTAAATTATTTTAAATTGTGAACTTTCGGATCGTATACTTAGTTGCAAATCTAGTGAAATTAATGTCTCCACGTCTCAAATAGATGAACAAAATCGTGATGTTTTTTATGACATTTTTGAAAGTGATGCAGAATTTGATTCTAAACATAAAATTTTTAGACCAAAATCGAGACTTATGAGTCTCATTTTACAATAAAGTATCACTCCGAGGCTGAGTAATTACAACAACCCTAATCAAAAAAAAAAATTAAAGCTCTCTTCGCCATTTACGAAAACTATGACATCAATTGGCATCTTAGATTGGGATGCCATCAAAGCAGATCAAATCTTAGATCTGATGGTTGGGTTGAAGTTCCAAGGAATGTCTAGTTATTCGGTTTGTTTTAAATTATAAATACGTATATATAACTTATTTTAATACTCTTAGGATTTGGTTTGGTTTGGCATGTGTATTTGGATTGATATTTGGATTTTTTTGTTTTTGGTTTGATTGAATGTTTTGGACTTATAGTATGATTTGATTTTAAATGGATAAAAATAGCTTGTGCTATCTTGTTTATCATTTATATCATAATCATCGTATAGTTATCATACTTAATATCATATTGCATCATGCTTAATATGCTTCGATTATTTTAGTGCTTAGTCATTAATTTTGACTCTATAGTTTTCTAAGTATTTTATTTAGGGACAGTTTTTATTTTTCATCTATTTTTGTTGATGATAAAAAGGGAGAAAAATATAAAATATTCATGCATATATTCAGGGGGAGTTATCTAAATAAAGGGGAGTTATATCATATTTTATATACTGGAAATATTTAATGGTTTTCATAATCAAAAGGGGTAGATTGTTAATACCTCAGCTTTTATTTTGATGATAACGATATACAACCATATACAGTCATATAAAATATAGATACTAATGTTTTGCTAAGTTATATAGTATATGGTGCAAAATATTGCACATGTATTGAATCAAAGACCGTACGGTATAAGGACTCAAAAGATGAATATTAAGACTCATGAGTAAAAGGACCAAGATACGAAGATCTCAAGATTATAATTTAGTGTATAAAGTCATAACTTGTATTGTTAAAGTCCCTAGTAACAATCTTTGATCTCTATCCCCTATTTTTTATTTTATTTTTAAACAAAATAAATTTTCAAAAATTATTTCAAAATATTTTATAGAAGTTTTTCAAAGTTCAAAATGTTTATAAACTATGTTCAAGCTATTTTACAAAGCATTAAAATATTTTACAAAGTATAGCATTTTGAAATATTTTAAAACAAAACAAATTTTTTCAGTTTTAACTAAGTTATGTTGAAGCTTATAGGATCCATTGTATCCAAAGTCCAAGAAATTGTCTTTGGAAAAACTAGAAAACTCTATTTATATTTGCTTGGTTGAGCTTGTAGCCTATTCAAATCAAGAGGGTGTGCTTAGTAGCTTGGAAATCTAGTGGGTGTTCTTATAGTCCGTTCAAATCAAGTGGGTGTACCCTGAGTTCGGAAACTCATAAGGGTGTGTCCCATAGCCTCGGAATCGAGATTGTATTTGGTTTTCCCTTCTGCCTGTTTATAGATTGGCATTTAAAAAGAAATCCGTACAAGCAATTGTATAGGACTAGATGTAGGAGAAATCCAAACCACTATAAAATTCTTGGTGTCATCTCTAACCATTTACTTTATTTTACTACTTTTATTTTTATCTATGATTTCATCTATGATTGTTTGTAGTATAATTCTGTGTGTTAATCTGTGATTTAATATTTAATTTCAGAGAAATTTAAAAAGATTTACATCAGTTAGAAAACACTATTCAACCCCCCTTAGTGTTTAATTAGCCTTACAATCCATGATTCTGCAACCTATAGGAAATTGATCGGTCAAGGAACGAATGAGCCCTACGCGATGAACATGTAATTTCTTGACTCCGAGGTATGTTATCTTTTGCCAAGGCTATAGAATCCACTGCTTAACTTTGCTTTTAAAACCGATTTATTTCATACTTCTACCACCACATTCCTGGCAAGAAAAGTCAATCTTATTTGTGAAAGGGAAATGAAAAGGGGCAATTGTCCGAAAGCATATTCTGCAATAATTTGAAAGTGTGTTTGCGGAGCCTTCGTTGTATGATGCCATAAGGTTTTTTTTTAAATGAATGGGTACAAAGGCCTAAGGCCCAAAAGAAAATACAATCGGATTAAAACCCGATACTACTATAACCTTCTTTCAAAGGTTACAGCCGACACAACTAAACCCTAATCTCAAGCTTTGCAAAAGAAAAAAATGGCGGAGGCTTGCGAGCTTCATCCATACTCCTTCGTACAACTTTTCTCCCCTCTTTCCCACGAAGATAAACTTTTTTTCTCTGCAAAACCCTTCTTATCTCCACTGTTGTCCATATTACTGAATTGTTCAGTAGATCTGAACTCGTTACGCCCATTAATAGAAGATTCCGACCAATTATTGGATGCTTGAGCTTTGCGAAGGCGAAAGTTGTCCCCTTTATCAAAATTGCTCTGGTGAAGGTCAAGCTCTTTTGCGATGAATTGTTCAGTAGATCTGAACTCATTATGACCAGCGATAGATGATTCCTTCCATTTATTCGAAGCTTGAGTTTTGCGAAGGCTAAAGCTGCCGACTTTATCAGAATTGCTGTGGTGAAGTTCCAGCTCCTTTGCTATGACATTCGGGTTGTGCAAGTACCTCTCTATATGCTTGCCGCCCGCTTCTTTACTCCACTGCTCGGCTAAAAGGGCATAATTGGTTTGATTTTTAACCTTTTTCTTTGATTTACGAAGCATAATTCTGCTGTCCGACTCAATCAGTAACCACCTTTGCTCTTTAGTAAGATTTGTTTTGCTATGATTTCGGTTGTTCCTTTCTTTCCATATATGATAGATAGCAGTAGTAATAAGGATGTTTGCAAAGTCTTTTTCTAGAGATTTTCCCTTGAATTTGATGTTGATATGTTGAACATCATGATTAAGCTCCATTAGCCCATTGTACTGGATTCCCAGTGTTGTTTGAATTTGACCCCAGATATAGTAGGCATAACTACATTCAAAAAATAAATGATTAATACTCTCATCTTCACTGTTGCATAAGGAACAAAGTGTTTTAGCATTTTTATCCCATTTTTTTATTCTATCCCATGTTGGTAATCTGTTATTCATAGCAAAGTATGAACAGATTGCCATCTTGGGATTGTTAACTTTGTTCCAGATGCAATGATACCAGTCAACAGTAGACTGTTTGTTCCTAATCCACTCCCATGTTTTTTTAAAAGAGAACTTCCCTTTGCAACTAGCAGTCCACTACCAGTAATCAGTCTCTGCATTAGAGTCAATGTGAATACTACTAATTTCATTCTTATGTGGGTTAGTAATGGGATGCAGTTGAGGCTGCCATTGATTATCTTTGATAATCATGGAAACATTTGTATTAGCATTGCCAAAAATTACTAAATTATTCCACCCAAATCTATTTACAAAAGAATCATGTTGAAACCAAGGGTCAAACCAAAGATTAGTTTCATTCCCTACTTTAAAAATCCTCTCTAGAATAGGTTTACCAATATTTCTACATTTTGAAATCTATTTCCAAGCATTTGAATGGTTATCTTTCGGTAAAATATTCCAAAAATTACCTTTTTTGAGATACTTATTCTTCATCCAATTTGACCATAAAGATTTAGTACTCAGGAATCTCCAAAACATTTTTAAGTGGCAAGTAATACTTAAATCATTCAAATTTCTAATACTCATCCCCCCTTCTTTTTTGGGTTTACAAATTTTATCCCAACTGATTTTGTGGTAACCTCCTTTCCACAGGAAATCAGCACATCTACTTTCTAATTTCCTAATAGATGCAGCTGGGATATGAAATGTTTGAAGCCAGTATAAAATAATGGCATAAATAACAGTTTTAATCAATTCCATTCTCCCAGCTATGGAAAGGAGTTTACAAGACCATGTCTCCATTCTTTCTTGAATTTTTTTAATAAGCATAGAACAATCACTATCTTTGATTTGGTTAACAGATAGAGGTAATCCTAAATACTTAATAGGCAATTTCCCCTCAGTAACATTCAAAATTTTTAACATTTCATTTTTATGTTTACTGCATTTACTAAAATAAGCTTTACTTTTAAGCTCATTCACCTGCAAACCTGCATACTTATGTAAATTCATAAGAATTTGAGAAATAGCATAACCATTCTGCTCATTAGCTTTTGTAAATAGCATCAGATCATCTGCATATATAAGATGAGAAATAGTGGGTTGAACTCTATTTATAGGAGAAATTTGACCCCTTAACAACTCTATTTCAGTCAGAATGGAGAAATACTCCATAACTATAGTGAAAAGATATGGAGATAGAGGGTCACCTTGTCGAATACCCCTATTGCTTTTTATAAAACCTACTGGTTTACCTTGAATAAGAATAGAAAAGGTAGGGGTACTAATACATTCATATATCAGATCGCAAAAGTTAGAAGGGAAACCTAGACTAGCCATCATATGACATATAAACTGTCTATTAACTTTATCATATGCTTTTTGTAAATCAATTTTAAGGCACATCTTATCCCCACTTTTAGTATTGAAATTCCTAACCATCTCATGGGCTAACATTGAGTTTTCATATATCAGTCTACCAGGAACAAAAGCACTTTGGTTTTCTGAGATAAGAAAGGGCAGAAACACCTTTATTCTATTGCTAAGCACACTAGCAATAATCTTATAAATAACATTGCAACAAGATATAGGTCTATAGTCACCAATGCTAGAAGGATTTTTACTTTTAGGGATTAAAGTAATAAAGGTATGGTTCAGACTTTTCAAAAGCTTTCCCTTAGCAAAAAATTCATTAACTACTTCAGTCACCTGACCCCTTAATCTATCCCAATGATTTTTATAAAATTTAGCATTAAAACCATCAGGGCCAGGACTTTTATTATCCCCAACATTAAAAATAATAGCTTTAATCTCATTTTCTAGTACTGGAGCAAGAAGAATTTCATCTGCTGCCCTGTTTAATTTTTGTTTGCAAATGATTTTCGGGAAATTATGAATTTGATTATCAGAAAAATAAAGTTCATTATAAAATTTCAAAGCTTCTTCAACTATAGAGTTATAGGAATTAATAGATTTACCAGAACTATCTATAATATTCCCTATATTATTCATATGCTTCCTAGTAGACATTTTAGCATGAAAATATTTGGTGCAGTCATCCCCCATAGTAAGCCAATCCACTTTAGCTTTTTGTTTGGCATTAACAGAATTAATGTGCATTTCTCTAGATAAATTTTGTTGATTCTCGAAAAACATTTTAACAGTATTTAAATCCTTTGGATGTTGATCTGCAAGGTCTTGTAAAACTTTCTCCTTTTTCTTAAGATTGTTCAAAATGTTTTAATCCTGAAAATTATTATTGTTCCATTCTTTTAAGTTACTTTTGATATGTTTCAGTAGCATGTTAAATTGAAACTGTTTGTTCCCAGCACATGAAAAATTGAAACTTTCATTAAGTACACCATCATAATTTTCATCACATATCCAACCATTTTTAAATCTAAAAGGAACCTTCTTTCTATCAGGAATATCCACTTCATTAAAAAGCTTGATAAAAATTGGAGTATGATCACTAGTATTCTGTTCTAGGGTGCTACATTCAAGATTTGGGAATTTTTTATATACATCTTTATTTACTAACACCCTATCAAGTTTACAATGGATATTTTTCTCCACACCATATTTCCAAGTAAATTTATTACCAGAAACTCTAGTTTCAATCAAACCAGTTTCTATCATAAATTTGTTAATCCTGTCTAATTTACTTTGGGGAATATGACTACCACCAGATTTTTCATAGGAATGAAGAACTGTATTAAAATCCCCCATTATAATCCAAGGAAAATCTATAACTTGATTCCTTGCTTTAAGTCTGCACCATAAGCCATTTCTTTCATTTTCAATATTACTCCCATGTACACTAGTGACTTGAATTGAGAAACCTCCAACATTATTGAAACTACTGTCAATATATTGAGTGTCTTTATTAATATTATCTATAGACCATATTGTAGAATCCCAAATTAACATGATTCTGCCCTTACACCCACAATCATTGTTATTAATAAATTTCCATTTTTTATCTAGTTTCAAACTAAATCTATCCATACTATCATCATTCATCTTATTTTCAATAAGAGCAATAATAGTAGGCTTATGAATCCTAATCATATGCTAAATATCAGTCTGCTTTGCTGGGGAATTCATCCCCCTTACATTCCATGAAAATAAATCATAATAATATTAAAAATAGGGGGGGTTTAAATTGTACCTGATACACTGGTACTCTTACCTCTCCTCTTGCACTCAGAGCTCTTTGCTTTTAATCTAGTTGACATTTCTGTCCATTCTGGGTTGCTAGACACATATTTTTGCTTAAAATCAGTCTTTTCTTTGTTCTTACCTCTATTACCTTTCTTTGGAATATGCAGTTGGGCAATATCAAATTGTTCAGATATTTGGGGCAGAACTGAGTTACTGCTATCATTGACCATTGATTCTGGGATTTGTATTAAGGAGATATCGAATTCAGAAGATGTGCGAGGCAAGGCTGAGTCAAAATTCAGATTAAGAATCTCCTCAGTCTTTGCAGCCTTCTCTGGAGGAGGATCTACCTCTATAGATATAGCCTCAGAAATATTACCATTTTGTGGATTTTTTCCCTTGTTAATTTCAGCAGAATTGTTTGTAATTAAACAAGATTCTGGAATAGGAGGGGTTCCAGAGTCTAAGACCATTGCATTTACGTCTCCCTCCATCTCTTTTTCTTGACTGTTTTTCATATTGTTCTTTGTTGTTTTCAGAATTTGATGAACTCCCACTGCTGTGATCTGATTATCTTGATCAGTGAGCACCTTTTCTTGATCGGAAATGACTCCTCTTTGGATGATCTGTTTTTCTTTACTTTTGGATGCACATATCCCTACATTTTCAACACTTTCATTACTGCTCAACATGGTTGTTTCACCCATTTCTTGAAGATTATTCTCTTGATTATCTTGATTATTTACTTTTGGAACCCATGCTTTTTTCAAATTGCATTGTTCTCTGACATGCCCAAAACATTTACATGAAATACATTTCGGTGGGATCCACTCGTATTCCACCTTTTGAGTTGCACTTTCTCCATTATACATTGTTACATTGATTTCCTTTGGGAGTTCATCTTCTGCAGCAACCTCAACTAGAAGACGAGCGTAATTCAATCTCGTTTTCAATGTAGTTGCCACATCCATTTTAATGGGTTTGCCGATAATACTAGCCATGACACTGAACGCCTCCTTGTCCCATAACCTCAGATTCAAATTGGGTAATCTTACCCAAATTGGCATTGTTGTTAATAGATCTCTGTCTAGTTTTAATGATTCAGACCATCTTTTCATGATGATGAGTTTGCCATTATAGAAATACGGTCCGTTTTTCAAAATAGAATCACAATCCTTTTGGTTTTCAAATCTGATGAGGAAGAAACCGTTCTCTCCTGTGTATACTTCCAATTGCCCAGTTGGCTTCCAGACACGTTGAATGTAAGATTTAAAAAACATGTAGTATGGTTTGGAACTTACCACATAAACAAGAACCGAGTTGCTCCAGCATTCTCTGGTTCTTTTACAAACTGCCTCTTTTATCACTCCATACTTCTTGTTATTAATCAGTATTGGAGCTATCGCTTCAAGATTACATTCTTCCTCTGGTGGTTCATCTGACTCCGCCGTCACTATGTCTGCCCATGATTTCAAACCTTGATCTTTATTCAGTGAGAAGGCCATTGGCTTATGTGATTCTTGTACATTTTTAGGTTGTTGTGGTATTCTTGATATGGCTTTACCTCTTGGATTATTAGAATTCAGAGTCGGTGGCAACTCTTGTCTATTCTTGATCTCTCTTCTCCGTTGAGATTTAGATTGAACGGTTTGAAAACCCTCTTCATCAATGTGGACTCCTAATGGCTTTCTGATATGAGATGATTGTGATTCATCAGGTGGTCTACCCATTAGGGCTGTTACAGAGATCTTAGATGTGGAATTATGAGGAAAAATTGATTTCCCCATGGCTAATTGGAATCCCTATGATGCCATAAGGTTCAATGTACAAGATGCTGAAATAACATATAGAACTATAAATGACGATCAGATAATAGTCAAAAGAACGGATACCAAAGTAGTTAAGGTTACCGATGCAGTGGACGAATTACCAAGGTACAACTTTGGTTTTGCTGATGAAAGCACCGTAATAAGCAGACTGTACTAGATAAATCAACTTAGTGGTACCTTTTTCTCCTACATTTACATTACCTGTTTACACTAGAATAAGTTTTATGATTTACGACTTAAATGCATGACTTGAAATAGATTTGGGTGGTATACTATGTGCAGTAACTAATGTATTCCAAATTACTACTAAAAGGGGAACACGGTTAATAAAACAAGAGTTGCATGTAGAAATTAATAGGTGCTGTCGATATTAATTGCTTTTTTCCTACAATTAAGAAACTACTAATTGACTGTTCTTTATATCATAGTGGGAAAATAGTTGTGTCACCGTGGGCAAGGCAAATGAACGTAATTGACGAATCCGTTGTACACAAATTTGGGAAGTTGCCGATAATTGTTGTTACCTCGATGACAGTCTCAATTTATGGCCATAATTTTTTTAACGTGTACTAATTCCCCATCTAACGTTAATATTGCTCTGTAATTTAAAGTTCCTTCCATAGGAGCATTTAACTTTAATTCTACCAAAGCAACAAAGATTTACCTGGCTCGCCTCTGCTATATGTTGTTACAATCAGGCATATTATCAAAAAAACTGTAATTAAAAGGGACATATGTTTTACCTACGGATGTCATTTGCCTTCGTTTTTTATCTTGATTGGATCCAAAAAAAAATGAAGGTTAAAAAAATTGTTTACATAGATCTGTTAGTCCCTAAGGAGTTGGTTTTGATGACAACAACCTTAGAATAAGATTATAAAATATAAATACTAACATTATTGTTTAGATATATATGTATATGCAGGATATATATATAGGTACCAAAGAATGAAGACTGTACAGTATAGAGATTCAAGAACTGATGAACTCAAGATCGAAGATATCAAGATTTAAGACTCATGAGTATCAAGATTATCAAGAGTTCAAGATTTCAATATAAGTAATTTAGTTAGGAATTTTGTTAAAACTCCTAGAAAAGCACTAACATCTTAAAATCCATTTTATTCGTGGAATAGAATCCACTTCGAGCCCGTTAAAGGGATGGAACCCTAAGTAGGATGGAACCTACGAAAAATCTAGTGGAACATTGTTTTGTATCTACTAACTTTTATTCAAATGTTTTACAAAATTATATCTTGTTTTCAAAATGATTTCAAAATCTTCCTTTTTAAATCAAAAACATATATCCTGGTTTTAAAATACTTTTAGCCTCAAAATAATCTTTATTTTCAATATCAAATTATCCTTGGTTTTAAACTATCTTTTAATTATAATATATTTAACTTTTAATATTTATACTTAGATTTAAATATAAAATTATAGTAAAATTTTATATATACCAAAATATTATTCTCTATACTTATTTATGTATTTTAACTATAGTTAAGTATATTTATAAAGTTTAAAATAGTTTTAATACAAGATAGAAGTTATTTTCAAAGGAAAAACAAATTACCAAAAATAACTTAGGCTTGTCGACAACCCCAAGGAACCCTTGTCGACAAGGTGACAGTTTATTTCAAAAGTTTGAATTTCAAAGGAAGTGTCTATTCGTCATATCCTTTCACGAATGGACATGGCTGTTGTTCTACTATAAATAGGGGCTGTTTTAAACGAATTTATATTCATATTTTCTCTGATTTCACTCCTCTTCTTCTTCCACATTTCTTTATATACATTTTTACCATTACTCTGCCGAAATCACCATTGAATCTAACTAGATCATCTCTGGTTTGATTCTCTATCACTATCTCAACAAGATCCCAGTGCTATTCAGAGTTATAGGCTTCTTTGTAATCAATCGAGCGAGAAAAGGTGTGATTGTCGCTTGGAAAATCAATCGGGTGAACTTGTTGCCCGTAAAATCAAGTATCTCTACCCAAAGAATTGTGAATCTAGAGCGGTGTACCTCGTGGCCTTGAAATCGAGGGTGTAATTGTAAGAATTGATTTTGAAAGGAAATCCATACTTGTGTTGCGGGACTAGATGTAGGGTAACTCCGAACCAGTATAAAATCCGGTGTGTTCTTTCCTTTATTGCTTTTACTTTATATCTGCATCTATGTTTAATTCTGTGATCATATCTGTGTCTGAATATTGCATACATTTGTGTTCAAATTAATATAAACTCAAAAAGAATTAGTAATTCCTTAAAACACTATTCACCCCCTCTAGTGTTAATTCTAGCCTTAAGATCTGTAATCCGCATTTCTCATAAGATCACCCTACTCCAAAAACTTGTGAAGAATTGGAAAAGGTTGATTCTACAATCGCATAACTGCTAAACAATGTCAGGAAAGCAAACCGTCGGGTATGTTGTGTTGACAACCATGAATTTGAATGAGTATTAGATTAGTAGCTCATCATAAGTAACCTTTCACCAATAACTTTTTTAACATGCTACACCACTGTTATATTATAAGCAACAGTGTTTAAACAAAATTACCAAACTAATCTGAAGTAAATATGTCTTTTCAAATTTAACAACTTTGAATTTATATTATTGTTAGTGTTGATGTTAACTAGTACTATAAGTAGTACTTTTATACAAAGTAAAATATATGTAATACCCGCAACCATCATGAAACTTAAAAGTTCTTTCCCTTGAAGCTATCTTTCATGCGCCTTTGAAAATCCATGGTTTACTTGAATGGAAAAAACTATTTTTGTTTCAAATGGCAGGTAACCTCTGACCCAATCTTATTTTTATGATTGTGTGATCTAACCACTACTTTTAACTATGTACAAAATAGGTATCATGTAAATGTCAACATATTGGACTCCACCATGTTAACCACTATCACGGCGTCTGACAGGTATTAACCCAAAAAATGGATAAAAACCTAGATCGAGTATGAAAGCACCAGCCTTGTTTATCAAGGTAAATAAAGTAAAACAAACAATAGCAAATTGCAAGAAAAGCAAAAGGAGACAGGAGATTTTTATAGTGGTTCAGCTGTTAATAAAGCCTACATCCACTTTATAACTTTCTATTATTGGCTAACTGCTGTTACAAGTTGAATCTGATTAAAATTTGATTGGATCTTGTTAGTTAGATCAAATCACCAGTGTTAGAGTTCACTGGAGAATCACAGTGAACCCTTTCGATGGCTGTTGTGAGGGAGGAGAAGAGTGAAGAATAGTTTCTGCTGAGCTTCAGCAACCAGTCCAGAAGATCCCCTTTATGTTGCAGATGGATGAGTATTTATAGGGATTGGAGATCTCTTAGGCTAGGCCATATTGCCAGAAGCTTGCATTTGAAGATATGATGGTGTCTAGGAAATTTCGTAGCGAGCTAAGCTAATATGATGAATCGCTAGCGATCCATAGGGCATGGATTGCTAGCGATCCATGCAGTTAGCTTATTTTTGGCTCACTTCAATTGTACCATGTTCCATGCCTTTTATAGATGCCCTTCATGCAATTTGGTTGCCTTGTTTTGATGGTATCTTATGCAAAGATTGGATTGAAGCATGCTCAGAATCAGATGAATACCTACTTCTCGATTAAGCTGGCTTGGAACATCGTGATACTTAACAGATGTCCTTAGAAAAGATAGTTCTTTATGATGCAAGAAGAATGGACGTCCCGTGAGAAATATTTATGGATCGCTAGCGATCCATGGGTGATGGATCGCTAATGATCCATACCCTAAGGCTATTTTTTGCTTCATTCTCTTGAGTCTCTCTTGGTTCCTTCTTTTGATCCTTCTGATTGATTCTTGAGTCATTTGATTTGATGCAAATGTTTTAACTTCCATTGAATTTTATTGAGTTAAAATCTTGGATAACATTTGCCCCCTAGAGTATGCTTTCGTTGGAAACAATGCATGCTCTGAAAGTTACAGCTTTTGAGTTCCCGTTTGGTGAGATTTAATTTATCGTGCTAAGGCTATTTACAAATTTGATTTTGGCTGTTCAAACGTTTGTTGAGCTTCGATGTGAATCGCTGTTGCTCGTAACAATAAATCAATTTTGACCCCACAACTTTCAAGAGGCTCATAAATAATACGTTGATTGTGCTTGGCAAGTTTGGAGAAATTTAGTTGCAATTCCATGGCTCACTAGCGATCCATAGTCCATGGATTGCCAGCGATCCAATGATTTAGCAATTTTTCCGGTCCAATCTTCTATTTAACTCCTCATTTGAGCCGACCCTTCTCTATCCCATTCTCTTTTGCAACTCGATCCGTCTACCTTGCGACCCGAACCAACATCTTCGAACACTAACTTTGCTTTTGCCATGGCCGCCGCCGGAGCTTCTTGCCATCGTCACTACGGGACTTCACCGTCGCTTTGACCTTACCCTTAGCTCCTGAAACTTCATCAACTTGGATCACCGTCGACCTTACTCACTTGGATCATCATCGACCTATCCACCTTGGATCGCCGCCGACCTAGAGTTTGACTGTATTCGCCTTTTGATTTTTAACTTGAGGTGGGTGGTAATGGATTTTGGCGTTTTGTTTTAGCGATTTGGTGATGAGGTTTCATTGGTGATGGATGTAATGGAGAATTCGAGTTGACTGCAGTTTTGTGGAAGAAGATAGTAAAATGAGTCTTGAGTTCTTCACGGAACGAAGCTTGGGTCTTGCCTTGGTGCTTGACATGTTTTACTAACTTCGTCTACAGAATCAGAATTAAATTGCACCGAGTTACATTGTTAATCCAACACGACATTTTGCTGATTGTTTTTAGTCTTTCTAGGAGGTGATAATAGCTTAAGGTAGCGTCTTTTATGCAGCTTATGTTGTTATTACCTTCGAGAGAGCTAGAATCGACTTATGCTGAGAAATCTTTACTTGGTTCGGACCCATCAATCTATAGTTGCTTAGTTTGGATTGGTCCTGTCATTGCACAATTAACATACCTGGAATGGGAAGAGCTTCCAGTGTCGCTTCGAACAGCGGATCCGGTCGATAACGGGTATGTGTAGGAGAAATAACTTTAATGAATGATACAAGAAGCTCTTTTCTTTCTTCACTGCGAGTGAACTATCTACACATGATAGAGCTTTTGTAGTGTTTAGGACACCGAGCCCATCCCACATAGATAACACACTACACTTACCCCAGTCAACACTTGGAACCCGATGAGTCAGCATAAATCGATATTTTTTCGGAGTTCCAGTGTTAAGCGTAGGGGTACTTTTAATCAAAACTAGAATTACTTGACCTCGTGAGGTACAAGTTCTGTTGTATAGAATGAAGCACCCGTCATCCCATCATAAATCCAGTAGAGGAAGTCCTGGACTTTCAGAAGCCGAATCGTCGTCAATTGCGCCTTCACAAATAGTTTCAGTAGCATCCACTTCTTCAGTACCGTGAGCTGAATACGGTCAATTGGTTCTGGTTGGTCTAGTTGTAGATTGGACTCCTCCAAATTTTAGTGTTCTACTCAATCCTCCAGAGAGAACTTCCTCTTTAATACGTGCTAATGTTCTGCATAACATTTGTTTACAACATGGCATTCCGAACGATGACGAATGCCTTCAATCAAAAAATGAGTTTGCACATATGCTGCCTTCGAGGTACACGGTTGCCGCTGGTATATGTGCTTGAATGGAGTAGTGCCCCCCTTCAATCACTTCTTAAGAGAAACTCTTCTGAACTTGGGAATTGCTCCATTTTAGATTCACCCTAATGGGTACAGGATCTTAACTTGCCTTCACGTCTTGTTTATGCGGACATTTAATCGCGCCCCAAGTTTTGATGAGTTGAAATATTTTCTCTCAATCAAGAAGAGATATGAATGTCCGTCCCTCATGGCCATCGAGGCTCAAAGAAACCGCAAGATCATGCTGCAGCCTTAAAGTAACTTGTCCCAAATCAATACTCGTTATTTTTTCATTAGGTGTCCTAAGGGATTTATTCGTCTTTGGATGATGGGGGATTATGTTTATCTTTTATTCGTTGACATTTAGTACGTCGCTATAGGATTCTTGATAGATTGAATACTCCTTGCAATCATTCCGAGAGCGAACAAAGGTCCATCACTCGATTTAATCTTCCATACTCTGAATGTGGTAGATGCCAAAGAAAGATCATTTAAGTTTTTCCTAACGGACGAGAATTTGGTTCGGTACGGGTTGGTGCATCCTGGGAGATCTACCGTAACTATTGAAATTCCATTTCCTTCCCGTTTTTGAATTAGAACACATCCCAATTCTTCATCATACTTCTTCGAAGAAGGCGACCTCCCAGAAGGAGGAGGTCCATCTGGCGGGTGAACCAAAGAAATTCATGAAGGAAGAGGTGTTAAAACTGAAGCCAACTGCCCACTTAGGATGCCCCCGATTCCGGAGGAGGAGGAGGAAGAATTCAAGCAGCATGAGGACAAGGTTGCGGTGACAACGGAAAAGGAGGAGGGTGAAATTAAGAGCATCAACAGTTATGATTCCTCCTTTAGTGATGATGAATTCAATGCACGTTCCGGTGATGGAAACTCCAAATCGTGTGATGAAACTCTGAGAATGAGTCATGTTCTCCCGGATTCACCTTCCCAAGAGATTCTTGTTAGAGATGCTCCCCCAGTAGCTAATCGACTTCATGATTCTCCGCTTAAATAAACCGGTATTGACTTCGGAGATTTGAGCAACATTTATGTAGATATCAATGAACTCATGGGAGAGGATTTTGAGTTCGAGGGATTGTCTCCTCGCCCCGGTCATGCTGTGTATAGAGTTAGCACGATTCCTACCGTGGTGACTTCCAGATTCGGTTTGTGACATCCTTTTAGGCCGCCTATGGCATGTTACACATTTCACTAGGGTCACATTCGCTTACATATATATTATTTAGGTTCATTTCTGTCGCTAAAGCTCTTTATTTATTTTTTATATCAGGTACTATGTGAGGCCGTGGACTTTACGAGGACCTAGAATAATTTTCTGATTCACAACGTTGGTCAAGACGAACTTCAAGCCCCCATCAGCCTCGTGAAACTGAGGAAGAGTGGAGAAGGAGGAAAGATTTGGAAGCTGAAGTATGTCATCGAGACGACAGAGAATGAGGTAAAGTTTACAAGAGTGGCTATGAAAAGAGAAAAATTCCTAACCATTCGAGAAGAGCTGCCCAAGAAGTTGAAGGTAGATCGCGGTTCTCATCCTCCTAAGCACCAAGCATTTGCCCTAGCTCTAGTCTCTGTTGGAATTGAAGTTTCGGCTTCTACTATTCAAGTTTCACCTTCATCCCAAGCCCCATTAACTCACATAATGCCTGCTTCTGGTTCTCCACGTCCCCACAGGAGGCCGACTTATATTCTACCGTCCGGTCCCCCTAAACTTGAATCTACACTCCTCGGATGGTTTCTAAAGGGAGTTAAATTTGATCGCGGCCTACACCCATCCCGCAAAGACTCTTATATACCCTATCTCCAGGCGATTCAAAGCGATTTGGATCAAGATGAAGGATGGGAGAAGTTACGCAAGCAACTGGAAGACACCAACCATAACAATTACCTGGAGATCCTCTCCTTCGATTCAGAGAAGGACGATTATGAGAGGACGATAATGGAACATGATGCCAGATTCGAGCAGTTGACAAAGGAGACGGACGCTGCACTCCGAGAGAGTAAGAGCAATGCCAGCTTACTAAAGGAATTAAAAGAGCCCCATACAAAAATAGAAATCATGTTCTGGGACAAAATTAAGAGGGCCCACGTAGATGAGGTCAAGCTGAAAAAGGAGCCTTAAGCCCATGACATGATCATCGAAGCTCAGAAGAAAACTATCACTGGTCATAACAATGTCATCGAAGCCTATAAAAAGACCATTGCTGGTTACACGGGAATGGTTGAATCCCATGACAAGACTGTTTTTGATCAGATTCAAATGATTGATGTGCTCTAGGAAAGAGTCATGCAGCTTAATGCTGAGAAGACCTAGGTCAAAGTTGAGAAGGATGTCGTGACATCAGACTACTTGGAGTTGTAGGATGCTTTTGAAAGGAAAATGGATGACACAATCTTGAATTTCTATGTTAACTCTTTGCTGCATCAGGGGAGTCTCAGCTATCTGGGCCCTAAATTACCGCGTACTCTTGCTGTGGTTTAGGAGGAAGTTTTGACCCTTTTTCGAGAGAACATGGATGTATATACCAAGCAAGAGTTGGAGAATGCCTTTTTAAATGAAGAGTCAAAGAAGACTTTAATAGAGGGTAGGGAGATTATTCGAATTGTGAGGGAACAAGAGGCCACCAATGCTGCTGCAACTACAACTGCGAAAGTGCTACCAGAGCCTTTCATTTTCAGACTTGGTGAATCATCGAAAAAGCCTCGCGATCAGTTAGCGGGTTTAGCCGGTGCTGCCTCATTGTCTGCCCCTCCGGCTGCTATCCCGGAAGCCTCGGGTGGTCCTGGAACTTCTTCAAAGAACACGTAGCCATCCAAAAAAGGAAAGGTGGGGAGTATGAGATTGAAATTCTTGGCCACTCTTTTGATGCAGGTAACCTTCTTGTTTCCCCCAAGTTTGAGAATTTTCAGCTCACGCTACAAGAACAAGACGAACTGAATGCTTTCATTTTTGATCTTATAGGTCCGTCTTCTTTACCTACTAACCTGCCGATCTCTACGGTCCCTAGGCCTGCTACTATTTCAACTGCCTCGATGCTTGTTTTGTAGCCGCTTCGATTGCTGGGCCCGTGTCTGGCTCACAGCCAACACTAGAATCCAAGAAGATTGCTGCATTGCATGGTCTGGAAAACCCTTCTGTATCTCTAGAGGGCGATTTTAGAGCAGCTGAAGGTCGAGAGCAGGAAGACCAAACTAGCTGGCTAAGTAAAACTGAATATCAGTTGGAGGCCGTTAAGAAGGAAAAGACTGAGGAGTGAAAGTATTCAAGGAGCTCCCGCAAGTTCCGGAAGCGCAAGACCAAGGGGGAGTCTTCCGGAAAGGTCAAGGAACAGGGAGGAGATGCTGACATGGAGGAGATAGTTGATATTTCAGGCAGCGACACAACTGCTGGGAAGGATTCAGAGAAGAAGAAGAAACTTCCGATAAAAGGTAGGAAGGGGAGCGGTGGAAAGAAGCATCGACAGGCTCGAGTAAACGTGGAGCCAGATTTTGGGACATTTTGATTTGTTTGATACGTGTTTTGTACAAGTGCAGAGTCTGTACTTATTGCTTTTGTTATCATTGCATCTGTATTTTCTTTTTTGTTGGCTGATATTGTGTGGGTACGGCCCTTATATTTTGACTTTGTATAGAAAATGCTATAATAATACAATATGAGATTTTTATTCTAACTTTATTTGTCTACTTATCTATGTTTCATGCACTTATGCCAATTTTATTTACTGTTTTTTATCCATTCCTGTAATTACCGCCAAAATTCTTTGTTTGAATTAATAGAAATGTGAAATACACGGTTTTTATTTTTGGTTTTTAGTATTGATGTGTGTTCCCACCGGTTCATAGGGCCGTTTACTTCAAAACTTGGCAAATGACCAGTTGGTCCGTGTGTTCCTTCGGATTTTTGTAACCGAGTCTATTTTTTGATTCCTACCTTCAGGAACTTGTGACTTGACCGTCTCGATTCCAAAGATTTTGTTAGTCAACAATCAGAATTCTTTGCTGATTGCTCCTGATGATAGGAGTGGATTGATTTTTGTGAGTCCTACAATATGCGAGTTTCCTAGCATTGCCTGGACAATGCCGGTACTTAAGAGTGTGGGCCGCTTATGAAATGCACGGCTTTTAAGAGTATGTATGGCTTATGAGATGCCCGACTTTTGGGAGTGTGTGCGGCTTATGCAATGCACGACTTATGGGATGTGTGGCTTTTGGGATCGATATGCCCCATCGACCCGGAATGATTTGGAACCTCTCGACTTACCAATCATCGGGCAATGTGAGGAGTTCATATTTCGAGAGCGTGGTTCCACAACTCAAGAAGCAAAGCATAGCTTATGGAGGCATGAGGCTTTAATTTGGGCCTTCTCGATGTTGCTAGAGCAACACTGGTTCTTAGAAGGCAGGGATCGAGTTCCGTCGATCTAATGGTTTGAGACAATTTGCTTCCGTCGACCCGATGGGTGGATGGGGTGTACTTGAGCATGGTTCCACTATCTCAAGTAGCGATCGAATGGCTTTGAGTCGATTTGACCCCGTCGACTCATCAGGTTACTTTTGTGAACAAAGTTTTTATTGGTTCAGAAAGCAAAGCAATTTTATTATTAAAAGTTAGGAAAGTTTTTCCTATTTACAATGCCTCCGGTATTCCAGGATGGCTTATTTTCTAGAAATAGGAAATATGTAAGATAGTCTTAGATGAAGTAAGGACGTAGTGATTCACTGTTCCGTGCTTGGGGAATTTGGGCTCCATCGACGGTTGTTAGCTTGAATGTGCCATCCCCTAGCTTCTTACCATTCACATAGGGTCCTTTCCAATTTGGTTCAAACGCTCCCGGTATAGGGTAGACCCTCTTGAGGACAAGGTCTCCCACCTCAAAGGTGCGGTTATGAACTTTGGAGTTGAAGTACCGTGCGACCCTTTTTCGGTGAGCGGTAGTCCTTAATTTGGCTTCTTCCCTCTTCTCGTCGACCATATCAAGCGACTCGAGTAAGAGTTGGTCGTTCTATATCGAAGTTTTGCCTTCGATGAGAATGGACTTCTAACTCAATTGGGATCATTTCTTTTGAATATATGCTAGGGAAAATATAGAATGCCCAGTTGTAGATTTGTGCGTTGTCCTGTAAATCCATAGTGCGAGTGGAAGTTCGTCGACCCAATTTCCTTTTGCTTTGGTTAGCTGCTTTTTGATGGCAGTCTTGATGACCTTATTTACTGCTTCCATTTTCCCATTTGCTTGCGGATGTGCGACAGGGGAAAAGCTATTCTCGATTCGAAAGCATTTGCAAAAGTATTTGAACTCAGCGCTTTCGAATTGAGTCCTGTTATCCATGATGATTTTCTGTGGCATACCAAACCTTTAAATGATATTTTTGTAAAAAGTTAATAACTATCTTTGTGGTAATAGTGGCCAGCGGTTCCGCTTTGGCCCATTTGGTGAAATAGCCAACAGCAATGATAGCATATTTGGCTCCTCCTTTAGCCATTGGTAATACACCAATCAAATCGATTCCCCAAATTATGAATGGCCATGGGCTGACCATCTATGTTAGCTCCGTCGAGGGTGTTCTTTTGATCTTGCTGAATCTTTGGCATTGATCGCACCGTCTGGCATAGTCCGCTGCATCATGGTTTATTGTTGGCCAAAAGTACCCATACCGGAGAACTTTCTTTGCAAGGGTTTGCCACCCGTATGATCTCCGCAGTCGACTTCATGAACATCTTTTAGGATTCTTAAAGCTTCATCGTTACACATTTAAGAAGGGGGGGTAGATAATCCCCTTCGGTAGAGTATTCCATCTCGTATTGTGAATCGCAGTGCCTTTCAAACAAGCTTTTTCCGCTGGTTCCTATCCATGGGGAGAGTTTTTGTGAGCAGGTAGTCCTTGATCTACATCATCCATGTCTTTGATTCTTTGGTTCTCTCAAAAATCCAATCGATATCCATTTTGCTTATAATTGGAGTGGTTAGGATTTCAACTGGGACTAGCCCCAATGACTGAGCTTCTCTGAAACTGGCCAGTTCAGCTAGATAATCCACCTTCGTGTTTTGTTCCCTTGGGATATGAGTTATGGTGTAATGCTCGATGCCGTTCAGCAGTTCCTACAATATAGATAGATACGGGGCATGGTTCTCCCCCTGAGCCTTGTATTCGCCTTTCATCTGACAGACGACTAGCTGAGAGTCGCTATAGATGTGTATGGATTTTATCTTGAGTTCGTTTAGAATTTTTAGCCCAGCTATCAATGCTTCGTATTCTGCCTTGTTATTTGTTGTAGGGAATTCCAAGCGCAAGGCATAGCAAATGGACGTTGTTAGATGCACCATTGACAAACAGCTTCCAATGTGTCTCCACTTCTGGAGTCATTTCTTTCTTGTTATCTAGTATTATAAATTCGGCAATGAAATCTGCCAGCGCTTTCCCATTGATCGCCTTTTGAGTACGGTATGTGATTTCGTACTGGCTTAATTTGATGTTCCATTTGATAAATCGTCCAGAGATCTCGGGGTGGTATAACACTTGCTTTAAGGGTTGATCTATTAGCACTCTGATCGGGTGTGCCTGGAAGTACAGTCGTAACTTTCTAGATGCGACCAAGAGGTAATATGCGAGTTATTCCAATTTTGGATAGTTCTTTTCTGCTCCAGTGAACCATTTACTGATGTGATATACGGGTCGTTGGATGTTAGCTTCTTCTCGCACATGTGTGGCACTTAATGCATGGGGTGAGGCTGTGAAGTAGATGTACAAATCTTCTCTGTCTATCGACTTGTATAGGATTGGTGGGGTTTCCATATGTCACAGCAGCTCTTCGAATGCAATTTGAAAAGCTTGATTCCATTCAAAGTTCTTCTTTCCCTTCTTTTGTGCGACAAAGAATGGTATACATTTGTTGGTTGCTTTTGAGATGAACCGGCTCAGCGCTGCAACCTTTCCATTCAAGCTTTGTAACTCTCTCCTATTCCTCGAGGCCTCAACTTCCTTTAAAGCGGTTATTTGTTCGTTATTTTCTTCGATGCCTTTGGTGATTACGATGAATCCCAAGAACTTTCCAATGGCTATCCCGATGTGACACTTAAGTGGATTGAGCTTCATTCCATATTTGCGGAGATATCAAACATTTTGGCATGGTTGTCTAAGTGATTTACAGCTATGTGCGACTTAACCAACATATCGTCTACATAAACCTCTATATTTTTCCCAATCTGATGCCTAAACATGGCCTGCACTAGTTATTGGTAGGTCACCCTAACTTTCTTTAAGAAAAAGGCATCGCTTTGTAGTAGTATAGTCCTAGATCAGTAGTGAAATTAGTATTTTCTTGATCAGGTTCGTGCATCTTGATCTGGTTGTATCCCGAGTATGCATCCATAAATGATGGCATTTAATGTCCAGCAGTCCCATCCACAAGCTGATCGATTTGGGCAAAGGAAAGATGTCTTTCGGGAAAGCTTTGCTAAGTCTCGAGCGGTCCAGCTTGATTCCCTTGATCTCTAGAAGCTTGGGGCGTTGCAGGTTGATCATGATTCTATTGTTTCCTCACATACTACTGAAGCTTGTTTTCCTGAATCAACTCCTCAATCAAATTCTTTATGTGACGACACTCATTTGTGTTGTGGCCATGTGTCTCATGGAAGTGGCAATACTTTCCAGAATGCTTTTTCTATTCAATTGCTTCCTTTTTAGGCGGCTTCTTGTACTCTTCTGCCCTTATGTCTTGAGATAGATGTTTTCAAGAGTATCGTTGAGTGGGGTGTATTCTTTGGGCCTCAAACCTTTGAGTCGCTTGCTACTTTTTTTTCTAGTTGGAATTCCGATTCTTCCTTTTCTGATTCCCATTTCCTTCTATGTTCCCTTCAGCGGTCCCAGTGGTATTTTTGTCTTGGTTTGTCGCCATACCACTCTGCCCAATGTTGGTTGGATGTAAGTTAGCAGATTTCCTTTCTAATTCCCGTGCCTCTTCCAATCTTAAGTATGGGCTCGCCTTTCGGTTGAAGTCCTTCCTAGTGGTAGGCTGTTTCATTTTGATCCATTTTCCGAATTCAGTTTCGGGGTGAATTCTACAGACTAAGGCTATGAAAACCATATCCTCGTTTGGATTACTTACTTCAGTTACCACGGTGTTAAACCAACTCATGAAGGACTTTAAAGATTCATTCTGTCCTTGGAATAGACCGGACAAGGACATCACATCTTTTGGTTGTGCCATGTGAAGTCTAAACTGATCAAGGAATCTTGTTGCTAGTAGATTGAAGGTGCAGATGGATCTTGGCGGAAGCCTGGTGAACTACATGAAAGCAATTCCCTCCGAGAAAATTGGGAAACATCTACCTCAAATGGCATCTGAAGCATTTGCTCCATCCATGTACTAACTATACTTATATAAGTAGGGTTTCGGGTCTCTCGTTCTATCGTAAGACGGAATAGTTAGCATTGTGAAGTTTTCAGGGTACTGCTCATTCAGAATGCCATCAGTGAAGGGAGTCCAACTTGGAGCGGATCCCCATTCATCATCCCTTTTATCTTTACTTTCATTCATTAGTCGCTTGACCATGTCCGCGATATATGCCTTAGATGTTCAGTAGTCTGTGGATTGGCTGTCAGCGACTACACCAAGTGTTTGGTTTTGCAAACGATCTTGGTAATTCGGCTGAAGCTTAGGCTCTCTTGTCTTCAGGAGAGCCACCCCTCAGGGTTCCCTTAGCTTGCAGTTGGTCTAGTAGGGGAAGTTTTGATCTCCCTGATGTCATTGAATGCATTGGTATTTCCTTTGAACTTGTCGTCGTCAAGTCGCTCAGCATCTTCTGAGTCGAAGAGATCCATAGCTATATCTTCCCATGAGGTTTTCGCCCATAGACTCAAGTTTGTAGATGGTTGCCTCGCAATTGGTGGAGTGTTTGCATTTCCTTCCATATTAATTCCTATGGTTCCACCTATCACTCCTCTCCGATGTTGTTTTCCGTTTCTCCTGTTTAGGCCAGAGACGGATGATTTTTTTTGTTCCATAGCAACCGCGGGCTCTGTCATAGTTCTTGGAGCAGCATGTGACTGTAAGGTCAATAGAGCATTCAATTTGACCATAAGAGCTCGTTGGCTGTTTTCCATTTTCTGATTAATTTCATCAATCATTTTATTTAATTCATCTATAGTGATAATTTCACGCTGAATAGAGGATCCGGGAACCTGATCTCCAGAGTTAGCTACTAACTGTAGATTATTGGGGTTGTTGACTTCAATTTGTTGTGGGATTGTTTCTTCTCCAGCAATGGTAGCTCCTATGGATCTTTCGGAGGTAGTTCTCCTTCATCCAAGTGCCATTGATTCTCAATAGCAGATCTTCTAAGAAAAGCTTGAGGATTCTAACTTCTGAACTTAACTGATCCAAAGTAGATAGCTAGATCTAAGTCTGGATTCGGTTTTCTCAGTGAAAGCATTAAAATGTTAACCCAAAAAATGGGTCAACACCTTAGATCGAGTATGAAAGCACCAACCCTGTTTATCAAGGCAAATAAAGTAGAACAAATAATAGAAAATTGCAGGAAAAGTAAAAAGACAAGAGACTTTTATAGTGGTTCAAGTGTTAATAAAGCCTAAATCAACTTTATAACTTTCTATTATTGACTGACTGCTGTTACAAGTTGAATCTGATTACAATTTGATTCGACCTTGTCCGTTAGATCAAGTCACCGGTGTTAGAGTTCACTGGAGAATCACAATGAACCCTTCTGATGGCTGTTGTGAAGGAGGAGAAGCGTGAAGAATAGTTTCTGTAGAGCTTCGGCAACCAATCCAGAAGATCCCCTTTATGTTGTAGATGGATAAGTATTTATGGGGATTGGAGAGCTCTTGGGCTAGGCCTTATTGCCAAAAGCTTGCATTTTAAGTTAGAAGGCGTCTAGGAAATTTCATAGCGAGTTGAGCTAATATAATGGATCGCTAGCGATCCATGCAATTAGCTTATTTTCAGCTTGCTTCAATTGTACCATGTTCCATGCCTTTTGCAGATGCCCTTCATGCAATTTGGTGAATAGTTGCATTGTTTTGATGGTGTCTCATGCACAGGTTGGATTTAAGCATGCTCGAAATCAGATGAATGCCTACTTCTTGATCTAGCTGGCTTGGAACATCATGAAACTTAGCAGGCATCCCTAGAAAAGATAGTGCTTCATGATGCAAGAAGAATGGACGTCCCATTAGAAATATTTATGGATCGCTAGCGATCCATGGGTGATGGATCGCTAGCGATCCATACCCTTAGGCTATTTTTTTCTTCTTTCTCTTGAGTCCATCTTTCTTTCTTGTTTTAATCCTTCTAGTTGATTCTTGAGTTGTTTTGACTTAACGTAGATGTTTTAACTTCCATTGAATTCTATTGGTTTAAAATCCTGAATAACAACAAGGAAGCTGAAGAGCTAATCGACCAGAAGGTTTAGGACATGCTTAGAGTCTACAGATCGTTAAAATTATAATACTTTCTTTTTTCTTTCTCTGGCCAAGTTATTTAATATTGAAAATAAATAAAAATTTATTCCACTTGTGTTGATTAAGCTATTAACACGTTCTTCTTTAATGATGTCATAGTGTATGCAAATTATTGTGCTTATGCATTTGATATCCATCTATCTATATTTGCTAACTGTGTTTCAGAGGTTTCAACTAACCACCATATTTTTTAACATTTTGTGTTATCGACTTACCCTGTTTTTTACCATTGCATACCTCTTTTCTTGGTTAGACTTAAATGTATGCCCCTGACCATTTTTCTGACCAATATGCAAAGCTGTTCTCAAGCAAAATATCACAATGTCATCCATGATAACTGTTAATTCCTAAACTCTGATTCTTTGGGACTAATATTGAATTACTATGTGCTTGAAATCCAATATATGTATGTCTATTCTGTAACTGTACACATGATTTTAATCCTTCTATATTCTCAATTATTGTTCATAAGCTGTACATGCTGGCGTAGAAAATATTATCAGTAAATGGAGTGGGTAGTGGATTGTAAATGGGTGAATGGTAGGTGGATTTTGCACTGAGAGTACGCACATTGAATGATTTCAAATTGCTTAATGACTGAGTTTTTATTATTAGCATGACATATTTTATGTTTGACATCATAGGATATGGTAGCATGTTGCAAAGCTTCACTGTGTTCTTTAATATATATACAGTTTGATCATTTAGTTATTTTTTATTATTATACCGTGGTTATTTTCATTAATTATAGATCGACAGCCATTAGCCATGTCGTAATCGTTGTCAACTTTAGTTAATCATTGAAGAACTCCATTAATACTTCCTTAATAATTGTTTGAAAATCTAAAAATATTTGTTAACTGATACTTGATTTGCACTGTATGAAATGTATATCACTATGCTACGAACCTCTGCCTATGTAAACTATGTTGATTAATTTGGTTATAGCATTTGTGTCTAAATATATACTCCTATTCTAATTCAGTTATCGCAAAACAAAAAACGATATCCTGTAGGAAAATGGGGCACGGAAAATTAAAAAGATTTTCCAACATCTGTCGAGGACCGAGGCATTATTTGAGTTTAGGCCAAAAAATTATGAGATTAATAATACTGATACTTTCCTCACTGCTAGAAAATTGCTAAGAAAGTAGCTCTATTGGAGACGTTTAAAGTTTTACCTTGGAGCTTCACTCTACTACAGATAGGCATAGCTCACGGTCTAGAAAGGATATCAAAGGAAAGAAAAAGGTTACTTAGGTTTAATCTACAATTTCTACCAATGTTTTGTACTCATTGGACACTATAGGGTTGCTATGAAATTTTATTTTATTTTTCAAAACGACAAACATGTGAACGACCCAGTAACACGTGCATCTGACCAAGCATAACCTAAAAAGGGGCTTAGGAGAGGGATTGTGATTCAAATAAGAATTTTTCTTAAAGTTTTTGCATAGGTAATTTTATTGGTAAATATTTCAATGGATGTACAAAGAATGTCTACGCCATGTTTACATTCTTTACACACCTATTTTGTTTATAAACAAAATAGCAAGATACATACCATGCTCAATTGCTGTAGCACACAACATGTAAAATTACTAACTATTCTTCTGACTTATGGATACTGAAACTTTAACATGTTAAAACTCACAAATCCATGTTCTCTTTAATCATCTGAAATTCAAAATTACACCTAACGATGATGTTTGTTGTTTTGTGGTTACAAAATCAAACTGCAATTTATCCCTCTCCATAGGGTGGTGGTAAAGAACATAATGCAGCATCACCACCTGGAAGCAAGATTCGAAAGAAGAGGCAATGGAACTAATTTTTGAAGGCTTGTCAGACTATGTTACTGTTTAATTCTATCTTTTGTTAAAACTCTGATGTATGTTTATCCTGCCACTGGTTTTTTTCTTCAGTTTGTACTTGTGAACCTATATTGAATGTATCAATTTACTTTCTCATGCAATACATGTGTGCAAGCTTTTTATTATAATGCATGGTTTCTATCATGTAAGATCTTTAGATTGTCCTACTCAGTATGCAGTTGCATTATAGACATGCTTAACGTCTTTGTTTAGGTGTTCTACTGCATCGCTGTCGCATAATAGTCTGTCCTACTAACTCAAAATATTAGTACACATCTGATACTTATTATTCTATACATAATCTTATATGTTCTCTCTTAGTTTGGTTGAAATTATTCAACCTAATATATTAGTATATGTCTAATATTTACTAACACATCTAACACTTGGATCGATTATAGCCGGCATAGAAATGATGATCACTATAAATCTAACGAATTTCAAATTATCAACACATCAACATTTTGAATATCGGTTTCTTCATCATTTATCTTGTGTTAATTTTGCTCATTTTATGTTAATTTCGCAGCATGATACTTGCAAACATTAAATATACAATCATACTCTCTTCCCTAAGTTAAAGATCATGGTGTCTATGTACTGTAACTAGCATGTCCATATTTTTCAACGAAACTTGGAAATACCTTTCTTAGCACACTTAGATTTGGTTCAGTGCACAGTTATTGTTAAGATTATACACGATATTTTTTGTATATTAGAATAGAAATTTATGTAGCATATGAATTTCCTATTTAAATTATTGATGAATAGGTGTACGGTTTATTTAACATTAGTTGATTTCTCTCATTCAACTTAGCATATTATAGAACCACTATAGAACCGTTTATCAAGTATGTGTTCATGATGGAAATACTTGCATATACTACTGATAGTGTTGTCTTCAATCACTTTGTTGGTGGCTGAACATTGATTATCTTTAATGCTAAATTTTGGATTGAACCAAGGCCATGATTCATGTACTTGCTCTGTTGGTATGACATATGACAACAACGTGGTATTCTCTTAGCAATTTTATTGTCCTTCGATTTACAAATGCAAGTGAATGAATGTTGAAGGAAGTTGAGAAGCTTTCCATATAAAACATTGTGCTAGTTATGTACTCTTCTAAATACTTTTGCCACTACAATGTCAACCAACTACTTGTGAACTTTTTCATTAATAGAGGGAAAATGGTTATATTACATATTGATGTTCATGAACAACCAACTATCTATCATCCACTAATTTAGCATGCATGTTTTGTTAGTGTTTGCATCAAAAATTAGTACAAACACCCAATAGAGAATTTGTAGAGAAATAAATGAAGAATAATAAATGTAAACAGAGAGAATATGGCAATAAAATAATTGGAATTGAGAAAATAGCAAAGATACAACAATTTATAGTGGTTTGGCATTGTTTGCCTACATCCACTTTGAATAAATAGCTTTATTAATCACTTTGTAAACCGAGTAGAATAGGGATCAGATGAACATCCTTAGTTACAATAGAGTACAAAGCAACCAGCAGCGTAAAGGTCCCCCAAAATGAACAACCAAGCCTATACTTATAGAAGAAGACGGTGAAATATCTTCTTGAAAATTCGGCAGAAGGATCTTCAAAACCATAGAGGCCTACATGAGGGATCACATGGCCCAAATCCCAAGAAATAGGGATCGAGGCCGATCCTTGTTTTGGAGGATTTTGGAGGTTCGATCCCTATGGGAGCTTCGCCATGTTGTTTTATGCCTATCCTCCAAGTTTTATGCCAAGTGGATTAGTAGAACTTGAGTTATTGATCAGTCCGTGTTGCAACATGTTATGCGTCCTGATTCTAGCCGATACCTATGAAGGGAAGAGGGCTGATCCCTCTTTCTTAGTCCTTTTGAGGTGAGATCCCTAGGGTAAACTCCCTAGGGACCCCTATCTTGTTCCCAAAGTTTCATGTATATTGGACTTATGGATCTTGAGATTTTTATTGTTTTCCATTGAGTTGCACTTGTTTGGCTGAAATAGGCCGATTCCTATTACTGAGAGTGATTATAGCCGACCCCTTTTCGATATTAAATTATATTCTATACTTAGAATGTTCTGTGTATCATATCTCTTGATTCCGTTCGATTACGGTTTCGTATTACCACCTGTACTCGACTTCTGGATCCTACAATCATCACTCTGGACTTACTGGCCTTGACGATAGTCGAATCTAACTTGTCCCATCAGTTCGGATATAGCTGGATCAAAATGTCGGATAACACTTGCCCCCTAAAGTACGTCTTGTGTTGAACATGATGTGCTTCAAATCGAAGCCAGTTAGAGTTGCCGAAAAGAAATCCATCCAGTTTTCTAAATAGTCGTTATCCTTTCGTTGAATTATTTCCCAAAATGTCGTATCTCTCTTTGATCGACATGACATTCGGTCGATTTCCAGTTGTATAAATTCAGGATTATATTTCATCAGTTGCTATCTATGTCCGGTTCTATGAGGCTAGTAAGCTTTGGCTAGCTTATTCAGTCTTGACCTTGAAAACTTCAGATTTGAATTCAATTTCTGTCGACTTCAAAAATTGAACTTTTAGAATATACACATGCATGTTCAGGTACACGTTCTTATCATTGGCTCCTGGACACGTTTGCATGCGCATGGGTCATTGCCGATTTTCGTTGAATTAGATGCAATTTCATTGCATTTTATATTACTTACTTTATATAGTTTTTAGGTACATGTTTGCATGCACATAGGTATCGTACCTGATCCCTTCTTTCTCTCTCTCTTTCTTTTATGTTTATAAGGATCGGCATTCCTCTAGCCGATCCCTCCCTCTTTTTTTGCATTATAATAGGGATCAGAATTCTCCTTTTGGCAATCCCTTTCCCTCCTAACTTCTCTCTTCTCTTTATACATATATAAGGATCGGAGTGGATCCCCAAGTCGAGGAATCATACTCGATCCCTTCATACGTTGGGGAACTAATGTTTCGGCTTCAAGGAGAAGCTTAAGAGCGTCGATCCCTCTAGCCTCGTATAACTAGCATTTCCCTCTCCATCCTTCACTTTATTTCATTTCGTTACTGCCTTTTCATTTCCTTCGAGCTTGCCTCCGAAACCTTTCCTTCCAATTTGAATTCTGATCCCTTCCCTTGAAACAAATTATTGCGCTCATCCTCAAACCCACCGTTCTCTCTTTCTTTTGACCACCACTCCATCTTCAATTTAAATTGAAATCCAATATCTCCCCTCGATCAACTCATACTTTATACATTTAGGTAGGTTCTCTTGCATTTACTTTGGTTAGTGATGAGATAATGGGTTTTGTTTATGCTAATTAACATGAGTGTGTGATAAGTTTGGAGTATATGAGATGAACAGTGGTGATGCAGGGTTCGACAATGTGATAGAAAAGGAGAAAGGAGAGGAGTGAAGCATGGAGGAAGAAAAGGGATCAGTTGTTGAAAGAAAAAAGGAGGGTTTGGTTGTTGATGTCTTTGAGTAAGGAGGGATCGACGTTGTTGTTGCTTGAAGGGATCAGAACAAATATTTACGGGAGGCATGGAAATGGCTAAGTAAAGGGGTTGATGGTGGTGTGCTTGAGGAGGGATCGATCATTGGCTTTGTGAGAGGGATCTACTATTTTAAGATAAAGGGATCTGCTATAAATAAGGATCAGTTATTTGCTTCATAAGAGGGATCGGTTGCATTGGGATTAAAGGATCGGCTATGGGGACTTAGTCGACTCTAAACTTTAATTGAACTTGAAAACCAATCCATATTCACATGCATGAATAATCAAAACCAATCCCGCCTTAACAAACTTGAATATATGACAATAACGAAAAACAAGACTTGCATATCCAATATCAAACTTGAAACTGAACGACTAAACTGCTGGGATAGAATATGAATTAAAACATAACAGCAGATTTCAATAATGAACTTCACACTTCGATATATCCATGGTAGATCCGAAATCATACACAATCGATCAATCTAAACGCCAGTTGAGATGGTTAGCAATTATCGTCTGGTCGAAATCCAAAGTCTCATCTCTTACTTTTGCTTTTAATTCTGAACTGTTTATCTTTGCACTGCACTACACTAGTTTATACCTAGCATGGGGGATAGGTTAATTTTTCTAATCTTGATTATCTACTGAGTTTAGTTGATATGGGCTCCAAACGTTTAGGCCATTTGGCCGCAATGTCTTTTGGACAACCTTTACAGCATAACAATCCAGGTGCTGAGTCAATTTTACGACTATATCCGGTAGACCCTCTCTTGAACATCAAACTAAGCAATAAGAGATTTCTGGTCCATTGGTTGACCATTTCTCTAATGTTACCATATTTTCGATGGAAGATATAAATCCTGCCCCTGAAACTATAGAGGGTATTGTATTCTGGATAACCCAATGGATTCCCAGGCCTCCAGAATTGGTAAGGCTGCTCTTCGTAGGTTGTGCTCTAAACATGGGATCCCATTTGGAGATGTTCTAGCCCTTCAGTGAATGATAGGGATCATTTGCCCTTGGAGGGGTATACAGCATGTAATAAATTTATGTGCTAGGCCGGATGTGTGCCACCTTTTAATTATTTTATTCGAGAGATGTTAAACTATCTACGAATAGTTCCTACTCAGCTGCATCCGAATAGCTATGCTTTTCTTCATGGCACTTTCTTGCTATTTACAGATGTTCTATTCTTCCCACCATCTCCTGAAGATATCAGGTTTATCTACAATTTTAAATGACGAATGGGAATCCTTTCTTATACTTTCCTCAAACCTTCGTCCAACTGTCAAGTTCTGATTGGTGCTTGGAACAGGCTTAGTATCTTTAAACATGAATGGTTCTACGTTCATTATCCATCTAGCTTGGCGAGGCGATGGTTGGAAGGACGTAAGTGTTGCCTTCACTTTATTCTCAAATTCTTTAGCCCGATCTATATCTTGAACCAACAAATACTTTGAAAATTTACAGGTGTCCATCCACAACCTGAATGTGATATTTTTCAAGGGCAGTTTCTGTAATCCGCGCCACCTCAGTTGAGGACAGGGACATCATATCCCTTATAACGGATGAGTGGTAATCTCTTTTTAGGCTGTTGAAAAAAGGTCGCAACATTGGTCTTTTAGGAAGCGTTACACCGCTAAGGAATGCTGCGGAAAAAGAAGGCGGCATCAGTAGCCATATCATGCCTCAATCAAGGAGGCTCAGGATGATGCCGAAGAAGGTGAAATTAGAGGCGATGAAGCCAACAAGCCCGGCGATGCTAGTGCAGGTCTGGGCAATGCGCTTGTGGTTGAACCATCACAAGGCACACAATCTCATGTGACAACAAGAAAAGGGAAAAGGATCGCTTATAAACTCCGTAGGAGAAAAACTGCCCAAGAGCCTGAGTTCATCGTCACCTCTATTGAAGAAGAGTCTTCCTCTCAACCTTTAGAAAGTTCAATGGAAAGGTTCTCGAGTCCCCGGATCCCTGACGATGTCATGACCTATGACTTCTCCAACATCAGTATTAAGGAGCTTAATTCTCCCACCAGGACTGGTGATGACATTCCTCCCACCAGCAAAGGGGAAAACACTTCTATGAGTAAGGCTACAACAACTGGTCCGTCGGGGGGACACTAGGACACTCACAATCACGTGCACTTCACTGCATGATTTTCATCTATTTTTATTTGATGTTCATTTATATGCTCTTGATTGATTTGCAAGTGATGTGACTCATTTCTATGCCTTCGATCGCTTGAGGGGCTTCTCAACATAGTATGGATACAGTTGCGGTCCAAACTCGGGCAGCCGTCGAGAAAGAGAAGACAGCTGGGAAAGAATTCATCATTCAAGGGAGTCCTAATCTCAATCATCTCATCAGGAAGTTCAGCCCAATCTTCCTGCACATAGCGACGATCAAACCTCTTCCCATGTTCCCTAAGCTGCTGTGCCATCTGAGTATTATTCAGGTTCATTTGGTTCTCAATAGCCTCGCGATCGTAGTTCGAGCAAACACCTAATTGTTTCTTCTGATCCAGCTTTGGCTACTATAGCTCCTTAGGCCTCTAGGGTAGAAAGATTGGCCGAACTTAAAGTTAATTTACCAAAAATCTACTTTGATGGGCTAAAGTTTCTTCCTTCCATCCATACAATTCCATGGAGTGCTAAAGCGAGTTCACTTGCATGTGTCAATGATGTTTTTATGTAGCATAAAGCATTCCAGCATTTAGCCAAGAAAATCTCTGAGGTACTGAGAGGAAACATGAAGTCGATCGCTTTATGTTGGAGGCGATTCATGATAAAGACATGATTAAACACCAAGATGATGAGATCACAGAGTTGACAGCGAAGCTAGCTGCGACAGGGAAGAGTGCCAAAGAAACATCCGAGGCGGTTAGTCGTCTGGAAATGACTCACTAAAAGGAGCTGGATGCTGCCCTCAACTGTAGTGGCGTGCTTGCTCTGGAGAAGGACACACTACAAAACGAGAAAAACACTCTAGGCCACCGCATTGAGGAACTCGAAGAACTCCTTAAGAAAGAGAAGGAAGAAAACTTGAAGCTTAGGAGGAGTCTCAAAGACATTGTGAAGAGGCCATCAAAGCTCAGGAACTGAAAATTAAACTTAACGAGCAACTCGATCAAATTGAAGTTCTCAAGGAAGAGGCAATGAAAGCTGGCCGTAATGAAGTTAAAGTGCAAATCAAGGCCCAGTTGGAGGATGCTAAATAGGCCGGCCGAAATGAGATTAAGGACATGTTTGATCCTTTAATTGTTGGATATAATGCTAAGGTCCTTATCCATCGTTATTTGAGTCTTCTTGGAGTGGGCTACCCCAAATCGCTCGTTGAGGCTTGGGAATATATCGTTGAAATGAAGAAGAAAGCCCTTGGCAAAGCCGATTTGGATGAGGAGAAACTGGTACGGTAGATCCTCCTTAAGGAAATGAAACTTTAGATGTTGCTGGTGCGAGGCTCTGATACTTTGACATTTTAGCACCCTCCGACAAAGGGAAAAACATCGCTGAAGCATCAAAGTCTGATCCCATCGCTCCCCTTTACTTCAAGCAGCTGGAGCATTAGTTTCACTTGGGTCAGGACAGGATCTGAGCTATGATCCGGACAGACTCGGTTATCAATCAAGGTGCTGACTCCTATTCTAGAAGGAAGCACTCGGGTGACAACTGAAAGTCAGCCAGACAAGGTATCCCGCTTTATTCTCCATTATTCGAGAGGTTCTGTTCTTCATGCCCAATAGTTCTGGGCTTATTTACTTGTTCCCATGAATATGTAGGTCTTTCGGGGCTCAATCAAACTCCACGAAGCGGTGCCGCCGTGGAGCAACAATTGACATTTACTAAAATTCCGGTGACTATTGACATTCCAAGGCCCGATGCTCAAGTTGTCACTTGATGACGATAAGGCCATTGGTCAACTGCTACTAGATGAATTTGATGATGTTGTGATCAGGAGTGCCTCCGAACAAACTAATAAGCTCAGCTTCAAGGAGCGCATCGAGAGAGAGGGGAGTTATTGAAGAAAAAGCTAAAGCTATACCCATTAACGTGTACATTGATGATCTGAATCTCGTCCTACAACAAGTTGTTCCACCCGACGGATCGGTTCCCGAGAATTCCGTCCAACTTCTAAAAGATCTTTTGCCAAGGGTGGTAAAGGATTGAAGAGAAGGACAAACCGAAGCTCGGATGGTGCCACCTTCAAGAAATCCAAAAGAGAGAAGGGGCAAAAGAAGTAGCCGTCACTTCAACTTAGTTTGTATATAGCTTGTATAACTGTTTTTCTTTTTTGTTGGCCGTGATTGTGCGGGTATGGCCCTTGCTTTTGGATAAACTTGAACTATGATTTTCAAGTTTATTGTGCAAATAAAAGTTCTTTATTTTCTGTTGAACTCTTAGGTGAATTTCGTTCGAGTAGTTTAGCTATTAATTTTCCGTTCAATGTACTTGTAATTCATTGCTCGTTAATTCGGATAATCATCTGTTAATTTTACTTAAGGCCCTCATGTGGTCATGGCCTCAACTTGTACCAAACACTGGGCTCAAACCTTAGTGTTATGTCATCGGATTCAGTGATTTGAGTGATTATACTCCTGCCCCTAGTCTCGAGTTAGTGGAGTTAGATAATGGATGGTCGAACTCCATCCTTAGCAAGTTTATATTCCTTCTGTCGGTTTCAGGTTGGAGTTTATCGAATTATGAGTGGTTGAATCGTGCTCATCTATTTGTTTACACTCATATCCGCACTTTGGGGCTTAGAGTTAGTTGGCGGATGATCGGATCCCACCCAATTCGTGTTTATAACCCAATCCGCACTTTGGGGACTTAGAGTTATTTCAGAAAATAGTCGGATCGTACTTTTCTTAATTGACTGATTATTACCCAAGTCCGGGGTTTAACTTAGCAAGCGATTGGTTGTATCACGATTGCATTTTTTTCATTATGTCTCATTGCTCGGTAGGATTAATTTGGTTATCAGATGGTCAAATCACATCCATTCTCCATACGATACTCCATCCATCGGGTTGTGAGTGGGAATTATCGAATAAATGGTTGGACAACATTCATTTAGTTCAATCATGAACGTATGTAATCGGCTAGCTCCAAACTCTAGGAACCTGCTCGAATATGTCAATGTTAGTCAGTCAGGTATCGTAACTAATATATAATGCTACGGCAATCACAGATATGAAAGAAATTTAAAACTTTATTTGCCAAATGGAAAGAAATGACATAATTTATCTTATTACATATCTGAAAATCAAATGCCAAAGCAAATTCAAAAATTGAATACAACTGAATGAAAAAGAATAAACTAAGCAAAATAGCATCGTAAATGCTCGCTATTTCGCAACCTTGGGAGTGTGACGCCATCAACAGTCGCTTGCTTGAAAGTTCCCTCTCCAAACCTCTGTTCAATGATATATGGTCCTTCCCAAGTAGGATTCATGTGTGACAGGGTAGGAAAAACCCATTTTAGGTTGAGATCGCCGACTTCGAAGGTCCTAGGTCGGACTTTAGTGTTGTAGCATCGGGCAACTCGGTATCGATGTGCAACTGCCCTCAAATTAACTTTTTCGCACTTCTCATATACAAAGTCTAGAGATTGTAAAAGGAGAACTCTATTCATTCAAGAATTGTAGTTGGTCACTCGGTGAGAAGGGACTTTGAGTTCAACAGGAATGATGGCTACGGGGCCGTAAGCAAGGGCGAATGGAGTATGGCCAGTCGAGGACATATGGGCAGTTCTGTAAGCCCATAATGCTATTGGGAGTTCATCCATCCACTTGCCTCTAGCCTTTTCCAAATGCTTTAGAATGGACTTTATGGCATATTTCATAGCTTCAACTTGTCCATTCACTTGAGGGTGAGCAATTGTCGCAATCTTTTCAATATGATGCCGACGGCAGAATTCTTTGAATTCAGCAATGTCGGATTGGTTTCCATTGTTAGTTACAATGGTTAGTGGAAGGCCAAAGAGACAGATGATGTTCAGGATAATGAAGTTGATTACTTTCTTTGTCATGACTGTGGCTAAAGGTTCTGCTTCAGCCCATTTGGTGAAATAGTCAACTGCAACGATAGTGTACTTCGCACCACCTTTTGAGATTGGTAAGGAACCAATAATATCCACGCCTCATATGGAAAACGGCCATATACTGGCCATTTGTGTGATTTCCGTCGGTGGAGCTCTCAAAACATTTGCAAATATCTGGCACTTTTCGCATCGCTTAGCGTAATCAGAAGCATCTCGGTTGACAGTCGGTCAATAACACCCATAAGGGAGTATTTTCTTTGCTAAGGTTTGCCCTCTAATATGATCCCACATTCCCCTTCATGAACTTCCATATGACTCATTTTATTTCATCATGAGCGATACACCGAAGCAGGGGAATGGAAAAACCCTTTCTATACATGACTCCTTCCTGAATGACATACCGTGAAGCTTTACGAGGACTAGTCGCCTTTCATTCCTCCATTCATGAAGGACTCCCAAATAGTCTTTAGTCGAAGTCATTCGCGACTCTTTCTTGGGCTCCGTCTCTAGTACCCACGTGATTTCCCTCTGACTTATGCTTGGAGCATCTAGTACTTCGACTAGGACTAAGCTCATTTGTTGTGCATCCCCGGTGCTAGCAAACTTTGTCAATGAGTTGGCCTCTTTGTTTTGATCCCGGGGAATGTGCGCGATGTCATAGTACTCAAAGTTAGTTAATAGCTCTTGGACTTGGATAAAGTACAAAGTGAGTCATTGTCCTTTAGCCTAGTAATCTACCTTGACTTGGTACACCATCAACTGGGAATTGCATTAGATTTTAAGAGATTTTATTCCTAGTTCTCTAGCAAGTTTGAGTCTAGCAATCAGAGCTTCATACTCAGCTTTGTTGTTCATTGTAGGGAACTCAAGCTTCAAAGCGTAGCAAATTGATCGATCTTTTGAAGTTACTAGCACGATTCCGGCTCCAGAACAGGGATCATTAGATGCTCCATCCATATACATTTTCCACCGAATGGTAGGGGCTCCACCGCTCTTTGGAAGATCAACCTGTACAGTGAATTTTGCTGTAAAGTCCACCAGTGCATGTCCCTGGATGGCTCTCCGAGGGAGATAGGTAATGTTAAATTGGCTCAGCTCGATGTTCCACTTGAGTAACCTTCCAGATGTCTCAGATCGCTATATGACCTATTGTAATGGCTGGTCGGTGTAAACGTCGATAGGATAAGCCTGAAAATAGGGGCGGAACTTTCATGAAGCAACCAATAGGCAATACGCCAATTTCTCTATCTTTAGATAATTCCTTTCATCTCCTATTAATCGCTTACTAACATAATAGACCGATCTCTAGACCTGATTCTCCTCGCGAAGCAGTGCGACACTTATAGCATGTACTGACACGACCAAGTAGATATACAAGTCTTCCTGATCCACCGTCTTTGACAAGATGAGAGGCCTCTCTAAGTGGTTCACCAAAGCTTAGAATGTGTCTTCACAATCCTAGTCCATTCAAAGTTCCTTTTCCCTCTCCAATCAAATCGAAGAAAGGAATTCATTTATTGGTGGCTTTAGAAATAATCGACTTAGGGCAGCAACCTTCCTATTTAGGCTCTATACTTATTTGATTGTCTTTGGCGCCTGAATGTTGTGAATTGCTCGAATCTTATCGGGATTAGCTTTGATTCTGCGAGCATTGATGATGAAATCCAAGAACTTTCCTGATGCAACGCTAAAAGAACATTTCAGAGGATTGACCTTCATTTTTTAATATCGGAGGATGTCGAACATGTCTTCAAAGTCTCTAATGTGGTCGCTTGATTATTGTGACTTCACGAGCATATCACCCATGTATACCTCCATTGTCTTTCCAATCTGATCTTTAAACATTCAGTCGACCATGCACTGATAAGTTGCTCCAGCATTCTTCAATCCAAATGGCATTACCACATAGCAATACAATCCAAAGTCAGTAATGAAGCTGGTGTGCTCCTAACTAGGAATGTGCATCGGGATTTGATTATATCCATAGTACGCATCCATGAAAGATAACAACTCATGTCCTATGGTAGAATCCACCAGCTAGTCAATTCTTAGGAGGGGAAAACTGTCTTTTGGGTATGTTTTGTTTAAATCCGAATAGTCAACACATGACCGCCATTTTCCACTTGCCTTTCTCATAAGTATAGGATTGGATATCTATTTATGGTAGAGGGCGTCGCGAATAAACCCATTGCATTTGAGCCTATCCACCTCCTCTTTAAGGGGGCAGATCTCTCCGAAACCATACCGTGCCTTTTATGTTTCATTGGGACATGCCTCGGGTCGATATTTAATGTGTGGCTTGCAATGGCAGACGAGATTCCATACATATCAAAATAAGTCCAAGCGAACACATCAAGATTCACTCGGATAAAACCAACGAGTTCTTTCATCATCGGGGGTTTGAACTATGATCTGATCTTTAGGACCCATGACAGGTCATCATGGTTGACCGTGATGTCAATCGGCAGCTCAGCCGATGCAGCTATGGTTTCTTTGGGCTCCTCCTCATCATCTTTCGGATCTATGCCTTGTAGACCGACTATGAGGCCCAAGCCAAGGCCCAGACACTGGTCGTCAATCTTCGGTGGCTTGGATACGGAGAGACTTGTCCAGAACCTTACCTTTCTCCTTCCATTGAGCATCTCTTAATTCAGCCGCATAGCAGGCACGTCCAGTCACTTGATCACCATGCACTACTTCAACGCTGTTATTAGTTGGGAACTTCAAAGTCAAATACCATGGGGCAAGAGCTGCCTAGAATTCCGCTAGAGCTGTCGGCCCAGAAAAGCATTGTACCGAGAGTCAACATCCAAAACAACAAATGGCAACATCCGCACTCTCATGTGGTCACCTTTTTTCAATTCCACGGGCAATTCAACATAACCGATAGCTTCAGTCGCAGAACCGTTAAAGCCATGAATGTTGGCTTTATAGGGTTTCAAGTCCTTGGCTTTCATCCTCATTTAATCGTGAGCCTTTTTGAAAATTATATTTACAGAACTTCCACAGTCAACCAAGATCCTCCTCACTAAGGCGGGGCTAATCATGTCCGAAATGACCATTGGGTCGATCATCAGTGCCTCCATCTTACCTGCATCTCTGTTTCTGAATACAGTGTCGTCTGTCATTGTATGCTGCTGTTTTGTTGGAGCCCCATCTTCTGTACTCGAACAACACTCAAAATTCATATGCTTGATTGCGCTAGCATAGCGCACCATCTTGTGTGAGCTCTTATCAGCTGATTGCGGTCCTCCAATTATTGTATTAATCGCTAATCTTCCACCGGTCTGTGTAGACTCCTCAGCCCTGTGCGGCGCTTGTCCTCGGTTGGGGTGGGAAGTCTCCTGCCTGCCATCCTGTGGGACTTTAACAAACTGTGATAATTTTCTTTTCCGAATCAGTTTCTCAATATCATCGTGGAGATTCTACATTCATTTATGTTATGACTATAGCATTCATGGAACCGACAATATTTTCCAGCCTGCATCTGCTTTTCCATCGATTCTTTTAGAGGTGGCTTCCTATACTGCATGATATTGCATGTAGGTAAGTAGACATTCTCTAAAGATGTATTCAGTGGTGTGTAGGTATCATACATTGGAATACTAAGCTTTCCTCTTGTAAAACCCCTCTTTCACTCGCAGTTCCTATCACTGCCTTTCTTTTGCTGATTCGGTTTATTTTGGGCATTTACTTGAGCTTTCCTGGAACTCTCCCTAGACTATTTCACTGCAATGTTACTCTGCACTCCCTCTCCACTCGGTCTTCCTAAATCATCTAGCTTCCTCTTTCCTCAAATATTGAGCTTCTTTTGCATAGAAACGCTCTAACATTACGAGTGGTTTACCAGCTAACCAATCGCCAAAGTTTGATTCTGGGTTAATCCCTCTTGTTACCGCCATCAATATTGAATGGTCATTCAGATTACTGACTTCTATGACGACTGTATGAAATCTCTTCAAATAGCCTTTCAGCGATTCTCTGAAGCCTAGATCGTGCTTGATAGGGACATTACATCCTTGGGGCGAGTTGCATGCATATGAAACTGCTCCACAATTTTTTTGCCAAATCGTCAAATCTAGAGATTGACCGTGGGGGTAATCTCGTAGACCATATTATTGCTATTCCAGAGAGAGTAATAGGAAACTTCTGCATTTTGTGGCATCATCGGCTTGTGCGGAATCTATCAGTCATTCATTTCTTATAATGTGTTGCTTAGGGTTGGTTTTCCCTCGTAGGCAGGCATCGACGACATGCTGAATCTCCTTGGATACTTCGCATGTAGGATATTGTCGGTAAACAGGGTATGGCTTCTCAAGATTCCCCAGTCTTAGTTGGTCAAGCTTTGGCTCTCCCTCACTAGCTGTCTAACTATAGCCCGACAAGTCCGGCATTTGGATAGTTGGAGCCAAGCAGTAGTCATGATCCACCTCATGTGAATGGTCTGGTTGATGTCTATGGGCTATTCCACGCCTTCTTGGCTCAACATCCACTCGATGTATATCATGTACATTCACTTCATCATCATTCCGGTGAGGTAACTAGTCTGCACCCACCTAAACTCCAACGTCTAGATCAACCGCGGTAGCTCTAGCTTGTGCTCCAACATGAAAAGGCATTCTTCCTCCTTTGGAGGAGGGATCGGCCCCGATCCCTCTGGAGAGGCCGGGCCCGATCAGTCCTAACAACCCAGGTTGGATTGCCTGTTGACATCTAAACACTTCTGCATGACATCAGTCTGTTCTGCGATGCCTGCGTCTGTAATAGTCATCTGATGAACTAGAACTCTTCGATATAGAATGTGGGGTTGGCTCTCTCCTAGTTTTCCACGCTGTTGCTCCCTGAGTTGATTCATTATATCGATATTGGCCATAATCTACTAGTTCAACTGTCGGCGGCTATCTACTAGCTCTCTCATCATATTTTGGAAATCAGCTCTTGTAATGGAATCAGCCAGATTCTGGACATTAAATGGATTAGCAGCATTCACATCTACTGGAAGATTGCTCGGGCCACCTTGTTGGATGCTAGCGTTCTTGTTTTCTTCTACATTTTGAGAGGTAAATTTGGTGTTCCTAAACATTCTTGATAGCTTTCCTAGACTTTTGCAAATCCGAATAGAACAGGCTAACTACTCAAAGATAATTTTGGATCTTTTCTGGGGATTTATGCAATCCAGTATCAGCAAAAGGATCCAAATAGAGCTGAGAATCTTCTCTCTCAATGAAAGCACCAAAATATTTGCACCAAAAATTGACACAAACACCTAATAGAGATTTTGTAGAGAAATAAATAAAGACTAGTAAATGTACACGGAGAGAATATGGAAATAAAGTAATCAAAATTAAGCAAATAGCAAAGACACAGCAATTTATAATGGTTCGACGTTGTTTGCCTATGTCCACTTTTAATAGATAGCTTCATTAATCACTTTGTAAACTAAGTACAATAGGGATTGGATGAAAATCCTTAGTTATAATAGAGTAAGCAACCAGCAGTGTAAAGGTCCCCCAAATGAACAACCAAGCATGTATTTATAGAGGAAGACGGCGAAATATCTCCCTGAAAATTTATCAGAAGGATCTCAAAAACCATAGAGGCCCACAGAAGGGATCATATTGCCCAAATCCCAAGAAATAGGGATCGGGGCCAGTCCCTCCCTATTTTGGATGATTTTAGGGGTGCGATTCCTATGGGAGCTTCTTTATATATTATGCCTATCCTCCAAGTTTCATGCCAATTGAATTAGTAGAACTTGAGTTGTTGATCGATCCTTTTTGCAACATGTTATGCATCCCGATTCTAGCTGATCCCTATGGAGGAAAGAGGGTCGATCCCTCTTACTTATTCCTTTTAAGGTTAAATCCCTAGGGTAGACTCCTTAGGGTCCTACATTTTGTTCCCAAAGTTTAATTTGTATTTGACTTTAGGATCTTGAGATATTGATTGTTTTCCATTGAGTTGCACTTGTTTGGCTGAAATAGACCGATCCCTATTGTTCAGAGTGATTATAGCCGATTCCTTTTCTATATTAAATTATATTCCATACTTAGAATGTTATGTATAGCATATCTCTCGATTTGGTTCTGTGGAATATGCATGTATATGCTTTTTGTTTGATGATAATAAACATATATACATTCATTTAAATGTATTTGATATTGTACTATTTTATTTTTCACAGATTAAATAGATATTTGCTGAATAAAATAAATAACATAGAATTTGAATTCAAACGAATATTTTATTCAAACAAATATTTATTACAACTTTGATAGTACAATTTCAAGCTCTCGCTATATACATCATTTTTTATCACAATACAATTACATCACGATTTCATAGATACATCAGTTCCTCACTACATATCACTCACACTCGTATTTATCTTCAACTTCATTCCAGTTTGAATCCAGCATCTGAGCAATCTGCAAAAATATTCACTGACGCAGTAAAATTGAAAATGAAATGTTTTTGCAGTATAAAACAAAATGTGATTTTGAAAATAATATTTGCCTCAGTTATTTGGGTTGTTCGTCATCATTTATAATTGAATTCATCACATACGAACATTGTGACATGCACAGTGCATCACTGTACATGTCACAAGGTCGTGCACACCGATATATGTATATACACTTGATCGATTTACAGGGACAGGTGAGCACAAGGTCAAACCCAAATATACAGACAGGTTCAACTCAAGTGCAAAATAAAATGATGTCACAAGGTCAAATCCAAATCGGATTCAACTCAGGTGAAATTCGAAAATCAAATTCGAATACAATCAAGTGGTCAAGACAGTCTACACAAATTCAAGGAGGCACCAAACAATCCAACAAAGCATGCAAGCTCGAGCCCAAGACAATACAACTCACTATAAATATTAGTGCAGACATACATAACTCAAGTGACAACAGTATGCAACACTCAGATGTACACATGAAGTTCAAATGATCAACTCAACCCAACATGACCAGAGAAGAAAATGAAATAGCACCAAACAAAGATCAATGAATGCTGCCGACTTAAGAACATCAAGCATATGAACCAAACAAGCATATCAATCAACCAGACTATATGCAATGATCAAAGTGCAGTGATGTCTACAACAACTCAAGCATCGACTCCAGTGAACAGGCAAACATCACATTGAAGCAACTCGAGCAAATTACAGTGAACATGGTCAGAAGACATACAATTAAGACTACACAAAAGCTATAGTTCAAATGACAGAAAGCATGTCAAAGTCAGGCCAGTGAAGTATAGTTCGAACAAGGTCGAAAGTGCTACCAGAGGTAGTGAATAGTATGGAAAAAGTTCGAACTATATCAAGTAACTAGGAAATCACGAAATCAAGTCAGGAATTTGCAAAATTCAAGTCGAAGCCAAGAGCAATTGAACAAGTCAGAGTCACAGTATCAAACCAAGTCAAGAAATATCAATACCGTGATAACCAAGATACTAAAAACAAATATATACGCATTTTGAACAAGTCATAAATCATCTCAAACGTGCAAACATAATCAAGCGGCAGAGCAAAGAGTTTTGACAAATTCAAATACATATAGACGAACGAATATTCAGGGACTCGAACCCTATAAAAGCACAAGTCATCATCGGCAAAAATGAGTTATTCGAGTTCGAGCAAATCAGAAAACAAGTAATAATTCATCTCGAATCAAACTCAAGCAATCGAGTTCAATCAAGTAATAACCGGAAAAGCAAAAACAAAAATCACGTACCAGTATCACATACGAACTCGAGAGGAGGAGCCACAATCATCAATACTCAATTCGACACGGCGCCTTCAATTTTCATTACCCCAGAATTTTTTAGAGCAAAGACGAAGACAACTGATCGATAATTCAAACACGCAAACATCCAAACACGATCGATCACAAAGGGCTGAGAGCAACACAGTGAAACGAGCAAACGTGATTCAGTCGACATCAAAGCCCTAATTTTTGAAAAGAACCGAAGCCCTAATTCTCAGCAGCAAAGAAGAAAGAAGCGGCCACCATTTATTTTTCCCAGAGCAAAGAAAAGGGCCGATAATTTTTCTCAGAGGATCGGGCTAATACGAGAAAGAAGGAACGGGCTATGGTTATTTAATGGGCCGGTCAATCTTTTAAAATAGGGTTTTTAATTTTGGGTTTAAATAGGGTTTTAATTTTTAATTTAGTTTTAAATTTGGGCCAAGTTTTTTATTCAATTTTTGGGCCAATTTCATTTGAGGGCAAAAGTATTTTAAACTGTCGATTTAAACTTTGCCCTGGGGTTCAAACTGTATTTTGTATTTTCAGTTTATATTTTTCAAGGTCCAGTTAGAGTCAATCACCACCTAGGGTTTAGGTGTTGTCAGATTGTCTAGTTAGGGTTAGTTCAGTGAGCAGGGAGGCTGCGAGTTTGCAAAGCTCTATAGGCGGGAGCAGAGTTTGCGAGTAAACGAAACTCTATAGGCGGAGCAGGGTGTGCGAGTCTGTAGGAGTGTTTGTGAGCGGGAGCGAGTGTCTGCGAGTCTGTCAGAGTGTTTGTAAGCGGGATACTGTTTAACTCTAATAGAAATCTGGGAATGCAGCAGTAGGCAGGGGTTGCCGAAGCTGGGTAAATTTTGTGTGTGATTTACTTTACTGCATATTTATTTATCTGCTATTTGCTTTCGCGTTTAATTTGAGAAAATTTGCGATAACCCTATTCACCCCCCCTCTAGGGTTAATCTAGATCCTACAGGTTCGACCAAGACTTCATATTACCATTTGTACTTGACTTCTGGACTGCACAATCATCACTCTGGAATTATTGGCCTTGACGACAGTCGAATCTAACTTATCCCATCAGTTCGGATATAGTCGGATCAAAATGTCGAATAACAGTTAGATAAAAACAATGTTGAATATTTTAGAAAAAAAATCATATGTTTATGAATCCTATCTTTATACATATTTCTGTCACACTAAAATGGCAGTTGCTGATTGAAGCAAGATTGCATCTATAGCCATTTCAACTTTACTATCTACTCCAAATTTATTTGCAATAGACACAGAAGAAGAATTATATCACATTATATGCATTTCCACCTGAACTTTTGTGTTCATTTATACATCCAATAACTTATGGTTTTTTTTCACGTTTGTATTTGCATACTCAAAAAACTTTTTATGGTGAAGCATCAAGCATACGACCATTAACATGTTATAGAAAGTGCATAGATCAGCTTTGCTACTGTCATTATGTTCTAAATTGTAGGTGGAGGAAATGGTATATTTTTACACCCAAGAATAGATTTGCCAAGAATAGCTTTGCCAAGTGATTTTTTTGATCACGATATACATTTAACTCTATTCTTAACTTATGTTTAATAAACTGTATGGAATAAGTAACTGTCATTCTATTATGGTTCATTGGCTTTCCTCTGTATTATGCGATATCCATTTTTTTATAATTTGTATGAATCAAGGCAGCGATTAATTGGAAAACCATATTTCTATTTCATCTTTTTCAAGATGCGGTTTTACATTCACTATTAGGCATAGTATGATAATCTACTTTGTTTGATGGAAATTTGAAAATGAATAATGGTATACTAGTGATAAGGTTCATTCCCAATGTAACATGCATATTGTAAGTTATATTTATATTACAATCAACCGACCAATTTTATGGAGGCTGTCAGTTCTATACCATTAATTTGAAGAAAAAAATCATAAATTTTCAAAACATCGTGCAGTTACTGGGTGAACCATAGAAAAGGTATGTCTTCAATGCCACATTAGGTGTTTTTTTGTATTTTTTAAGTGTATAATTGTGTGAATTATGCTATGTTGTTTAAACAGGGACATCATTTTGCAAATTGTAAAGTCATATGCAGATATGATAATTTTGTCTCCCCTTCTTTCAGAGAAAGATGTTAGTATATGGCATGTATTTATCAGCAACTATTTTGCTCTTATGATTTTTTTTATAAATGGATGACAATGTGTTGTTGACGGTCAAATTACACCTTTTAGAGACTTGCCACTTTCTTACTTTCTAACACTAGTAAATATTTGTTGAGAAATAGAAATGATAGCCTTAGAATATTTAATCTAGGCTGAAAACGAAAAAAAATAAAAGACTAGCATCCATTATACAGCAGTTAGCTATACTTGATACTTTGTTGTAATTATTATGTAATTAGGCAATTATAATTTCGAAAATAAGCAACGACTATTAGAATTATGTAACACCCTAGATTTTCGGTAACATTATTTAGGATATTTAGCTAGTTAAACTAAATAAAATAATGTGTTGATTAGGGGATTGAGATTTGATTTTAATTAAGGTTGTCGTGCCATTAAAATAAATAAATTAAAGAAGGATTTAAAATGAATTAGAGGAGGGGTAATATGGGAAAGAGGCCATTCCTATATCTCCAATCCTATGCCGTGTATAGTTTACATGTTCAAATCATTTCAAAATTTTTATAAACAAGGCCGACCACCATTAGCAAGGAAAGGGGAAGAAGAAATTAAGAAAAGCTAAGGGAAAAGCCAATACAAATTAAATCCATTAATATCTCAAGCTCCTTTAATCTCTAAAGCTAAGGTGAATAATGCTTACATCTCAAATTTTTATTAGTTTTGGTTTTAAGAATAAATCCAAATATTTTGCAAGTATTTGCCATGTTTTTGAATGATACAATGATTATATATATTTGTTGATGATTTATGAATGTTCATATTGATTTTTTGACATGTTTTGAGATGAAAAATCTATTAAATGACATCCAATTTCCTTACAAATTTTTATGAAGATCTAAAAAGATATTTTAGAGATGGGTTTCAATTTTTAGATTTTTCTGAATTTTTGTGGATTTAATATGAATTTTCTAGTAAAGAAAATGGTATTTTGGATTATAAATTATTTACGAGAAAATAATAAATTATTTGGATCTGAAATTTTATATGTTAGAGAACATATATAAAGTGATTTTCTGAAATTTTTCTAGATTTTTCTTAAGTATTTTAATGTTTATATAAAATTATTTAAGGTATGGGACTTAATGTTTTATGTAATTATAGAGGAGAAGAGGCTTTTTAAAAATGTTTAAAATGCTAAATATAGAAAGTCGACACCACTTTTGAAAAGAAAAATCTGGCAACCAATCAGATTTAGAGAAACAAGGCGGTTTAGGTACAAAAGAACTATTTTAAAGTACAAATAAATAGGCTTTTAACTGTTTCGCCTCCTTCGGCATCAGGTTCCACCTCCATTCCTCCCCTTTCAACACGGTCGAAACCAATGCACATGGTATCAGGCAACTGGTACGTATTGGATTGGAAGAAGGCGAAAGGTATAGGGTCGAAACCAAGGGGTTCCGAAAGAGGTGAAGCTTTGTTTTGGTTTTAAGGAAAATACGCCTGCCTGCTTTCGACCAAGATTGCTTTCGACCTAAATTCTTTCAGCTATGTCAAATGGTTTAAAAATGAATGGTTTCGATTGGGTTACTTTTTTGTTTTAAATGATTTCTTTCGACAATGTCGAAGCCTATAGCTGCCGCTTCCTAACTTTCGATATAGATCGTTTCAAAGGGGCTCTTTTGTCTTCTAAAATTTGCCACCTCTCCATTATTTTCGAAGGGATGGTTTTGACACCATCACTTCATTGTTTAAGAAATGGTTTTGAAAGATTTGCTTTCAAAGGGTTTCGAAGTAGATGCTTTCGACTCTAATGTTTTTCTGAATCTTTTGCTCTACTTGAAGGCATAATCCAAATGTTTTGGTCGAAATGTTTTAAATGGTTTCAAAGTAGTTAACTTCGAATGGTTTCAAAAGGTATCCGCATGTTTTAAATCGAACCCAAAGTGCTTTCGGAAGGACTATTTTGACTGTTTTGAAAGGTTTTTATGAATGGTTTCGAAAGGGGTGGTTCCCCTGAGTTTCGCCAAGGATGGAAAGGAAGATTTTTTCCTATGTTTTTGAAAGGCGGTATTTAAAAGGTTTTTAAAGGAGGATGTTTGATATTTTGAAACTTTCGAAGAAAAGAAAGGAAAGGTTTTTCTAATGTTTTCGAAAAGCAATGCTTCAATGGTTTCGAAGGAGTTACCTTCAATGATTTTGAAAGGGTCTTTTAATGGTTTTGAAGGAGTCACCTTCAATGGTTTCAAAAGGGTCGTTTAAAGGGTTTAAACAAAGGTTTCGAATATAATGAATAGGCAGATAGCCTAAGTGTTATAAGTTATAAAGAACTTTAACTTAATTTATAAGGATAGTTAATCCTTATTGAACATCATCAACATTATTTTTAATAAAGTATATATAACATGGCAAAAGTAGCTTAGAGTAAAGCTAAAGATATATTTTCCTTGTATATGTATGATTTGATGGACTAAATCATTTTGAAAAGGTTTTCAAGGAAAATTTAAAGGGTAGTTAACCCAAAGAAAATTTCGGATAGTCGATCCATTTAAATTCAAACAGTTGGTCCATTTTGAGGGTAGTCAGCCCAGAGGACAGTTAGTCTAGAGGACAGTTGGTCCAGCTTAGAGTAGTTAGCCCGGTTTATGAACAGATAGTTCATTTGTTAGCATAATGGACCTTGCTACTTCTTAAGGACAATTAGTCCACTTTTTACCTGTTTTGGACAGATAGTCCATTTATTAGCATAAAGGATATTGCTATTTTGGTATAATCAGTTTTAGGACAATTAGTCCAGTTGAGGGCAGCTAACCCATATTTCAGACAGTTAATATATTTATTTCCTATTTTAGCATAATGGATAGCATTCTATATTATTATTATAATCAGTTGATTAACCAGTTTGATTGCTGTTATCCCGCTTTTTGGTCAAAGCCGGAATATCAAACAAATCGACAAGAAAGGATGGATATCAGGATTGGAGTTCAATTGGAAACAAGGCTGCAATGGATATCGTCAAAATTTGGCCGAGCTCCGATCAGGACGGAATCGATTGGAGATGATGATGAGGACTAGGAGAGGCTACGTTTCAAGTTTCAGGTTAATCGGAGTTCGTATGCTCGAGATATGGATGGGTCAAATTATGTGAAAACTGGTTCGTATCGACGCATTTCGTATCGATGGATATTGGTTCGAATCGATGTTGTTCGCATCGATCAGGATGGATTCAAGCTAAACTTCGCATCTATATAGTTCGTATCGATCAAGAGGGAATGTAGGTGCTTGCTTCGAATCGGTGCGCTTTGCGTCATTGTAGAATAATGGAATGGATGCGCAGAAGTTCTTCATATCGATCAGCGTTGGATCGATACGAAAAGGAAGTAGCAGTTTTGGGATTCTGGATTCATACCAATCGATACGAAGGAGGTGTTCGAGATGGATACATTGGGAGTTGGCTTTATGGATACGAAGTCATGGATACGAGGGAAATGATTAAAGCAGCATGGAGTTATGGATTCGAATTGGATGTAAAAGATCGATACGAAGGATGGGTGAGTGCATGGATTCGAAGAACTCAAGGACAATGTTCGTATCGATCGTGTTCAAATCGATCGATACGAAGGAAATGATCAGAGCGATACGAACGGGAGGATACGAACTGGTTGTATGTTCGAAGCAAGGGAATAGGAGTTCAACACGGAGAAATATCTAGAATGACTCATTCAACACGGCGACAAAGGTGGATCGACTCTAAGAATTCGCGACACGCCATAGCAGGAGCGCAGGCTTGATCGATTCGAAGTGATCGATTCGAAGTAATCGATTCGAACCAGAGTGCTTGCCGAGATACTACAATCTTGACTCGATCATAACTTGAGATCTATAAGTCCAAATGCTATAAAATTTTCACAGTAGCTTATTGGCAACCTAAGGAATGTTCATGCCAAATTTCATCTCAATCGGAACAATTCTTGATCGATTCGAAGCAAGGATCGAATCGATCCCAAAGTGGGCCCGGATTCCCAGAATTCGGGCATGTGGGCCCCTTGACATACCAGAACTGGTCTCCCCTCAATTTAGGCGAAATATCAGCCTCCTACACCTATAAATAGAGCCCCTAGTCATTCAGAAAAGGGGTCGGACAATTTTGAGAGCTAAGGAGCGCCCAGACTCTGCCAGATTTACTCCAGATCACCATTGCTGCCTTAGATTCAGATTATAATCATAAAATCCGTTGTACTACGCGATAGGAAATTGTAATCTTCAAGCATCGATCAATAAAAGATAAAAACTTTGGAGTGGACGTAGGCCGGAGATAACCGAACCACTATAAATCTCGTGTTTTTGTTCATTATTTCTGGATTGCTGTTTGTTGTTTTTTTAGATCTGAGATTTGTGTTTGAATATTGCTGATTTGTATTCATACACTGGTGCTTTCACAACATTCGGGGTTTGTGACCATTTTTGGCGCAAACACTTTGGTGCTTTCACTGAGAAGGACTAGCACCCGCTACATCGGATTGAAGTTTAGATTTGAAAGTTTGAAGGATTCAGATTGACTCGGCAATGACTCGACAAACAAGACAAAGAGATGAGAGAAGCCAACAGGGAGGAAGTCAAGAGGCATCCTCCGGAGCTGGAGAAGGACAAGCTCCGATTTACATTACCAGAGACGAAATGGAAGCTATGGAAAATTCATTGCATGAGAGGTTGCTGAAGAGTCAACAGGATATGATGTAGACTTTCTTCGAGCAGATGAGAGCCGCAGGAACACAGAACCTTGGACCAACTATAGCGACTGCTAATGTGGAACAAGAAACTAGGGTTGCGGAACCCAATGGAGGACAGAATATAGAACCGGAAGGCAATCAACAAGGGCTTGGGGGCAGGCCCGTAGGATCCAATGCAGAAGGACCTTTGGAAGGAGTTCAGCAGGCTAGAGCCAACGTTGCGGCTAATGAGCCACATGAAGAATATGTGCCGGAGTTCCCTCGGGAGCATGGAGGGCAACCCCTAACAAGAAGACGCATGTACTGATTTAAAGTTAAAAGAGGTAAATGTGACCGGGGGTGGAGGACCATCCGACGGAAGCTCGGATAAAGATAAAGGAAAAAGGAAGCTGGACGAAAACTCTGAAAAAGCTAGGAAGCGATGGAAGGATCCAAGGTTTTCCACATACACAGAATTAAACGAGACACTAGAGCGGATATACATGGAAACTCGGAATCGCCTTCCTTACCGGAGGCCGGCTAGGAGAGAACCATCCGAGCGGGAGAGGGCATCAGGAAAGCATTGTCTCTTCCACGATTTGGACGGGCATGATACTAATAGCTGCAGTCACCTAAAGGACATAATTGAGGAGCATGTGAGGAATGGACAGTTGAGGCAGTATGTTGGGGTACGGAATGCAGCGGTGGAGCAGGAGCAACCACCGCTTACCTCGAGCCATGATGGTGCGAGGCCCAGGAATGATGGTCGATTGGTCATCCATTGACCAGGATAATATGGAATAAGTAACAAACCATTGACGAGCAACCAAGTCATTTACACATGTATGGGGTCGGAGATAGCCCCTAGGCATGCTCTGAATGATGATAAACCACAAAGCCATGGTTTGCGAAATCTGTTTTTTGTTTTTGGATTGGACACTTGGTTTTCTGGTTTGGTTTTTGGAGTTTGGATTGAACTCCTGATTTTGCTTGCTTTTCTGGTTTTGGCATTCATTCGGATGATTGTTCTCCATTTTGGATGATGATTTTGATTTTTAGTTTTCCGATTTGATTCGGATTTTGGATTGGATTTTTGATTGGATTTTGATTGGATTCTTTTTGGTTTTCGATAAACGGTCGTCAGGTATGGATTATGCCTGGCAAGGGGTGAGTCTTTTTGCCCAAACGTGGTAAATTGACTCATTCAGGTCGTCGAGTATGGACTATGCTCGACAAGGGTCCGGAGTGACCAGGATTCGGCCTAGGACTTAGGCCCCCTATTATCGATTATTATTTCAGGTCGTTGAGTATGGACTATGCTCAGCAAGGGTCCGGAGCGACCAGGATTCGGCTTAGGACTTAAGCCATGGAATTACTTACGTCCAGGGACACTGGACCACGGTCGTCAGGTGTGGATTGCGCTTGGCAAGAACCCGGAGAGGTTAGCTCAACGTCCAGGGACACTGGACCACGGTCGTCAGGTGTGGATTGCGCTTGGCAAGAACCCGGAGAGGTTAGCTCAACGTCCAGGGACACTGGACCACGGTCGTCAGGTGTGGATTGCGCTTGGCAAGAACCCGGAGAGGTTAGCTCAACATCCAGGGACACTGGACCACGGTCGTCAGGTGTGGATTGCGCTTGGCAAGAGCCCAGAGAGGTTATGGATTTGGATATCGACCCGAAGAGGTCCTGAATTTGGTTGTTGGATAAGGATGGATTAGGATTCAGTTGCCGGGTTCAAACGGATAAGGATTTGGCTAAGGCTTTGGTTATTGGGTTTGGAATTGGGCATCGACTCTGAGCAATCAAGGATGATGCACTTCGATGATGTGGCTATGGACTTTGGATATCGGATATAGAACTATTAAAAACACGCCTTCTTATCACAAGGCATGTTTTGGGGGGCAAATGTTATCCCGCTTTTTGGTCAAAGCCGGAATATCAAACAAATCGACAAGAAAGGATGGATATCAGGATTGGAGTTCAATTGGAAACAAGGCTGTAATGGATATCGTCAAAATTTGGCCGAGCTCCGATCAGGACGGAATCGATTGGAGATGATGATGAGGACTAGGAGAGGCTACATTTCAAGTTTCAGGTTAATCGGAGTTCGTATGCTCGAGATATGGATGGGTCAAATTATGTGAAAACTGGTTCGTATCGACGCATTTCGTATCGATGGATATTAGTTCGAATCGATGTTGTTCGCATCGATCAGGATGGATTCAAGCTACAGGCTTCGCATCTATATAGTTCGTATCGATCAAGAGGGAATGTAGGTGCTTGCTTCGAATTGGTGCGCTTTGCGTCATTGTAGAATAATGGAATGGATGCGCAAAAGTTCTTCATATCGATCAGCGTTGGATCGATACGAAAAGGAAGTAGCAGTTTTGGGATTCTGGATTCGTACCAATCGATACGAAGGAGGTGTTCGAGATGGATACATTGGGAGTTGGCTTCGTGGATACGAAGTCATGGATATGAGGGAAATGATTAAAGCAGCATGGAGTTATGGATTCGAATTGGATGTAAAAGATCGATACGAAGGATGGGTGAGTGCATGGATTCGAAGAACTCAAGGACAATGTTCGTATCGATCTTGTTCAAATCGATCGATACGAAGGAAATGATCAGAGCGATACGAACGGGAGGATACGAACTGGTTGTATGTTCGAAGCAAGGGAATAGGAGTTCAACACGGAGAAATATCTGGAATGACTCGTTCAACACGGCGACAAAGGTGGATCGACTCTAAGAATTCGCGACACGCCATCGCTGGAGCGCAGGCTTGATCGATTCGAAGTGATCGATTCGAAGTAATCGATTCGAACTAGTGTGCTTGCCGAGATACTACAATCTTGACTCGATCATAACTTGAGATCTATAAGTCCAAATGCTATAAAATTTTCACAGTAGCTTATTGGCAACCTAAGGAATGTTCATGCCAAATTTCATCTCAATCGGAACAATTCTTGATCGATTCGAAGCAAGGATCGAATCGATCCCAAAGTGGGCCCGGATTCCCAGTATTCGGGCATGTGGGCCCCCTGACGTACCAGAACTGGTCTCCCCTCAATTTAGGCGAAATATCAGCCTCCTACACCTATAAATAGAGCCCCTGGTCATTCAGAAAAGGGGTCGGACAATTTTGAGAGCTAAGGAGCGCCCAGACTCTGCCAGATTTACTCCAGATCACCATTGCTGCCTTAGATTCAGATTATAATCATAAAATCCGTTGTACTACGCGATAGGAAATTGTAATCTTCAAGCATCAATCAATAAAAGATAAAAACTTTGGAGTGGACGTAGGCCGGAGATAGCCGAGCCACTATAAATCTCGTGTTTTTGTTCATTATTTCTGGATTGCTGTTTGTTGTTTGTTTAGATCTGAGATTTGTGTTTGAATATTGCTGATTTGTATTCATACACTGGTGCTTTCACAACATTCGGGGTTTGTGACCATTTTTGGCGCAAACAATTACAGGAAAGGATTTGCAAAATAATTATTTTGAAAAAGGATATTAGTGACGGGAAACCCATTCCGCTAAGCGACGTGGTCTCACTTAATATCAGTAAACCGAGATGTAACAAAATTATTCACACCATGCTTTATATCCGACTTGAAGTTTTTGTTTCCCCTTAGACTCTGGGTGCTTAAAATTTGATTTGAGTAGGCTGTGGGTTTAGATTTTTAGGTTTTAGCAGTTTTTGGCGAATAAAGCATCCGAAGACGAGCAGGTGGGTGATGGGTAGCTGTTTTAGGAATTCATTTGTTTTGTTTCCGCTATGTATTAAGACAGTTTTGTCTATATTACTTTGAACATCCAAGGGGCATCGTCATATGTCGCTCTTGGCATCACTACACCAAACATGCCATTTTGTCACATTTTTTCATTTCATTTTGTCACGGTTATTATTGTTGGAAATTTGTAACGGTTATTATTGTTACATTGTTTTGTAACGGTTATTTCCGTGACAAAACTTGGGCTTTTCATAAATAAGCAGAAGACATTGGGCAGAGTTGTCATTTACGTTCCACTCCCTAGCTTCAGATGTTTGTCACGGTTCTGGCTCGTATCTTTCTTCCTAAAATCTAATTAGGTTAAAGCCTTCCTTCATTGCGAGACGCGGCCTTCCTTCATTGCGAGTAGCCCTATCGCCCGCCGATTGCAGCCTACTTCCGTTTGTATACAAACCTACTTCCTCGTCGCAGCCTTCCTTCATTCCGATTTCTTCCTAAATCTTCCTTTGCGAGTCGCCCGCCGATCGTCAGGTAATAATTTTTGTTTTTGATTTGCTTTTGTATGTTTTAATAATTCTTTCTCCTCTAATAATTACAACAGAAAACAAAATATAAAAAATCGAAATAGGCAAACACTTATCGCTGAATTATTGTAAAAAAAAATTGATAATGGGTTGCGATTCGAAGTCTAATTTTGGTCAAAAGGCTGAGGTTGCGGCGGTTGATTGGGTTGGGCGTAGATGAAGGAAGGTTGATTTGGTGATTGATTTGTGATTTGGGGTTGTGGGAGTGTACGATGTATTGAGGAGGTGATTGTGGTGATTGTTGCTGGTGCTTGGAGATGGTGATGTGGACTTGGGAGGTGGTTCGAGAAGGACATGAACCGTTACTTGTGCTTTCTTTCCCTCGACAATCATGGGTTGCTCTGAGTACTGTTTTTTTTAACAATATCGTCTTCTTTTACCGAAGGTTTTACCAAACTAGAGCTCATGCAACCCATTTCTTTGCCTGGGAACCCGATAGAAAATAATTCAGATGTCTATTGATATATGGAACAAACTGATCGGATACCTTTATATAGTTACCTCAACCAATTAATATATATTTTCTTAGCAACCTAGTATGCAGACTTCATTTGAACCCTTTTTCTTTATTAATATTATTGAAAAAGCAAAAGTTAGTCAAAATCGAATGAGAATCAGATAACAAATAATAGATAAAACAAAACAGTTATGTTATATAGGATGTGACATGGCTGTGAAAAGAAGAAGGAAGAACCTTGGTTGCCAAGCACCTCTAAAACAACTTTGATTAATTTGTACATGTTCGGTAATTACCAGTCAAACATGCATAACTACAATTGAACAGTTGCTTACCTAAACAAGCACATCTATAAAACTCAAAAATGAGGTGTAATAGTTAGAAACGTGAGCAAACACTTTCTTTTATCGGTTAAAATATATTAAAAGATTAACCAGATAAACTGATAGTTAACAATATGTAATTTTGTTGTGCGACAGTATAAGTACAACCGCAATGTGTGTTTGTGTTTGGAATCATTCCATCGTTCACTTTAATTATGTATTAAGCCACCGAGATCTCTAATTTATTTGATTATAACTTATTGCAATTTGCGGCTCCGTTTGGTTTTAGTTTTGGCGGTCCAAACAAAAAATACATCGCAACCTTGAAAAACAAAAACGAAGGTAAAACGGAGCCGATAAAGTTGTGATTGAAATATTTTGGTTAATTTTGATAAAAGATTGAAATACTCCTATGAGTATAATTTATGCGTTGTTTAGAAAAAAACAGTATTAAACGTGTTATTCAATGACAAAAATGCAGCCCCAGTCCATGTTTTTCAAAATAATATTGTATTATATGTACAGAAAGACAAATAAGTTATCGACTTCACAGAAATGACTTTGCAGTAATTTGTTAGAAAATTAGTTATTTACCAATGTTAGTGAAATGTACATTTGCCGCTGAATGTTATTAAGAATTGGGTTAAACTGCTACACTTAAGGTAAAATTTAGTTCTAGTTCATGGCATCAAACTACATATGTATTAGAGCGTTATAGTTTGATGTTTGATTGTATATTCACACCAAGAGTAAAACCTAGAATGGAAAGAAAAAGGAACAAAAACAAACGTAAGAAATTGAAAAAAAATAAAAAGAAAAGGAAAAAAACTAAAATAAAATAGAGAAGTATTATTAAGACTCAAATGCACATTGTGTGGAAGGAAGGAGAAGTTGTTTGTTGTAGACTGCAGTTGTTGTTTGTTGTATACATTATTTTTTAGCGAAATGTTATGTTAGCATGTTGTTTAATGCTTCATTTATGTATTAATGTTGTATTTACTTAAAATTGTAGGAACAAATAAATTTTCTTGCTAATGTCGAATCCTACATCGAGAGAGTGGATTAGAATTCGGCATAGGAATACCAATGAATATATACAAGGAGTTCGATATTTTATGGAATTCGCGAAGAGTCATTCACCACCGGACTTTGGACTATGCAGTTGTCCTTGTATAAAGTGTAGGAATTCAAAAAAGTTGGCTTTTAAATTAGTAGAAAAACACTTGATCATTCATGGTATGGATCCAACATACGACGAATGGTTTTTCCATGGCGAGAGAAGCGACAATGATGTGGTGGTCAATACTACGCGACATAATACCTATGAGGCTTACAACTCTAATCAATTTCAAGAACAGAACCATGTAGGAGATGCGCTTGAAGACCTTGTTGATGATGCATATAGGGTATATGGTAGCGTTGAAGGCGTCGGTGATGGTAACCATTGGAAAAAGTATCAGGAATACAAAAGAAAAGCAAATGAAAAATTATACCCTTCTTGTGAAGATGGTCTTACAACATTAAGTGTCATTATAGAGCTTCACAATTTAAAAAAAGATTTTAATTGGTCAGGAAACAGTATGACCGAGCTGTTGATACGATTGAAGCGGTGGCTTCCAAAGGAAAATACAATACCAGAGAAGTACTCGACAATGAAACAAATGTTAAAGGATTTGGGAATGAGAGTAGAGTGTATACATGCTTGTGAAAATGATTGTATATTGTTTTGGAAGGAATACAATGATGCGTTGGAATGTCCACGTTGTCATACGTCCAGATTTAAAGTTAAAAATCAAGGGGAAGTGGTAAAAATGACAAAACAACCTCGAAAAGTTTTGAAATATTTTCCAATAACTCCGAGATTAACAAGGTTGTATACTGTACCATGGATAGCTCGAAAGATGTTATGGCATAGTGAAGCAAAACCTTGCTGGAATTCCATGCGTCATCCTATTGACTCAGCCGAATGGAGATCGTTGAAGAACAAGTGGCCAGAGTTTGGTAAAAATGGACGAAATGTTTGGCTTGGTATTGCTACTGACGGGTTTAATCCTAGTGCAACACAATCAAATAATTATAGTTGTTGGCCTGTGTATACGGTTCCTTATAACCTACCCCCTTCATTATGTATGAAGTCGGAGTTTCAAATGTTATGCTTGTTAATTCCTGGACCAAGAGCACCTAGTAAAGATATTGATGTGTATTTGGAACCCCTTGTCGATGAATTGAAGCAGCTATGGACAGAGGGAGTGCCTGCATTTGACATGGATAAGAAAGAGCATTTCACTTTGAGAGCAATGCTATTATGGAGAATTCATGATCTACCTGCATTTGGAAATTTATCTGGTTGTGTAGCACATGGTTACAAAGCATGTCTTGTTTGTGCTGTGGAGACTGAATCAGAACGCATTGGAAAGAAGATTGTTTATACGAAGTATAGAAGATTTTTAAAGAATGGTCATCCATATAGGGCATTGAAACATGGATGGTATAAGAATATAGAGGATAAGGAACCTCCAACATGATTGACGGGATCAACTCTTTTAGAAAAGCTTGCTCATATCAAATATGTACCCGGTAAAATAACAAAAAACAAAAAACGCATAGTAGATGATATCGACCTTGACGATGAACATTTTGTAAACGAAAATGGCAATGATGAAAGACCAGCATGGTATAAGAAGTCGATTCTTTTTGGCTTAGAGTATTGGAGTAGTCATAGAGTGCGACATACTATTGACGTGATGCACACTGAGAAGAATGTATCGGAGCATTTCATTAACTTGTTGTTTGATAGATACAAACAATCTTCCAAATTTGCATTTGATAAAACATACAGGATGCAATGTTGTCAAGTTCTAAAAGATGCAAAACTTCCATCATGCTTTGGGACTAAGTTAAGCAACTTAGTAAATATTCAACCACCCAGTTTGAATATTAGAAAGTCATATGACTATCATGTTATTATCCAGTATTTTTTGCCTATCATGGTTCAACATGCTTATCCAAAGTGTCGTGACTTAAGACGTGCGATATTACAAGTATGCTTGTACTTCAATATTATTTGTTCGAAGGTTTTAATTCGAGAGCATGTCCAAGCTGCCAATGATATGATTGCCGAGGCATTATGTGTGTTGGTGCATTATTTTCCCTCCCAATTTTTTGACATAAGCATACATCTAATGGTGCATTTAGCTGATCAGGCACTACTATGTGGACCAGTTAGTTATACATGGATGTATCCATTTAAAAGGTGCGACATTTTTTAAATATAATTATCACATGATTCTTTTTCAATAGTAACGTAAATGATGTATTTTTATATTAGAGCTATGAAGGAATGCAAAGACATACCAAGCAATAAACGCTACGTGGAGGGATCAATTTCCGAAGCATATCTTGTTTCAGAATCCGTTAAATATGCCATGGAATATATGACAAATCCACGTACTGGTAATCATAGCTCTAAACAAGCACCATTTTTAGATGAGAACGGAGATGACATTTATGAACGTTCCATCATTGAGGGTAAAACTATCAAGTTATCCGGCATACAACGTACTCAAATTCGAAGGTGGATACTTTTTAGGATGGAAATTCCAGACCGAGATGATTATTATAGGTTTGAATTTTTTTTCTACACGCTATAAGATGTAACTTTAATATTTACTTACGTCACCATATATTGGTTTGTAGCGAATACCGATCGTCGTTAGAAGATGCTCAACGAAGTAGAAAGAAGCTCCATGCAAGGACGGAAGTAGTAGTGCAAACTGAATTCATTGAGTGGTTGTACAAGAAGGTTTGTTAAATTCCACAAAGACCATAATTCGATAACCAAATTAACATTATTGAACTTAATTAATTTTTTTTATAGTTAATGGAAGAAAAATGCATGGATTCATTGTTATGGTATTACGTTAGTGGACCAGCATGGGAAGCCAAAACTCATCTTAAGTATAGAATAAATGGTTATGTATTTTCTCCGCAGCGCTATGATGACACCCTTTCAACGCAAGATAGCGGTGTTTGTATGGATGCAATAACAACATTTGTTGCAAGTGCGAAAGATTTGAATCCTACAGATGATGACACCACTTGGTATGGTATTATCAAGGAAATCATTGAAGTTGATTATTATGAATTTTCACATGTAGTATTCTATTGTGAGTGGGTCAATATTGCTGATAAAATGCATGGTTGTAAGATTTGTCCGGACTCTAATTTGTTGATGGTGAATCTAAAAAAACTTAAAAGCAGCGACAGAGAGTATGATGAGCCTGCAATTCTTGCATCAGAAACAAGTCAAGTTTTTTACATACCAGACATACAGAATCCCGATTGGTCCATTGTACGACGTTCACCTAAACGCTTGACTGATAGCGTGGATGATTACGAGATGCCAACAAACTTCCAGTCAGTTTTAAAGGAGCAATCTAACTTAACAACGTTGTTGAAATGTATTGAATCCAAATAGATGAGCTTGATTGAAGTAGTAGTTGCTTGTTTTGTAACTTTATTAGTATTCTCAGTCATTATTTGACATTTATCATGTTGCCATAGATCAGAAATTTCAACAAATTTAAAATATAAAGGCATTTCTTTCTTCCCTGTATACTCATTTGTTATCATTCATTAAATCTTCACATGGCATATAAAACCATCCTTCTAAATGCAGCAGAGATAGTATATTTCAATGCAAATGCAGGTGACATGCAAGTATGTGTGAGCTTTTAAAATGCGTGAAGCTTTCCATTCATATGATTTGAGATATCTCTTACATTATATCTCTTGCATTATATTTTGGCAGTATGTCGGCTAGTTGCAGTAGACATACAGAAAGCAGAGAAGAAGAAGTTCCTCCTTCCCCACCAAATAAAAAGTACTCGATAATTGTTGAGATGGATGGTGCTAAAGGCGACGATGCAACAAAGTGGAGTTCCCGTTGTGGCACTCTAATTCGAAGGCATATTCCCATTAGCTATGATGATTGGAGGAAAGTTGATGGGTTTTTCAGGGATAATTTATGGAAAGCACTCATGGTATTTGAATTTACAATTTTTACAAGAATGATTTTTTTTTGCATGTTTGAAGTACAAAATCATAATTAGAACATTTATTTTATCTTTCTATAGAAGGAGTTTGATTTGAATATAAACCCCGATTTAGCTCGACCTATTTTAGAGAAGGCGTTTTCACAGTACTTCAGAACAGCAAAAGCGAAATTGAGAAAGCTATATCTTAAAACAAAAGAAGGAGAGTTATTGCCTAGGCGTCTTGCGATTGATAACCGACCCAAAGACATTGATAAAGTTCAGTGGGAGGGGTTCATCGACATTGAGTATGCTGATAAGAAGAAAAAACAATGCAAGACGAATGCTGATAATAAAAGAAAGAACACCATAAATCATACATTGGGAAGAAAATCTTATAGTAGACTATATGAAGAATTGGTACGTAGTAAGTCTTTCACAACTAATCGCGATAATATTGTATAATTGTTTAATATATTTACATTTATTTATGTAGGAAACTGATAATCCCGAATGTAAAATTACACGAGCAAAGGCATGGAAAGTGGCGCACACAAGTAAAAAAACTGGAGAGGTGATTCCTTGCGCCGCTGAAAAATATGTAAGTCTTTTACAATTTTGCATTTACAATTTCCTTTTACAATTCTACAATTACATTTCATATTTTCTTTTTTTTACACACTTCAACTACACTATATTAACAATACCTTTTACTGCTACACATTTTACTTTGTCTCATGCCTTCTGTTATATCTCAAAAACAGTCTTATACTAAATGATAGAGAAAAATAGAAACATAATTATAAACAATCTATTTGTATTGCCAATTCTTGTATGCCCAACTCATGGTACAAATCATTATTCATAGAAGCCCAACAAGACCCCAATTATATGTAGTCTGTCGGTAAATGCTAACTCCCGAATACCTCATGGATTGGATTGAATTTACATTGAGGAGTTAAACCTCCACCAGAGCCCATATTCGTGTCTGCCTAAAGCCCATTTAACCTACCCCCGATGTTAAAGCGAGAGCGATAGTCAATAGCAGCCGAAAATGTGATGTACAAGCCCAATATATGTGTGGGCCTACATATTAGCTGCAACATGCGAGGCCACAACTGCCATAGGAGGGATAGTGAGCGTTGGAAAGTGCCTTGGTGCCTTTTTTAAAAAACTTACTGAATTATTTGTTATTAGATCAAGCCTTTCTTTAGTGGATTTTTCTTTTACTTCTGTTATGCTTTATTTTTTTAGTACCACATGCCTTATTTCAGGAAGTTTTGTTGTTTTCTTAGGTCGGCTACAACACTATATAAAAAAGTGACGTGCTTTTATAGCTAGTAAACTAAAATACAATTCATCTTTTCCCTGTGCACCAGGGTGGAGATGTTGGAATAATAATTCAACAATTCTTGTATGGTTGTTTGTTATGCACAGAAGCAAGTCAGTAATTTGGGTGCTGGACTATATATGTCAGAAGGAGGAATGTGGTGTGAACTGGAGTTGAAATGAGGTATGAAGTGAAGTGTGGGGGGAATGTTGCTGTCAGGTTTTTTTATGGAGATGACAGAGGTGAGGCAGTTTTGAAATATAGATGACAGAGGTGACGTAGCGAATATGTTTTTTTTATGGAAATCCACTAAGAAATTACTATTCTGTCATCGGAGTATTTATTTAGAGCAGATGAATATGATGTGCTGCCACCTAGTCAATTCGACAAGTTCAATTAAACATGTTCTTTGACAATCAATTAACAAAAATAGAAATAATCAACAAATAAAAATAGATAAACAGTATTCTTCATCATCCAATTAAACATGTTTTGCAGATATCAAACATAGGACTATCAGAACAGAAAGAGAAAATAAACTAATTAATACATCTTGAAATCAAATTCCATTAAGAAAACACATGAAACATAGATAAATCACAGGGAGGCAGTTCTTTGATTATACTGGAACCGAAGACAATGAAATAAGATAAACCATGTTCCTGAAACAAATCTACATGTTCAGGTAAAGAGATTACCACAAAACCAAATTAAACAGCAAAGAAATAACAAGATTATTATTATTATCTTTTTTTTACTTAATTACTATTTGCAACATCCTCAGTTGGAACCGATACCCTTTTAGGACCAAGCAAAACTTTTACTTCATTTTCACCTTTTGAAGCATCAGGACCATTGTCCTTTGGAAGAGATGAAATCGGCACCAGTAGTCCTACAGTGGTTCGACGACTGTGATGCTGTAATAGATTGGCTGTAGCAATGAGAATTGGGTAGTGAGTGTCTTGTTAAGTGGTTCGTCTGGCAAGGTTTGAAGTGTATACAAGTATGAGAAGCAGTGCAGTGGGGAATTGGTTTGAACTGTTTGATTATGGCAGTTGAAATGGTGGGGAATGACAGTGTATATGTTGGTGAAGGTTTGAATGGATGTGAGACAGCTGAGACAATGGGAGTTATATGATGAAGTGTTTGGACAATGTTGTGATGAGGCAACAAGACAGTGGAAGTGGTGTGCAGGGTCAGTGATATACTGTTGTAGTGGAGTGTTGAACCAGTTTGGACAATTTTGTGGATGTTGTGGCTTGTTGTAGTGGTGTGCAGGGTCAGTGATATGCTATGTCTCTGGTTGGTAATGGGATGTTAACAGAGAACAGTTGGAGATGAGTTGAACTGACTACTCAAGGATGAGGATTTGCAGTGGCAGAGAGGATGGGAGAAGTAGATAGGCAGAGATGGGAGAAATTGCAATAGAATAATGCAAATGAAAGTGTAAAGCAATAGTGTAATGCAATGTGAAAACAATGTAAATGAAATGCAGGCAAAAAATGCAATGTAAAAGAGCCAGAGAATAAAAGAGAAGGAAAATGCACTGTTGTTTTGAAATGCAATGTGGATGAGTAGGTCTTGATTTCACTAGGTGCAGGCAGTGGAAGTTGATGGCTGAAGTTTGTCGTGAATAGATAACAGTGGTGGTTGTCTTGGAGGTGAGTTGCTGGCTGATGGAAGGGTTATACCCGTTTCACATTATTGTTATTTTTTTAAATGCCATTTTGTATAGGCTTGTTTATTCTGTCTGTTATTTTCTTAACATACCAAATGTCGGTTCTTATAGATTTGCTTTTCTGGTTCCAAGTTCTGAAATGAACATATTTTTTATTTGTTATTTGCTTAATGTCTCTATAAGAATATATTAATTGTTTCTAATATAATTGTTTTATACTGAAATAAAATAAGAACATAAATTTTGTGTATGCAACGAGTTCATATATGCTTGGTATAGATAACAAATACACTGTTGAGGTGGTATACTATACTCACCCTCCCAATATTAGTCGATGAAATTTATCGACAAATAAATTACAAACTGTAGCATTTACATGTTGATCGTCCTGTTTAAACCTTATTTGTGCATCGGTCAGTCAGTTTTGATGCAATGTAGGGATTCGCTTACCATTGTGAAGAGTCAAATGTGTTTGTTCTAACATGGGTATGCCTCTAGTCAAATGTAGGCACTTCCCTTAATAGCCTGACAAACGGCAACCAACTCATAATTAACAGGTAGTAGCATGGTACAAAATTACTCTAAAGTCTATTTTTTCTTCATATCCTATCTACTAAAATACAACAGAGAACCAATAAAGCATCACAAAACTAATGTTTGCAAACGTTACCTCCAAATAGCCTATGCTAACTTTCCACTGCTTCACAAGCATGTAATGTGCAAGACTGAAAAATCTTAATCTACTCAAGGGTAAAAATAAAATAAAATGGTTTTTTATAAACCAGATGTCTAGAAAGTTTGAATCACAATCAGCATCTCACTGTACCTATATCTGAATCTGTGTTACTCATGCACCTATGTTTTGTTTCAGTTTCAGTTTCAATTATATATTTAACCTCTGTTATGTAATTTTACATCTTTACAAAATTATGAATTGTGTAGGCATTGATAGAAGCAGCCGAAGAAAGACAAAAATCGGAAGCTAGTGTTAATGGAGAAAATGGAATAAGAAGTTTAGAAGATTTTGAAAAAGATCCCGTTGCCGAAGCTTTTCGGGATGATAAAAAGCGAAGCTATTGCCGAGCTATTAGCTCTACGTCTAATGTAAAGCAAGTAAGACTCTCTCAAGCTTCAAAAGCCATTACCAATTACAAAGAGAATGCAAATCAACAATGGAAAACAGAAATGCGTGAAGAGATGAAAACAATGAGTTTAGCTATAAATGATATAAGACAATGTATACATATGCTTGTAAATCATATTGGAGGAAATGTGCCGACACCAAGAGGAGAAGCTGCTTCTAATACAGAGCAAAATTTCAACAGTCTTGGAGATAGCTTAGGTGCTCCACTAAATGGAATAATGAGATCTTCTACGAGAGAGAGACAACCCGTAACGCTATTGTCGGTAGATTTGACGGAAGTAGCAAAAGGACACATTGGGACGCAAAAGATATGTCATGGTAGAAAGGTGGTTGAAGGAGAGCAAGTTGTTTGGGTGGAGAATGTTTACGATCCAGAAGCTTCAATTTATGAAGCACCACAAAATGGCCATTACACACTATCTGAATTAGTTGAAGGGGGTTTTGTGATTTGGCCCGAGTATCGTTTGCGTTATTAGTAAGTTACTGACCACTATGTAGTTATATTCTGAATCTGTGTTTTAAAGTTTGTTATATATACTATGCTTGTATGCTATAATTTGTGGTGTTGGTATGAAGTATCCTTTGTGGTGTTTGAATGAAACATAAATGTTTGGTGTTGTTCTAATTATTGATTGAATGGTTTCTTAATGTTAATACTATATATATTTTTGTATAGATTGTTTGTAGCTGTAATAAAATATTAGTGCTATATAGTTTGTTTGATACTGGTTTAGTTATCACGGTTATAATTTGCATTTGTCACGGTTATAAGTGTGAGAAATTACTATTTTTATGACGGTTATAACCGTTAGTAAATACTATTCTGTCACGGTTATAAGTGTGAGAAATTACTATTTTATAACGGTTATAACCATGAGTAAATACTATTCTGTCACGGTTATAAGTGTGATAAATTACTATTTTTGTCACGGTTATAACCGTTAGTAAATACTATTCTGTCACGGTTATAATTGTGAGAAATTACTTTTTGTCACGGTTATAACCGTGGGTAAATACTATTCTATCGCGGTTATAAGTGTGAGAAATTACTATTTTTGTCACGGTTATAACCGTGAGCAAAAGTGTGACTGAATTTGCCCACGGTACCTATTTTAACGGTTATAACCGTGACAAATTAGTTTTGTCACGCTTATAACCGTGAGGAAATTGCCTTTCTGGTGTTGTGCATATTATTGTAAAATTATATATGATCATTGCCTGGGATACGTTTTGGGAATTTGTAACTTGGATATGATTTTGTTTTGAAATGCTATCACTATACTAATTGTTTTTGGAAATCTATGATTTTGTTCATATTCAAGTGCCTCTGATATTATGGATACCATTAACATTACCGTATTCATCACAAGAAGTTAATACTATGGATGATTGCAGCATCTTTAGCGCTTAGCTTTAGGCCTCTAGATACGGGATGTTACAACTTGGTATCAGAGCATAGGTTTATGAACAAATTTAACTAAAAAAATTGTTTTGAAAACAAAATCCAAAGGAATTAGAAAAAGATTGGGGTTTGGGATAACGCTATAGTGACGTACTTGTATTTGTTATACATAAGTATGCGCTTTATCTCTGGTCTCCTATTTTTGCTTAGGTAATATTTCTATACCTCATGAGATTTGAATATAGATATGGATGTTAGAAGCAGAGTTAACCCAGGAAGGGGAAGCATCGAACGGAATGCCAGACCTAATGCGGTGAGAGGTCAAGGTTAGGCCCAAGCCGAGAATGTTGGTGCTGAGGTCCCGTAGGTCGAAATGGAAGCTATGTATCAGTTTTTTAGGAATATAATGCCGGCGAGAGTTGCAGCCGGAGTATTAGGAGGAAATGCTGCAGTAGCAGGGGTTCCGGAAGTTCCAGTGGTTAGTCATTTTGCTAAGTTAAGCGGAGATTATGTTAAGCTTGGAGGGAAGCCGTTTTTGGGAACGGAGGATGCCATTGAGGTGGAGAACTAGTTATTGCATTGCGAAAGGATTTTTGCAGATTTGGGGCTCAATGATGAGCAGAACGGGAGGTTGGCATCTAGACGGCTTCAGGGAGCTACTCTGTACTGGTGGAATAGTTTTACTATGACGGTTGATGAGGAGACAATGACCTAGGAGGATTTCAAGAGGAGATTCCAGAAGAGGTTCATGTCTGTTATGGCACAATCGGCTCTGATTAGGTAGTTCACTGAGTTAAAGAAGGGAGATATGTCAGTTGCAGAGTATGCCAGAAAGTTTGAAGAGTTGGCTCGGTATGGGTATGCTTCAATGAATACAGTGATGAAAAGGAATACGAAGTTCGTCAGAGGATTGAAGCTTGAGTTGGCTAGGGCTACTTTGTCCCATCTTAGGGATCCTTCTGATATTGTTGTAGAGATGGCCATAAGGCAGGAGGAGGTTCTTGAGTCTTTGGAGAAGAGCAAGGCTAAGGAAGTCCGGGTTGGACAGGACTAGAAGAGGAAGTATTTTCCTAAGAAAGGTGCTCAGAAGGGTGGAGCAGCTAAGAAAGGGAAGTCTGTGATTGTCTGCTATAAGTGAGATAAGAAGGGGTACTTTGCTAATGAGTGTCATTCTGGGAAAGCAAAGGATGTGGCTAAGGGGAAGAATGTCAGATGTTTCAACTGTGACCAAATAGGCCATTATAAGAACCAGTGCAAGGAGCCCGTTAGAGATGGTAAGGGCAAGGTGTATGCATTGGAGCCTACTGCTTCTAAGCCAACATCCTAGGAGAAGGGAAAGGCAGTTCTGGGAGGAACGCTTCAGATTCATGGTATGTTTGTTAGCGTTTTATTTGACACTTGTGCATCACATTCTTTTATATCTAGATATTTGATAGATAAGCTTAACCTTGAAGCCATATAATTAGTTACTTCCTTACGGGTTGCGAATCCAATATGAGGGTATGCAACTCTAGGGTTGAGGTGAGACCAGTTTGAGTTTGGCCTGTTAGGTCATACTTTTGTTTGCAGTTTGCATGTGTTTGATTTTGTGGAGTTCAGGATTATCCTTAGGATGGATCGGTTAAGTGAGTATGATGCTAGGATATTCTACCAAGATAGGAAGATGTCTCTTAGACACCCGGATTATAGCGACAGGATTGTTTACACCGCACAAGATTCTATTGGTGAGGTGTTTTCTTTGTTGGGTGCTATGGAATCAGATGATGAGTTGAGCTAAGTTTTCATGGTTAGAGAATTCGTAGATTTTTTTCAAGCCTGTAGTTGGATTACCGCCGAAACGAGCCATTGAGTTTCGGATAGATTTGGTTCCGAGAGTAGAACCAGTGAGTAGGCGGCCGAGCAAGATGACCCCTTCATAGATGAGGGATTTGAAGGTACAATTGACGGATTTAGAGGGCAAGAGTTTTGTCGAGCTGAGTAGTTCGCCTTGGGTTGGAACAACAGTGTTTGCTAAGAAGCCGGACGGATCATTGAGGCTATGTATTGATTATCGCAGGGAGGACGATAAAGAACCGATATCCATTACCCAGGATTGACGATTTGTTTGACCAGTTAAGTGGAGCAAAGGTATTTTCTCAGTTGGACTTGGAAACAGATTTCCATCAGCTCAGAGTAGTAGAGGATAGTATACCTTTGATGGCATTCAGGACTAGATATGGGTCATACGAATGGTTAGTTATGCTGTTCGGACTAACGAATACGCCAGCTTTCTTTGTGAATTTGATGAACCGGATTTTCCGAGAGCGCTTGGATAGGTTCGTACTAGTTTTCATAGATGATATCTAGATTTACTCTAAGGATGAGAGAGAGAATGAAGTTCATCCTAGAGTGGTGCTTGAGACGCTGAGGCAGCATCAGCTGAAAGCGAAGTTTTTGAAGTGTCACTTCTGGAAGAAAGGGTGAAGTTTCTTGGTCATGTAGTCTCAAAGGAAGGGTTGTTAGTAGATCCAAATAAGGTCGAGGCAGTGAATAATTGGAAGAGACCCGAGACAGTAACCAAGATAAAGGGTTTCCTAGGGTTGGTTGGTTATTAACGGAGATTCATTAAGGATTTTTCATGGATAGCGGCACCGATGACCAACCTAATGAGGAAGTATGTAAAGTTTGTGTGGACTGATAAGTGTGAGGAAGCATTCCAGAGTTTGAAACACTTATTGACCCATGCACATGTGTTAGTTGTTCCAGAGGGAAATCAAGATTTGGTGGTTTATACCGATGCGTGTAGAACAGGATTAGGAGTTGTGCTAATACAGAGCGGTAAAGTGATTGCCTATGTTTCTAGACAGCTTAGACCACATGAGGTCAGATATCCAACGCATGATTTGGAATTGGCTGCAGTTATTTTTGCTTTGAAGGTGTGGAGACACTAACTTTTAGGAGAAAGGTTTAAGCTATATATAGATCATAAGTCGCTGAAGTATTTATTCTCTCAAAAGGATATGAACATGAGACAGCAGAGATGGTTAGAGTTCATAGTCGCTTATGATTTTGGAATTAAGTACACACCAGGGAAAGACAATAAGGTTGTAGATGCACTAAGCAGGAAACATCAGGATGAAGTGTTGGCGATGATTGCTGAGTGGAAAGATTTAGAAGCACTGGTAGATTGTAGAGTGCAGTGGAGATCCAAGGTTAGGTCTAATGGGGATACAGTTGTATTGTCCTGTTTGAAAGTTCTACCAGTGTTGATCGAATGGATTGCTTCTAAGCAGATGGAGGATCCAGTGTTAGCTGAGCGGATCAGGAAGCTTAGAGAAAGAACAGAGAGCGATGAGTTGAAAGATTTCGGTCTTGACCGGAATGGGTGGTTGAGAAAGAAAGGAGGATTATGTGTTCCGAGTGTAGAAAACACAAGAAAGAAGTCTCGGAGGAATTCCATCATTCAAAGTTCACTATACATCCAAGAGGTACCAAGATGTATCAGGATATGAAGAGGAGTTTCTTCTGGGAAGGTATAAAGGAGGATATTGGCTTGTGTGTAAAGTAGTGCTTGAATTACCAGCAGGCAAAGGCCGAACACCAGAAGCCAAGTGGTTTGCTTCAGCCGCTGGACATTCCAGTGTGGAAGTGGGATTCTATTTCTATGGACTTCATTGACAGGTTGCCAAGGTCGAAAAGAGGAAATGAAAGTATATGGGTCATAGTAGACAGATTGACCAAGACTACCCATTTCATTCCAGTTAGGTCAACAGGACGACACCTGTTTTAGCGACGTTGTTCATGAAGCACGTGGTTAGACTGCACGGAGTTCCCAGCAGTATAGTTAGTGACAGAGATTCCTTGTTCACTAATGAGTTTGGGAAGAGTCTGCAGGAAGTTTTAAGAACCAAGCTTAAGATGAGCACCGCTAACCATCTGCAGATAGATGGGAAAACGGAAAGAGCTAACAAGATCTTGGAAGATTAATTGGTTAAGAGCTTATGTTCTAGATTTTAAGGGATCATGGGAGGACCATCTGCATCTACTCAATTTTTCATATAACAACAGTTATCAGACTAGTATTGGATGGCACCGTTTGAAGCTTTGTATGGAAGGCCATGCAAATCTCTCGTGTGTTCGTTGGAGACCGAGGATAGGTTGATTCTTGGTCTAGATCTGGTTAGAGAGGCTGTAGAAAAGATTGAGGTCATTCGGGCTAGAATGAAGGAGGCATAGTCTAGGCAGAAAAGTTATGCAAATAAGAGACGGAAATATTTAGAGTTCTCAGTTGGAGACCAGGTTTTTGTCAAAGCATCACCGATGAAGGGTGTGATTAGGTTTGGGAAATCGGGGAAGTTATCTCCTAGGTTCGTTGGACTTTTCCTATTCTTAAGAGGATTGGGAAGCTCGCGTATAGACTTGAGTTGCCGAGCAGTTTGGTAGGTGTCCACGATGTTTTATATATTTCTCATCTCAGAAAGTGTGTTAGAGACCCGGTGGCTACTATTGCATCGACTGTGCTAGATGATTTAGTGGTAGAACCAGATTTGACCATAGTGAGGAAGCCAGTTTGCATTGTTGCAAGAGATGAGAAGAGGCTTAGAACCAATATGGTCAGATTAGTCAAAGTCCAGTGGAGTGATGATGACAGGGACCGTACTTGGGAGGTTGTGAGAAGGACTAGAGATACTTATCTTGACTTGTTTGATGGTATGTTTTACCCTCTTGTTTGATTTATTGTATGCCTTATCGTAATTTCGAGGACGAAATTCTATAAGGAGGGGAGTCTGTAACACCCAAGATTTTTGGTAACATTATTTAGGATATTTAGTTAATTAAACTAAATAAAATAATGTGTTGATTAGGGGATTGAGATTTGATTTTAATTAAGTTGTGCCATTAAAATAAGTAAATTAAAGAAGGGTTTAAAATGAATTAGAGGAGGGGTAATATGGGAAAGAGGCCATTCCTATATCTCCAATCCTTAGCTGTGTATAGTTTACACGTTCAAATCATTTCAAAAAATTTATAAACAAGGCCGGCCACCATTAACAAGGAAAGGGGAAGAAGAAATTAAGAAAATCTAAAGGAAAAGCTAATACAAATCAAATCCATTCAAATCTCAAGCTCCTTTAATCTCTAAAGCTAAGGTGAATAATGTTTACATCTCAAATTTTTATTGGTTTCAGTTTTAAGATTAAATCCGAATATTTTGCAATTATTTGCCATGGTTTTGAATGGTAGAACGATTATATTTACTTGTTGATGATTTATGAATGTTCATATAGATTTTATGACATGTTTTGAGATGAAAACCCTATTAAATGACATCCAGTTGCCTTGGGAATTTTATGAGGATCTAAAAAGATATTTTAGAGATGGGTTTCAATTTTCAGATTTTTTTGAATTTTCGTGGATTTTATATGAATTTCTTGTAAAGAAAATGGTATTTTGGATTATAAATTATTTACGAGAAAATAATTAATTATTTGAATCTGAAATTTTTATATGTTAGAGAACATATATAAAGTGATTTTCTGGAGTTTTTCCATATTTTTATAAGTGTTTTAATGATTATGTAAAATTATTTAAGGTATGGGACCTAATGTTTTATGTAATTATAGAGGATAAGAGGCTTTTTATAAAAATGTTTAAAATGCTAAAATTTGAAAGTCGGCAGCACTTTTGAAAAGAAAAATCTGGCAACCAATCAGATTTAGACAAACAAGGCAAGTTAGGTACAAAATAACCATTTTAAAGTACAAATAAACAGGCTTTAAACTTTTTGCCTTCTTCGACACCAACTTTCCCCTCTGTTCCTCCTCTTTCGACATGGTCGGAACCAATGCACATGGTATCAGGCAACTTATACATAGTGAATTGGAAGAAGGCGAAAGGTATAGGGTCGAAATCAAGGGGTTCAGAAAGAGGTGAAGCTTTGTTTTAATTTTAAGGAAAATACGCCTGCTAGCTTTCGAGCAAGATTGCTTTTGACCTAATTGCTTTCGACTATGTCAAATGGTTTGAAAATGAATGGTTTCGATTGGGTTGCTCTTTTGTTTTAAATGATTGCCTTCGACAGTGTCGAAGCCTATAGCTGCCGCTTCCTACCTTTCGATACAGATGGTTTCGAAGGGGATCTTTTTTTTTCTAAAAGTTGCCACCTCTCTATTGTTTCCAAAGGGATGGTTTCGACACCATCACTTCATTGTTTAAGAAATAGTTTTGGAAGAGTTGCTTTCAAAGGGTTTCGAAGCAAATGCTTTCGACTCTAAGATTTTTCTGATCCTTTTGCTCTACTTGAAGGCATAATGCAAATGTTTTGGTCGAAACATTTTAAACGGTTTCGAAGTAGTTAACTTAGAATGATTTCAAAAGGTATCCACATGTTTTAAATTGAACCCAAAGTGCTTTTGAAAGGACTGTTTTGACTGTTTCGAAAGGTTTTTATGAATGGTTTCGAAAGGGATGGTTCCCCAGGGTTTCGACAAGGATGAAAAGGAAGGTTTTTTCCTATGTTTTCGAAAGGCAATTTTTAAAAGGTTTTAAAAGGAGGATGTCTGATATTTTGAAGCTTTCGGAGAAAAGGAAGGAAAGGTTTTTCCAATGTTTTTGAAAAGCAATGTTTCAATGGTTTCGAAGGAGTTACCTTCAATAATTATGAAAGGTTCTTTCAATGGTTTCTAAGGAGTTACCTTCAATGGTTTCGAAAGGGTTGTTTAAAGGTTTTAAACAAAAGTTTCGAATATAATGAATAGGCAGATAGCCTAAGTGTTATAAGTTATAAAGAACTTTAACTTATTTTAAAAGGATAGTTAATCCTTACTGAACATCATCAACATTATTTTGAGTAAAGTATATATAACATGGAAAAGTAGCTTAGAGTAAAGCTAAAGTTAAATTTTTCTTGTATATGTATGATTTGACGGACTAAATCATTTTGAAAAGGTTTTCAATGAAAATTTAAAGGGTAGTTATCCCAAAGAAAATTTCGAACAGTCACTCCATTTAAATTCGGACAGTTAGTCCATTTTGAGGGTAGTCAACCCAGAGCACAGTTAGTCCAAAGGACAGTTAGTCCAGCTTAGGGCAGTTAGCCCGGTTTACGAACAGATAGTTCATTTGTTAGCATAACGGACCTCGCTACTTCTTAAGGACAATTAGTCCACTTTTTACCTATTTTGGACAGATAGTCCATTTATTAACATAAAGGATATTTCTATTTTGGTATAATCAGTTTTAGGATAGTTAGTCCAGTTGAGGGCAGCTAACACATATTTTAGACAGTTAATCTATTTATTTCCTATTTTAGCATAATGGATAGCATTCTATATTATTATTATTATAATAAGTTGATTAACCAGTTTGGTTGCAGGAAAGGATTTGCAAAATAATTGTTTTGGAAAAGGATATTAGTAAGGGGAAACTCGTTCCGCTAAGCGGCATAGTCTCACTTAATATCGGTAAACTGAGATGTAACAGAATTATTCACACTAGGCTTTATGTCCGACTCGAAGTTTTTGTTTCCCCTTAAATTCTTGGGTGCTCAAAATTTGATTTGAGTAGGATGAGGTTTTAGGTTTTCAGGTTTTAGCAGTTTTTGGCGAATAAAGCATCCGGAGACGAGCATGTGACTGACGGATAGCTATTTTAGGAATTCATTTGTTTTGTTTCCGCTATGTATTAAGACAGTTATTTCTATATTGCTCTGATCATCCAAGGGGGCATCATCATATATCGCTCTTGGCGTATTATTATAAAATTATATTTGATCATTGCCTGGGATATGTTTTGGGATTTTGTAACTTGGATATGATTTTGTTTGAAATGTAATCACTGTACTAACTGTTTTTGGAAATCTGTGATTTTGTTCATATTCAAGTGCCTCTGATATTATGGATACCATTAACATTACCGTATTTCGTCACCAGAAGTTAATAATATGAATGACCGCAGCATCTTTTGCGCTTAGCTTTTGGCCTCCAGATACGGGATGTTACAATTTATAATTTGGGAAATAAGTAATAGCTAGTAGAACTATAATTAAGGAAATAAGCAATGGCTAGTAGAATTAAATAATATATAATCATATACAAAAAGCGTAGAATCAGAGAAATTTTTTGCAATAAAATTAATTATTCATCATGTTCTCTCTTCTCCTTTAAAATTCAATATGGTACCAAAATAGGTCAAATCCCGACTCAAAAGTTCCGCAACAACATCAATTGCTGCAGATATCAAATAACTGCAGCAAGTTCAACATGTCTCAATCCAACAACATTAAACTTACAAATATCATACTTAATGGTAACAGAAATTACATTCCTTAGTCAGGATCGGTATCAATTAGTTTCAGTGGCAAAGGAAAATTAAGCTTTTTCAGTGGGAAAAAGGAGAAACCCAAAGCAGCAGAGCCAAATAAGTCAACTCCCATAGAGAAAGCAAAAATAGAAGAATGGTAGACAACCGATCAGTTAATCAAGTTATGGCTTCTCGGCACAATGGAACCCCAAATTTCAAACGTACTCATGTACTCCAGCACATCACAGGAGCTTTGGGACAAAGTAAAAGAAGGTATAGCCAACAAATTTTTTCTCTCATATCTTTAGCCTTAAATAAGAGCTTGCCCAAATTAAACAGAGTATCCAAAATAATAACAAACTAATGACCGAAATTATGTCAAAATGGGAAGAGCTAAGTGTCTATCTTCCACCAACAATAGACCCACTTGAAATCCAAAAAAGATCTGAACAAGAATTAATCTTCACCTACCTAGGGGCTCTTGATCCAAGCTATGAATCGATCAGGTCCCAAATCTTGGCATCAGCTAAGATGCTAAATTTTGATGATGTAGTGGCACGAATCTAGCAAGAGCAATCTCCGCGGGCCCTCATGAACCCACAAAAGTTAGAAAATCAAGAGAATAAGGCGTTTCAAGTAAAACACTCAAACCCTAGTTTCAAGGACACCACATGAAGGAAGAGAGCTTCAAGCAGTGTGACCACTGCAAGAAAGCAGGTCATAACCGCCATTGTTGTTGGTTCCACCATCCCTACCTTTGACCCATCAAAGAGAAGGGCTATAGAGAAGGTAATTGGGATGGCACAAAAAGGGAGAATTTTTTTACTAGTTTTAGCAAAGGAGCGGAGGTAGAAGGGGATGGATCTAAATCGGCTCAATGGACTAATAACACCTCCAATTCAGTGGCATCTTTTGTGCCTCAAACGATGCAATTGAATCAGCTGCTAACTCAATTGAACATTCTGTTGCAGAAATGAACTTCAGGTTTTGTACATTCTAATTTTATTTTTAATCCATCGAAAGCCAACAACAGTTTTGAAATTGAAAAATGCGTCAAAATACAAATAGATGGATAACTGACTCAGGTGCTACTGATCACATAACATAGGACAAAAATATTAACCAATGTTACATAAAATAAAGATGCTCTACATAAACTATTCATTCCACTCTTAGAAATGTTGCAGAAATGTCTGCGGTCGAAAGATTACTAATGGAGATAAAGTCCAAATTCATGGTTTTGGTACAAAAAAGTTTCTTACAAAAGATTTGAAAAATATTTTATATTTACCAGATTTTAATTCAATTTATTATCAATTAGTAAAATAACCCATAAATTGAATTGCAGTGTTATAGTCTCGTCGTATAAAGTGAGCTTTCATGATCGAGAGTCGGGGAAGAAGATTGGTGAGGGACGTCTAGAAAATGGCCTTTATTATCTTGATGAAAGCACCAATAAATGTCAGGTGTCACTATATTTAGTAGATCGTAATAAATTGATGCATTGGAGATTTGACCGTCCATCAGATCAAATTTTGAATAAACTATTTTGTTATAAAGTTGATTCCAAAAATTATGATGTTTGTAAGCTTTCAAAACAAACTAGATTACCATTTTCTTTATCTACTAAAAAGCCAGAAAAATGCTTTAATTTAATTCATTCTAATGTTTGGCGTCCAGCTCCTGTTGATTCTTATGATCATTTTAAATATTTTATCACATTTATTAATGATTTTTCTTGCACTACTTGGGTTTGCCTTTTCAAAAAAAATGAAGTTTTTTCATGTTTTCAAGAATTTTACAGTTTTATAGAAAATCAATATAATGCAAAAATTAAAAAAAATTGATCTGATAATGGGACAGAATACATAAAAAAAGATTTAATAAAAAAATTTAAACAAAAGGGAATTTTACACCAAACTACTTGTATTAATACACCTGAACAAAATGGAGTTTCAGAAAGAATAAATCAAAATTTACTTGAAGTCGATAGATCACTTATTTTTCAAACTATTGTTCCAAAATCTTATTGGTCAGATACTATGCTAAATGCGACTTACCTCATAAATAGATTATCAAATGTCATGCTTAAAAATACAAGTCCCTTAGAATTTCTTAAGAATAGGAAAATAAATCTTAATCACATAAGATTTTTTAGGTGTACTTGTTTCGTACACATAAAAAGACATGACAAGCTAGATAAAAATGTTATTAAAGCCATATTTTTAGGATACTCATCTCAAAAAAGGGGTATAAATGTTATGATCCAAAAAATCATAAACTTTATATCTCATGAGACGTATCATTTTTTGAAAATGAACCATACTATCAAACAAGTGAACAAGGAAATCACAAGGTAAACCATCATATTGTCTCCAATTAATTTTATGTTTCCTAAAGAAACAAATCAAGAACATGTTGATCATACAAATGAAGAACAAATCGGAGAAACAAGTCCAATTCGTTCAGAGGGAGAAGAAGAGATAAATCAATCAAATAAAGAACTAACACATGAAGAACCAATTCAAGAAGAAAATGCCATAAGAAGATTTACAAGACAAACTTGACCTACCGTTTAATTAAAGGATTATGTGTCCCAACAAATGTATCCAATACAAGATTTTATTTCATACAACAAGGTGTCCCCTTCATATCGAGCCTAAGTAACATCACTAACCAAATGGAACCAACCAATTTTATTATAGCCAATCAAACCCAATTTGATGTACGGCTATGAACGAAGAACTTCAAGCCTTAGAAAAATGACATGTGGGATATTATTAATTTACCAAAAAAACCAGTAAGTTGCAAACGGATATACAAAATCAAATACAATAGTGATGGTGTTATCGACATGTACAAAGCTAGATTAGTGGCCAAGAGATTTACCCAAACGTATGGTATTGACTACCAAGAGACTTTCACACCAGTAGAAAAAATGAATACGGTTAAATTTAGCTATTTGTAACCACAAACTTAGAATGGAATTTGTTCCAAATGATGTAAAAAATGCATTCCTTCATGGAAATTTAGAAGAGAAAGTCTACATGACTCTTCCTCCGGGCTACAAAATTGAGACGAACTCATCACTGGTGCGTAAATTAAAAAATGCGATCTATGGTCTAAAGCAATCTTCAAGAGCATCGTATGCCAAGCCAATCTTTTCTCTTTTAAAGATTAATTTTTTTAAAAGTACCGTTGATTCCTCTATGTTCCTCAAACACTCATAAAATACCACTACTATTATTCTGGTTTATGTTAATGACATTATCATCATTGGAAACAATTACGAGGAAATTGATAGGGTTAAACAATAAATAAAAAAGGAATTTGATGTCAAAGACCTTGCAAAACTTTCGTATTTTCTTGGAATGGAAATAGCTCAATCGAGTAAAGGATTATTTCTATCCCAAAGAAAATATACCATTAATCTATTAAAAGAGACTGGTAAATTAGGAGCAAAACCAACTAATACTCCTATGGAGACGAATATAAAATTTGGAGTTGAAGATGGTGAGCCATTATCTGACATAGGACAATATCATAGGATGGTATGCAAATTAATTTACCTTACATTAGTAACCAAATCTGATATCCTTTGCAGTTAGTGTCATAAGTCAATTTATGCATGCTCCACATACCAACTACTTAAGTGCAATTAATAGGATATTGAGATATCTTAAAGGCACTTGAGATCAAGGAATTTTGATGAAGAAAAACAATTCTAATGATGTGTTTTATTTTTCTGATGCTGATTGGACCGGAAGCTATGATAGAAAATCAACTACGGAGTTTTGTACGTTTGTAGATGGTAACTTGTTCACCTGGAAAAGTAAGAAGCAGAATGTTGTAGACAGATCGGGTGCAGAAGCAGAATATTGAGCCATGACATCCACATCAAGTGAGCTGGTCTGGATTAAGCAACTACTTAGTGACATGAAGGTAGAGCATACAAAAACAATGCAAATGTACTGTGATAATCAAGCTGCACGTCATATTGCATACAATCCTATCTTCCATGAGAGGATAAAACATATAGAGGTAGATTGTCATTTTGTTAGAGAAGCAAAGAGCAACTAGAAGATATTTTCACAAAAAAGCGCTCGACAAAAGCAGCCATTTGAGCATACTTTACAAGTTGAGTTCTATAAATTTATTTAAACTCAGCTTGAGGAGGAGTGTTGAGAAATAAAAATTATAGTCTCGGAATATTTCATTTAGGCTAAAAACAAGATACAAATAAAAAGCTAGCATCCATTATACAGCTGTTAGCTATACTTGGTACTTTATTGTAGTTATGGTGTAATTAGGCAATTATAATTTAGGAAATGAGAAACGAATAGCCGATTTATAATTTGGAAAATAAGCAACGGCTAGTACAATTATAGTTAAGGAAATAAGTAACGGTTGGTAGAATTAAGCTATATATAATTATGTGCAAAGAACTTGTAGAATCAGAGAAAAAATTTGCAATAAAATTAATTATTTATTATATTCTCTCTTCTCCTCTAAAATTCAATAATGTTTATGTTTCAGTTTAGTAAGTATGTCCATGGCCAACTTAAACGACATTGTCAAGGGACGTATTGCAAACAATGAAGCCAAGTTTGAGATCATGAAGGCTTGGTGTTGTGTTCACTTTCTTAGTTTGTATTTCTCATAATAACATTCATTATTATAGTTTGGTTTATTATAACAAACTTTGTAGTATTTTTTCAAGATTGCATCTCTAATATAATGTAACATGTTATCTGTTATCTTTTTCAGGACAACATATAGGATGATATTGTATGTCGAACAAATGAGAAAGATATATTGCATCATATATTTAGTGTTTAAATTCCCAGATCCTAAGATGGCATTTTAAGATGTTAACGATGTTTCTGATATAATCAGATATATACAAGATAGTTTGATATTTCTAATGCATATATGCTTACTTTTTTCTGTTATGCATGTGTCTACGAATCATATATTGGTTAGTAAAATATGATGCTTATCATTTTCAAAGAAAAACACAAAAATTACACCATAGCTTTACAAATTGACCATGGTGTTTCGTTGCCTGCAACCTAGTACATTAGTTGTCTTTATGAATTTATCACTTGGTTGGCAATATCTATAAACATTTCATGTTTCATTTGAGTTTGATTACTCATTTGTATGCACCACGTCAGAAGTCCTTTTAATTTCAATGTATACAATCCTTCTTAATTAACTAACAAATGATAATAGGCACACATTAAAATAGATGCAAATTAACGTGGTGCTTGAAAATTTTATATGTGAATTTACTATCAACTACAATAGAATCTTTCCATCTAAAAAGTGACAATAGAAGTCCAGCCTGAAAAGCCTTGATGTGCCACTGTCACAAGGCAACTACAAACCGAGCACAAAACATCACATGTACATCCACAAAAATAAATTCAAAATTGAGAATATTCAACAACGACCACGTCCAAACTTAAGCTAGACCATTTGTATAAAGGATTATATTCTCCAGTCCGGTCAAGATAGACCGCATAAATCATACTCTTTCAATACGCACTTGGTGCTCCATAAGAAATTGGAATCTTAGAAACAATGAGCAAAATTTATAATTCCCAACAGTAAAACCTAATATTACAATATAGACTCTGCCTGGGTGCGTAGCATGCTCACACGCTAGTATCTAATAAAGTGCTTTTGTAATTGTATTTTGTCACGTTAAATCAATCAGGGTTCATAACGGTAACCTCTACATTGCCACATTAACTTAAAATATGTCCAAAGGTAGGCAAACAAAAACAAGACTACCAAAACATTATTTTTATAACTTCTCTACCCAAATTTACACCCAAAACCATCCCAACCACACAAATTTTTGACCCTACATATCCAACCATTGGATCCATTCCCACACCGTTCCTACTCTTTTTCCGGTTACTACAGCAAAGCTCTAGTTTTATCATACAGGAATCAAACAGGAAATTGTCCATTATTTTTACACAAATTCTACTTAGAACATTCCTAGTTGGAGGGGGAATTTCATCAGTGGTTAAAAGAAGTTAAATGGGAGAAATCACCAATCAACCAGCAGCGAGTGGGGAGCGATTTGTTATTTTATTATTATTAAAAGAAATGGCGTCAAACAGTTTTCTGAAAACCGTTTAATAATTAAACGGTTTTTAGAAAACTGTTTAGGGCATGAAAAGAAAAATATATATTAACTCGAGAGAGTTTTTACAGTGACATTCGGTCACTGTAAAAACTTTTTGAATGTAATGGCAGCATCAACTTCTAAAATTTCTAAACTTATCAAAATTTCATCTACAATCATATTCAATCACATAGAATCAATCTTCTAGCCTATCTCCTCACTTATACAACCAAATCCCACAATCACAAAATTCCCAAATTTTAGGGTTTGTTAATTTGGTTGATTTTTGAAGATGGAAGGTGAAAATGTTGAAGGATCTAGCTCTGCATCGGTTATTCATAGAAGAAAAAAGTTGAGGAGGAATCGATGGGCTTTCGCTGGCGACGATAGCGGATATGGAGTCGGTATAGACAACACGATTTCACTGACATTTCCGTGTAGGTCGGTCATGAGTCTTCAAGAAAGGGTTCATCATATTTATAGCGAAGGGAAAGAGCTCACGGTATATATCTTTTTTGTTTCATAGTGGTAAAGCATTAATTCCTTTATATGTACAAATAATTTACATTATACCATTTTATAAATAGAATCGTGATAGAATGAGATGTCATGGAGCATTCATAACTAAGTTGAAATGGTGGAAAAAACTTAATGTTCATCCTCAAATTAGAGATCCAGTGTTGAAAATATTTGGTAGATTTATGGATATCGAGTTGAAAATTTCCGATAATAGTTGCATACATCATATAGTTGAGCGATGGTGGCCGACTACGCATACATTTTTGTTTCCTTGTGCGGAGATTGGCTATACACCCTTAGATTTTACAATGTTGACATCCATATCCGTTGGAACGAACACACTAAGTATACCATATAATGAGAGTTGGAGTCAATTCGCCAATGCTAGTCAATTTTTACCACTTCTTGTTGAGAAAGATATTTAGATTGGAAACGTTGCCATATCTTATCTTGTTAAGTACTTTGGTGATGACTACATAGGGGCCAATGTCAATAATCTCGATCATATTGCCCGAATATTTATGTTATACATGATGGGGACTCTTTTTTTTACGATAACAAATGACACGATTAGTCTTGGGTACTTGGAGTCCATACTGGATTTGGACCTGGCTCAACAGTTTGATTGGGGTTTAATAATTATGGGTTATCTATACCAGAGTTTGGACTTAGCTGTGATTAAGGGAGGTCATCTCACCGGCTTTGTCGAGTTGTTGCAGGTATATTAATTTATAGTGCACGCAAAATATTTTATATTTATCGTTTAATTATTCTATTACTTAATATAGTAATTTTGTGATTTGCAGTATTGGTTCTTTGAGTATATTACAGCTTGTGGTTATATTGTAAAAGAATCCGTGAAGAAGTCAGCTTACCCAAGATTGAAAGCGTGGGAGAAAAAAATAGTCTCATAACACATGATACTTCAGCCCATCTGTTTTCTAGCACGCTTTATCATATTGATCATCGACAGGCCAGTCATATAAATTGGAATCCTTGGCATAATTCAATCGCATTTGCTTTTGATGAGGTTGTACATGCACGAAACTTATCAATGAAACAGTTGCCTCTGCTTGTTCGCCCAGGAGATTTTTATGAGTTCTTTCTAAGAGAGAGGTGCTTGCGTCAGTTGACTGGATGGGCAGTTATCCCTTTAGATCCTCCCTTGCACATGACACGTAGGATGACACATGCAACTTATGTGGAGATGCAACAAGAACTATACCAAGATGACTGCCAACAATATATCTATCAAGGCCAAGACATGGACTACAACACATATTGGAAGTCAATTGGTAAAGATGTTGGTCCATCACTAGATGATGTAGTGCGTATAGGGAATATGGATTTTTTTAGCCTTCTGCATTGAAGGTAGGTATTCAAACCCCTATCGTTGCGTCTTCAGAGGTCAATTATGCATCACGGTTTTATCCACAACCACAACAAGCAGATTCAGGAAGGGGTCCTGGATGGAATATGCAATGGACAGGGAAAGATCCATTACCCATTCCCCATTTGCCTGATATACCTCCTGTTCTGTCGCACTACACCCTCGATAGTCTATAGGAGATGAACATGGGTATATGGCAGTTAGCTCTTCAAGAATCACAGTACTATGAAGAAGGATTGAATAGGATAAATACAGTAGCAGATGACTTTGTAAGTTATTAATTTATTTTTCAATACACGTTTTACATTTATGTACTTAATAGTTTACGGCTATGGTGTTTGGTCATCACATTTGCACAGATAATGGAGATTATCAGGGAACCTTTTTTGGGTGTTGGCACTAAATCAACAGATCGATCAAAACTTCGTAAAAAACGAAAGACAATCCACCAAATGCAATATGGTGACGAAGAAGAAGACGACGATGATGATGGGAATGAAGAAGAAGAGGAAGAGGAGGAGGAAAGGGAGGATGAAGATAGCTCTGATGATGACGACGATCACGGAGACGTAGCAAGTCCTGTGCGTACAAATATATATGGGGTTAAAATCAAAGGTCCAACCACTTCTTCATTCACTTCGGGTGTAATTTTAATTTATATTTAAAAACTCAATTTTATAGTCTTCTTCTGAATAAATTAATTTTTGCAGGTTCTGACCGGGGTAAGAGTGCAAATAAAGGAAAAAAGAAGAGCGGTGGAATTGTGAGCAAGGTGAAAGGGATAATTTTTAAAGGGATAAGTAAATCGAGCAAAAGCGGGAAGAGCATTCCGGGTTTGGAGGACTTGTAAGTGGGTTTGAATTTGCTGATGGAGCTTTAGAAAACACGAAATTGTGCCGTATATTTAAATGGTGCTGTATGTTTAAAAATAACTGGAATTAGGTGATGGAGCTATATTAATGTATGAATGCCTGTATATATGCTTGGCTGTATGTTTGAATGCTAGTTTAGAAGTCTGATTGCAGTGCATGTATGTTTGTATGCATGTATGCATGTTTAAACATGCCTATATGCATGTTTGCTGATTTCTGTTTATAAAAAACATTAGTTCTGTCCCTAAATGGTAAACTGTTTACCGTTTAGTGGTTAAACGGTAATCGGAATACCGTTTCAGCCCTAAACGGTGTTCTGTTTACCGTTTAGGTCAAAAGGGATTTCTGATTCCCGTTTAGTATTAAAACCTTTTAAAAAAAATAAAATATTTATAAATAAAAAAATATTTAACCCACGGTAAACATTTCAAAAAAATTAACTTTGAATCCAACTATGAATGAATAATCTAAAAAAGAATCAAAATACTTAGATTGAATATGGCCGTTAAAGAAGTTTAAAATATAATTAAAATTTATGGCCTTTAAAGAATATGGCCATTAAAGAATCAAACCACTATCGAAGGTTAAAATATAATTAAAATTATAGTTGTTGAATTCCAGGTTTGCAACGGTCATAAAAACGGATCTCAATTGTCCCAATAGCTATAAAAACGGCTATATTTTATACTTTAAATTCTTCGTATAACAATATCATTCAATTTATCTATACAAAAATAAAAAATGTCCCATAACAGTTGTAACGATGATGATGTTTTTGATGAGAATCTGGTGATCGATGGTTCAAACAGCAACAACCATAATGGTACGGAGGAAAGTCAAACTGATTCCGATGAAGGAGACTGTAACGACCTAGAATTTTGACTATTTGAAATTTGGAATATTTAATTGATTTTAAATATTTAATAGTTAATTTTTAACTTAAATTTCAAATATAATGATTTATTGGATGATTTAATAATTGAGTTTAATAAATGGAAATTTGGTTAAATAGTGAAATTTTGAGTTTTAGCTTGATAAAAATAATTTAAAGGTTTATTAAATTTCTATTAATAAGAATGAAGATAATAAATTTTTTAAATTGAATTTAAAAGTGATTTGTTCGATTTTAAAAATAGCTTGTTTAATTAATGTATAAAAATAGCCTTCCGAGGCACAGTCTCGGATTTCGATAAAACTGGTTCTATTAGATCCGTAATAGTATATTATTATCGGATTTCAAGTTTTGTAGTGTTTGGAGTTATCATTTGGTCGCACGGGATAGAAACGCACTGAAATTTTATATCGAAAATTCATTATAATAATTGGGTCCAAAAAGCTATCTTCTCCATACGATTGAATTATGACTCGAAACCTTTTCCATTGCATTCAGAATAGGGTTAAAACATTATAAACGCCTGGCGGCATGCCTCGATAAGGGTTCAAGATTTTGAGTTGTGTAAATCGAGACGTTTTAAAATTTAAATAAATAAATTGTCTAGTCAATCTTCTTTTCAGCTGCAATTCCATCCCTTCACTGTGCTTTGACCCATTTAAACACGCTACCCCCAAATCACACGCGACCTCCTTTTTTCGTTTCCTTTAAAAACGTTGTTTCCTTCCTTTCGAAAATCATTCGTTCAAATCAAAGAAAAATTCGATGCTCCTTCCTCTTCTTTCAGAAAACAAAATCGACATAAAAAAAGGATCGCGGTTTCATGAATATAAATCACGAGCCTCCTATTTTCCCCTTCTTCAGTTAGAATGAATTAGATCTACAACAATTAAAAAAAATTATAAACGGAATCGACTTTCGTATAAAGAAAAAAAACAGAGAGATGGACTTCGCGACTTAATCGCGATGGCACGAGGCTGAGGGAAACGCTGCGATGGTGGGTTGGAGGCTCGTGATTAAGGTGGGCGAACTCTGGTTCACGTGCTACAATTCAACGTGGACTTTGGGAAGGTCGCGGCTATGATTTGCGACACGAGCAGGTCGAGGAGCGGCGAAGATGATTGGGCGTATGGTCGATTCTGGGTTGGTGGTTGATGCTTAGCCGCGAGGGGAGGTTGAGCTCGAGTTGAATGGGGCAATGATGGGAGGTAGCAGGCAAAGGCTAGGGCTTCTCAATGATTCACGCGTGAGGTAAGATGGAGGTGCGTTCATGGATATCTCGTGCACAAGAGGATTTTTGGGAAAGATATAGGAAGCATCGGCTTTAATTTGATGGGTATATTGTGCGGCCATGATATGTTTGATAGGTAATGAATATATATTTTTAGAATGTTATTAGATTAGTTTAATTAATATTTAAAATAGGTTAACTTATTGATTAAATAACTATATCATACGAGGTCCAAAAATCATGAAATCAATCAAAATGGATTCGTAGCTGCGAAATAGACAATCTGGAATTGGTTTGAGATTTTTCGGAGTCAGTTGGGATTTTGGATAACAAAAAAAATGGAATGGTTTGCAATTAAAAATCAAGGTGAGTTAATCTCACTCAATTTTGGATTACTAGTTAATTTTAAACAGTTAAAATTAATTATTGGATGTCTGTTGAATTCGATAATTATTACCAGTTTGGATGTTATTACATATATAGTAGTATATACATATTAATAATTGGAGTGATTATTCCCGCATATTTTAGCGGATGAGACCCTATGCGCCCCGCATAATAGCGGATGACCCTATATACCGCGATATCCCCCTCGAAGTGGGATTGGTATTTTTATGTTGTATTAACATCTATGGATGCAGGGAAACAGGTTGGAGGGATCCAACTGGATTCCTCAAAAATGTTGAACTTATTTTCATATTTAGTGATATATGATATGTTGAATAATTTATGATAGATTATGGTGTGATTTGAATTTATTTGATGCTATGGTAATACTGGTCTAGATTTTGGTATTTTTAAAAATACCATAAATATATGTTTTTAATTTGGAAATAAATTAAAAGAAATCTGGAAATGAAATATTTATACGAATTTTGGATTAATTAAAAGAAATGAATTTGGAAAAAATAAATAGTTTGACTCTAAATTAGCACTTAACTATTTCATGAAATTGTAAATAGAGATTTTGGAATATTATATATATATATATATAGGATTTTAAAAATAATTCCTAATTGATACTTGTTTTGAATATAAAGGATTTTTAAATCAAGATTTTAAATAAATTGGAAGAATAGAAGTGAATTTGGAAATAAATGTAAAATTTGTTATACTGGATCTTGAATGAGATTTTCTAAGTTACGAAATAGAAGAAGAATCGAGATTTGGTTAGTTTTGGAATATAGCTGGGTTATTTAAGGAGTCAATTTATAAATGGAATTCAATTTAAGAAATTGATTTATAAGTGGAATTTAATTTAGAAATCGATTTATAATGGATTTAAGTGATGTAAAACCGTTATAAACTAGAATTAAAACCCATGAGATTTATAAACAAAGTTTATAAATAAAGTGAAGCGATTATCAGTTGATAAACTGAAGATATAAATTCACGGTAAGAATTTATAATGAGGTGGGTAAATCGGTTTAAAAATAAATAATAGATTTACTTCTAGAAATGTCAAAAGGGGGATTTACGAAATTAGGACGTAAATCAATCGGTGATAAATCGAGAGGGATTTATAAATATTAGACTGGCTATATTGGAATTGAAAAATATATTTTAACGAGAAATTGAGTTTGTTTTTAAAAAGAGGATTTTAAATTATTAAACTAGGTAATTTAAAAAGTGTTTAAAAATATTTCAGAAAGCTAGTTATTTAAATATGTTTAAATCGTCAAAATGAATTATAAGTTTTATAAATAAGTCTTGTAAATCGACTAGAATGTTATTAATAAATCAGAATTAATTATTGTTTCAAAGTTATGTAATTATTTTGAATTGTTTAAAACCTATTTAATTATTAATTAAGTTAGTTTATAATGAGTTGATATTAAGTTAATTTTTATTAATAATTAATTAGTATTATTATTTTAAAGATAAATTAATCAATATTAATACTATTTTATATAATAACTTTTATAGAAGAGTTTTGCCTAAATTAAATTTGGAAGATTATTATAGAAACTTTATAAATATTATTTTTGAGAAAATCATTAAATAAAGTTTTCGGAAAGTGATGGTATACTTTCATGGCGGAATCGGAGGCAGAGATTGCCTGTAGTTAAGTTTTAGATTTCTTTGGGATAGAGACATAATCATTGAGCTGTGAATCCATAGTGGATACCGCGTGATGCTTTCCATATTTATTTTAAAAGGGTTTTTCAAATATTTTTGAAAAGAATGGTTAGTGAACGTACTTACTCCGATAAGATAAGTACATGCCCTTTGATAAAGAGATTTAATTTATTAAAAATTAAATTAAATGAGACTTAGTGTTTTCAGTGGAAAATGAACTCTTTGGTTGAGTGATTGTTTATTTGGTAGTTAAATAACCGACTATCAAATCTGGACCCAAAATATAACTTTGGGAATATTTAAGAGAAACAAGGGAATTATATGGTACAGTTACCGTCAGAGGTGCTATACTGTACGTATAAACTCGTTTCATTCTTCTAGGATAATGATAAGAAAATCAGTCCACTAACAGTTAGGAGGTGATCTCCGATCTTATTTTCGTCTATTTATTTACTAAAGAACCGGGGTTGAGTTTACCGAAAATATCGAACGTTGTTCCGAAGAGACCGGGATCAGATAAGTTATCTGAAAACCACTTCGATCCAACGAATACGTTTTCGAAGTGAAGACAAGAGCGTGTAATTGAAGATGGAGCATTGAAGTGCAAGGGCTAATCGCTACTAATCCTGATGATGATTCCAAAATGGATGTAGTAGGAATAGTGTCTTCGGTTTTGTTCAGACTCAGAACGGACTTATATGGATGAATGCTATCAGTACATTGTCATTGGAGGCAATGAGCATTCTGAGTATAAATTCCTTAAAAGGTAATCGTAGCCTCAAGCCTCATCAACCAGGAATGACTGAAAATCAGGAGAGATGCAGCAAGGCTAAGCGGGTCGCACCCAATTAGGGTATGTTTATCACCTTTCTAGATACCCTCGGATATTATTACTATGGTGCGCGGAAGAACTCGAAAAGGGTGGGAACACCCTGGGTGATAGCATATTTGGTCTATCCAGGTTAGGGGTAGTCCGATCTTGTGTTGTAGGAGATCCCGACGAGGTCCTCGGTACATTTTTCTAGATGTGTACTGTGATAGGTGATACCCCAGTGCCTAGTCATTTGTATGGAATCCATTCTCCAATACGTGCCTTTACGGTTTTGGTTGTAGAGTATGCTGGAATTTAATTAATGTAACAATTTCAGCTATTTGAATAAGTATTTGTACTTAGACACTATTATAATATCAGATGATTTTGATATAAATGTTTTGGTTATCGTAAGGTAAAAACCCGTCATGTTTATGTGTGACGCGGTCTTACAAGATACCTTTGTTTTTCAAAGGATTTGATAACTTTAATAATTCAAATTGCGTGTATTTTCTCATGCTGGTTTTCCAGACCAACTCGGGTGTTATTTTATTATAATGCTCGGGTCAGACCAAGTATTACCGATTCAGATTAGGATGCTATGGAGCTCAAGAGACGAGCTAGATGACGAAGACGTATTACACGTATTTGATCTTATTCCGTTGTGTATTGTAGGATGTATATTCAGCACTAGTGAGGACAAGTTATTATAACTGTCCAGTATTGAGTTATTGATGATTGTACTCTGATGATGTAATGTGTAAATAATAGTTGTAGTTCTTTTTGTATAAAGACATGTTATTATCTATTATATATTGTTCCACTGCGATTGTGAGATTATGTGTTGTTGTTTCTGTTTATTCTTCTACCTCTTTCTTCTTTTTCCCTAACAATCTGGTATTTCTGACGCTCGATTGCTCGACATGCTATACAGCGAACGTATTGATGTCGATTTTCAAGCGTCGAAAATCCGCGTTCGTTACACGAACTGTTTAAACAAATATTTTCTGCAATTATCATCGGACATCACGACTGATAACGATGAGTTAGAGCTATTGATGCAAGCTGTTACCATTCAACAAGGAATGGTGCAAAAATTCTTGATGGAAGGATCCTCTAGTGGTACTCGTGGTGGTAGTGTGTATGGCCGTATAGACAAAAGGAAGATGCGGGATCATAAAGCAGGTACAGCTAGGTTACTTAAAGATTATTTCAACACCCCTTGTACTTATGGCCATGAAGATTTTCGTCGTCACTTTTGTATGAGTAAGAATATGTTTATGCGTATTTTTAATGGAGTTATCGGACATGATAATTATTTTGTTCAAAAACGTAATAATGCTGGAACATTAGGATGTTCACCGTACCAAATAATCATAGGTGCTTTACGTGTTATAGCGTATGGGATAGCTCCGGATGCATTTGATGAGGTAGTCTGAATGGGTGAGATTACAATTAGCTTAAGTCTAGAAAGGTTTTGTGTAGCTATCATTGAATTATATAGCGAGGAATATTTGCGATCTCCAACGCAAAGCGATGTCAACAAACTAAAAAAGTTAGGAGCCAAAAGAGGTTTTCCTGGAATGTTAGGTAGTCTTGATTGTATGCACTGGGAATGGAAAAATTGCCCCACAGCGTGGCATGGTCGGTTTGTTGGACATTATCCCAAAGCGACAATGATACTTGAAGCAGTTGCCTCACATGATCTTTGGTTTTGGCATGCGTTCTTCGAATGCAATGGTTCTATGAACGATATTAACGTCTTACACCAATCACATTTGTTTAAGAACCTTGCACATGGAAAAGCACCTGCATGTAATTTTAGTATTGCAGGAAATTCGTATGACATGAGATACTATTTAACAGATGGCATATATCCTTCGTGGGGTATGCTCATCCAAACAATTTCAGACCCGGACACAGAAAAAGAAAAATATTTTGCTAAAAGACAGGAGGCAGCGAGAAATGACGTAGAGCGTACTTTTGGGGTTCTACAAGCAAGGTTTGTCATTGTAAAAAACCCTATCAAATTGTTTAAGCCATAGGTTTTGGCAACGTGATGCGAGCATGTATTATACTACATAATATGATCACTGAAGAAGAAAGAGGAACGTTTCCATCTTATTTAGTTTATGATCCAGATAACACAGCAACAGTTGTTGGTGATAGAAATCCAGCAACCATTGAGGTGTTCTTGAGCCGCTTGCGTAGAATAAGATCCAGAGAGATACATCAAAATCTACAAGATGATCTGGTTGAACATTTATGGCATCTAAAGGGGAATGCTCCGATGTAATCCATTCTTTAAATGCATTGTTTTGTTGTTGTAGTACTTTAGCGTTGTTGTCATGTGTGCTGTAATGTTTGGATAAATCTATAATGTCATTTATTGTTTAGTCACGACTCGCTATGTTATGTTTTGCTCTGTTCTAACAGTTCCGTGTCCATGCATGACACTTACATTATTGCCACAATGACATTTACTAGACATATCAATACATATTTTATTTTCACTGTGTTTATATATACCCACTATATAAAGAGGTTCAGTGAACTTACAATTTGCAGTAAAAGCAATGCACATTTCTCTTCCTACATCGTACGACTATGAAGGTCCCATGGAGCACCCAATGCCCTCTAACCCATCATCACCAGAAACTAATATTGATTTCTACATTGAAATGCAAGAAAGACACTACGAGGATTTGCGCGAGCACGAACGAGAGCAAGAAGAACTTCGAAGACAAAATCAGAAACAAAGACGACGCGAAGAAAGGTTACGTCGACAGCAAAGACGCGTTTGTCAGCAACGTCAAAACAACCAAGTGGAAAATGAAGAGGAAGTTGACTCACCAATTGTAATCTGTGACTGTGGATATGCCGCTGTTGAAGACATTATTTCGAGACTAAATAACATCGGTCGTTGTTATTTCAAATGCCACGTTTATCCAACAGGGTGTGCTTTTTGGCAGTGGATTGACGAGCCGTTTCCTCGTCGAGCCGCTGACTATGCAAATGAATTAGCGTATCAACTTACAACGTTGCAAACACAATCTGTTGGGTGGCAGAATGAAATCAGTAGACTTAACGACCATCTTCATGGCCTAAACATTAGAAGGCAAAATTAAAATATTGGTTCGTATGTGTCTGTTTGGCAATTGTCGACAGCACATGGTGTATCCAATTGTATCCCTAGTTCCAGTAATGTAATTTTTTGTTTCAAAAAAATGATTTATATTTCGATAAATAGCTCAAACAAACATCGCAACGTACAAATAACGATAAATAGATAATAGCCTCCACAAACACTATAAGGTTGTTACTCAAATTGTAACATATAGTTGTACCATAACTCGTACGCTTCGTGCCCTATGAAGTTTATATGGTATTCGAAAAAGTAACGTGAGTCGTACGTCGAGCGTGATAGTTGGAAAATGTCCTCCTCTTTCACTTCATCTATTATTTTGCGGTAATTCCTACATGATCTATTAAATGTGTAGAATGCACTTCTTGTGGCTAGAATCCTCCGTATTAATCTACAATCTGAATGATTGTTGTACTTTTCATTAAGGGTAACCCAAAAATCTTGATCTATCTCTTCTTCCATGTGAAGTGTATTTGCTTGAATGTAGGCCTTTATCAATAATAAGTAATCCACTGCAGCCCATGATTCAGATGTCATTTTGAATTGTTATGGCTCAAAATGAAGTCGCATTCGTTTATATAGAAGAAAGTAAATGAAACAATAAATAATTGGAACATTATATTCACTGTAAACGATAAATGATAAAGAAGATCACTGTAAACGATAAACGATAAAGAAGATCACTGTAAGCACTTAACACTATTTTCAAAATATCAAATAAAGATGAACAAGAAAACAAGTTATCAGACTACACACTAAAGACAACAAATAAAGACTCACAATAACCAATAAAGATGAACACTGTTATCATTTTGAATTGTAAAGCCTATAAGACTATACAATGCAGAAAACAAGTGATAAGACTATACAGTGCAGAAAACAAGTGATAAGACTATACACTGCAGAAAACAAATGATAAGACAAGACACTACAGAAATGAGGTGAGAAGACTATTTAATTTACAGAGCAAGTTGCATCAGTTTTTCCATATATATGGTGTACAACTGGTAAATGCTTCTTACTTGGAAAATTTTATCTCTACTACATCAAAATTACAAACACAGTAATGGCCAACTCAAACAACAACAATGTCTCTGACTTGTATGATGATAATCTCACAAATTTTACAAGTTTACTATCACAATCCGAAGCTCCACCAATGATTCCATCTCAATTTATAACTCCACAACAAAGTCAGTATCTTAACCAATTTAACTTCGCACGGCAGTATGGAACCTTGTACAATCAAATTCCACTAAACCACAACATCTTTGGTTCACAATTCATGATTCCTCCTTCGGTTACAACCCAAGAGACCTCTTCAGCAGCAACTACAAGCGACAAAGGGAAATGCACGGTAAAACGAGCTTACAGTAAACGAAAGCCCAAGGATTCTCAAGGTGAAGATTTTGTGGACGCAAGCAATGGTAGTGGTAAGACGTGGAAAGCACATGACTATAAGGTGCTAGCCAATGCATGGGTAAAATCATCTGTCGTTTCATCGGGTCGATCTACTGGGAAGTTTTTCTATCTAAGGGTAAATGAGATATACGAGGATTCGGAATGCCAAACAAAGAGAACATTTGAAAGCACAAAGACGACATGGTATAACATGAATGGTATGTGTACCAAATATAAAGGTATAATAGCACAAAGAGGGGATAGACTGAGAAGTGGACAATCTTTTAGAGACTTGAAAGACGATTACGATAAGATATATCGTGATACTTATAATTGCGATTTCATTGCTCATGAAGCATCTAAAATTCTTTTAACGAAGCCGCGTTGGGCCACTCTAACTGGACCAGATGATGTGGACCTAGGAAATACCGAAGCATCAAATTTAAGAAATGTAGCTTCAAGACTTTCGATGGATTCATCCCCTGGCAATTCAAACGATTCTCCCATGACAGTAGACGAAGAAGGGAACAGTAGCAGTCCATTGACTGCGACTTCGGGAATGCTTTATGGTGGAGTTGATACTCGGCCCGAAGGAATAAAATCAAGCAAGAGATCCTTATTGAGAAGCAAGGAGGCAAGCGACTTAGCAATGGCTAGTGATAGGGTAACTTTGCTACTAAGTGATATTTCAATTGCATCTGCCTCGAAAAAAGAGGAACGTTTGAAGATGAAAGAGCAGAAGTTAAGGCTCATGGAATTGCAGGTTCAACAAGATGCAGATAGAACTAGAGCTCTACGTGAAAGAACTGAATTGAAAAAGGCGCTGAAAGACGTTTAAAGGAAAAGGAAGAGGAAGAGTATCTAGCAAAAGATGTTTCTCATCTAACTGGAGAGTTTCTAGAGTACGTCTTAACCAAATAGCGTAGCATTTTAAGAGGTAAACAACTTAGGTATCAAGAAGAAGAGGGTAGTTCTGAGATGTAGATGAAGTCTATGGTGTTGTTCCAAAAGTGTTGTTTTCTTATTATAATTTCAACGATTGGCTTTGATTTTTAATGTTTGTGTATGTAGTGTGGTTTTGGGATTATGACTTAAATCAAATTTGGCTATTAGTTTGTGTGTTTTTTTCTGGATTATTGAAAGAATATTTTTCACCGTTATTGTTATTTTATCGACTTCGATGAATACACATTAAAAATTTACAAAACAAACACATATATATAAATAAACAAATTAAAAAATAAAGTATATGCCTTAACAAAAGATGAACAATAAAATTATGAAAATATTCAAAACAAAGAAACCAGAAACAAACTTAGAAAACAAAAAAATAAATAAATAAACTTAAACGCGATTCTAATACCCCTTTTGTTTAAACGGTTTTCTGTAAACCGTTTAAGCTTTAAACGGTTTTTTGAAAACCGTTTAGCGTTTCAACCTCTGCTGGGAATGATCTTGTGGGGAAAAATACTTGATCAAAGTAATATCAGTAAATCAAATTTTAGACTAAAAACAAGCACAAGTAATCAAACAGAACTCTTTAACAAATGTTCGAAGTTGCCAAGAGCTACCAAGTGATAACTGCAATCAGAACACCGTTGCTTTGAGGGAATGAGTTTGAAAACGAAGGCTGATGAATGGGGCAGAATTGTTAAGGGCCCACTACCAAAAATCCTCTATATAGAGACTGAAAGGTAGAAACTGAACATTTTCAGTTCCTAATTAAAGACAGATCAAGGACTGAAAAATTCAGTCTTTAGTTAGAAAAATTAGTGACTGAATTTCAGTTTCAAATCGGTTGCAAAAAATTTAAAATGCATAAAGACCGAATTTCAGTCTTTTATTCAGTCACTGACCGCTATTTAAATAAATGAATTTACAACCGTTGAGATTTTTATTCTATTTTAAAATCTAACAGCTAGATCTAGTCATCCGCGTGATATTGTTTAAAACTTAAAATTCTCTTTTTTCAGTTTTAATAAATCGTTTTTTAATCCAATAACGTTCCCACTTATTCCTCCTATTAAGGATGCCATAACTCCACTCATCTACTGTCACTCTTTCTTTTCTCTGTGCTTTCCGTTTTTCCTCCGAATCCATGCTATTTCTTCCAAATCACTGTCTCCTCCATATCATATCCTATGCCACACTGCAGCAAATTACCCACAAATTCCCGTGCACAGAAAATCGAAAACAAGCACTTTACTTTTTTTTATGTAGCCAATTCCCCTTCTTCAACCAACTTGTTTCTGTACCCAAGTACCCTTCTGCAAGCAACTGCATGTCCGCGTATCCATGCTATAAAAGGCAATCTAATTCCATCCAAATTAGTGGAAAAAATAACATGAAGAACTAATTACTTTACAATAGAAATGGCACCACATGGCTTAGTACGTGTATCCTTGGAGATTTGAAGTCCCAGATGATCTTGGGAGAGGATCTTCGAACAAAGAAGAATGGCTAATCCAGTCCCTGGTTTTGTCAATACCGTCGGTGATCAGATTTCTATGAGCAGAAGCAAGGTGAAAAGTAGTATCGATCAGATAGTTATCGGTCCTTCTAATATCCATAAAAGAGAGGAGTATCTTGTCGTATTTATCATCCAGATGAAGTTCTTCGAACGAGATATATGCAGGGTGAAAGTAATTGTACCAGTTGGACCAAAGTTGGATGAGCAATGTTCTGAAACTAAAGTATCTCCATCAAAAAGAGTTTAGTTGGATGTGGATAACACCCTTCACGAGATGGAGAGTTTGAAATGAAGGCCATAATGACAGTAGAAAGAAAAGAATTAGACCCGGATCTGTTAAGAGATATTTACAGTTTGTAACTGACATATAGATGTGAAAAAGATTTGGATATGTACTCTATTTTCAAGCACTTTTGTTATCTCGTGTTGAGTAATAAAAAATACATATTTCTGTGATACTAGTAATTCATATGCAGTTTTCTTACAGATATGTTTTATAAGTTGGTTAATTATGGTGAGATATGATGTCTCGTGTTATATTATATATATATATATATATATATATATATATATATCACAAATATTTAAAATTGCGAATAAATAAAATAAATAAGTTTTTTAAATTTATTTAATTTCATTTTGAGACCGATTAAAAACTGTATTCCAGTCTTTAAATTTCAGTCTTAAATAATGCTTAAGACTGAAATTTCAGTTTTTAATATTTAAGACCGAATATTCAGTCTCAAAACCTTTTTGGGACTTGAGAAATAAAGACAGAAATTTCAGTCTCAAGGCGGTCTTTATGCATATTTTTAAGACTGAATTGTTTAATTAAAGACTAACATCCTCGGTCTCTATTTCAATCTTTTTTTTAGTGGGGGGTCAATTTTGAAAGCTGAAACTCGGAATATAAAAGAGTCAAGAAACAGAACAGTATGAACAAGAAAAGGTCCTGCAATTCAGTTTAATCAATGGCAACTTTAAACAGCAAAGTTTTTTCTGCCTTAATCTACAAGAACTATTTTTTTAAGGTTTGTTTTTCTTGAGTTGTATTCTTTTGGCTGTCCGTAATGTGTATTGGAGTTGATTTGGTTGGTTGGTAATGTTTTTATAAGAATTTTTTGATTGAACTGAACATGGTCTTGGCTTCTGATAATTAGCATATTGGTTCTCCAAAACCTTAAATGGAGAAATGCTTCATGAAAATGAATGATGTACTTTATAGATGTCCATCATGATTTTAACCTGCACATTATAAGTACATCATAAGAGACATTAACCCTACATGCTGAATCAAAAAACACAACCCATCTTAAGCTCATAATAGATATGTGGCATACAAGATGTTTGCACTGACATGCAATTTAATATTTGCAACATTTTACCTATATAAACCATACGGTTGTGAATGTGATGCAGTTTTCGTAATACAATTTGTGACCAGTTCTTTTCTTCTTCTTGTTCCTTTTATATATATATATATATATATATATATATATATATATATATATATATATATATATATATATATATATATATTTGGGGGTCATGTGGTCAATTTATATCATCTTTAGAGTGGGTGAGTCGTTAGTGTTTTTAGTTTCTTCCACCCAAGTTACCACTGTTACTAATGATCGTTAATTTTAGATGCGCATAGACTTTTCTGTTTGAACTTCAGTGGGAAAATGAACTTCCTTTATAAGTATGTCTTTTAACATGATTAAGCCATTTAAACAATAAGTATGTTTTTTAACACGACTGAGTCATTTAAACGCAATAAGGTCCTACAAGTTACTTCTGGAAATTCTTTCTAGTATAAGTAATGCACAGGTGGTTCGTGTATTTTTAAGAAATAGCTCTCACCAACCTCTTTGCTTGCTTACCATATTCATCATATTTGACTATGCAGGTGTTTCTTATAAAACGTAATCTATTTGAAAGCTCATTTGTGAAACTTTTTGACATTGAGGTCTTAATCAGGATTTACTCCAGCAAAAGCACGTCAAATTTCATTACTCATAGTTAAGTTCTCCTATTCTAACAATTGAAATGTAAGAGGTAGAAGATGTATATAACTAGTCATTATATCTAATTTTCTATGTTGATACTTGTTCCAAGTAAAGTTGGCCATACCCATTTTTTCCCCTTCGTATAGAACAAATTCGGAGTCAAGATATTTAATTTTGAACGACACCTGTAAAAACGCACTTTTGGAATATACAAGAGAAATACAACATGAAAAAAGGTAATCTATATGCTGAGGTGTGGCAACTTGAAAGAATATTCAAACGGAATTTCTGCCTATTCCCCAGAATCGGAAGATGATGGAAGAAAAGCCTTTTTCGAAAATGTTATGAAAATTATGTTCGTATTTTTAGTTTTTAGCTAATTTATGCTACTTTTGTTCTTAATTTCAATGCCGTACCGATTTCCTGGGAGGGACGGTTTGATAAAAAATAACAAAATAGGAACCTAATTTATATGGGTTTATGAGTAGAGATTTTTTTTGCATGAGTTAGGATTTCATTTTTGAATTTTCTCTAAATTAAGTAAATATAGGCTCCTGTCACCGTCATTTCTACGACCAAGGATCTAATAATAGTAAATGAAACAAGTTAACTGTAAACTCAGTGAAGTAAACTGCGAAAGATTTACCTGCAGCGTTCTAGAAGTTCCATTGTACCAAGATTCAACCACTTGAAATCTCATGTTTGTTGAATGCATATGGTGTATTCTCTTGAAAGCCTGTGATTAATTGAACGAATAACACTTAGGTTAACCAAACATATCATAACATACACGAATGACTTCATCAACTGACATTCATGTGAGAAATAAGTAACCATATAGTGTAATTTTACCGAGCATATTATCTAAACTAGAAGTTGGTTTCTTGCAAAACTACAAAATTTTCAAAAGCAATTAAATCTTCAAGAGCCACATAACCATTATGCAAATCACCAAGAAATCACTCATCTCCCTATATATATTCCCCTACAATCAATATAACTACACAATAAAACATAAAATTTGAAAGTGAGATTACTCAAAATGGTTGTAGAAATGAGAAACCATCAAGTGATCCTCTTCCCATTCATGGCTCAAGGCCATATTACACCATTCGTTCTACTAGCCGAAAAAATTCATCAAAAACACCCTAATTACACCATCACCATCATCAACACACCCTTGAACATCGAAAAAATGAAGTCCCAAATCCCTCTAAATTCAAACATTCATCTAAAAGCTCTACCTTTTCAAAGTGAAAATTTCAAACTACCACCCAACACTGAAACAACTGCTTCAATTCCATTCCCTCTCATGATAAATCTTTTCAAAGCTTCTGAATCTCTTCAACCTGCATTCGAAAACTTCATATCAAACACACTCATTCAAACTCATCATTCGCCTTTATGCATCATTGCAGATCATTTCTTAGCATGGACAGTTGAAACAGCAAGAAAATTCCAGGTTCAGCATTCTATATATCTCACTTGTGGAGCCTATGGAGGTGCTGTATACTTCTCCCTATGGAAAAACCTTCCTCATAACAAAACAGCATCAAACGAGTTCTCACTGCCAGAATTTCGAAATGTACGTATTCATCGCTCTCAAGTTCCAAACCATCTCAATGCAGCTAATGGAAGAGACTCATGGTCTATTTTCGTGCAGCGCCAGATTTCATGTTGCATGAAATCAGACGCTATGCTTGTTAACACAGTAGAGGAGTTCGAGAAGTCAGGAGTTGGTATGCTCAGAAACCTTCTTAAAATCCCAGTTTTCAGTATAGGCCCATTGCTTCGTGTATCGAATTCTCATAATGATGATGTAAATTTACTGCGATGGTTAGATTCAAAATCAGTTTCATCGACATTGTATATATCGTTTGGGTCTCAGAACACGATATCAGCTTCGAACATGAAGAAGCTAGCACTGAGTTTAGAAGCAAGCTGTGTTTCGTTCATATGGGTTATTAGACCGCCTCTTGGTGTTGACATGAATGAGGAGTTCGACTTGCAATGGTTGCCAGAAGGGTTTGAAATGCAAATGACAAAAAGGAATCAAGGATATTTTATACATGGATGGGCACCCCAGGTGGAGATACTATCACATAAGTCGATAGGTGGGTTTTTGAGTCATTGTGGATGGAACTCGGTGCTTGAAAGTTTGATTTGTGGCGTGCCGATACTTGGATGGCCTTTAACTGGAGATCAGCTTTATAATTCTAAGTTTTTGGAGGAGGAAACTGGAGTTTGTGTTGAAGTGGCAAGAGGAATTAATGGGTGTTTGGAAGAGAAGGAATTTCGAGAAGTGGTTGAAGAGGTGATGATAGGTGGTAAAGGAAGAGGGAAAGAAATGAGAGAAAAAGCAAAAAAGATCAGGAAGATTTTAAACGGTGCATTTTGTGATGATGAGAAGGATGGACCGTCTGCTAAAAGGTTTGATGAATTCTTGAAGATGGCAGTTGAATTCAAGTGAGACTGAATACTAGTATGAAATGTTATGTATTACTACAGACTTATGTATCATGGATAGATAGGAACTTCCGAGGCCGAGGATAAAGATTAAAAATATTTAATGAATAGATCTATGTATCACGTATCTATCTAAGATAAAGATTAAAAATAATTAATTCAATGTTTGAATTCGATATTGATTAGTGAAACCAGCGTATAGTGGTGGAAATTAGACCTGTCAAAATATGATCCAACTCATTAATCCAACCCATTTACCATATTTATAAATGAGTTGGGTTAACTCATTTATGAATTTTATTAAATGAGTTATGCGTTGGATTGACCCATTTTTAAAAGGAATATAAATGGGCAATCCGTTTGCCCATTTAAAATTACATTCCCATATTTGAACTCCGCCTAGTGCAGAAGCCGTTGTTTTTTTTATTCAAACTGCAATAACTTCTTCATATCAACTCGGAATCGGACGAGACTTCGATCGATTAACTCCCACCTAAATTACGGACAATATGGAACACTCGGATACTTCATATCGTTGACGCGCACTGTAGTTCTCCATGCAGACTGACAGTTGTACTTAGAAAATAACAGGCTATTACATCCTCATATTTAAACTCTACCTAGTGCAGAAGCCGCTATTTTTTTTGTTCAGACTGCAATAACTTCTTCATGCTAACTCAGAATTGGGCGAAACTTCGACCGATTAACTCCCACCTAAATTACGGACTATATGGAACACTCGGATACTTCATATCGTTGACGCACACTGTATTTCTCCATGGAGACTAACAGTTGTACTTAGAAAATAAAAGGCTACCATATCCCCATATTTGAACTCCGCCTAGTGCAGAAGCCGTTATTTTTTTGTTCAGACTGCAATAACTTCTTCATACTAACTCGGAATCAGGCGAGACTTCGACCGATTAACTCCCACCTAAATTACGGATAATATAGAACACTCGAATACTTCATATCGTTGACACACATTGTAGTTCTCCTTGGAGACTGACAGTTATACTTAGAAAATAACTAGCTACTACATCCCCATATTTGAATTTTGATGAAAATTAGAATTAAAATTTTGAATATTTAAATTTTGATTTTTATCGAAATTCAAAACGTAAAAATTGAAATTAGAATTAGTTTATATTTATTTGTTTTTTATTAGTCAAATCAAATTTAAATCTTTAAATAAGTTAAATGGATAACCCACTTATTAAATGGGTTTGTCATAAATGGATTGGGTCATAAATGGGTCAAAAAGAATGGGTCATAAATGGGTTGGGTCAAACTCGACCCAACCCATTTTGACCCAAACCCAACCCGTTTGACAGGTCTAGTGGAAATTGACGAAGGAATAGTAAGGAGTAATCAATAGGACATTGTCGCACCGTGGATGGACCAGTGCCAGCGAAATTCGGCACGACTACAGTGTAATTGATAATATCGTCCACTTTTCAAGATTAACACAACGAACTTTTGAACTTCTACACCCAAAGCCGAATACTATGGGAAGATGTAAAATGTTAACCATTTGAGATGCATTTGCAAGCTATTTACGTGATATGTATTTAGAGGATAATTTAATAAGAAGATCGTGAAGGATAATTTTATAAGATATACTAGGAATAGAGTTTAGCTTTTCTATATCATTGCTCAGACTAATCAAGTCAATATATAAACATCTTGGACAAGCGCTTACAAAATGCAAAAGGTCGGAAATACAAGAACAGGACCGGTTCTAGCCTAGCGCAAACAGGCATGGGCACTGAGCATCAAATTTTTAGGGGCATCATATATTTTCTTACCCGTTTTATATATTTGTTTGACCTTAAATGAAGTAAAACTTCAAGCTCAAATCTTTAGTATTATCCGTTTACTCCTCTCTGTCAAAATAGTAGTAATGAAAACAATAACATGCATAGGAAAAAAAAATTTAATAAAAATTGTTGATGGGGTGGAACTAGAAAATCAACGAATTTCACAATTTTAGTATAATCATCATTTCATCAATCACTATCTATTCTTCTTTGATAGTCAGAAACCATAAACCTAAATCACTATTTTATTGAATACTTTTATTTTCTCAATGAGATTTGATTTGCTTTTTGTTTCAGTAAATTTTCATTTAAGATTATGTATATTGAAAATAATTATTATTGATTAACATGCGTTGTTGAATTTGGGGTTAAATTTTTTGATGAACGGTGTAATTGGCATTTTTTCTCATTAAGATTTTAGAGAAATAATTGATTTTAACAGTAAACTAATAGAAATTTTAAAAGTTAATTTTGTAAAAAGAAACTATGATATTTATTCATGTTTATAGTTTTCTTGTGTCATAGCAAATGTAAATCTTTCATGCAAACAAACTATAATTTTACTCCATTTATATCTAAAAATGTTTAACAGATTTACATTTTTTTATTGTTAATAAATATCTTTGTTTCGTAGAAACATATTTCCAAACTAAAATTTAAAGTTAGGCAAAAGCAAAAGTCAAATTAAAACCGAGCCTTGTTAGACATCGTGATGTTTTCGAGGAAACATCCTTGGAGAAGTTTTAGTAGGAAAAAAAATGGAATGAAAAAGATAGCCAAATCACTAAAGAGGTCACTTAACAAATATAAATTTGATTATTGTTAAAAAAACTGCATCAAATTTGTGAACTTTGAATCTTAGTCTTTTTTTCTATGTTAGTTCATAAAGGTATTAAGTACTGGTTTACATATATATAAACTATATAACAATTAATCTAGTATTAATTTTAAGTGGTTACATTCACTTTGTTATATTAAGTTCCTAAAAAAATTGCGATTCTTATAAATAGGAGTTTTATTCACAAGTTTTTGATCGAACTTATGCCATATAAGGCATCACTTAGAAAATTGCACTGGACATCATAATTCTCCGAAACGACTTTGTATAAGAATACACCGGTTTCAGATTTAAATGAATTTTATTGTAGTTATCTAACAAATATCCACTAACTAGATCAGCACCACCGTCCCAGTCTTAGACCTTTCGACTTTGATGCAAGAGGTCACAGGTTCAAAATTTGTATAACGTGATTTGAAACGCTGGACATATATTGATATGTAATATGTTGTGTACTACCGATGCTCAGTACTAATATACTACCATCTAAGTACCCAAATTCAAAAAAAAATCATCCACTAACTACATGAAAATTCAAAGAAGATGACTATGAACAATAGCTTGGACAAAGAGAAAGTTTCATAGGTAGGTATTAATATCTTTCGGCTAAAAATATACATAAAGAGACGAGGATAAACTCAGTAAATAATAAATCTCACTTGAACTGCAGATATTTGAGTTGAATCCCCAGAACATGAAATATACTTTTGGTTCTTGCAAATTCTATGATACATAATAAATATGCATTTTTAATAGTCATGCCCGCACCTTGCAAATTCATGAGTGTTCTAAAGAGCTCGAATCTCTCATATAAGGCAACCCACATTTAAACCCAAGTAGATGAGTCCATTAAGCATGTAAAACACTATAGATTAGGTAAGGACTCATTAAGACCAAAAGGCTCAACCTCAAACCAATTAACAAAATCAATTAAGTGCGTCTCAATAGCACCATCGATAATGGCTATGTATCATGTAAGAGCAACAAGGCATAACTTCTAATAAAACAATGATATTCATCAAGTGCATCTAAAAAGTACCACCAATGCTGGTTATGGGTTAGACAAGAGCAAAAAGGCTCAAACCAAGATAAATCAATAAAACCCAGCAAATGCATCCAAAAGCACCACCAAAACTGGTTTTGTATTATACAAGAGCAGAAAAACTCAACCTTGAATCAAATAGTAGAATCGATTAATTACGTCTTAAAAAGCATTGCCAAAACTGAATATGAATTCGATATCGGATGGTTGTGATTGGCTTCCTATTGATGGCTTACCTCAAAGTTTAGGCTCGTTGTGCTTCTTTTGATTTGCATCATTTCATCTGCTTTGACTATTTATATTTGTGTGATTGGAATGGTCGTTGTGTTTCTTGTATTTCAATGGACGTTAAATCTTGCTTTGCTTGCATCATTAACCTTTTATCCTCTATGTACTATTATCCATTCTAGTCTTTAGGTTAGGGATGGTTCTTTTTTTTTTCTTTTTACGGAGTTATTTTTGCTATCTACCAGACTTGTTGGCAGCTCCCTATAAATTACATGATTGTTTTCTTCCTTTGGAGGACCACTCATTTTACTTAAAGAAGAATTCGATAAGGGCATAAACTCAATGTAAAGGTCCGCAAATCCGTACCTCTTTGAGTCGACAATATTTCACATCAGCTCAACTCAAATTGGACGGAAATACGAATCTTTAGGGTAAAGAAGAAAAGATAGAAGAAGAAATAGAAACAACAACATAGAATCCCACAATCACAGCAGAACAAAATATAATATATAATAATAGATCTTATACAAAAGAATCTGTAACTGTTTATACTTACAATCATTAGAGCACAACAATCAATACATCAAACTGGACAATTATAATAACCTGTCATCACACAGCGGAAATAAACAAGTATGTGATATACGTCAGAAATCCTCCAGCTCGTCTCCTGAGCTACATAGCGTCCTAATCTGAATCTGTAATACTCGGTCTGACCCGAGTATTATAATAAAATAACACCCGAGTCAGTCTGGAAAACCAGCGTGAGAAAAACACACTCAATTTGAATTATTAGAGTAATCAAATCCTTTGAAAAACAAAGGTATCTCGTAAGACCGCGTCACACATAAACACAACGGGTTTTTACCTTACGATAACAAAAACACTTTATAAAAAATCCAGTGATATTATAATAGTGTCTAAATACAAGTACTTATTCAAATAGCTGAAATTGTTACATTAATCAAATTCCAGCATACTAGGCTCTACAAACAAAACCGTAAGCTCGTATTGGAGAATGGATTCCAACGAACGACTGGGCCACTGGGGTACCGCCCGTCATAGTACACCTCTAGAACCATGTACCGAGGACCACGCCGGGATCCCCTGCTACACAAGATCGGCCTACCCCTAACCTGGATAGACCGAATATGTTATCACCCCGCGTGTTCCCACCCTTACCATCGAGCGCTTCTTCTTTCGTGTGTACCCGTATATAAGATAAATAGGATTTTCAAGGACATCTAGAAAGGTGAGAACATACCATACTTGGGTGCGACAAACTTAGTCTGGCTGCATTTCCCGTGTTTTAGTCATTCCCGGTTGATGAGGTTCGAGACTAAGTGTTACCTTTCAAGAACAGTTTCACTTAGAATGCTCATCGTCCTCCAATGACAATGTTCTGATAGCATTCATCCATACAAGTTATCATGGGTCTGGAAAAACCGAATCACCGGCTTCATCATCTTCACAGTATTCATTCGTAACGTTCAAACCAGATCGAAGTGGTTTTCGGATAATCAAATCTGATCCCGGTCTTTTCAAAACGATTAACGAAATTGGCCAATATTGATAGTCGGTTATTTAACTATCAATAAAACATCCATAAGCAAACACTAGGCTCAATTTTATATATCTCCAAAATATTTATTCCAAAACATCTTCACCAAGATATATATATATATATATATATATATATATATATATATATATATTCAATCTCTTTCAATGTTTCTGTATTTGAAAACAATTTCAACACTTGTATCCATAACAGGATATTTCACCATTTCAATACTTGGAAATATTTTTCACTAAAATGTTCCAAAAACCACCCTTCAATACTTAGGAAAATATTTATACATATAATCTCCCAAAAATCATTTTAATATTTAACTTGGAAATATTTGACACTTATCTCATAAGTCTTCGGAATTTTTAATAAAATTCTTCTTACGATTTCCAAATCGATTATACTTATTTATAATCCCAATCAACCATTTATAACTTCATTAAATGAATTCAAGTTCTTTCCGAAGTTATCGCATCCAACATTGGAAATTTTCTTAAATTTCTAACATTCCATTTATAGGATTTTTCTTATAGGACCTCATCTTTAAAATAAACCTATTTGCATATCTCGAGAGAATTTTATAAATAATTTTTCAATCATTTCAAACTATATATATATAATTGCATTTTTAAAGAATAGTATTTTATTTTATTTTAAAAAAAATATGTTTTAAATTATTTTTTTTCCTTTTTAAAATATTAAACATTTTTAGTAAACCATCAATAACTCATTTAAAATAAAACAAATCAATTTACAAAGCTGATTATAAAAATTAAAATTTTATTTCAATAAATATTAAATATTTAAAAATCCATTTCCCGGAGTATTCCAATACTAACTAGTTTAAAATTTCATAGTTTAAATAACAAAGTTTCTCTTTGGAAAAAAAACATACTTAACCTCTTAAAAATAAAAATTTATTTTAAAATCTCAATAACCAATTTAATTTATAAATTCCTCTCGATTTCCATCACATCACCTCCCTTCCAAATTCCTTAACCATTTTCCATATTCTAATATAAATTCACCTATGAACTTTATATTCCCAATTTATCATCCTGATATCGACTTCCCTTATTTATAAACATCGTTTATAAATTTAATAACTCCTTTAAATTTCTTTTGTCCATATAAACGATCTTATTTATAAAATTCCATTTCTTTATAATCTGATTTATAATTTCCAATGCATTTTTAATATTGACTTTAACTCCTTTTTATATTTCCGGAATACCATTTATAAATTATCTTATATAATGCATTTTTTAAAAAATCTCCATATACAAATTCGCAATAGTTAAGTATAACTAAACTCAAATATTTTTTTTTTCAAATTCAATTTCTGTAAAATAACTCCAATTCCATTATATATTAAATCCCATAAATTTTAAAAATTATTTATAGTATTTGAATTATCAAAATTCAGGCCAGTGCTATAATAGCATCCAACAATTCCAATCACTACAATAATCTAAAATAGGTTATTCTACATAGATCATAGATCACTATATATGAAAAATAAACGATAAATTTTTATTTTTTTGTGGAACGAGATTTGAACTAAATGGGATGGAAGGGGATTACACGATTTAACGAGTAGGATGGCGGCTCAAGTGATAGGTAGGGTGGCGTGTTGGAGAAGGTATAAGAAACGTGTACATTTCAATTTGGGGATGACACCCCTGACTTGAATATATATATATATATATATATTATTGAAAGCATCTCGTTTTGGGTAACTAGAAATTTATAACCCTATCGAGGCGTATCGCTAGGCATTTATAATGTTATACCCCTATTCCGAACGCAATGGAAAAGGTTTCGAGTCCTAATTCGATCGTATGGAGAAGATAGCTTTTTGGATCCAATTATTATATTGAATTTCGATATATATTTTAACGCGTTTATATCTCGTACGGCTAAACGATAACTCCAAAAGCTATGAAACTTGAAATCCGATAATAATGCACTATTACGCATCCAATGGAACTGGCTTCGTCGAAATCCGAGATTGTGTCTCGGAAGGCTATTTATATATGTTAATTTAAATGATATATTTTTAAAACTGAACAAACCACATTTAAATTCAAATTTAAAACTTCAATTATCTTCATTATTATTAATATAAATTTTAAAAGCCTTTAAATTATTTTTATCGAGCTTAAAGTTCAAGATACAATAATTTAACCAATATTCGATTTATTAAAATCAATAATTAAGTTATCCAATAAATCACTATATTTAAATTCTGAATTTATTTTATAAACAACCCTAAATTTCCGTATTCAAAGTCAATCTATAAATTCAAATTCAATATTCAAAACCATTTAAATATTCCAAATCAAACGTCGAAAAATCCGGGTCGTTACATTCCTCCCCCTTAAAAGAATTTCGTCCCCGAAATTGCTAAGGCAGGAAAATGCTCCAAACCCATTAATTTATCCAAAAACCCACTTAGTGAAAATTCGATATTCACTTTTCTAATCTTTTACCTCCATTCAAAACAATTAGTTTTCCAACCTGAACCAAAATCCTTTATTTTGATTATAAATTCGAAATCGATTTCCGTTAACAAAAATTTTCCAAAAAGTTTCAAAAAATTTCTAACACTCTAAATTTTCGAAATTTTTTGGCAGAATCTCCCTTGTACGGAGGACCTTTTGTAATATGACAAGTGATATAAATATATATACATCGACCCACATGGTCGAAAAACAAAATATATAGCAATATTCTATATTTTATTTAATCCGAAAACGTACCTTATTTTCGCATTTTAAGCAAGCGGCTTATTTATTTTGCAATTAGCGCAACCAAAGTCTAGCCAAACGGCCTCCAGGTAACTGTACTTACTCAATTTAAACACGTAGGTACCAAAACATGAAGTTCCAATAACATCTCACTTATTTAAATGGTTTAAACACACATGTTTCATTAGCAATGCATATTAGACAATTATCTATAAGCAATTTATAAGGTTTCGATACCATTTTAATTGCTTTTAACCAATCCATATACTATTTCATTCAATTCGAATGATTTACAGCTCACTTTACATGCATCCAATTCACTTTTATTTCAAACAAACCCATATTCATTCCAAATTGATTAAAAATCAATTTATTCCCTTCTACTAATTCATAGAATTTTATTTACTTCCGTTTACGTCAAACGACAAATTTTTCTATGCAAATTCAGCAATATTCGCTTAACAAAACATCCACTTTAGTTTATAACTATTTTAAAGTGATTTCAAATCAATTTATATTTATCTCCATTCCATTTAAAATCTATTTATGATCAATTTAGTTACATTCCATTCATATCTATTTTCATTACATCCAAATCTATTTTATTTACCTCAGATTCATTTCATGTTATTATATCAAATAACCATTTCACAATTTATTTAAGCCGAGCCTCCATTCAAATATTTACTTAAGTTAATTTATTTACTTCAATCATTTCAATCAAACAACTTAAGTTCATTTCCATTGGCAAACAATTCCCTTTCAACCTAATTTGATTCTATTTCAATCAAATCCATTTCATTTACTAATTAACTCAATTAGTTCATCCACTCAATTCACTTCAAACCCCTAATTTCCATATACAAATTCATTTAATTAATATTCAAGTCAATATTCAATTTATTTACACTTAAATTGAATCCATTTATACTCAAACTATTTCTATTTCAATCCAACATTTCAATTTTTAATTCACTTATAATCTAAGTAGAATTTTTAATTCACTTATATTCAATTTTAGTTACAACTCAAGTTTACTCCATTTATACTTTTTCGTACAGTTTAAGCTAACACTAAACCACACATGTCCAACCCAAATTGAACGGAAAGACAGATAGTTAAGAAAAAGAAAGAAGAAAGAAGACAAGAAGAAAGTAACAACATAGAATCTCACAGCGGAACGAATAATCTATAATATACAATCAACCTTTACACAAATATAAAACTGTAATATATGTATATACAAACATCAATCAGGGTTTACTAACCTATTTCAGCTCGAACGGTTATAACAACATGCCCTAACAATTGCTGAATAATATACAACAATGTATGCAACGGAAATATAACCATCTACGTGAATACGTCTCTAGGCCTCCAGCTTCTCTCCTGAAGCTCTAAAATATCCAACTAAACCTAGAAATATGCTCGGTCTGACCCCGAGCATTATAGGAAAACAACGTCCGGGTCAGTCTGGTAAAACCAGCGTGAGAAACACAATCAAATGGAATTTTAAAGTTTAAATAACTTCTCAAAACAAGGGTATCTCGTAAGACCACGCTGCACATAAACACGGACGGGTTTTTTACCTTACGATAACCAAAACCTTCTATATCATAAATCTGGTGATATTATAATAATGACTAAAGGCGAAAATAATAATAATCAAGTAGTTGTGACGCTCGTGAGTGTACATCACAACAATACTAGATATATAATCGAAAATCGATAAGGCACGTTCGCTAATTGTGTAGGATTTGCATGGAGGTGCCCTCAGTACTTCGAGGAACGGTCCTCTTGCAACAGGATCAGAGATATCATGCGAAGCAGCATGCATCCCTACTGATGTACCATAGGAAAAACATAGCTGGTCTCGCTAAGACCGAGTGCATCGCCCCATGCATGCATAACAACCATAGGTAACGTCTATGTGGAGCCAATTACACCCAATGGGTTTGCCAACCCTACTGGCATGCCTCATATCTCTAGTTTTAGTCATTCCCGCTGATGAGGCTACGTCCGGCATTCCAGCTTACGCACCGCCACCAAATAGATCACGGAATCCCACATGGATTCAAATACCCCCAATGGGTCTCGGAATCACACATAGATTCACACATCTTAATTAGATCTTGGAATTCACGCCTGGATTCCCATACCCCGACGGGTCACGGAATCACACATGGATCCCAACATCTCAATATATCACGAAACTACTCCATAAAACCGTATATGGTTTTCGAAGTGGTCACGAGTTTAAGTCATCTCTTACGAGTACACTCTTCCGTTTCCCGGGTGCTCCACAAAACCAAACGCCGATTTCTGGAATGCTCAATGCCGGTTCTTTAGTGAATAATCAGATAGCACATAAGAGCAGGGATCACCCTCTAACCGTTTAAGTGGACGGATCTCCTTATCATTTGTCCTAAAAGAACGAAACGAGTTTATACGTATAGTATAACACTACTGATGGTAATTGTACCATATAATTCATATGTTTCCCCTAGATATTTCCAGAGTTAAAATATTTCGGTGTTAAGTAGGGAATATTTCTCTACCACCAAAATTAAGAAGGATTACATATTTAGGCCAAGATTTGATAGTCGGTTATTTAACTATCAAATGAACAAACATTCAAACAGAATTTACATTTCCCATTGAAATCGTCAAGCCTCTTTAAATAAATCTTTTATTAATTTAAATTCACATTTCATATACTTGGAAATCACTTCCATATACTTATCTCAACGGGATAAGTATATTCACAAACCACTATATTTCCGATACTTAGAAAATATAACCATATACTTATCTCAATGGTATAAGTATATTCACAAACCACTATATTTTTGATACTTAGAACTTGAAAACCCTAAAAAATAGATTTTAGAAAGTATCGTTCAATTTCGATCATGGATCGCAGTTTACTCAATGGTTACGTCGCAATCCCAGCGAATCCATAGTAAAATGTAGGCAATCTTTGCCCTTCGAATTACGCCATGAAAATCAACCGTTTTTTTTCAAATTCCATTATCTTATAAATATTTCCAACTCTATTTATAATGCTTTTCCATAAATCTCCAATCTATTTATAAACCCACTTTGTAAATCTCAAAACTCCGTTTATAAAACTTTTCCTTTTCAAATCCTTAAAACTCATTTATAAATTCTTTTATAAATATCCAGAACCATTTATAAAACTCTTCCCATATTTAACAAACCTCTTTAATAAACTCCTTGAGTCAACAAGGTTCCCATGGTAAACCATACATTATTTAAAATAACTTAAAATAATAAGTTATTATTTAAACACCCTTCTTTCTCATTTAAAATAATAACTTAAAATCTCATTAATAATATGTTAAATTAATTTTAAATGTTATTGTTATAATGATAAGTTAACTTCAAAACAATATTAGGATAATGTTTAATTAACTTTAAAACGTTATTAAAATAATAATTTATTAATTTTAAACTAATACTAATATGATAATTAATTGACCTATAAATTGGAACAAAGTGAAAAAAGCATTAGCGACCTTCCTTGTTTCATGGCAGCCTCTCTCCCCTGTCACATCCCCACCATTCCTTCATCGTACCTCAATCCTACCTCGAGCCATGCTCCCATCAGCCCATCGCCATCCCAACTCCCTCCCTCCCCACCTAGGCCTCCTGACCCCACCTCGGACCATTCGACTGCCACGTTCTTGACCCCCAACCCCTCAGCAGCTCCCTCCTCGTCTACCCCATCCCAACCAGTCTGGACTTCTTTGTTCAAGCAAAAACCCAGGAATGCTGGGAAGTACACGCCGGTTGAGATGAAGCCTACTTACTCTGACGGTGCCTTAGACCTTCCGGCTGGCATAGTTGATGCAGGATCCCAAATCTGGAGTGAGTATCTCGTGGGTTTCTTTTTAGACACGCCGTTGTCCTTTACTTCAGTGGTGCAAAAACTCAAGCAGGTTTGGAAACTTAAAGGATCTGTGAAGATCAAATCTGATGGTGTCATCTTTCTTTTCCTGCTTTCTTGCGAAGAAGACAAGCTAAGTATTTTAAATGGGGATCCAATTATTATGAAGAACAAACTCTTTATTGTCAAGCCTTATGATTCCAAAATTAGTAACGTATGTGGTTCCGTTCACTCTGTTCCAGTATGGGTTCTGTTCCACAACATCCCCCTGTTTGCCTGGACTCATGTTGGCATCAACTGGCTTTCGAGTAGGTTAGGAAAACTACTGTGTATGGACTCGATGACTGAAAGCCTTGAGAGACTCCAATTTGCTAAATGTTTAATTGAAATACGTCCAGACAACGTTTTAGTAGATGAGTTTCTAGTAAAGCTTGTTGATGGTGGAACCCAAAAAATCAAAGTTACTTACATGTGGAAACCTTTAATCTGTACAAATTGTGTTTCTTTTGGACACTCTAATGAGAAGTGTGAAATGCAAGTGCCTCCTGACCCTCACACAACCCATATGAACCATAGCAAGCATGACAGAAATGTAGTTAAAGTCCCAGTGAAGCATAAAGAAGTGTATACGGAAAAGGCGCCTTTAAGGTGGCATAAAGTAGGTAGATTTAACGGTAGAAAAACGCATGTTCCTCCTACTTTCTCTGCTAACCCCGTAGTGGTTACTGTTAGAAGTCCATTTAAGGCTTCTAACATGGTTGGAGCCTCTAAAGCTATGGAAGGTGTCGATGAAGATGTTTTCTTGGAAACCAGTAAGGAAAAACAAAAGAAGGAGGTCATCACAACTGGAATAGAAAGAATAGAAAGCAGTTTAGAACAAAATGATAAGTCCATAACTCAAAAGCCAAAAGAAAACGCACGTGCAGAGGAGCTCATGATCATAACTCATAATAAATTTGACATTTTGAACGACCATGGTACTGTGGAAACTGAAGAAATAATGCAAGTTGTTCCACTTAAGGAAATTGCAGCAAAAAGTTTGTGTTCATCGCAAATAGCAGTAGCAAATTCATTAAACAATCTGGGTAATGTTAATAATCATGAAGAGTACGATTCCAACGCTATGCATCTACATGAATCCGCTGAGTTCGGTCCAATCCCAAACCAGCTTTCAAGTATCACTGATGCTTCCAACTCATCTTCCAGTGTCATTAACACCATCCCCCTTCCTACCCCACCTGCCTCAAGCTTTAAATCTAACTGTCCTACTTATCTTGTCTCCCCTTCCACTTCTAGCGAAAATCAAATAACCATGCAAACTTCCCCATGCAAATCACATTTCAATGTCACTTCTCTCCCTAACTCAGCTCTCCATCTCAACGCCTCAGACACGTCATCTCCCTTAGCCTCTGAAGCCAAATCTCTCACGCAAGATTGTGTGCACGTGCACACGAAAAACCCTATCTCTGCTGACACAGCTCCTCTTGTCCTCTCGCAAGCTACCGATACATCTTCCACTTCAGTCCCTCACCTCTCTGTGATTGAAGTTCCTCAAACCAACGCGATTGTTAACTCTCATCAAATCCCTTCCCCTTCTGGTGGGTCATCCTCCATCGCCGTGTTACTGCAGGCTGTGCACGCTGTGCCTGACAAGGATAACCCCTACAGTCATATCTTCCCTCCCAAAGCCTTCATCCCATTGCCTGATTCCTCCTCCTCTATTCTTGGCCCCCCACCATCCTCATCCAACTCTGTCCCTACTGTCAACAACATGAATTCCCCCCTATCTGCGCCCATCCCCGACTTTATGAAAACCTCTGGTGCCCTGACAAGGCAAATGAAGAAAGCTTTAATAGAATCCCTTGAGTTTACTCAATGACACACAATATATGCGTTTGGAACATCCGTGGAGCTCATGATGACTCTAAAATCCATCTTTGTAAAGAATTGATCACTCAACATGACCTGAGTATTCTAGCAATCCTTGAAACCAAACTGAACTCTGCTCTTTCTCGTAGAGCAGCCAACCTAATTATGCCAAACTGGAAGATAGTTCACAACCTCGAACAAGCTCCTTTTGGTCGCATCTTAATAATCTTTGATCCGGCTGTCCACCTCCTAACCCCCATCGTCTCCTCTACTCAATTCATCCACTGCCATAGCAAATTCATCCCCAGTAACACCTCATGCTACCTAACCTTTGTTTACGCTGAGAACGCGGCTAACTCCAGGGCCCCCTTCCTTGCAACCCTGCCTAGTTTAAGACAGAATACCCATCCTTGGGTGGTATGTGGCGACTTTAACTGCTCCCTTAGCCTACTGGATAGAACTGGCGGCTCTCCCTTGTCCCTTGCTGAAATTAAACCTCTCAATGATGCTATCGAAGATGCTGAATTGATTGAAACTAAAGTCTCTGGCGCTAGATACACTTGGAACAACAAGAGAAGACATGGTGTTAGAACTTATTGTAAAATCGACTACGCATTCTCAAATCATGTTGCTTTGACTGCCTGGCCTGCCATATTTAACCACATCCCCAATCCTTCCCTGTCCGATCACTCGCCCCAAATCATCCACATGGGTGGCGCTGTCATGAGAGGAAGTCCTCATTTTAAATTTTTTAACTCTTGGACTAAAGAACATGATTTTTTTGATATAGTGCGCAAAGTTTGGTCCTCTCCTAACTTTGGTAACCCTATGCTTGTTTTACAGAAAAAACTCAGGGCTACGAAAGAGGCTTTGAGAGCATGGGCCAAATCGAGATTTGGGGATGGCAGCAAGCAATCGACCATTTGGAAACATAAACTTCTGAAGATTCAAACAGAAATGCAACAGGATCCCAACAACGTTAGCTTGGCTTCTCTTGAAACTACCACAGCAAAGCAATATCAGCTGGAACTTCAGAAAGAGCTGGCCATGATCAAGCAAAAGACGCGCTCTCGATGGAATGAGGAAGGCGATCTAAACACTGCTTATTTCCACGCAACTCTTAAAGCGAAACACAATCGTGAGAACATCCATAGAATTGTGGACTTGAATGGTAAAGAACAAACGAACAGAACTGACATCGACAAAGCGTTCATTGATTTTTTTGCTCAACTCCTTGGTAACGATGGAAGTTTCAGCCCTCGTATTGATGATATAGACCCCCTGATCCTTCCGAAGCTCAATCAACATGACCATGCATATCTTTGCAATACAGTTACTGAAACTGAAATTAAGGATGCCATGTTTTCTCTTAACTCATTCTCTTGCAGTGGTCCGGATGGCCTCAACGCCTTTTTCTACACGTCTACCTGGAGCATTGTAGGTCGAGATGTGTGCCGAGCAATTAAATCAGTCTTCAAGAACTCAAGGATTATGGACACATACAACAACACTAATATTGCTCTCATTCCAAAATCTCCCACTGCCGAGACTGTTGCTGATTTCAGGCCGATCTCCTGTTGCAACGCGATATATAAGTGTATTTCGAAGATTATAGCATCTCGCCTGAAGGCGGTTCTCCCCAACATCATTTCTCAGAATCAATCCGCTTTCCTCCCGGGCAGAAACATATTAGACAATGTCTTACTATCTCACGAACTCCTCAGAGGGTATGGGTGTAAAAACAAGTCCCCTAGAGCGATGATGAAATTTGATATCAGTAAAGCTTTTGATTCTTTACAGTGGGATTCGCTGGTCAGAATTCTTGGTTACATGAACTTTCCGGCCCATTTTATTGCCTGGATATATACTTGCATATCTACGGTTAACTACTCCATCGTCATAAATGGTTCAGCGAAAGGATTTTTCAAAGGAAAGCAAGGCGTTCGTCAGGGCGACCCGATGTCCGCATATCTTTTCATTACAGTTATGGAACTACTAACCCGCATGCTCGACAACTTAGTTACCAATGGATTGTTCCAACTTCACCCAAGATGTAGAAATCCACGCATAACCTCCCTCATGTTTGCCGACGATCTCGTTGTCTTTTGCAAACCCGATCCTATTTCCATTCACTCCATTATGCATGCCTTGGAAGCTTTCTACAGACAAACTGGTTTGAAAATTAACCTGGTCAAATCCGAGATTATGCTAGCTGGCCTTAATGACGAGCAAACTCTCTCCATTCTCAACTCCACGGGATTGCAGCCCAACGTTAACATGGCAACCTATCTTGGAATCCCTCTCGCAACTTCCAGGATCTCTTCCAGACAATGTTCCCCTCTATTTGCTAAAATCATGTCTAAACTGGAGTGTTGGACCTCCAGATCTCTGAGTCAAGCGGGCCGTGTTACCTTAGTCAAATCGGTTATTTTCGCAATGCAGGTCTATTGGGCTAAGACCTTCATTCTTCCTCTAAAACTAATCAATATGATCAGAACTGCTGCCATGAGATTCATATGGAAAGGATCCATTCACGGGAGGTTCACCACCCCGATATCATTCAAGCTTATTGAGAGACCCCTTCGTAAAGGTGGTCTAGGAATCTATAATATTGCAGTCTGGAATAAGGTAGCTCTAATTAAACACTTTGATAACTTCTTAAACAAGCGAAACAGTCTCTGGGTCCTCTGGTCAGAATATAACGTTATTAAAAGAAGGGATTTCTGGAGTATGCAACCCCCTCAAAACATAAGTTGGACTTGGAGATCAATCTTTAAGTTGCGTAATTGTATCATCCCCTACGTCCAATGCGGCATAACAAGCAGTGTCCAATTCTGGAACGATCCTTGGCTTGAACACGGTTGCATCCTTCGCACGAAGCTTACGTATAGTGACATCATCCAATCTGGCATTCTCCCAGATTCCAAGGTCATGGACGTGTTTAGCAATGGTCATTTTACGCTCCCTAACACCTCGAATCAGGCTGTTCGTTGCATATGGAACCAGATCATAGCCTCTGAGGTCCCTCTATCCCGCAACCACAACGTTCACTGGAAAGGTATAGGTAATGTTTTCAAAAACAAGCCCATGTACATGTTCATGAATGGGCATGACAATCTGGTTGATTGTAAATGGCACAAAAGAGTTTGGTTCAGGGATAACAATGCTAGAGAAAATCTCCTATTCTGGAAAGTAATCAATAATGCTTTGCACACACGTGTTAAGCTGTTTACCCGAGGTATGGACGTGCCAATTCACTGCACTTTCTGTAGCTCTGAACCTGAAACTAGAGACCATATATTCTTCGAGTGCTCTTTCATCTTATGGATGTGGTCTAAGTTATTACAAAGGTTAGGTTACTCGGATGATCAGCTGTGGTGTGGGAATATTTGGAATGCTCTTCTCAAAATCTCAGACATGAACGTTAGAAGGAATAGGTTTCTCTTCTTTGTTTTAAAGAAATTCCTAACTATTCTCTGGAATGAAAGAAACCATCGTATATTTCAGCCAGAGAGTGTCCGGAATGAAGAACTAATCTTCTGTCATCTCTTCTCCAATTTGAAAGCGGGGTTGAGCTCTGCGAAGTATGCTATCGACCCGGGGATACTAGCTGCTTTTTGATCGGTGGGCAGTCCTGTTACTGCTCTATTTGTTTGCTGTTTTGTGTTTTTTTTCCTTTTCTTTTTTCTCTCTTGTCCTGTATTGGTGCACTATGTTGCCTCTGTCGTTTGCTTTGTTCCTCGCTCGTGTGTGTGGCATGTCCTTTTTCTTCTTGTATGTTTTCTCTACAGTGCATTAATAAAGTGGTAGGGGTCCACTCAACCCCGTCGGCTATGCCAAAAAAAAAAATAATAATTGACCTATAAATTTAATTAAATAACTTAATTAAAAATTTAAGTATTTTTAAATCATTTTTAAAAAAGCAATTAAATTAAAGTTAAAAACATTTTTAAAACAATAACTAAATAACTTTAAAATAATAATTAAACATTCTTAAATAACGTTTAAGAAATAACTTTTAAGAACCATATTAATAAAATAATTAACTTTGAATTATTATTAAAACAATTATAAATTATCTTTAAAATATTATTAATGAATAATTATCCCTTTTTAAAATCTTATTACTAAATAAAAATTCTTAAATAGATTTCAAATTACAATTTAACTTTTAAAATTTTGAAGGAGGCTTAACAATTACCCCGGTACTTATACAAGCTACCATATCATTCAATCTAACTTTTCAAGTTAATAACTGATATTCACATAATCAACGACTAAATAAATAATTTAACCATCATTGGTTAACGTATTACTTATCCGGAGTGGCATATCAATTTACGACATACAATCAAATGTCCAAATCTATAGAATAGTAGAACGGGGATTTATTCTGCTAATTAATTGCCAAAATAATTTAATTAGTGGAACGGTGTTTTATTCCATTAAACCAATGTCCAATTACCATATTCGATCTAGTTTAACTCAACAGTAATTTATTTGGCCAAACAAACATCAATATCTAAGGTATATAAATTTAAACGTCGTTATTATTTAAAATAACGTGATTTAAATTCTATCTGTATTAATATGTCACAAATTTATACTTGTCCAAAGCTATCAATAATTTACACTAAAATGTTGTACTCGTCCATACGAGTACAACGCAAAAGTCCGTATGTAGATCGGATTTAAAATGGTCACATTATAGCATTTTAAAGTTTTACACATAATAATATAATTAAATTAAACAAGAATTTCTCATCTTCAAGCTAAATGGGTCGAGCCCAACCATCCTAACCCAAACCCGCGTCCAACCACTAATATCCTTTCTTCCCCAAACTGATGCTCACCCCCCCATACGCAACTCCAGGAAAACAAAAGAAACGACATGCACATAGTCGTGCACGCGTGCATGTGCACTCGTACCCCGAGCCACCAGCCGCCTCGCCTACAGTCTCACCAGCTCCGCCTGATCACGCACACCTCCTTCGACCTTCCACCTTCCTCTCCGGCCAACAAGATCGAAACCCAACCGATTGCCCCTAAAATTCGACGAACCTCCAGATTGAAAATCCACCCCCATGTCCACCTCAATCAACGTTAGCCTCTCATTCCACCGTCATTAGCTCCGCCACCCTCAACTCTACCTCAATGTGAAATCTGGTCCACGCCGATGCTTCCCATCGCCATCACCACGTCGATAACCGAGCGTAACCTAAATAACCATAAAAACCCTAAATCGATCAACCCATGACAATACTAAGCTCAAATCAAAAATCGGCCACGATCATGACCTCCGCCTCGTCCCCAAGCTCCTCCCCGACATCTCCGATCATCCCCTCGACCAACGGTTCGCCAGAAATTATTTTTCGAAAGAAAATCGATCATCTCTTCCTCCACTACAGGAAATGTAATGAAATTCAATTTTCATTGCTTAGGGATGGGAAAGTAGGGGAAAGTAATTCAAATTTGGTAATAATTTTATTGGTTTTTGCCTTTTACATTCTTATTTAATCAATGTACAACATCCATATTTACTTTACATCTTAGCAAAATACATGATGTTTATACACCTGATAATAAGGGAATTGCATAACCTTTTACACATCTACACTTACCTTAGTACTAAGGACAAATGGAACACAGGGAACACACAACTATGCATTTTTGTGCCAAGAAATAATGTGGATTCATGTCTCAGAGAATAAAATTCACATGATAACACTCCATTTTTCTCAAGTGATGTTATAAGGGCGTCTGGTAAGCGACGATTGAAGAATTCATCTGATTATAGCTTGCAAGTAGGTAGTGTTGTAGGTCATATGTCTTCTATACAGAAAGAAATAAAAGAAGCAGAGCAAGCAAAATGTGATGACCGCCCTACACCTCTGGTACCCTATATACTAGAAAAGAGCACTACGGGGGTACCCGACCAATGCAGAACGATAGATAAGGGTAAAAAGAAAGAAAAAAATCCAACACAGAGCCTGTAGAACATCTCACAGCACACAGATAAAATATAATATAATAATACAGATGTAAAAGAAGGCGAGACAGCGATATAATCAAATGAACCACTATGAGAAAAAACAAATCAGACGACAGATATGCTCCGTTGTCTGAATGAATACCTATCTGTCGTCTATTTCTGTGCCGTCTCATTACACATCAGACAACGGATATGCCTCATCGTCTGATATGCACTAACACATCAAAAGGAAAAAACCATACGTTGTCTGATGTTATAGTATCATTTCTGGAATTTTCTATTAGACAACATATAAATATTGATTGATATGCATACCAATTACAATTATATTATATATTTGAAGAATGAAATATATGAATCGCAATTTTATTTAAACAAACACTTTATTTCAAATTAAATTCACATACAAAACAACTTTCACTATACTTACACTTTCAAATACAATACAACTTTCACTATCACTCTCATATATACAAATTTTCACTACACTCTCACATATAACTTTTTTTACTAGCACTCACTCACACTCAGTCGAGTTTATTTTTGATGTTAATCTTGATTTGCTTGCTCCGTCTTGTGTCCAGCCATCTCCTATACCTGTTAAATAAAAAATGTAGTAAAATGGAAAAGGAAACAAACCTAAATTGCAAAAATAAAATTGAATTTGAGTATTGATATTGCCTCAGTTTATGGTATCTCCTCGAGCTCAACTCAAGTGCACAAGGAAATGCAACTTAAATCAGAAAACCAAACTAAAGGAAGCAACACGGTTCAAAATGGTGACAAGAACTGAAAAATATCAGTTATTAGGCGTGCACACATAATGTAAGTGATGCAAATGAACTGCAATCAAGTATCAATAGTATCAACTGCAATCAGTTCAAAACAGATTGCCAAACCATGGAGCATCAAAAGTATATGTGAGCAACACACATATACACATGTACAAAATACAAAAGATGCTAATATTTCACACATATATACATACATATGTATGTGTGTATATACATGGAAGCAACAAGCAAGAAGACTGCATATAGTAGTAACAAGCACACTCAGGTACCAAAATCAAAATGGTTTAGAAAAACAAGTTCAACTAGGCAATAATTCAAGATAGTGCACATAAACAAGCTCAGACGAAACAACAAGTGCCAAGGCACATAAAATGGTTCAGAAAAAACAAGTTCAACTCAAAATGGTTTAGAAAATCAAAATGGTTCAGAAAATGCACATTCAGGTGCCAGTGCACAGAGGAGCAGCTCACTTAGGTGTCAGCACACTCAAGGTTGTATACATGTATATATGTATCCATAACTTCAATAATGGAATATACATACATACATACATACATATATATATATGTATATGTATATGTACACATATGGTTCACAAATCTATACAAACATATGTATGCATGTATATATGGTGCAACTAACACAAGAAGACTGGAATATGGTGCGGCGAACACAAGTGCAGTGAATATGGTGTGGTAAACTCAAAATAAAACAACCAAGTGCATGCATGTACATGTGTATCAGATTTTCTCAAATCAGTTTCAGTTTTAGGCAATAATGCACTGGAACAAGATGGATATATGTATAGTTCAAACCATAAAGTAATGCACTGGAACAGTTTCATGCAACAAGTGCACATACAAGTAAATGTGAGCAACAAATGCATAAACAAGCATGTATATGTGAGCAACACACATATACACATATTTATATACATGTATGTCCAGTAGTTTAAATTGATTGCCACTATGAAGGGGGGTCGGGGGGGTGGCAAACCACCTAGGTGTGGGTGTGGGGGCAATGCCCCCACTGATGGCGGTCGACCAATAGAACAAGTGCACACATATATACATACATATGTATGTGTGTATACACATGGAAGTTCTATGTGATGAATTGATATAGTGAAATGCATGAAATCCCAAAACAGTTTAAGCATAGTGCATGTGTATATACATACATATAGAACCATAAGCACATATTCACACAACCAAGCATGGTGCAAACATATATGTATATACATGTATACATAACTAGCAACAAGCAAGAAGACACTTCAAGCATCAACTAGTTCAACAACTAGCAATAATGCAACAGACTAGCATCAACTAGTTCAACAGTGATGTTTTGATACAACGAACCATAAGCACACTGCTTCTACCACTTTAAGCATCAGCTAGTTCAAAAACAACAAGCACTAATGATACAACAGCAATGGAGCATCAAAAGAGATACAAACCAACAAAGTTATAAACCAACAGAGAGAAAAACTCATATATGTACAAACCAACAGAGATAATACAAATCGACAGAGATAAAAACTCCTAGAAGCACACAAATCATTGCAAAGATCAAGTCAGAATCAAAACCCAGCAATTCAAAAGAGATAAAACTCTAGGAAGAACACAAACCAACAATTCAAATCATAGTATATAATCAAAAATAAAGGAAATTGATTCCTATATATACCCATATTATCATTGGCAGAAAAAAATCAAGTCGAGTTCGAGCATAAAATTAAAAAGGGGCAAAACTATACACATACCAAATCGACAATAGTCTACGTAGAAGCAACCGAAAGCAAATCCAAGCAATTGAAACCAAATCCAAGCAACCGAAAGAAAATCCAAGCAATTGAAAGCAAATCCAAGCAATCGAAAGCAAATCCAAGCAACTGAAAGCAAATCCAAGTAATCGAACGCGACCACAAATATAGGAGATCATTTCCTATATAAACTCAAATCGTCACTGGCAAAAAGTGGAAGTCAAGAATGCTGCAAAAAAATTAAAAGAGGAAAAAATCATACTGAACAATCTACTTTTCTTTTAGCTAGGGTCGGCAGCAGATGATGGGTAGGGTCGGCAGCAGATGATGGGTAAGAGAAGGCAATAGCGAGGGCAGAGAGGAGGGAAAAGATTTTTTGGGCCGTCATTTTTTCCTTTTAGCTACGAATGAAATAAGAGAGGGAAATAAATGAAAAAACGCGAACACGAAATATCAAGTCAATTTTGAGAGAGGGAAACAAAATATTGATAAGGAGGAAAAACCAAATTTTTGATAATTTCAATCAGACAACAGATGAAATGTTATCTGAATGGCATTGATGAAATCTCAACAGAACAAAGATTTCACGGGCTATGACACACAGCGGATGGTTTTTCCATGTGTTGTGTGAAACGGTTGTAAATATTGGGATAACAGCAAATCTAGCTTATGTTGTGTGATGGTTGTTGTCTAATTCACTTTGTGGCATAGAGAACCATCGATAAGAATAGAGTGCATCGGTTCATAGACTATACAAAAACTGAAATAAAAAGTTTGCACATCCCATCACCAAAATAAAGTCTAAAACTATCTTTAATAATGCAAGTAAGGACATAGCTCCACAATACTGCATAACTGAATATAAGCAATAGTAAGCTCCAAGTATAGATATATGAAAGTGTAGCCTCCTGCTCGTACTCTGTACAGCTCCATGCGCTAGGCAGACTTGTTATCCCCAATCTACTCATTTAAGAGTACGCAGAGTAATAAGAAGCAAAGCATAAAACCCCGAGTCAGACAACAGTCTGGTCTGAACGATACATCATCTCAAAAATACTATAAAAACTGTATATAGTAAGTTTGGACACAGGTATGTAGAATCATACCTGACATGTCTCTGCATCCAAAGAGTTAGCACATAAAAATCGATATATGCCAATTTACTATCTAAGTCATATAAGTGTACTACAATCGAAGTACAATCCCAATGTCTAGGTATACAATTGAAAATACCTACATCGGGTGACACCCTAGTGTAACAACAACCATGGCAAACATAGTATCGATCAAACAATCCTCACCACCACTTGTGTGTGCAAAATACATGATAACTCTTACGGTACAATCTCAAATTAGGGACCCAATCATAATCCTGGCTTCATTAGTGCTCGAATCCATGCCACTCCGAAAGGCTAGGAACCAGGCCCTCAATCGCAAAGCCCAAGGTAATCTAGTATCGCAAGATCCGGACGCAATCGTAATCCAGGTGGGTGTCCCCACATACCCTTTCTTTATAAGCACACTAGAAGACTCTGAGTTATCAATGACCCCTTTTGAACGCATCTCCATAATGGAACTCAATCGTTATTCCATCTCGGCTATCTCCATAGTAGGACACCATCGCAAATCCCACTCGCAAGTCTCTATTGTTAGACTTGCCCTTATGGATCACCGCCACGATTCCCATTGTTAAGTCGTCATATTTGGAATGCCTCAAGATGCTTATTGCAAGTCATAGAGCCATCGTACTAAGTCCCGAAGTCATCACGTCATCGACCTTAAAGCACCACACCATTGCTTCACTAGTAGCTGCACGAAATCTAAGGTCATCTTGAGTCATCCCGGAGTCATCCACCCTTACTCCTCCTAAACTCGTCAGAACCCCTAAACCTTATCGCCATTTCCGAAGTCTATATCCAAAATCCATGTTCTACCCCACCGATCCATCCTATGACCGAGCCAACCTAAATGCAAGCCAGCACAGGCCTAGCCAAGCCAACTTCCATGGTCCGGCTTCCACCACCGAACCAAATTTTGTGTTCGATCACTGCTCCACCTTGCCACCGAACATACCACGTTAACCAGCCACTGAACCGCCACCCACTGTACAACCACCCATGCTCGGCCACCGAGCCGCTTTACCATCGAACAGATTCGCCTGCCTGGCCATCGAGTACTCATCTCCATCAAACCGCCAAACTTGTCCGGTCACCAAGCCAGCCCTACCACCGAACCAAACTCCATGATCGACCACCGCTCCATCCACCCCCACTGGACCAAAGCCTAGGCCGAACCAACTTACGTCGAGCCAATTCCCTTTAGCTCTACCGAGTACAAAGTTTGTATCGATTTCACCGCTACACCCCATTCTTCGGCCCTTTACATTCCATATGCAACGATAAAACTCCCAACAATCTCGAGTCGATCCACCGAAGCCCAATTTCATGGTACCTAATTAAAGTACTTTAGATATCCCAGAATTCATTTTATTTTAGGTTCGACTTAAAATAGCTTTAAATGTTAATTTGACTTTAAAAATGAGTTTAAAACATATCAAAACCTATGGGTACATATAGGAAAGTGAGAGATGATAAATCCCTCACCAAACGCCCAAAGATGTAGATTTGCACACAAATAGAGGCAAATCTGAATATTCCAGCTAAGATCTAATTTCCTTCGCAAAGATGTAGATTTGAAGCTCCATGATGAATCTCGTTGCTTATCTATGGTTTGAATGAGAAATGGAAGAAGTTGGGCGAAGAGAGGAATAATGGAGGTTGGGGCTGGATTGAGAAGTGGTAGAAAGAATGATTTATGGGAGGGTGGCACTCTTATTTATAGGCAAAACTCCAAGCACCTTCCCAGAGGTACACTAAACAAAGCATGCTGAACCAAGGTAGCTCCTCTCCAAGCTCTAAACACACTTAGCACCGACCAGAGCCGAATCTTCAAACAACTATATCTCCTAGCCAAAAGCTCCAAATCGCTGTTATGACCACTCTACGGAAAGAGAAACCATTATATCTTTCAAATAGAAGTGTTCTCAAACACTAATTCGGCTTTGGTAAAAAGTTATAGCTAATACAAGCCTTTCAAGGATAAAATTGTTTGGAAATATTATAAAGGCAAGAAATGTCTTTAATAGGCATTTCCTAAAGTCATAAAGTCATACGACCACATACGAAATAAAAATAATATTTTATGATCCTCCGATACATAAAACACGGGTCGTTACACTCTCCTCCATAGGGTCTATCATCCACGAGCAAACATGCCAAACATCAAACATGTACACAAAAGCAACATATGATATCTACGCCTACCTTAGCATGTAGGATACTAAACTACCCTATATGATATCGAAAGTGAAACTAAATGCGATAAACAGAAGTCTCACCAAGTAAAGAGCTTCGGATAAGTGATAATCATGCTCTCCTCGGTCTCCCAAGTACAATCGCCTTCGTTCTCACCCCAATGAACCTTCACCGGCTCTACCATCTTCCTCCTAAGTTGTTTCGTATCCCATTCGACGATACGAATAGGCCTACGAGGTCTCGATGCTTCTGGTTCAATCTCGATATCATCAAACTAATCCGGTTAACTATCATGCTTGAGTCGTACACAAACTTCCACAAGTGAGATACGTGGAACACATTGTGCACGTCTGCCATGTTCTAAGGCAAGTCGACTATATATGCTAGATTCCTTATCCTCTCATGTATTTGAAAAGGACCAACGAATCTCGATGCCAACGTCCACTTAATACCGAATCGAACAACACTCCTCAAAGGAGAGATCTTGACGAACACCATATCACCGACAGAGAACTCTAAATCATGTCTCCTTCTATCAAGTAGCTCTTTTGCCTATCCTGAGCAGTCTTCATCCATTGCCGAATGGTCTCGATCTTCTTCGAATTCTCCCGAACCATCTCTGGCCCAAGTATTAGTTTCTCGCCCACTTCCCACCAACATGAAAGGCGTTGCATGGTCGACCTTATAACGCCTCAAATGGTGCCATACTGATGCTAGACTAATAACTGTTATTGTATACGAACTCCACTAAACGCAAATGATCGACCCACGAGCCACTAAAGTCGAGAATGCAAGCTCGCAAGAGATCCTGTTGAATACAATTCACCCTCTCAATCTGCCCATCTGTTTGTGGGTAATAAGCTATACCGAAATGAAGCTCGGTCCCCAAAGCCTCTTGTAAGCTCTTCCAAAACCCACTAATGAACAAGGGGTCTCAGTCGCTGACAATGCTCTTTGGCACATCATGGAATCGCACGACACACTTCACATACAACTCGACCAATTTGAATGCTGTTCTATTTGACTTGACAGGTATGAATCGGGCACTTTTCGTCAATCTATCAACTATGACCCAAATACTATTGTACCTTCCTCTGGTCCTCGGCAATCCATCGAAACCTGCTCCCACTTCCACTTGGGAATCTCGAGCAGTTGCAACAAACCCATCGGCCTCTTTTGCTTTTCCTTTACCAACTGACAGTTCATGCACTTCAAGATGAATGTCCCAACGTCCTTCTTCATCCCTTTCCAATAAAATCTATGCTTCATATTGTGGTACATTTTATTACTACCGAGATGTATAGTAAATCTCGAATGATGGGACTCTCGTAGTACCCCAACCCATCGACATCAGGAACAAACAATCTCCTATCCTTACGGAGACAGCCATTACGGTTGAGCCCGTACTGCTTCATCTCCTTAGACTCTACCCTTTCCTCCATATTTGCTATGATCTCCACTTGTCTAGCGTCTCGACTCTGACTAGTGCTGATCCGTTCAATCAAGGTAGGTCTGATCGTCGGGCTATCCAATACTTCTGGCTCTAGCTCACATCGAGGCCTAAAATCATAGCCAACGATAAATTCTAACTAACTCCATTCTAGGAACATTACTCCCAAGGTAGCATGTTTCCAACTTAAAGCATCAGCACTGCATTTCCCTTGTCGGGTGTATAGGAAATACCAAAGTCGCAGGAGGCCGGTGACTCTAACCATCGCTGCTGTCGAAGTTTAAGATCTTTCTAGGAGAATAGATACTTCAACGACTTATAGTCCATATACAACTCGACCTCTCCCCAAGCAAACAACGCCTTCATATCTTCAAAGCGTATACTATCATCGCCAACTCTAAATCGTTAGTCAGATACTTCCTCTCGTGCGGTTTTAGTTATCGATTAGCATAAGTGACAACCTTTCCCCTCTACATCAACACCACACCAAGTCCAGTACCACAGGCTTCCAATTATACTGTCAGCTCCTCATTCTGCTCAGAATGACTAACACCGGTGTACTCGTCAACCTCTCCTTCAGACTCACGAACGCATGTTCACACCTCGCATCCCAATTAAAAGCCAGATTCTTCTTTTTCAAGTTGGTTAACGACACTGCTACCTTAGAGAAGTCTTGGATAAAACATCTATAGTATTCCGCCAACCCAAGGAAACTTCTCACATTCGTAGCGGTCATGGGTCGATCCTAATCCTACACCGCTGCCACCTTCGTAGGATCTATTGCAATGCCCTGCTCAAAAACTACATGACCCAAAAATTGCACTTCCCTCCTCTAGAAATGATACTTTGAAAATTTCACCTTAAATCGATGCCTTCTCAACACCTTGAGCACAATCTTCAAGTGCTCCCTGTGTTCTTCTTCCATCCTCGAATAACAAGGATATCATCTACGAACACAAGTATAAACTTATTTAGTTGATCCCTGAAAATGAAGTTCATAAGATCAATAAAGTATGTCGGTGCATCGGTTAGCCCAAACGGCATAACCAACCACTCTTCGAATCCATAAGGCATACGAAATGATGTAATCAGCACGCTCTCCTTTACCACTCTTATTTGATGAAACCCCATCGCAAGGTCCAACTAAGGGAACATCCTTGCACCGTGGAGCTGATCGAACAAGTCATCAGTACATGGGAGTGGATACTTATTCTTTTTCGTTACTTATTCAGATCACGGTAATCTACACACAACCTTAGAGATCTATCCGCCTTATTGGCGAATACTACAGGTGTGCCCTACTCATATAAGCTTCTACAAATGAACCCTCACCTTAACAGGTCATTCACTTGCACCTCCAGCCACTTCTGCTCTCTGGATGTCATACGCCTCAAAAGCATAATATTGGCCTGACATCCTTTACCAAATTTGCACGGAACTCTATCTCCTTGTATGGTGGTAATTGGGTCACCTCCTCGAATATGTCCGGATATTCTCTCGCTGTAAGCATTGATGACAACTCGTCGTGTGGGATCTCGAGCGAATATAGAAAGCTAACCATCGCCTCATCGTTAGGCCGGCAGCCTATCTTCAACCTACACCCATCATCCATCCCTATTACCACCAACGGCCTTTCGCAATCCACCACTACTCCGTACCTCTATAGCCAGTCCATCCCCAGTATAATCTCGAACCCTAAAAAACTCAAAACAAATCAATCATAAACAAACATCCATGACTCGATAATGCTAAGGCTCTACAAACCATGCAAAGGCTAGTCGATTTTCCAATGGGATTCGTGACAATCAAATGTTGATCAACTGTCTCGTGTTTCAATCCCAAACTATTTGCCAACTCACTAGACTTAAAGGGATGTGAAGCCCCGGTATCAAACAAAACACGCACAGGAGTATCAGAGATAGAAAGTATACCCAGTGTAACAACGCTCTTCCTTTTTTCCTTCGCCGGTGGAGACCTCGATGAAGCTGGAATAGCATTTAAAGCATAAGCAGACACAACCTGCTTGTTTATTGGTGGTTCTGGACAATCCTTTTTGATATGCCCCGGCTTGTTGCAGTTGTAGCACTTCTTTCCTTTTGCCTTGTAGTCTATAACAAGATGGCCCTTCTCTCCACAATTATAACAAGTAGGCTCCCACTTGCCCTTCTTCTGACTGCTCTTCTAAAACTGCTTCTTTTTCTTGTAGTCCCACTTCCTCTTGCCTCCCCTATTAGCTTGTGGATTTGGCTCATTCTTGGGAGCAGCAACCAACTTAGACTTAGGATATAGACTCTCATGTCGAAGAGCCTTCCCCACTAACCTCTCAAATGTCTCACAGTATGATTCATGAGCTTTTCCCCAAGATAATCATCTAAGCCCATGATAAACTTCTCATTCTTTTGAGCGGAGTATCCATAAGATAGGCCATACTTCGACATTGTGTCGAACTCTGCCACATACTCCAACACAGACATATCTCCCTTAAACTGCTTCCAGGTAATCTGATCCTAAGAAATATTAATCTTAAGGGCATTCCACCATCCTATGGCTCTTCCCTGAAGCGGTCAAGAGGCCAGCTTTCTCTTCATCGGATCATCTAATTCTATATCCTCAAAGATGCATTCGTAGATGTCCAACCAATCCTGCACCTCGATGGCTGATTTGTTCCAAGAAACGATCTATCACCCAGAGTAGAAAAATCTTTGCTCAGTTTAGCAAAGTTAGCCCTTGGCGACTGCATTGGAACACCCTTGCCTACAGTGCAACAGAAGCAACTTGGGCATTCTAAACCATGTCGCGCACCATCTCAACGAACATGTTCTACAAGTCGGGGTTAACAACCCCCGATTCCGCCCCCTTCTCAATTCTAGAGCTGGAATTCCTACTAGAATTCCTCGTTAACCGGCTCATTCTTATAAGCTGAAATAAGAACGATCGGTCTCTCTAAAAGGAATAGGTGGTGTCCACTACACCAAACAACACTTTTGTAACAATATGCCACTTTCAATTTGCAAAGGTAATGACCGCTACAAATTTCTAATGGCTATTTCCGTTGCAAGAATTTATCATGTATTAAATTTGATAATTTCATCTATAATTAAATGCAATATGGACCGGACTGTAATTTTATCTTCTATTGTTACTTATTCCATTTTTCGCAAATAACGTTTCATCCTTCCACGTTTTTTGCTCTTTCGTTCATTCTAGGGTTATCGCCATGTTTCCTACAACCGCCTCTATTGTCTGCCACCACCTCCATTATCTGCCACCACCTTGCTTGCATTGTATGTTGCTTCATTTTGCCGTTTGGAGTCTACTCCAACGTCGCCAATTTTGCTCCATCGCTGCTGGCCTCTACCGCCTGCATTTCGCCGTCATAGGTAAAAAATTAGTTCACCTTTAGTTGTATGTTCACCTATTCATTTTTATACTGTATAGAACATTGGGAGTTCTTATTGCTTCACAAACAGTATTTTAAAATTTAGGATTCATGTCTTTGTTTTATGCTGTATAAAACGGTTACTTTATTGATTAGTTGTAAGATATGTAGTAAAATTCTTTATTTTTACCATTAGTTATTTCACAGAAATGAAAAAATCAACATATGGTTGTTTAAGTGGGAATATTTTATTATAATTATAACTTGATTTGATTGGATAACAGACTCCTTTAAGTGGAGGATGTTTTATATGAACGTCTTCTTTTCATTTGTACTATCAGTATATTTTCCTATTTCTTCTTATCTTCAAACATCTTATATTAATTTCTCCTCTTTTTTTCCTTGCTTTGCTATTATCTCTATGATATAATACACATTTAAATGGTGTTTCTTGTGAAGTTTTTATTGAAACAAACTTTCTAACTATTTCTAATGCAGGCCTGACCTAATAGTTGTTCGTCATTGTATTTGACATAATAAGTTTGAGAGCAAACTTTCACCTTTATATTTGTTGGTTAAATTTTGATATTTTCATCATTATTTCATAGTATTTGTCACATAAATACTAATTTATATCCCAATCAATTTTTAACTAATTCTGACATTGATTATTACTTCTGCCTGTTGCTAGCTTTTTATTATTATTGTATTCTAGATATTTCTAGTTAAATATAACATTATTTTATATTATTCTGAAGGAGCTGGATGAACTAAGATTCGAAAAGAAGCATACATAATTTTCCATTTGTTCGGTAAAGTGCAACGAAAACTAATACGCTATACATTGATAACCAAATTAAACATAAGAATTTTGTTTGAAAATGTGATTTAAAGTCCAAAAGGAAAAACATGAGAACACCTCATACCAGAATACTAAATCTATCTACAGAAAACTAAAATAAAAACGATATGACAACCCGATCATAATTATTTGAGAAACTATAGCTAGCATGTAGACGTCATGTTTAACAATTCTAGATGACCTAGATTTGTCAACTCTTGGCTCAAAGCTCGGTATTTTTCCATCTTCATATTGGAAGCCAGAAGCATTACATGAATGCTCATTTACTGTAATAATTTTGTCACGACCCACTTTTCCGTACAGTTCGAAATGACACTTTACCACACTTGTCCAGTCCAAATTTAACAAAAAGGCGGATAGTAAGAAAAATAAAGTAGAAAGAAGATAGAACAACACAGAATCCCACAGCAGAAACGAATAATTTATAATATAGAACAAATCTTTACATAAAACAAAACTGTAATATTTACATAAGAGATAACAATCAGAGTACACTAACCTATACAACACGGACAGTTATAACACCCTGTCCTTATAATTGCTGATAAACACAAATAAAATGCAACATAATATAATCATCTACGAGAATACGTCTCTGGGCCTCCAGCTCCTTTTCTTGAAGTTCCAATCTTCCAGCTAAACTGGAAATATGCTCGGTCTGACCCAAGCATATAGGAAAAACCACACCCTGGTTAGTCTGGTAAGACCAGCGTGAGAATTTAAAAAACAAGGAATTTTAATCATTTTAACTTTCAAAATCCTTTTAAAATCAAAGGTATCCTATATGGCCACGCCACACATAAACACGATGGGTTTTTCCCTTACGGTAACCAAAACCATTTTTATAGGAAATCCAGTGATATTATAATAGTGTCTAGGGGTCAAAGTAAAATATAGAAATAGCTGAAATGCTTGCATCTTACATTTCAAAATAGTTGGGCACAATCAAAACCATATGACGCTTATTGGAGAATGGATTCCATACCACCAATCACAGTACACGTCTAGAAAAATGTACCGAGGACCTCGCCGGGATCCCCTGCAACACAAGACCGGTTCTACCCCTACTGGATAGTACTGAATATGCTATCAACCCGGGTGATTCCACCCTTACCGAGTTCTTCCATGCACCGTAGTAATAATATCTGAGGGTATTTTGAAAGGTGATAACATACCCTAATTGGATGTGACCCACTTAGCCTTGCTGCATCTCCCTTGATTTTCAATCATTCCTGGTTGATGAGGCTTAAGGCTACGATTACCTTTTTAAGAAATTTACACTTAGAATGCTCATTGTCGTCCAATGACAATGTACTGATAGCATTCATCCATACAAGTCCGTTCTGGGTTTGAACAAAACCGAAGGCACTATTCCTACTACATCCGTTTTGGAATCATCCTCAGGATTAGTAGCGATTAGCCCTTACACTTCAATGCTCCATCTTCGATTCTATGCTCTTGTCTTCATTTTTGAAAACGTATTCGTTGGATCGAAGTGGTGTTCGGATAACTATCCGATCCCGGTCTCTTCGAAACAACTTTTGATATTTTCGGTAAACTCAACCCCGGTTCTTTAGGAAATACACAGACGAAAATAAGATCGGAGATCATCTCCTAACCGTCAGTGGACAGATTTCCTTATAATCGTCCTAGAAGAACGAAACGAGTTTATACGTACAGTATAACACCTCAAACGGTAACCGTACCATATAATTCCCGTGTTTCTACTAGATATTTCCAAAGTTATGTTTGGGTCTATATTTGATAGTCGGTTATTTAACTATCAAATAAACAATCATTCAACCAAAGTTTTCATTTTCCACTGAAATGACTAAGCTTTATTTAATTTAAAATCTCAATAAATTGATCTCTTAATCAAAAGTATATACTTATCTCACAGAAATAAGTATATTCACAAACCGTTTTCTTCAATAATATTTGAAAACTCTTTTAAATAAATATGGAAAGTACTCTGCGGTATCAACCATGGATTCACAGCTCGATGATTACGTTTCTATCCCAAAGAAATCCAAATGTAACTGTAGGCAATCTCTGCCTCTCGATTATGCCATGAAAGTATACCATTACTTTCCGAAAACTATATTTAATAATTTTCTTAAAAATATTACTTATAAAGTTTCTATATAATTTTCCACGTTTAATTTAGGAAAAATACCCTTTTATAACAGTTTACTATATAATATATTACTTTTAAAACATAATTAACATTTAAACAAATTATCTTAAAATAAAATACTTTAATAATAATTAACACTTAAGTAATAATTAACTTTAAACAATCACTATAAAATAACTTTAATTAATAATTAAATATACTTTAAACAATTTAAATAATTAAATAGCTTGAAACAACAATTAAATACTTTTTAAATAATTTTTAAGAATGATAAAATAATTAAATCATTATCAAAATATTTATTAATTAAATATAAAATATCATTAATAAATAATAATCATCCTTTAAATAGCTTTGATTCAAAAATCAACTCCCAAATTGGAAAAGAGGCTTATTAATTTCAATGGTACTTAATCAAATTACCATTCGTTCCATAATAATCTAGAATAACAGATACAGATATCCACATCAATCTATTTTTAACAATTCATTCAACATCATATTACCCAATACAATTCAGGATAATAAATAGATGTCCGTACAAATATAATAGTAGAACAGGGTTTTGTTTCTGCTAGTCAATGTCCAGAAACAGATATATTCAGTAATAATGGCAAAACGATGATTTATTCTGCCAACAGGGGTCCAATTCAATACAATTAGCGGAACGGTGTTTTATTCCGCTAAATAGATGTCAAAATATCGTAATTAATTTAAATTAACTCATTACTATTTTTATCTGGGAAAATCACTTCATCAGACGGGTCATATAAATTTAAACGACGATATTTGTTTTAAATCGAGTGATTAAATTTCTATCCGTTTAAATATACCATATATTTTCACTTATTCAAACTCGACAACAACTCATATGACGACGTAATGTTCGTCGATACGAACCCATCGCAACAAATTTCGCTTCAATCAGAATTCGTATGCATTAGTTATGATATTTTAAATTTTACAAAATATATATAAATTAACATTTAATATTTAAAACTTGACCATTTTAAAGTACCATAAATTATCACTAAGTCAAATCAGACAATGGGCTTCATGGAAATGAAGTAATCGACAATACGAACCCATCGCAATGAGAATCGCGATAATCGGGTTTCATATGTACGAGTTATACCTTTTTAAGTTTTAACTATATATATATATATATATATATATATATATAATTTTAAAGAACCCTCCTCATTGTCTTGTTTGGGCCGAAGCCCAAATCCACATACCCAAAAAAAATCCACTTAATCCTTTCCTTCTTTTCTTCCCTTTCTTCTCTTTTTTTCTCTGTGCTTCTAGTTCTACTACCCCTTACTCACATCCCTGATCCTTCCTTCACAGTTCAACTCCTTAACCTGAAACAAGCTCGAACCCAAACTTAACCACCCACTTGAACCTACCATGAGCCCAACCTACCATTCCCTGGATCGAACATGAGTCCTTCCTTCCCAATTCCCTGATCACCATGGCCGAGCTCTACGTGCACGCTGTGCACGTGTACACCCGTTCTGGCACCTTCCCATCACCGCGACCACTCGAATTCGCTTCACTCTACTCCCCGAACTTCCTCATCACCTCGCCCATGCTCCAGCACCCTCGATCAAAGATCGAGTCTCCCACCGCAACCAACCAAGAAAACCACCTCCACAAATTGTTGAACTGCTCCCACTTCTTCCCACTGTTTCTCCTGCCACCACCACCATTCGAAACCTCACCCACGTCGCCTCCTCCATGCCAAATTCCAAGGACTCCGGTCCCCTCCTCTCCCTAATTTTTGATCGCGTTCCAGAGCCTCTCCGAGACCAACCCAAACCCTAAAACTCCATCGCCACTCCAAATCAAAACGGAAATCGACATTTGGCCACGGTGAACCCCTCCCCCATGTCACCATGCTCCTCCTCGACCAAGCCTCACCTCCCCTCGATGACCACATCGCCAAAAATTATTTTTTTTGTGAAAACTGGTCATCTCGTCATTTCTCAAATCCTATGCTATTAAAAATTAGGATTTCTTCACCAAAATTCCCATTTTTATACGATAATCACGATCATGGTCCTGATTCGCTATTTTAAACAAGATGATTTTCGTCAAAAACTGGTTGGTTTACCGTATTCTTACCATTACACACAATATATAAAATAAACGAGCTTCAAACTATTTTTAACATGATTTATACTCAAAAACAAAAGTTTTACTAGTTTACGATGTTGGCAAAATTGAAATGAAACAATACTGAGAGCACGTATTATTCTACTTGTTGAGGCAAACCAGGCTGTGTGTTACCCGCTTGGCCCAAAAAGCATTTTATCAAAATATGTATAAATAGAGAGTGCAAGCCAGTATTGTTGTATTATTATCTGTATACAAAATATAAGAAATAAAGCAGTTTTTACTCTTTCTCTTCAAAACTTTATATGGTATCGGAGCATTTCAAGCCTAACAGCAAAAATGCCATGCCATTGATCAAGATCAGATCTAAAATCATCATATCAAGATCAGGCTGCATATTTCTTTTTGAATCATCTAAGAATTAAATAGATTCTCATCATCTTTTTCTGTCCCCTCCCTGTTTTTCAATCAAGATCAGATATAATATCATCATATCAAGATTGAATCGTGCTTCATTCTGAATCATCTGAGAAATACAATATTTCTCATCATCTCTGTTCTTCAGTTATCTTCCTGAATCAAGATTACCGACCAAAGCTTCTGCTGTGCCTCGCCTAGGAGTTCAAGAATTCTCATGGCTGCCCAATCTTCCTTTCTCCCTCAGTAAAGTTTTCTTTTAATCACTCTTCTTGATTTCTGAATCAATGGCGGAAGGAGATCAAGATGTCTCCGCCTCCTCCAGCACCAACACTAATACCAGATTCAATCCAAATGAAGAACTCTTGAAAGAGATTGTCAAACCTCAAAGTCAACTATTGTCGATTCAACTGGAAGAGACCAATTTCTTGCTTTGGAAGTTTCAAGTTGAAACAACAATCAAAGCATATGGGCTGGAACAATATATCCAAGGTACCATAATCATACCACCAAAATACACTGCAGACAAGGATGGAAAGCTAGTCAGTAATCAAGAATTCATAATGCATCAAAGACAAGATAGTCTAGTCAGTTCATGGCTAATATCATCAATAAGTGCTAATTTACTTCCTTAGATAATTGGATGCAATTCATCTCATGAGATCTGGTCCACAATAGAATAGATCTTTAGTACTCAGTCTGCAGCCAAGATTATGTACTACAAAAGACAATTGCAAAATGTCAAAAAGGAAAATCAGTCAATGAGAGATTATCTTGTAAAGGTTAAAACCTTGTGTGATCACTTATCCTCTGCAGGGCACAAGGTGAGTGACACTGAACATATTCTATCAATTCTTGGAGGATTAGATGATGAATATGAATCAGTGGTAGCAGTTATATCATCAAAGGAAACTTTACCTACAATTCAGTATGTTCATTCTACTCTACTAGCCCATGAGGGTAGATTGGATCTCAAGAAGTCATCTACATCAGACATGTCTCTAAATTTCATTTCAAATAACAAAACCAAGAATCAATAAAAGGCTTATGGTAACAGAAGTCAACAGTATACCAATCAGAGAGGTGGTTAGTCTTCTAGATCACGAGGAAGGGGTGGAAGATGGTTCAACAACAGTGGAAACAATAGACGCATATGTCAGATCTGTGAGAGGATTGGTCATATTGCTAGCAAATGCTATTTTAGATTTGACAGTAACTACACTCCATCACAGCAGAACAACAGGGATAGAAATTATAATCCCAGTGCAAATGTGATAAGTGCTCAACAAGAAATCAGGGGTCAAAGTGATTGCAACAATAATGACAATGCAAAAGTTGAAGACATTACTGATAGCAGCTGGTACCCTGACTCTGGACCTACAAATCATGTCACTAATAAATTGGCAAACTTGAACCTTGGCAACAAGGAATATAAAGGTACGCAATCTTTACTTATAGGGAATGGTGAATCTATAAAAATTTCACATTCTGGAAGTGCATATATAACTGGAAAGAAACAGTTATACTTGCATAATTTATTAAGAGTACCCTCTGTCAAGAAAAATTTATTAAGTGTGTCACAATTTTCCAAAGATAATAATGTGTTTTTTGAATTCTTTCCAAATTACTGTCTAGTTAGAGATATTCTAACAAAAGATATTCTCTTACAGGGTAGAGAAAGTAAGGGATTGTATACTTTCAATGTTGATAATTCAAGAACATCTGGATGTAAAGGAAAATGGTGTAATATGTCTGAAATCAAAACTATGAATAACTGTAAGAATTTTGACATTTGGCACTGTAAGCTTGGACATCTTCATGTAAATATTGTTAAACAAGTGTTGAATGAAAATAATATCTCTTTTAACAATATTTCAACCCCATACATTTGTACTTATTGTCATATGGGTAAAAGTCATAAATTACCATTTATAGACTCCAAAATCAGTTACAACAAACCACTAGAACTTGTTGCAACCGACTTATGGGGTCCAGCACCCATATCAACAGACTATGGGTATAAATACTATATTTCCTTCGTTGATGCATATTCAAGATATGTGTGGATATATTTTTTGAAAGCAAAATCTGAAACTTGTTATGCAGTTCAACAATTTATAGTGCAGGTAGAAAAGCAGACAAAATGCCAACTAAAAATACTACAGACAGACAATGGAACAGAATTCTCACCTCTTAAGAAATTCTTTCAAGAGAAAGGTATCATACACAGGGCAACTTGTCATTATACATCAGAACAAAATGGTCTAATCGAAAGAAGGCATAGACACATTGTAGAAACTGGTTTAACACTGCTAGCAAATGCATCATTACCACTCAAGTTCTGGCCTGATGCATTTGCCACTGCAGTTTTTCTAATCAATAGATTACCCACAAAAGTCCTATAACTAAAGAGTCCATTAGAAATGCTTTATAATATCAAGCCTGATTATCACAGTTTAAGGGTATTTGGTTGTCTATGTTTCCCTTATCTCAGACCATATAATTCTCATAAACTGAGCTATAGATCATCACCATGTACATTTCTAGGTTATGCTACAAATCAAAAGGGTTATAGATGCTTATCTAGTAATGGAAGGATATTTATATCCAGACATGTTGTTTTTAATGAGCAAGTGTTTCCTTTTAGCAACTCAACAATTAAAACTTCAGAAAAGGTTCACAATACTAAGTACTCTTTAGCATCTATACCTGTGATAATTGATAAGGCAGCTCACATTTCTGGAGAGAGAGCTCAAGATCATGAAAGTCCACAACACACAATGATCACTTCAGAACCAGGTCATGGACAAATCGAGTCATCTAACACATCATCTCAAATGCAACAACCAGACAATCAAATGCAGCAAGACTCAAGTCACACATTAGATGATTCACAATCATCTAATGAGCCACAAGAAATTGAGATGGATAACAATGATCATCAACAAAGTCCTGTAAGAGCTGGACATCACATGGTTACAAGGGCAAAAAGTGGTATATTCAAACCAAAACTATACAATGTAGCCCTAGAAAATGAAGAACCAAGTACATACAGCCAAGCCATACAAAATGACAAATGGAAAACAGCTATGAATGAGGAATATGATGCCCTAATAAAGAACAAAACTTGGGATCTTGTTCCTCAGCCTACTGATAAGAATATAGTAGGCTGTAAATGGACATACAAACTAAAAAGAAATGCTGATGGATCAATTTCTAAATATAAGGCAAGACTGGTAGCAAAGGGATATTCACAATAGAATGGTTTTGATTTTACTGAAACATTTCCCCAGTTGTGAAACCCTCTACCATTAGAATTGTTCTCAGTATTGCCTTATGTAGAAATTGGATTATAAAGCAACTAGATGTAAATAATGCATTCTTAAATGGTGTTTTGCAGGAAGAGGTTTATATGGAACAACCTCATGGCTTTATGAAAAAGGGAAATGAAAGACTAGTATGCAAGCTGAACAAAGCAATCTATGGCCTCAAGCAAGCACCAAGGGTGTGGTTTGAGAAATTAAAGACAACTTTGTCCAGACTGGGCTACAACTGCACAAAATCAGACAACTCTCTCTTTACAAAGTTTAATTCTGGTGCTATTACTTATATACTGATTTATGTCGATGATTTCATTATTACAGGAAGTGGTGATCTAGAGATCAACAATCTTATTCAACATCTTAACAAAGAATTCTTAATCAAAGATCTTGGAAATTTAAGCTACTTTCTGGAAATTGAAGTAAGAAGACTCTCAAAATCTTTAATTCATCTCAGTCAGAAGAAATATATCAGTGAAATTCTCATGAAAGCAAAAATGGATCAATCAAACTCAATTTCAATACCCATGATAACAAATGTTCATCTATCAAAGACTAAAGGAGAAATGATCACAAATGACAGTCAATACAGAAGCATAGTGGGTGCACTTCAATATGCAACAATTACCAAGCCAGAAATTTCATTCAGTGTAAATAAAGTGAGTCAATTCATGCAATGTCCAACAGATGAGCACTGGAGAGCAGTCAAGAGAATACTAAGATATCTTAAAGGAACATTAAATCATGGACTAACTATGGAAGCATGTAAAGCAATTAGTATTACTGGTTATGCAGATGCAGACTGGGCAAATGATATAAATGACAGAAGATCAACAAGTGGTTACTGCATTTTCTTAGGCAAAAATCCAGTTTCATGGTGTTCAAAAAAACATACAACTGTGTCCAGATCAAGTACAGAAGCTGAGTATAGGAGTGTGGCTAATGCAGTGGTAGAAACAATGTGGATAGAATCACTATTGAGTGAATTACAAATTAAAACTGAAAGCAAGACAACAATATGGTGTGATAATCTTAGTAAAGTCTCACTCACTGCTAACCCAGTCCTACATTCCAGAACCAAGCATATGGAACTAGATTTGTATTTTGTTCGTGAGCAAGTTGCCAAGGGAAAATTAAACATTAATCACATACCTGCCACTTACCAAGTTGCAGATATTCTAACAAAACCACTGTCGAAGATGAACTTTACCCACTTTAGAGAAAAGCTCAGAGTCATGGATCTTGAAAGCCAGACAAAGAATGATGCTTCCTACCACTCAGTATCGAAGAGGTTGCAAGCAGAAAATTAATTTCTACTTTCCAGATCCAGTTCTAGCATCCTGGAATTTAATTTCTATCTTTGATTTGTTGCAGCATGTATATCTTGGTCTGGTCTAGCATGTGAATCAACTTGGAAGCTGTTTTTATCTCAATCTGAAGGCAACAAGAATATTTCACAAGATCATCCTATGAAATACACTTGAGCCTGCTGAGATTCACATAGTTAGTCAAGCGAAGCTGTAAAGATCTCAAATTTATGTCAGATCTAAGTTATTTTTTGACTCTCTTTAGTGGCGGCTCATTTTTCTTATTTTCGAAGAAGGTCGCAAACCCTAGCAGGAGAGCTAGGTTTGAGGGGGTATGAAATGAAACAATACTGAGAGCACGTATTATTCTACTTGTTGAGGCAGACCAGGCTGTGTGTTACCCGCTTGGCCCAATAAGCATTTTATCAAAATATGTATAAATAGAGAGTGCAAACCAGTATTGTTGTATTATTCTCTATATACAAAATATAAGAAATAAAGCAGTTTTTACTCTTTCTCTTCAAAACTTTATAAAAATCAAACTAGATTGGAAGGAAAAGATTTTTGAAAGTTGAACATGAATAAAACTTTCGCTATTAAATATAACAGAGTAGTTTTAAAACACTTCCAGATATTTCTAATGCAAACTCTCGCCTTCCACATTATGAAACTTTTGAATCTCATGCTTGATCTTTAGTTTAGGATCTGAAATCTTGAAAAAGACTTGTTTGCTTTGGTATTTGATTTGAACAGTATGCTTCTTTCCTCTTTTCTTTTTGTTTACAGAGCTTTTTTTTCTTCTTTATAGTTTTTAGTTTACAGGCTTTTGAAACTAAAGCATACATACATATAACCTATATATATACACGTTTATACCCAGAATTAATGTATACATATAATACTTTCTTGGCTTAAGAAAGATTGTGGCTGCTGTACAATGTTTGTACAGTGATGGATGAAAAAACTTGAGGTGATTTTGAATTGATTTTTGGTTTGAGCTTTGAAAAGAAGTTAAAACAATTGTTTTTGTCTTTGTTGTTTTTGACCAGGCAAATGCTTATGTGTTTATATGTATGTTTATATTTTTCTTGAAATGTTGTTTTACTTTATAACTAGATGTATACATATAGGTTTTCACTTGACTTGCTTTCACTTTTTACCTTTACTTGCTTTTAAACATGCTTTCTTATATATTTTTTATGAAAACAATTTGCAAGTGGTTTTAAAATACACAATTTAAGTCTTCATATATATATATATATTTAAATGTAAAATAAAAGTTTGCTATTTAAAAATGCATTACTCAAAATACTAAAAGTTTTTGCTGTTCCTTTTTAAATAAAATAACATTTTGTTTTACATTTCCTTTTTATTATATTCGAAAACGTATAATTTCAAAGCAAATGAAATTTTTTGCTATACTATCTTTATAAAAATAACCTTTTTACTAAAACATGATTTTGTAAAAGATTCCTTATTAAAATGATTTTATTTAATTTCCTCATTTCTATCATATATATTTTCATATATATCTCTTCTTCCATTTTTCAACATATATATATATATATATATTACTTTTAATCACCATATTTATTTAGTTCATATATATATATATATATATATATATTACAATCTTCTTAACTAATGTGTACGTATATATATATATATAAGAAAAATCCAATTTTAAACTTTCTCTATTTATGATACATTATATTGTTCATAAGCCAAAAATCATTTCTATTTATAATATATTCTTCTTATTCATCTATATTTATTTGCTATGAATTTGTTTCCAAATCCTATATATAAATTCTGTTGTTCTAAATATATATATATATATAAGAAATTCCAATTAAACCAATTTCCTATTTTATAAATAAAATCTGGAAATTTAAAATATTATCTTGGCTTAAAAGCTATATCTTATTATCAATTATCATTTATCGGGGATTTTATTTTGATTAAAATACCGTATTATTTAATATTAAAAATTAATATTCAAAACTCAAGATGACAAAAATTCTGGGTCGTTACAACTTGGTACTTTGGAAACTCACTCAAATTTATTAATTGAACTTGTTTCTTTGCATCCCATCCTATGTACCTGCATTGATAGTAGCTCCTACAATTCGAAATGCAGTAAATTCTTCTAAGCATAGGTTTTTTTCAATACATAATATAAGCTTAAGAAATAACTGATATTATACCTTTGATGCTGTGATTTCTTGATCAATTTCTCTCCATATTTCCTCCACTGATAACTACCACCAAGTGGTGAATCAGTAACCACTTTGTTCATATTTCATTTCTTACTGCTCTCAACCAAGTTATTATTGTATTAGAGTTTAACAAGAAATATTTATCAGGACATTAATATCAAAAATCGTATTCTAGATATTTCATTACCCGAGTCATTACATTACATGCAGCATATGTGAATACTACATATTATTAGGTGTGTATACATGTAGCATGTGTGAATACTGCACATTATTACACATGTGCCATTTCAGTGGTATTAAGTGGTCTTTGGCATGCAGAACAAACACCATAAAGGAGACTTCGCCATTTTTACATGTTCTAATTTCTTAGAAGCTCCTCTTTTCTACTAATTTTTTATCAAGTTTAAGAATTTGAAATATAATCGTTCAAAATTTCCAAATATGTTTGTTCTTTGTCTACAAACCAATATTCTAACTGAATTAAGATCTACCATTATTCTAACTACCGTTATTCTAACTGAATTAGGTAAATTTATTTTTGGATCATAAATAGTTTGATGCTTAAAGTTATTTGTTATAGTAGTCGGTGATTTATTTAGACAAATAATGCTTAAAAATCATATAACTAAATAATATTTTCAAAACTTAACAATTGCTTTATAAGATTATTGATTTATCAACTGATTCACTAGCTAATGTATATATTGCAGAATGTCAACTAGTTGCAACAATGCATTACAACGTCAAGAAAGCACCGAAGAAGATGTTCCTCCTCCATCAACAGATAAAAAGTACTCAATGATTGTTGACATGGAGGGTGCTAAAGGTAGAGATGCCAGAAATGGAGTTCTCATTGTGGGGTTTTGATTCATGAGCTCATTCTAGTTAGTTATGATAATTGGGGGACTTTTATAGGGATATTTTATGGAAAACACTCATGGTATTTTACTTTACCTTACATTTATAAAATAAATATGCCTTATTTTTTAAAGCATTCACGTGCATGATACATGATATATAATTTTTTTGGCCGTTGTATGTTTTTTTAATGGTATAAGTTTAGCCTTGATTTTTAGAGCAGTCGCCTCATCATCTTTCCAAAATTAAACATTGAAATAGAACCACATCAAAGTTATTTCAAAAGTGGGGTTGAAATAGAACCACATCAAAGTTATTTCAAAAGTGGAGTACTCTATTGTCAACAAATGCCAAAAATATATCGAAATAACATGAAATTTAAATGGAACTTACCATCATCTTATCTTTAATCCATTTAGAATTGTTTAATTTTAATTTGTAGTCTGTATATTTGTTACAGTAAAATGATGTGTGTTTTACGTTGAGTCTGGTTATCAATCCTTCATCCCTTCATCTTTACATCAGAGCCATTCAACGCATCCAACGGCTGTTACTCTCTTCAGATCTATTTTGGATCATGGGCTGTTATACTTAGGCCCAATACTCTTGTGTATATATTGCTTTCTGTTTCAAACATTGTATATCATTCTAAATCATTTTCTTGTATCTGATCATACAATCAATAAACATTTTCCTTACAAAATATTACAAATCAAAACATTTATATCAATTCACTTTTTCAATTTGGTATCAGAGCAGATTGTATATACTAACTACATCAATCATATTGGTGAGTCCATCAGAAAAGCTTCATCACGTGGACTCCTCCCATCAAGAATTCAGAATTCCTTCATTTGAGAGTTGTAGTTGTTCTCTAATAAATAGTGCCTCGCCAGAATCTTAGTCTGGCTGCATCTGTTTATCAAAGAAAGAAAAATTCCATACTTTAAAGAGCAAACCAATCAAGATTATCAAGAAAATTTTCAGTTGAATCAAGGGCACAGTAAAAACTCATCAGAAATCAAAGAAATTGAAAAAAGAATCATTCAAATTCTCAAAGTACCATCAAGATTCAACACAGAAAAATTTCTTGAAAGTTCTCAATTCAAAGTAAGCTCCAGTTAGGAATTTACATACCCTTTTTCTTCAGATTTTGCAATCCGTGTGTTCATCATGGCCAATCAAGACGATGCTACAAGCCCACAATTCTCTAGCTCAAGAGTTTCTCAAAGCCAACCACAATCTGATCCAGTGAATGATCTGATGAAGGCAATCATCAAACCCCAGAGCCAGATGTTATCCATTCAGCTGGATGAATTAAATTTTCTGCTCTGGAAATTACTAGTAGAAACATCAATTAGAGGATATGGGTTAGAAGATTACATTCTTGGTACAAGAATTACACCACCAAAATTTGTTAAAAATAATGAAGACAAACTGGTGTCTAATCAAGAATATACTGCACACCAAAGGAAAGATAGCCTTGTATGTGCATGGATGATGTCATCCATAAGTGCATCTATTCTGCCTCAACTCATCGGATGCAAAACTGCCCAAGAAGTTTGGACAACAATCAAAAGAAATTTCACTTCACAATCATCTGCAAGGATCATGCATCACAAAAGACAATTGCAGAGTATCAGAAAGAATGACATGACAATGAATGAATATCTTCTTAAAGTCAAAAACCTATGTGATCAACTAGCTTCTGCTGGGCACAAAGTTCCTGAATCTGAACAAGTACTACATATAATCAGTGGTTTAGACAATGAATATGAAGCTGTTGTGGCTATCATCTCCACTATGGAGCCAACACCACCCTTACAGTTTGTATACTCTACCCTTCTCTCTCATGAAGGAAGGATAGAACACAACAAAAGTATGAGTTCCGATATCTCTGTTAACTACACTAACAAAGGTAAACAAAATTCAAATACCAAAGGACAATACAATAACTTTCAAAGAGGTGTATCAACAAGCAGAGGAAGAAGAGGAGGCAGAAGCAACAACAACAACAACAAAATAAGGTGTCAGATATGTGAGAAGTATGGTCATGGGGCAAATAAATGCTACTTTAGATTCAACAAAAACTACACTTCCTCACAACAAGGTAGCAGTTCAAATGTAAACCTTGTCACTGTACCAAAAGACAACAGCTCAACTCAAGAAGAAATTCTAAATACTGAAACTACAACAAATGATGATGCTGGTGATGGCTGCTGGTATCCAGATACAGGGGCTACTAATCATGTAACCAATAATCTCAATAATCTGAACTTGGGAAACAAAGAGTATAAAGGTACACAAAATCTTTTTGTTGGTAATGGTAAAACAGTACACATTACACACACTGGAAATGCTAGTTTACATGGACCCAAACAACTTCTTTTGAAAAACTTGCTAAGGGTTCCCTCAATTAAAAAAAATCTAATGGGTGTTTCCCAAATTGCAAAGGATAATAAAGTCTACTTTGAATTTTATCCTGACACATGCATAGTTAAAGATATACTAACACAAGAAATTATCTTGCAGGGTAAAGAAAACAATGGATTGTACAGATTTGATTTTTCAAATTCAAAAATTTCTGAGAATAGGGAAATTACTCATGTATTGAATGTTTCTAGTGATACTAAAAACTGTAGTAAGTTTGAATTGTGGCATCGCAAACTGGGACATCCCAGCATAAAAATTGTAAAACAAGTCATGAGTAGTAATAAAATTTCTTCTAGTGATAATCCCGAGTCTTACTTTTGCACCTCTTGCCAATTAGGAAAGAGTCATAAATTAGCATTTCCAGATTCTCACACTTATTACACAAGACCCCTTGAATTAATTGCTAGTGATCTATGGGGGCCAGCACCTATCAGTTCAGATTATGGTTACAAATATTATATATCTTTTATAGATGCTTATTCAAGGTTTGTTTGGATATATATGCTAAAGTCTAAGTGTGAAACTAGTAATATAACAATACAATTTATCAACAAGGTTGAAAACATGACTGGAAATAAGGTATGTACATTTCAGTCAGATGGTGGAAAAGAATTATTGCCTTTATAAACTTATTTTAAAAAGAAAGGTATTAATCATAGGACCACATGTCCATACACCTCTGAACAAAATGGAATTATTGAGAGAAAACATAGACATATTGTAGAAACAAGGTTAACTTTACTAGCACAAGCTTCTATGCCTCTAAAGTTTTGGCCAGAAGCATTTAACACTGCTGTGCACTTGATAAATATACTACCCACAAAAATTCTTCAATTCAAGTGTCCTCAGGAAGTGCTAACTAAAGTTAAACCAGATTATGAGCATTTAAAAATATTTGGGTGTCAATGTTTTCCTTGTTTAAGGCCTTATAACACACACAAATTAGATTTCAGGTCTACCCCCTGCACATTTTTAGGATATAGTAACAAACAGAAGGGGTATATGTGCTTAGACAACAAAGGAAAAATATATATATCCAGACGTGTAAGATTCAATGAGCAGATATTCCCATACAGTGGTACAGAAATTAAAACTACTGAAAAAGTAAGGAATCCAAGATTCATGATTCCTGATCTACCTGAAGAGATTGAGATACAGCCCTCAGTTCAGCCCCTAAGGGATGAGACCATCACAAGTTCTCAACACACCATGGCTGGCAGAGAATCATGTCAAGATCAAACTGCAAATGAAGATATTAGCAATAATCAGGATGCTCAAAGTCAAGGAACTTGCAGCCCAAGTCATGATCAAGTCATCAGTGATGATACTATGAGCTGCAGTAACAACAACTCTGATAGCATTGTCAGGGATAACATCAATGTTCACCCAATGTTAACTAGAGCAAAGTGTGGTATCTATAAACCAAAAATTGTGAACAACACAATTGTTCAGGAAGAACCCTCTTCCTTCATAGAAGCTACTCAAAATAATAATTGGAGAGCTGCTATGCAGGAAGAATACAATGCTCTAATCAACAAAAAAACTTGGGATCTGGTTGAGAAACCAGAAAAAAAATATAATTGGGTGCAGATGGACTTTTAAATTAAAGAAAAATGCAGATGGTTCAATTTCTAAATATAAAGCAAGGTTAGTTGCTAAGGGGTATTCACAACAGCATGGATTTGATTTTACAGAAACTTTTTCTCCTGTTGTGAAACCATCCTCAATTAGAGTTATTCTAACCATTGCTTTAAGTAGAAATTGGAGCATCAAGCAATTAGATGTCAATAATGCTTTTCTCAATGGTGTTTTGCAGGAAGAAGTATTTATGGAGCAACCAGAAGGGTTCACACAGAAATCTGACAAACAACAAGTGTGCAAACTCAATAAAGCTATCTACGGCTTAAAACAAGCTCCAAGAGTTTGGTTTGATAAGCTCAAGTCAACTCTGATTAAATTTGGCTACAAATCACTAAAATCTTACAACTCCATATTTACTAAGATTAATGATATTGCCACCACTTATATCCTAATTTATGTTGATGATTTTGTGATTACAGGAAGCAGTGTGCAAGAAATTGAAAAAATCACTGCAATGCTCAACTCAGAATTCTCAATTAAAGATCTGGGTGATCTAAATTACTTTCTAGGAATTGAAGTTCAAAGAACCTCAAAATCAGAAATACATCTTAATCAAAGGAAGTACATTTCAGAAATATTAGCAAGAGCTAAAATGGACAAAGCAAACCCCTTACCAACTCCAATGATTACAAATCATCAACTATCAAGATATAAGGGTGAAGCAATTCAAAATCAAAAGCAATACAGGAGTATAGTGGGTGCACTTCAATATGTGACTATAATAAGGCCAGCCATATCATTTTGTGTTAATAAAGTCAGTTAGTACATGCAAAATCCTTTAGATAATCATTGGAAAGCTGTTAAGAGAATACTCATATATCTCAAAGGAACTATAAATCATGGTCTCATCTTAAAATCCAGTCACACACTCAATATAAATGCTTATGCAGATGCTGACTGGGGTACAGATACTGATGATAGGAAATCAACATCAGGTTATTGCATTTATTTAGGCAAAAATCCTGTATCATGGAGTGCAAGGAAACAAAGCACGGTGTCAAGATCAAGTACAGAAGCAGAATTTAGGTGTGTGGCAAGTGCAGCAGCTGAAGTTATGTGGTTAGAGTCACTGTTAAGTGAACTTAATATCAAGCCAAACAAAAATGCAACAATTTGGTGCGATAATGTTAGTGCTATATCCCTAACTTCCAATCCAGTTCTTCATTCAAAAACCAAGCATATTGAATTAGACCTCTACTTTATCAGAGAACAAGTGATTAAAGAGAAGCTAAGGATTGGATACATACCATCGCAGCATCAAAAAGCAGATATATACTTACAAAGCCGCTGTCAAAACCAGGCTTCACAAAATTAAGAGAAGAGCTCAACGTTGACGAAGCTGATTCTAGCCAGAGATCTCAAAGAGCGATCTTCATTCCAGAATGATTATATATATTGCAGATTTTATGTCGGGTTTCCACTCTATAGAAGAAGGAAAAAGGAGCCGCCATTATTTTTCTTTCTTCAGCAAACCCTAGTTCGAATTTGAAGGGGGGAGTAAAATTATGTGTGTTTTACGTTGAGCCTGGTTATCAATCCTTCATCCCTTCATCTTTACATCAGAGCCATTCAACGCATCCAACGGCTGTTACTCTCTTCAGATCTATTTTGGATCATGAGCTATTATACTTAGGCCCAATACTCTTGTGTATATATTGCTTTCTGTTTCAAACATTGTATATCATTCTGAATCATTTTCTTGTATCTGATCATACAAGCAATAAACATTTTCCTTACAAAATATTACAAATCAAAACATTTATATCAATTCACTTTTTCAACAGTTACTAACCTAACATTTGCAATTAGTTATTAATAAATAAATAAATAAAAGCTTAACACCACTTCAAGGGAAATCCTCTAGTTATCAAGCTAGAGATACGTACGCGATATAGAAGTTGACATGATTATAGTTTAATAAGATGATCAGCTTAACTCTTTGGTATAAAATATTCTATAAAAACAGATCTTTCATTGTATGTAACCTTCTATACACATTACAACTTCATGTATTAGGCGACCAAGTCATGTAGACTAAATGGCACAGGTGTCATTGATATTAAGGTCTATGCTTCTGCAAATTTAGGTACTATAAATAAAGCATGTGAATATATGTGAACTAGCAATGTGCTCATCTGGACTTTCAAGTTTAACACATCATTTTTGACATGTTATTTAGTGGTTCTTCATCAACTATAAGCCTAAAAACAATCTTTTGCAGCACTTATTATCCAGTTGTTAACACAGTACATAATCAAAGGCATATAAGACAACCACCATGGTAGTGCAGTTGGTTTAAACATGCGGCGGTCACCTTGAAGGTTGAGGGTTCAACCCTCACCTACTACGGTTTTCTGTGAATTACCTAAAATATATGTTGTCGGTTCAGTGCATACTTCCTTAGAGTTTACAAGTCCAAAGCTTGGTTTTCTTGATCTTAAAAAAAAGGCATATAAGATAACACTTGCTTATACAAGCATTAGATAATTAAATAGAAAAACAAGATATAAGCAGATTGGAATTGCTTTAAGCTAAAAGTCATTTTTCTCTGAACAATTTTGAAGTTATCTTAAATTATATTTGGATGTGAGTAACGTTGTGATGTTTTTACCTTATATTCACCTTTCAAATAAGAATTTTCATATCATATTGGGAACCACCAAGGCCAAAAAATAGAAATATGCTTGCACAATTTCCGTATCACTATTGTATTGACTTAAGTGATCTCTACATAGCAACCTGCTGCTTGATATGCATCTGACGCAGCGGATTATACAAAAACAATGTAGATCGATGAAAGTAGCCGTCGGTGGATTGATGAATACTGAAATGCCCAAATTCGTTGATCCGAAGATACCGAATTCTACCTATCCCAAACACGTTGATCGCGCACGATACCGTGTTCAAAGATCTGCGATTCTTCGCACGTTGATCTAGTGCACTAGATTCCGTGAATCGGCTTCAGCTGTCGTTGAATCGAGCGCACTCGATTATCCGAGAGTGGAGATAGGAGATTACACTCAACTACCAATTTGGTGAAAGCACAAAGCTAACAAAACAAGAGTTTTTATTCAAATCAACTAAACTATTACAAATGGCACCACCGGCCTATTTATAGAAGTTACAAATCACAACACAAATCTGTACAACTCTTAAGTCGGAACCGACTTATCACGAATGACTCAACAGCGCGACCTACGACTTAAGTAAGGTCGTTAGCGACTTAACATTCCAACATATCATGACATACCAACATAGCGACTCAACTTAGGTCGGCAATGACCTAGTTACAACATACAACGACTTACAAACATGGCCGACCTAACCTGGTACGACCTAAAAACATACAATACACATTAGAAGTATACGACTTAGTACATGGCGACTCAACACTACGCGAGTTACGACTTAAACAACAACCGACTTATCCCTTCAGCGACTTAAGAAATAACCAGCTTCACGCGACTTACGACTTAAGGGCTTCGCGAGTTAAGAATCTTCAGCGACCTATGGTAGGTCGTGGCTTCGTTAGGTCGTAGCTCGTCACCGACCTATGGCATATCCCAAACGCTACCTCCTGTTTTACTGCATCACCAGTAGGTCGTACCTTGTCCATACGATCTAACTGCTCGTTAACTCGCCTATCTTCACTAAGTCGTTCCAACGACTTAAAAACCTTGTTAGGTCGGAGCCTTTTTCCCCGAGCTTGGTTAAGTCGTAACCCCCTGGAATTAAGTCGTGACTCTATAGTTCGTGGACGACCTATAGCTTCTCCCCTAAGTCGTGTGCGACTTAGACCTTCTCCTCTGGCCTGAGCTGCATCATCCTCCCCAGGTTGAGAAAAATTCGTCCTCGAATTTGTAAATTCTTCCACATCAGATTGCTCATTCCCATAATATGGCACGAGATGCTTAACATTGAACACGTCAGAAGTGTACACATTCTCCGGTAGCTTCAATTATAAGCATTTTTATTAATCCGTTTCACAACTTCCACAGGACCAATTTTTCTGGCTTTCAACTTGTTATAAGCACCTACAGGAAAACGATCCTTTGTTAATACAACATATACCAAATCTCCTTCATTAAACTCAACACTTCTTCGCTTCAGATCTGCAGAGCGTTTATACTTCTCATTCGCCTTCTCCAATCGTTCCTGAACGATTTTATGACATTCAGTCAACCCATCAACAGAATCAACAGCTTTCTTAACTGTCCCCTTCGAATGTGGTATTACCGTTAAGTCCAACGGTCCCTTTGGCAAATTGGAATATATAATCTGGAATGAGGTGAATCCTGTACTACGATTTACGGCATGATTATAAGCGAACTCTGCTTGGCATAACTTCACATCCCAGCTTTTCAGATTATCTTGAACTAGACACCGCAATAAGTTTCCCAGTGATCTGTTCACAACCTCGGTCTGTCCATCCGTTTGCGGATGATAAGCGCTGCTAAAGTTCAACTTCGTTCCCACCATCTTCCACAAACTTAGCCAAAAATGACTTAGAAATCTAGTATCCCTATCCGACACAATAGATTCTGGCAATCCATGAAGTCGATATATCTCTTTGAAAAATAACTGAGCGACATGAACAACATCCGCCATCTTCTTACAAGCAATAAAATGTGCCATTTTCGAAAATCGATCAACCACCACATAAATGGAATCGTTTCCACGCTGTGTTCTCGGCAACCCCAACACAAAGTCCATACTCACATCAACCCATGGTTTAGTTGGTACAGGTAACGGCATATATAATCCAGCATTGGTTGCAGTTCCTTTCGAAACCTGACAGATATGACATCGTTCCACAAACCTTTCCACTTCTTTCCTCATTGACAGCCAAAAATAGGATTGAGAAATCAGCTGTAGTGTATGATCTCTCCCAACATGTCCTTCTTCATGTAGCTCTTTTACAATCTTCATTCTCAAACTACAATCAGGTATGCACAATCGATTTCCTTTGAATAGAAAACCATCTACCATCATAAACTCATCCGTCTCCCCATTCTTGACTTTATCTACAAGCTTCATAAAGTAAGGATCTTCAACAATTACTTCTGGTAGCACATCAAACCCTGTCACTTCGACCTTCATTGTAGTTAACAAATGGTTCCTTCTGCTCAACGCATCTGCAACACGATTCGTCACTCCAGATTTATGCTTCACCACAAACGTAAACTGTTGTAAATAGGCGATCCATGATGCATGTCTTGCTGAAATCTTGTCTTGCCCTTGTAAATGCTTCAACGCCTCATGATCAGTGTACAAAACAAACTCTTTCTGAAATAGATAGTGTCTCCAGTGTTTCACTGCTTGTACTACAGCATAAAACTCCACATCATACGTACTATACCTCATCTTCGCCCCTGACAACTTCTCACCAAAGTATGCAATCGGACGTCCCCTCTGGCTCAACACTCCCCCAATTCCAACCTTGGATGCATCAGTATGTAACTCAAACAACACATGAAAATCTGGTAAAACTAGAATTGGTGCTGTCGTCAAAAGTTCTTTGATTCGCTCAAAAGCAACCCTTGCTTCCTCTGTCCATGCAAACTGTTTACCCTTCATACAATCTGTAACAGGTGCCATCACACTACTAAAGTGTGGAATGAATCTTCGGTAGAATGAAGCCAACCCATGAAAACTCCGAACTTCCGTTATAGTCTTGGGTTGTGGCCAATCTCTAATTGCTTCAACTTTACTTTGGTCCACCTGTATTCCTTCTTTCGATACAACATATCCCAGAAATAAAACACTCCTCGCCATAAAAACACACTTCTTCGTAGCGGCATAGAATTATTCTTCTCGAAGAATAATTAACACTTTCTTCAAATGCTGAACATGCTCCTCTGTACTAGCACTGTAGATCAAAATATCATCAAAATAAACCACCACAAATTTCCCAATGTACGGCCTGAAAATTTGGTTCATCACCCTCATGAATGTACTCGGTGCATTCGATAGACCAAACGGCATTACCAGCCATTCATACAATCCTTCCCTCGTCTTGAATGCTGTCTTCCATTCGTCCCCTGGTCTAATGCGAATCTGATGATATCCACTTTTAAGATCAATCTTTGAAAAGATTACGGACCCACTGATTTGATCCAATAAATCATCAAGCCTCGGCATCGGAAATCTGTATCTGACTGTGATCTTATTCAATGCTCTACTATCTGTGCACATCCTCCACGTTCCATCCTTTTTGGGTACCAATAAAGCTGGTATAGCACAAGGACTTAAACTCTCCTGTACACGTCCCTACTCAAGCAACTCTTCCACCTGCCTCCTTAATTCTTCATGTTCCTTCGGACTCATTCGATAATGTGGTCTGTGTGGCAACGTTGCTCCCGGAACAAGATCAATTTGATGTTGAATGTCTCTCAGTGGAGGTAACTCCTTTGGTAACTCATCTGGAAATACATCCTCAAATTCTTTCAAAACTGGCTTCGCTTCTTCTGGAATTTCAACCTCTTCACTGCTCTCTCACCCAATCAACAAAAACATTTCTGGCTCCTCTTCAACTTCTTTAACAAATTCCTTCAAGGATAATAAAGTTTTCAGCTCTTCAATCTCCTCCAGTTTGTTTTCTTCTTGTTGTCGCTTCTTGGGAATTAAAGTAATCTTTGTGCCTTCAAACATAAAGCTATAACTGTTGGTACGTCCATCATGTTGCACCGCCCGATCATACTGCCATGGTCTTCCCAGCAACAAATGACAGACATCCATATCTACCACATCGCACCAGATTTCATCCTTGTATTTCTTTCCAATTGAAAAATTCACACAAGCCCTTCGTCCAACCTTCACCTCCCCGCCTTTCCTCAACCAAGCCAACTTGTATGGTTTTAGATGTTTCACAGTCTTCAATGCCAACTTCCTCACAGCCTCTGACGAAATTATATTATCACAGCTTCCAGCATCAATAACAAATTTACAAACTTTCCCCAGAATAGTACATGTCGACTGAAATATATTGCTCCTCAACCAAATACAATCCTCCTCTAGCTTTGGTGTTAAACAGGACCTCCTCATCATCAGATTATAACCTTCGTCTCCCGTCACTTCTTCTTCCTCCTCATCAGGTGGTGAATTATAACATTCAGCTTCTTCATCCTCATCCTCAACCTCTGCTATCATAGCTCTCTTCTTCGGCTTTGGACATTCATTACTTTTGTGGCCCATTTCTTGGCAATTATAACACTTGAAACCATTACTGACTTTCATCTTCCCAACCTCATTCACAACTGGTTTTGCAACAGCTTTTGAAATATTAGAACTTCCACTAACACCCTTCACTGGATTGTTGAAATTTGTAAACACACCACCTCCTCGTCTTCCCTGTTTCTCCCAAGCCAACGCCTTCTGGTGTGCTTCCGCTACAGATCTGGGATCAAACATGTTAACCATATCTTGTATCTACATTCGCAACCCCCCAACAAATCTAGCTGTCAATTGTTCCTCTGTCTCCATAATATCATTCCTTGCAATCAGTTGATAAAATTTGTCAGCATAGTCATTCACAGATTTCGTCCCTTGTCTCAAGTTTTGCAACCTCTGATACATAAGCGACTGATAGTTATAAGGTAAGAATGTGGCTTTCATCATTTTCCTCATTTTTTCCCATGATTCAACCTTTGACTTCCCCATCCGTTCACGTGTAAGTTTGGTTTGCTGCCACCACGCCAAAGCTCTACCCCTCAACCTTGTAGCAACCAACTTCACTCTACGATGTTCTGGAACTTCCTTGAAGTCAAAAATCTCCTCCATATTAGACAACCAGTCCAAAAACTCTTCAGCTTGCATACCTCCTTTGAACTCTGGAATTTCAGTCTTCATCCCAGATTCCCACTTGTGATCATACTCCGATTGATTTCTTCCTTGTCCACGTCCTTGTCCATGAACACTTCCACCATCATACTCCTCTTCAAAATCAGATGTATATCGATGTCGATCCTGACCACCAACATCTCTACTACCATCACGTCTTCCACCAACATCCCTTCTATCTACATTCCTCCGTTCTCGATCATTCACATTCCTGTCACGTCTTCGATCATCATCAACACTTCTTTCTCGATTGGAATGTGGTGAGACTCTACTTCCCCCATGGTCAGATTCAGGTGAAACCCTTCTCCGATTTTGATTCATCTCTAACATCATCTTCTATAATCGTCCAATCCCTTCGTTAAGCTTTTCACTAAAGTTTTCATTGATTCTTTGCTCCATCTCATCAGCTTCTTCTCTTCTATACAAAGCTTATACGTTTTGATGACGATTAGCTCTCCTTGGTGGCATGATTCAAAATTTCCTCAAACACTTCACAAATTCACACTTCAAGTTTCAAACACCTTTCAAACTTAGATCCAAAATGAAATGGATCGAACACTCCCACTTTGTTGTAAAAATATGACAAACATGATGAACACAACTTCTAAAAATAATGCAAACTTTGATCTCCACACTTCTACTTAGCTCGGCTCTACACTTCAAGCTCGGCTAGCACTTCAACTCTTCAAACTTCTTCAAAGAATTGGCTCCAAGACTCGATTTAGCTATGATTGGCTAAAACAAGCTCTGATACCAAACTGACGCAGCGGATTATACAAAAACAATGTAGATCGATGAAAGTAGCCGTCAGTGGATTGATGAATACTGAAATGCCCAAATTCGTTGATCCGAAGATACCGAATTCTAGCTATCCCAAACACGTTGATCGCGCACGATACCATGTTCAAAGATCTCCGATTCTTCGCACGTCGATCTAGCGCACTAGATTCCGTGAATCGGCTTCAGCTGTCGTTGAATCGAGCGCACTCGATTATTCGAGAGTGGAGATAGGAGATTACACTCAACTACCAATTTGGTGAAAGCACAAAGCTAACAAAACAAGAGTTTTTATTCAAATCAACTAAACTATTACAAATGGCACCACCGGCCTATTTATAGAAGTTACAAATCACAACACAAATCTGTACAACTCTTAAGTCGGAACCGACTTATCACGAATGACTCAACAGCGCGACCTACGACTTAAGTAAGGTCGTTAGCGACTTAACATTCCAACATATCATGACATACCAACATAGCGACTCAACTTAGGTCGGCAACGACCTAGTTACAACATACAACGACTTACAAACATGGCCGACCTAACCTGGTACGACCTAAAAATATACAATACACATTAGAAGTATACGACTTAGTACATGGCGACTCAACACTACGCGAGTTACGACTTAAACAACAACCGACTTATCCCTTCAGCGACTTAAGAAATAACCAGCTTCACGCGACTTACGAATTAAGGGCTTCACGAGTTAAGAATCTTCAGCGACCTATGGTAGGTCGTGGCTTCGTTAGGTCATAGCTCATCACCGACCTATGGCATATCCCAGACGCTACCTCCTGTTTTACTGCATCACCAGTAGGTCGTACCTTGTCCATACGATCTAACCGCTCGTTAACTCGCCTATCTTCACTAAGTCGTTCCAACGACTTAAAAACCTTGTTAGGTCGGAGCCTTTTTCCCCGAGCTTGGTTAAGTCGTCACCCCCTGGAATTAAGTCGTGACTCTATAGTTTGTGGACGACTTATAGCTTCTCCCCTAAGTCGTGTGCGACTTAGACCTTCTCCTTTGGCCTGAGCTGCATCAGCATCACGCTGCATTGAATTCAAATTATGAATAATAACGCAGAAAATAAATTACCAACTAATGTTTTTGAATAATAATAACGTAAAAAATACCATGGCTCATACTTTGAGAAGAAAAGAATATACTCGAATTTATGAAGAATGGGTATGTATTAATCATTATACATGTAATCTTAGTGGTAATATACAATTTACAAATTAATTCATATCTATTCATATAGGAAGTGGAGAATCCAGAATGCAAGCTTACACGAGCAATGACATGAAAAGCAGCACACATAAGTAGGAAAACCGGAGAGGTGCTTACATGTGCAGTAGAAAAATATGTAAATTCGCCACTACAAATAAAATTTATGTTGAAAAATAAATTTCCATTGAGCGACGATTATGTTTATTAATTGAGCGAGGCTCAACGCCACCCAGTTTCATAAAATCAAGTCGGGCTGAGTGCTGCTTAGTTTTTCAAAACCGAGCAGGCTCATTTCTAAGAAACTTGGTAGCATTATTGATTTCATGGTTACTCCGCCTAAACTTGAAAATCGCATCACTTCCCACCACTCTATAGAGCTTGCTACTATATTTTCCTATAAAATCATAATAACAATTGTACTACTGTTGGATTATAATACACATACTTACTGTAGTAATTTTTTTAAATAGTTTTTCAGCAATTAGTAGCTCATATTATCTTAGTTTATACATGTACATTAATTTTAAATAAAAAGTTCCAAAGCCTAAGTTTAATATTGGGGTGTGGTCATAGTTAGGAATCATCTGATGGCAAATGATAATATGTGTTTGGCTGTTGAGATATTCGGCATAGGTAAATATAGTATTGAGTTCTCTTAAATTGACGGTGCCTGAAATCTTAGGCATATCATCCACATTTTCACCTACGATTACTTTAGTTACTTTCTCAAACAAAGTCATAGTTGCTGACATGTTGGCATGAAGTATATCCACTGTCGTACAATGCTTGAAATGCAAGGCATAAATAAGTGTTCAGATAGTTGTACGAAATAAACATGAAGAGGTTTGGTTCCATACTTGGTGATGGGAGTTTTGGTAGATAATTGACATTTTGGGCATATAAAGTTTTAGGCTCCTAACGAACTGAGCCTGACTCAGTTCGCCAGGCTCAATTTTTCGAAGTGAGCCTGGCTTAGTTGGCCAAGCTCATTTTTATCGAACTGAGCCCAGCTTAGTTTGCCCGAACTAGCTCAGTTCGCCCAAACCGAAACTCAAAACTGGGTTCAGTTTCAAAACTGGGCATGACTAGTGTTTTTTTCTTCTTGTATATTTTTTCCATTTTGGTTTTTAACTTAAGCATTGTTTTTTTTAACATTTAGGCTTTAATAGAAGCTACAGAAGAGAAGCAAAATGACATCTTGGAATGCAAAAGATTCGTCATGGTAGAAAGGTTGTAGATGGGGAAAAAGTTATTTGAATGGAGGATGGTCTCGATCGAGATGAGCCACTTTTTGATGCGCCTTAAAATGGTCATAATACATTGTCCGAGTTGGTTGATGGTGGTTTTGTAGTTTGGCCGAAGTGTCGCATTCGTCGTTTGCAAGCTTCTAGATATAATAGTGAAATTTGAGGTTGTCTCAATGAACTTTGAAGAATTTGATATGAACTGTTTAGTATGTTTTTTTTTAAATTCAGTGATATGTCAGTTTTGAAATTTGGTTTCATGCTTGTTATCACTATAAATTTGAATTTATATAGTTGAATGAAATAATATGTGATGATGCTATATGATGCTGAATGGGATATGGTCTAGCTATACCAAGTTTGCAACACTTATAGATGTTTGGAATTTTGGTATTTACCTATGTATGTAAGGAATTATCAATGTTTATAACTGCTGGACTTTACTTTCTTAATGGCATATTTTCCAACTGTTATAACCCTTGGGATTTTCTTTCTTAATGACATATTTTTCAACGGCTGTAACTGTTGGAAAATTCCATATGCTAGTAAAGTACACAAATTTCCAATTGTTATAACCATTGGAAATACACAAATTTCCAACGGTTATAACCGTTGGAAATATTGAAATTCCCAACGGTTATAACCATTGGGAAATATGTTATAAAACTTACCAAGTACCTATTACCAACGATTATGACCATTGGGAATTTGATTTGCAATTGTTATAACCATCGCGAAATGTCAATTTTGGTGTTATGGTCCATGAATGAAAAACGACTTTTATACCTATATACTACTATATAGTTTTAAAAACCAAAATATTACAAGTATGCTCTCATATTTTGCTAGATCCATTCAAAGGTAATAGCTTCTTCCTTATCTCTAATGGATCCCGGTATCAGCTTAGTTCGTTCACTCAACCTAAGCCCTGATACCAAATGTAACGACTACCCTACACCTTCAATACCCTATATACCAGAAAAAGCGCTGTGGGGGTACCCAGCCGATGAAGAATGACAGCCAAGTATTAAGAGAAAGAAAAAATATAATACAGAACCTGTAGAACATCGCACAACGCACAGATAAAATATAATATAACAACATAAATGTAAAACTGGCGAGATGATGATACAATCAAATGAACCATAGATAAGAACAACAGAGTGCATCAGGTTCACAAACTATACAAAAACTAAAATAAAGAGTTTATACATCCCATCAACAAAATAAACTCTAAAACTGTCTCTAATAATACAAGTACTGACATAGCTCCCTAGTACTGCACATCGGAATATAAGCGATAGTAAGCTCCAAATATAGATGTATGAAAGCGTAGCCTCCTACTCGTACTCCGCATAGCTTCATGCGCTATCTAGACCTATTATCTCTAATCTATTCATTTAAGAGTACCCAAGGTAATAAGAAATAAAGCATAAAACCCCGAGTCAGACAATAGTCTGGTGTGAGTGATACATCATCTCAAAGATACTATAAAAACCGTATACAGTGAGTTTGGACATAAGGTATGTAGAACCATACCTGACCTATCCCCGCATCCAAAGAGTTAGCACATAAAAATCGATATATGCTAATATACTATCAAAGTCGTATAAATGTACTACAATCAAAGTACAATGCCCAGTGTCTAGGCATATAATCGAATATACCTACATCGGGTGACACCCTAGTGTAACGACCATGGCAAACATAGCATCTATAAGACAATCCTCACCATTACTCATGTGCGTTAGATACATGATAACTCGTATGGCACAATCACAAACCAGGGATCAGTTGTAATCCCGGGTAATCTACTATCGCAAGATCTGTGTAATCTACTATCGCAAGATCGCGTTCCATGCCACTCCGAAAGGCTAGGAACTAAGCCCTCAATCGCAAAGCCTTGGGTAATCTACTATCGCAAGATCCGGATGCAATCGTAATCCAGGTAGGCGTCCCCACATATCCTTTTTTACGAGCATACTAAAAGCCTCTGAGTTGTCAAAGTCCCCTTTTGCACGCATCTCCATAATGGAACTCTATCGTTATTCCATCCCGGCCATCTCCACAGTAGGACACCATTGCAAATCCCACTCGCAAGTTCCCATCGTTAGACTTGACCTTGTGGATCGTCGCCATAGCTCCCATCGTTAAATCATCATCTTCGGAATGCCTCTAGATACCCATCGCAAGTCATAGAGCCATCGTACTAAGTCCTAAGTTGTCACGTGTTCGACCTCGAAGCACCACGCCATTGCTTCACTAGTTGCTGCATGAAGTCCAAGATTATCCCGAGGCGTCATGGAATCATCCACCCTTTCTCCTCCTCGACTCGTCAAAGACCCCCAAACCCTGCCGCCATGTCCGAAGTCTACAACCAAACTCCATGTTCCACCCGTACCAATCCATCCTTCGACCGAGCCTAGATAGATGCTAGCTAACACACACCTAGCCAAGCCACCTTCCTCGGTCTGGCTTCTACCATCGAACCGAGTTTTGTGTTCGGTCACCACTCCGCCTAGCCACCGAACAAACCACCTCGACCGGCCAATGAACTGCCACCCACCGAACAACCACCCACGTTCGACCACCAAGCTGCCCTTCCACCGAATAGATTCCGCTGCCCAGCCACCGAGCACTCACAACCACCAAATCGCCAAACTTGTTCGGTCACCGAGCCAGCCTTGTCATCGAACAAAACTCCATGATCGGCCACTGCTCCATCCTCCCCAACGGACCAAGCCTAGGCTGAACCAACTTACGCCGAACTAATTCCCTATAGATCTGCCGAGTCTAAAATTTGTACCGAGTTCACTGCTATGCCCTGTTCTTCAACCCTCCATATGCAACGATAAAACTCTCGATTCAATCAATCGAAGCCAGGTTTCATGGTCCCTAACTCTAATTCGCTATGGTGAGAGTTTCAACCATACAAGCATTCACACAAATACAACGCAAATCAACATCCAAACACACATCAAACCATAGCAATTCATTATATAATACACCCATAAGATAGCCTATCACATACAATGGCAACCGGACTCCAAGCGATATGATTAAAATACTTTAGATTTCCCAAAATTCATTTTATTTTAGGTTCGACTTAGAAAACAACTTTAAAATGTTAATTTGACTTCAAAAAATGAGTTTAAAAAATATCAAAACCTATGGATACATATAGGAAAGTGAGAGATGATACATCACTCACCAAACATCTAAAGATATATATTTGCATGCAAACAGAGGCAAGTTCGAAAATTCCAGCTAAGATCTGATTTTCTTCCCTAAGATGTAGACTTGAAACTCTCTGAATTCCCTTGCTTATCTACGGTTTGGATAAGAAATGGAAGAAGTTGGGTGAATAAAGGAATAATGGAGATTGGGGCTGGATTGAGAAGTGGTAGAAAAAAAAATTGTGGGAGGGTGCACTCTTATTTATAGGAAAAACCCCAAGCACCCCCTCCCCAAAGGTATGCCGAACAGAGCATTCTGAACCAAGACAACTCCTCTCCAAGCTACGAACATGCTTAGCACCGACCAGTGCCAAATCTTCAAACAACTATATCTTCTAGCCAGAAGCTCCAAATTGCTATTATGACCATTCTACGAAAAGAGAAACCATCATATCTTTCCAATGGATGTGGTCTTGAACACTAATTCGACCTCGATCAAAAGTTATACTAATACGAGTCTTCTATGGGTATAATTGTCTAGAAAAATTATAAAGACGAGAAATGTCTCTAATAAGCATTTCCTAAAGTCATAGAGTCATATGACCACATATGAATTAAAAATAATATTTTACGATCCTTCGATAAGTAAAATACGGGTCGTTACACAAAAGAAGGGTACAAAAGGGTGAAACGGTTATAGAGGAAAGCAGAGAAAGAACGCCAGAGACATGAGATAATTTATTACAAAAACAAACAAAAATTTCTTTATGATGAGAAATTGGAAGTCAAAAAAGAGAAATTGTATTTAGAATAAGAAGCTTCTATACGACAATTTTAATTTGCAATCTTACACAGCTGATCCAATTTGGCGTATAAAAGTGGAGAATATGTTCAAAGAATACCAAACCACAGCAATGGATATTATACAGTTTAGTCTTTACTTTCTATATGCTATTGTATGTTTGGATCATTTTGCAGTATAAATATGTATTATATTAGTTAACCGGAAAAAACAACAATACTGCAATAAAGTTGAAAACACGGCAAAATCATTCAAAGGCACATACAAAACGCAAATGTTGAAAATTTACAGCACAAATACTTAACCATTAGAAGTTGTCACTGGTTTCCTATAAAGTTATGGTAATGTTCGATAAGTTGGTTCAAAAGTTCGACGTATGCTTCCAAATCCCTTGTCTATTTGCCCCACGCCAAGTATTTTTGAAATGTATTAGGATCCTTATAAGGTCAATTTGTAATTCGTAAGCAATTTGATGGTAGTTTTGTATTTGAAATTTGCATCCATCCCTTTTTTCTACAATAATTGTACTATTTAAAACAATACAACATTACATGATATATGATATAGTCGCTACATCGTGGTAGTATACTTCTTTTTTTAGAATATTAAATCATTTCTGAAGGACTTCGAAATGCGCTTTTGAATTCCTTTCTCAAACTTGCTTGTTCATCACTAAAAAAATTATTGATTGAGTTACCTTTTTTTGAAACCTATAACTAATGTTATCCATTGCTAGTAAATACCATCAACCCAATAATAACCCATGGCATGAGGTTTATCTCCTATTATATAATCACAAGGTGGCGCTTTTCGTTTGAATATTTGCTAAATAAATAAGAATGTCGTACAATGTTAATATCATTTAAAGATTCAGTCAAATCAAAAAAGCTAGCCATATATATAAATCTAAAGTGGCACTACTTCTAAAATTAAAGTAGCTCTTTGATAACGATCCTTGTATTTTCTTACATAGTTTTTGGAAAATCCTTCCACCTTTAATGCATACTATTTAAGCTTCTTAACATATTTGGAAATACATGTTATGCTCCCATATCCAATACTCATTCGATGTCGTAGGAGTTTGGAGTCCTAAGATTTTGGTCCCCAACTGTAAAACAACTATTTTACAGTATTCCTTGATACACCTGTTAATCGTAGAGTCCCTTATTCTAACGCACTTATCTTGCCTATCTGCTTTTTCTGCGTAAGCTAACACACACTATGTAGTACTTTTCTTCTGTTGAGATGATAAGTCTGACTAAAGAAAAGCACCGGGTCTTTGAGTGAAATAGACATTTGTTGCACTTAAAAAATCTACATATACTACATGCCCAAGGAAACGAACCTCCTTCCTCTAGAAGTGACATTTTGAGAACTTTGTCTTTAATTATCCTCATTAAATTATCCAATACTTCTCTCAAATAGAGCTCATGTTATTTCTCACTTCTGGAATATATGAGAATATCATCTATGAAGACTATTACAAACTTATTCAACTACTCCTTGAATACCCTACTTATCAAGTCAACAAAATAAGCTAGAGCATTAATCAGTCCGGACTACATGACTACCCACTCAAATAATCCTTCCAGTGTGCGGAATACAGATTTTGAATTACCATCTTCAGCCTGATGAAATTCGATGGCGAAGTCAAGCTAAAAGAAAACTTTTTCCCTAACAAATTGATCGAAAAGATCATTAATGGAAGGCAAGTGTAACATCCCCTACTTCGAGACTCGATAATAGATACCAATGATGTTGCAGTCATCACCGAAATCATTTTTCAGTAACAAAGTGAGTTCAATATTATTTTGCACAACATAAGTCAACAGAGCAGCTAAATAACTTTTCGTTACATTAATTTGGATTACATAATTCATTACATCATCTTTTTCCTGATTCGTCCACACGCAGAGGTAAATATAATAAGAAAATTAGATTAGTGTGTGTCGAACATATGAAGATACCAACACCACACATAACTAGTCATAAATCCTGATTTTACACCATGGAATTTCAAAATAACTTTTATTAAATAGAAAGCCTCCAACTTTTTCTTTAGAGTCTTTATTCGTCCTTCAAATGATACATGTCTAAACCATAAACTCAGCCTACTCGAATGAGTACTCAATTTATGGGAAAACTAAAAAGGCGAGTAAGGTAGAAAGCCAAGTATAAGTAAAACCTTTACCCTAGTAATCTATCGTGAGACTATGCCGCTAACGCGGAATGGGTTTTCCCTTCACTTTAACATCATAAAGATAAACTGTATATGTAAGCAACATTACATAAAAAGCAGTCGTGTGCATACATTCAACAAGAAGTGCACCCTGCACTTATAATCCAGTTATGAACCATGTTGTCTATCAGTTCAAACCAAGTATACCTTATACTTATCAATCTGTTATGAACCATGCCATACAATCTTTCATCATTCAATCAAACATTACCTAATTTCTTGTTTAAGGCTTTTTGTTAAGATATCATTAACCTATTTAGTGATTACTTCCCTAGGCATGTCTATCACTAATTCATCTTTTCTAGAACAACATCACCTGATGAAATGACCACTCATTCCACAAATGGGAGACACCCTGACTCTCCTAAGAGGTTAAATGTAAAGCATACTAAATACACTCTAGTAAGCGTCCTTACTAAGCGTCAATAGCCTCTCTTAGTCTCTAAACCGTTATCGTTCACGTTGCCATTTTATTTATTTTGGTTATAAAACCACTTGATGTTTTAGCACCCTACTATGGCACCATGTTTTAACTCCTCCTAGAGTTTATAAATCTTTTAGGATTAAATCCTATCGTGGCACCCTGTCATATACCGTTGGACTTTAAACTAATATTCAAGGCACCCTGCCATCCAGTAACTCCACGAGTCAGTATATCTTCACGATCATAATTCAACATATTTCATTCATTCATTAGTTGTGCATCCTATACATTTGGATAAAACAGCTTTATCTTTTACTTAATTGATACTCTATCATTTATTAGCTTCTCTAAGCTTTCTTTCATTCCAAAATAAGTTAACGCTATTTCAACTTATAAAATATTTTCTTTATTACAACTATATGAAATAGTTGAATAACACTTAGAAATTGTCTTCCCTAGTTCCTTAAGCATATATTGTTTTAGTTAGCAAAATATAGCTTTCCAAGCTCTTGTGACTTAACTTTAGTTATCGCAAGCTAGCTATCCTATAGCTTTCGAATGTTGAATATATTTAGCATGTGTTGGCTATCCCATAGCTATCGTGGGTTGATAACTTCCCAATCTATCACGTATTACCTTTTAAGTAATGGTCGTGGGTAAACTTCCTTATAGTCATTGCTAACTATTTGGTCATCACATACTAATTCATCAAACATCATCATATGTTAATCCTTCTAAGGCAATCGTGTGCTAACTCACCTAAAGCCTTCGTGCTTTATCTCATTCATAGTCATCGTGTGTCATCCCTTCTGAAGCCATCATGTGTTGTCTCATTTACAACCATTGTGAGCTATCCTTCTATAGCCTTTGTGAACTATCCCTTTTGTAGTCTTCATGCGCTAAGTTCCATACTTAGCTTTCGTGCATTAAGCTCAATAGAGCTTGCGTTTGATAGCTCTTTCAAAGCTATCATGGATACATACCTGGAATGCTGTCGCATGTTGACCCAGTCATAGTCATCATGGGCTAATATAGACTATCGTGATTTAAATAGCGATTTTGTAATTATATTGAAAACTGATTCATTGCCTTATAGGTATTAACTTTACACCAAATCTCATTTGGTGTGGAATTCTCATTGGCTAATGTTTATCTTTACAGTTCAATTTTCAGAAATGGGCTAACCACATCTTCCATTTATTATTTAATTATCATTAAATAATTAATCTTTTTCCTTAGCCAATAAATTCATATAAAATCGAAAATTGATGGAAAAAATACAAAAAATTCACCAAACCCAGTTTTATCATATTTTACCTTTTCTCAAAATTTCAAGTTATAATAATTAATTTTATTATTTTTCATAATTAATTTACCTGAAATTAACTATTTTCTCAACTTAGAAAATTCACAAAAATTCGAATTAAATCCTAATAATTCTGAAATTTAAAACCCATCTTTATTTCATCATTATAAACATCATTAGATTTTCATTGCCTTTAATATGATTTAATCATATTTTACCCTAAAACATGAACAAATTTACCTTATTTATACTTCTAAACACAACCAAATCATGTTTAATCATTCAAACATGTTTGACATCACCAAAAACAATCATATCCAATCAAATTCGAAACCAATAGGTAGGGATAGGTTTTAAAAAAGTATTTTACTCATATTTGCTTAAAAACTCTTGTTTAATCTTTCTTGTTCCTTAAAGTTGAAAACTTTAATCTTCTAACTTTGAAATCTTCTTCTTCTTTCCTACAAAATAATGGCTGGCCTTGACATAGAGCTTTAGGGTTTTGTTTTGTGAAATGAAATAAAGTGGAATGAATGATGGGTTATGGCCAAAGAAACTAGGCTAATGCTTTTTGTTTGGGCTAATATCCTATTCTAGCATAGTCACACTATTACATTTCCCTTAACACAAAGCTTTCTCTCCGAAACTTAAATTTATATCCATTAACAATGCCAACCTTAGTGGCTCTAATTTTCCTTAGTTCATTCAATTAACTTAATAAGTATCCCATACTTATTTAATTAAATCTCTCTTAGGCAATTAATGTAATTGAATTATACTATTCATCTCTTTAACAATATCTTCCCATTATTAATTTAATCTAATTTTCCATATTATGGACCCTCCAAAATTTAAGGTGTTATACAAGGGATAATGGCTTTTCCTTGCTAGCATATTTTATTTCTCGATAGTCGACGCATAGCCTAAAGGAACCGACTTCCTTAGTGACGAAAGCGACATGCACTCCCCACTCTAAAATACTTCGCTTAATAAATCATTTCTGCCATAATTATGAAACTTGCTTATCCAACTCTCTTCTCTCCTTCAAAGTCATGTGCCTAAGAGAGAAGCATCACTACTAGTCTAGCATCTTTCTTGATATCGATCCTAAACCCAACTTCTCTTTGAGGTGGAAGGCTGGAAACTTCATTAAAAAATATTTGGAATTTTTTCACTATAGGGATAGACGATTGCTCATCTTATGATAGATTAAATGAATATAAATAGCTTTTCATAATGGAAATATCGGGCTCATAACATAAATTCAAATCATTTCCTTCATCACTTCCTAACCAAACCACTCTCCTATCACGATCCAATACTACCCCATATCAAGACATCTAGTCTATTACCAAATTTAATCCATACCCCCAAAAACTTAGTATATATGCATTACAAAAGAAATCCACACCATGTATGACCAACTTTAAATCATGGCATATCATAGATAGATGGGTTGATCCTTCGACGGGATTGGACACCAAAATGGATTCGTGCACGATGTCATATTTTTAAGCTAAACTACCATCTAGTTCACCTGCTATGAATGAATAAGATGTACCAGTATTTAACAAAATACAAACAAGAGAATCAGATAACAATAACACATCTTCCATCATAATGTTCTCTCCTTTCTCTTGAGTTGATTGTGGTGTATGCTGGTGGTTGGAATGACACTCAGAGCATATGCTCGAACCATTTAACCTTCCTTTTGGAGAGTTGGACACTCCCTCTACATGTGACGAAATTAGTCGTAGTTATAGCACTTTATCTTCTGCTGAGTGGGAGCCACCTTACAATCATTCGTTACGTAACCCAATTAGTTAAAGTTGGTGCACTTGATCTTTGAAATATTCGTTCTACAGTTCTTCATGATATGACCCACCTTCTAACACCGATTACAAGTGATCACCTACTTTTTCCTTGTCCTCCTTAGAATTCATTACCCTTACGCTTACCCTGATGCAAATTCTCTTTCATCCTAGTCTACATCTTATTCACCCCTCTATCAAAGCAGCCTCCACCAGCCCTTCAAAAGTAGCTCCAAATGGTATCTGGTTCAACGCCAACTTCTTTAGTGGTCAATTCAATCCTTTTTCATATTTCATTGCCTTTTTACCTAAGATATTTACCAAGTCTAATCCAAATCTTACCAATTTATTAAGCTAGTTTAAATATTCTCCAGGGTTATGTTCCCCTGCTTCAAGTGAATGAACTTCTCCAATAAAAAACGCTTCTCCGCTCCCAAGGAAAACTTTGTTTCAAACTTTCTTTTAAATACTGCCTAAACAATTCTATCCTCCTCCACTTCCCACTAACTCACTGCCTCACCTTGCACGTGCTAGGAAGCAAGTTGCCTCATAATAATGTCATTGAGTCCTAATAGATTGAAGATATTCTCATAAGAACTAAGTCAAGCCCAAGTTATTGCATGTGGTTCTATTCCAACATATGGCTTCCCCCTAGGTTGGAAATGTCCCTAAATGATATGGGGAAATTCATAATTGGTGGTGCTTGGATATGGATAACTTCTTGAGTGGTAGTAGTAATTACGGGGATTGGTGCGGTTGATACTATTTTAGGTCGTTGCCTGTAGATAGTGTCGGAGCCATATAGGGATGTTCACTCTTGGAATATCCACTACATCCACTCCAGTACTAAGTCTCGGCTCTAGTTTTCACCTCATCGGTGTTGGTCTTTATTTTAGTTTCAACCGAATTGCTCATTTTCAACTGTTTGTAAAATGTGTTTCATTAGTAATGGTAGAGAAAGGGGTATGCCCTAGGAGCAATTATGTAATTTGTTACATATATCTAACTCGATAATCAATCTTGTTCGAAACAAAAGGTATTTTCTTTCTATTATATACTTGATATAATGTGTTATATTAATTAATTAATTTAATTAAAGTATACTTAATAGAATATCCATAAATGATATGTTTTGTGATAACTGTAACGACCTGCAAATTTATCACTTTGATAAATTATATTTATTTTTAAAATATTTAGGTATGGGTTTAAAAGTAAGAAATAATCATGTTTTAAGTGGTAAATAATAATAGTTATTTTGTTTGAAAAAAATATTTGCGAACAAATTACCGAGGTAAAATATTGAAAATTTGTAAATATCGTGCTAGGTAAAATATCGATAAAACAGCCGGAAATCGTTTTATCAATAAAACTGCTTTTAAACAATATGGATCGTGTACAGCTCTAGATTCATACATTAATATATGTATTAAAACAAGATTATGGAATATATAATTATTTTATTTTTTGAAAATAAAATGTATTTATGACATTGACAATTGATATCATCGATTTTATATATTTTTTCGGACATTCAAGTTAAGTTTAAATATTAAATAAATGGGTTTTTATTAACAAATAAACCTATTTTAATTATTTAATAATAATGGTGAAATAGTTTTTAAAACTTGTTTACCAAAATAAATAGTTCGTAGAAAAATAGAAAATGTGATCGAAAAACGTTTTTCAGAATTTCGACTTTTCGACACCGGAAAGTTATCAGGAACGTTGTTCATCTTTGTGTACTATATATACACATATATAAGAGTTAATTAACCAAATGATAATAATACACTAATAGTATATTATCTTATGTTAATTATGTTTAGCAAGTAATGTGACAAGTCATGATTTTAAAAATAATAACTTATATATAAGTATATATCATTGTCTCTTGTCATATCTTAGCATTATCATCATTATCCATCATGACCTAGAGGATGTGACTAGAGAGGGTGGATATGACATATGAGTGGTAGGAAGATGGTGATGTGACTTGTCAAAATAATGACATGTTAGGATATTTTAAAACTAATGTTAAAATGGTAATTTTTCTACTTTCTTGTGTCTATAAATACACATCCACTTCACTATATTTTCATTTACTTCTCCATTTCCATTTCCCTTAAGCTTTCTTCATGTTTTATGGCTTCTTATGTTAGTTTCAGTTTTTTTTAAATCAAAAGATTTAAATTTTTTTAATGATGCAAACTTGTTTTAAAACTATTTCTTCTCCATTTCCCCCCCCAATTTATTCGGCCACAACCTCCTCTATTTTACACCAAATAAAGATTTTCTTTTTTTTTTTTAAATCGTATAAAATTTCAGTAGCTACAACTTTCTTTTTTACCACTTTTTCTAATTTTAAGCTTAGTTTTGTCAAAATCTCATTTCTTTGCAGTGTACTCTTAAACACAGAAATTCAGGTCCGAAAATAGCTCTTCTCCTTTTGACCATATATACCTCAAACGAAATCTGATTTGAGTGATTATTTTTTTAAACTGTAGAGAAAAGAATTTTATAAAAATTTTATTTTGATCATTTTTTCAAAATCTGAGAGTAATATGTTCAAAAATCAAGTGGAATATGACATAATTTTGGGATGATTTTTGTGCATCTAAGGCATTTCAGGTTTCAAAGATTTCAGTGAGTAAAACTATCTCATTTTTATAAATAAATAACTTTATTTCCATAGATTATATGTTGTGGAAATCCATAGTTCATGTTGTTAAAATATCATGTATGAAAGTGACATATGTTTGTGATCTGTGATTAGCATAGTTTGGATGTTAAATATTATGTTTGGATGTTAAGTATCATGTTTGGATGTTCAAAGTGGTATGTTTGGTTGTAAGAATGTGATGTTGGTGGATGGTATGTTTATGGTATGGTTGTGATCAAAACTAGTTGTATGTTGTGTAAAAATTACAAAGTTTACACCTTTGTATGTTGCGACGAACGTGAGATCCGATTTGGAATCAAAACTAAGTTTTCTAGTTTTAAATTTTACAAACGATTTCAAAGATTTTATCTTTGTTTTTAAGTCTCAAAAACATTCAAAATTAGGTTTCCCAACTTGTATAACAAAGAATAAGCAAGTATTTTCTCTTAAAGTATGTTTAAGCAAACTACGCTCATAGCGATAGTCGCTATGGATGCAGTTCGAAAAAATTATCGATTTTCGTTTTAAAAATGTTTTCTTTTGGAGTGTTTTGCAAATGTTTTAAGAACTTGATTAATAAAATAAAAGGAGATTAAGTATAGATTATTTAATAATTTATTTATTTAATAAAATAATTAATGGTAATTAACAATTAATTAGTAATTAAGTAAGTGATTAGGGTTAAGTAACACTTAAGGAAGGTTAATGACTAATTATTGATTAATAAAGTTTTAATTAGTGATTAATGAAGATAAGAAGTAATTAAATGGTTAATTATTATTTCATTATGTTAATTAGTTAATTAATAATTATTTAATTAAGTGATTATTTAATTAATTTTTAATTAATTAGGATTTAACTGATAATTAATTGTTTAAACCTTAACTAAGATACATTAGGAAGTTAATTAGGATTTAACCATGCTCATTAAGTTAATTAAAGTTTAATTATGAGTTATTCTTGATTAATTAAGATATAATTAGGGTTTAAGCTAATTGAATATATTTTAATATTTTCAAAGGTTGTTTAAACCCAATCAGTTATATTTTAAATCAATTTTCTTTTTAAGATTAAATGATTTTAAATCAAAGGATCTCTCGTCTAGACCATTAAGTAGCCAAATGAATTAAAGCAGTGATTGTAAAACGTTGGCATATTTTATGGGAAGTAAGTGACTTGTTTTAGCACAAATGCCGAATATCGGTAATGTGATAGATACAAGGAAGTTAATTTCAATAAGCTGGTCGTGATAACTTAAGCATATAGAATATACTTCTATATGTACATTTTTCGTTCTAAACTCTGGGTGCCCATAATTTTCCACACGGGCAGTCTAGAGTCAGGTTATCAGCAGAATTCTGAATGGATTGCTGTGGAGCTCAAGAGGTGAGCTGGATGGCGAAACGTATCACTTCTATTATGTATTATCCGCTGTGTATTCTGTTATGAGGGCAGGTTATTATAACTGCCAATGTTGTGTGTTGTTGTTGTAAACTCTGATGATGTATTGTATGAACTGATATAGTTCTTTTGTTTAAAGATTATTCATTTATCTATTATATATTGTTCCGCTGCGATTGTGAGATTCCGATATTGTTTCTATTTCTTCTTCTTTCTTCTTCTACCTCTTTATTCTTTAACCCTAATGATTCGGTTTTCCGGCATTCGATGGTTCGGCATTTGATACAGTGGGCATATTGATGTCGACTTTCGGAAGTCGAAAATATTGGGTCGTTACAGAGGGACAATGGATGTGTCAATATTTGTAACTTAGACATCTACCTATGATTGATTGTATGTTAGGCAATGCCCATGATATAACTTGGATAAGTAAACCCAAATTTGTTAGGCAATGCCCATGATATAACTTGGATAAGTAAACCCAAATTTAATGATCCATTGTAGTCATTAAGCCTCTGTTTGGTTTTTGAAAGTTAATATTTCATTTTCTTTTAAAATGGTCTTCAAGGTTATTCTATTTTGAAAAAGATATTTAAAGAATGATTTGACAATTGTTTTGAATATTATATAAAGAAGTTTATGAATAATTTTGGGGTATTCATAAAAGGAGTTTCGGAAATAGTTTTGAACGTTTATAAAAAGATTTTATACATGGGTTTGAATGTTTGTATAGGGAAGTTTTTGTTGAGACTAGGTTTTGATTCATGACACGAAGCTATCGCTACAACATACAGATTCCACGACTGTTACGACAAAAAGAGAATATATACTACATGGAGACAAGACATCAAAATCGGTGCATCAACTTTTATATTATTCTATTTTGAGTCTTAGGCCAATATTGTTAAGATCTCTCCTCGTTTATGTATATATTAGCTTATATATATAATCTTCTTATTTTCAAATGATTTATACATATATAAGCATATAATATATATATATATATTATCAAAGTTTTTAAAGTTAGAATCATATTATATATATATACCTGTGTAAACTGTGCAAATTGCACAGATAATACCAGGTCAGTCGACTGACCTGCTAGTATCTGTGCAAAATGCATAGGTGCACAAGTATATATATAATATATAATAAAAATCGTTTGAATATTTAGTCGACTGACCCAGAGGCTCAGTTGACTGAATTTCTATAATGGCTATATTTTCTAAAAAGACACGATCATTCGTGAAGAGTTACGAATCTCTACGAAGATATTTGGACGCGATGCTTCAACCGGAACTCTTCGCCAATGGTCGCTGCTATTTAACAACTATAAATACATATCCTAACTTCATTCCAAAAACTTAATATGCTTATCTCTCTTATCTAACTCTCTTGAATATTCTTGCGACTATACTCTCAAATATTCATTCTAAGCAATACTATTCCTTTCTAATCTTCATAAACTTCAAATATACATATTTATACTCGAGGAGAAGATTATAGGAAGGGTGTACTATAAATATACTTATCCGTGTTATCAGAACACAAAAAGTCAGACAATCTTTTGTATTTGTTAAAGGCCTGTTCTGCTGCTCAGGCGTGTGAAGTCCTCTTCGGCTGCTGAAGCAAAATCATGTTCTGCTACTCAGGTCCTTGTTCGGCTGCTCAGGGGTTGTATAGACCTGTTCCTCCGGGTTAAGTGAGGGTTGCTATTTTAGTGAAATTCCAGAAGGAGTCTGGGACTGGACGTAGGACGGTGCTCCGAACCAGTATAAAAATCTCTGGTGTTATTTTTATTATATTGCTCTTATATTCCGCACTATTTACTGTATAGCTGTCATCACTATATTCTGTATTATCGTATATCCATATTACATGATCCATAGCACACTTTCATTTGGTATCAGAGCATGGTTCTTCATATAACCGTAACATAGTTATCTGATACTTTAATAATATGGAAGCTAACACTAGCACTAGCGTTAACACAAGCTTCATAGAAGGACAATCCACTGCACGTCCACCACTATTCAATGGCATGAACTATAACTATTGGGCCACACGAATGAGAATATATATGCAAGCAAATGGTTTTGATTCATGGAATATTACTTAGAAAGAATACACTATTCCTACTGGGGAGTATTCTGCTTGGACAAATACACAGAAAATAGATGCCACAGCAAATGCAAAAGCCATGAATATGTTGTTTTGTGCCTTAGATAAAAATGAGTTTAACCGTGTTAGCATGTGCAACAATGCATATGAAATATGGCATACACTCAAAGTTACACACGAAGGAACTAGCAAGGTTAAACAAAGCAAGATATCCATGCTCAAAAGTCAGTTTCAAAACTTTAGAATGAAAGACAATGAATCTATAAACGATATGTATTCAAGATTTCAGGATATCTATCATTCATTAGTAGGACTAGGAGAAAAATATTCAGATTTTGATATCGTATCCAAAATCCTTAACTCTTTAGCGGAAGAATGGGAAAGAAAAGTTCTCGTTATTAAAGAAGCGAACGATATTTCCAAAATAACACCGGAAGAGTTAATAGGAAATCTAATGTCCTATGAAGTGAATTTGCAGGCTAAACGAGTTCAAGCTCAAGATAAAAAGAACATAACATTCCATGCAGAACAAGAAGAATCAGATTCGGACAAAGACGACCTAGCCTTTATTGCCAAAAACTTCAAGAAATTATTGAAGTATAGAAAAGGAAACAAAATAATGGGAAGAGAAGCTCAAACAACAATAAACCACCGTCTTCATCAGTTCTGGAGTGCTTTAACTGTCACAAAAAGGGGCATATACAGAAGGATTGCCCGGATCAAAAGAAAGAATATCGCAATAAAAGGAAGGACAAATTCAAAAGGAAAGCTTTCTCAGTTATATGGGATGATTCAGAATCCTCCTCCTCCTCCTCAGAAAGCGAGAGTGACAGCAATAATGGACAAGCCAACGTATGCTTTATGGCCAAAGATAATGAGGTTAGTGATTTAACTTTTGATGATATGATAGAGATAAACTCAGAATTGTTAGATACTTTAAAAAGTCTCAAAAGAAAATATAAAGAGGCTGTTGAAAATCAGAACAAGGCAGAATTCGAAAGACATATGCCTAAAGATGAGAAGAAAATATTGGAAGAAGAACTTGAGAAAACTCAAGAATTGCTTTCAAATGTTAATTCTCAACTAATATTATTGAGTCAAGAAATTAAGACTCAAAAAGAAAAGAATGATGTTCTTGTTTCTGAAAATCATGATTTGAAAACTAATATCAAAATGGTAGAACTAGAAAATTCGAGTCTAAAGACCAAACTAGAAGGAATCACTAAAAATGTCTCGAATTTTAACAAAGGAAGAGAAAATTTATCTAGAATTATTGAAAATTCACAACCTGCTAACAATAAAAACAGACTAGGTTATAAGAGGAAAGTCAAGAATTCACAATCCAGTAATTTAAACAATGTTAAGTCTAAATCTTCAAAAAGATTAGTTTCTAAAACTATCAATATATGGGTTCCTAAAACAAATAACAAGTTAATAAGGAATAAGTATATTAGATCATTCATAGAAAACGTTCATAATAATAAGAATTATATTTATAAAAGGGATACTGAACCCACTTGGGTTTGGTTTCCTAAGATCTAACTCTTAGGGCCCTATTAAAAAGGTGTGTACCAACGTCATCTCATATTTTTTGCAGGTCCCACTCAAGAAAAGAGGAAAATGGATACTCGATAGTGGTTGCTCAAAACACATGATAGGAGACAAAGATATGCTGACAAACATTACATACTCAGATGGAGGTTCTGTAACTTTTGGAGATAATTCCAAGGGAATATCATCGGCGAAGATGATGTGAGCAATTACGAGGATGATATGCGACAACTCAAATCTATGTCCTTAAGGCCTAAAGCTAGGATTATGCACTACGCGTTAGTGAAAACCGTAACTCCGAGAACGAGAAGTTATGAACTTGTTTATGAACACAATTTCAAAGCTTTATATGCCATCTTCGGAAATATCAAAGTTAATTGGCTCCGGTTAATTCTTGAGTTTTTAAGTTTCAACAATGGCCGCATGAATGTCATATATTACGGTGAGTACATTATGCGCTTACTAAAAGAATGTGAGATTCCGGAACCCGACTCACCGATCTCTACCGTCGGCTACTTAAACTCCCATACTCTAGCATTGATGAAATTACCGGTTGCTCGACCTCCTCCGATCATTTCATTTGACGAATGGACTCAATGCCAAATACCTCAAGATCAACCACCTCATCAACAAGGCGAAGCATCATCTCACCGTCCGACTCGCCAAAGATCAACTATTCATCAACAAGACGAAATTATGATTCCAAATTCAGGTCTTCCTCCACACGAGTCTATTTCCATGATATGCCATAACCAACAAATTCTTAACACACATATCACTAGGGTTGACAAAAAGCTTTATAAAGTGAAAGGATTTTTCACAAAGCTATGGCAAGCGATCTCGTCTTCATCCGGCTCTTCCACAGCTACTCTTGGTGATCCGGGCAAATAACCCGTCTTCACTTGGTCCTCCTCTTCCGATGATCAAGCAAGTAGTAGCGACAATGGTGGAGATGAAGGCAATAGTGGTGATATAGGTGGTCAAAGTTCTCAGGGTGATAGGGGTAAGCGTATAATAGAGTAAGTTGTTGCTTATATTAGCATTTGCCTTTTATGATCTACAAACATTAGTCTTTCATTTCAAAACATTAAAACATGGCTTGTACTAAATAGCCAATGTTTCTATTATTTTGTTACCTTAAAATTCTTGTTTGTGATGTTGCAATGTATGAATGCTTGTTTCTTTTATTGCTATGTTTTGAATATCTACACATGCATCATACGTTATTCATGTTCTTTTTTTTTTGTTGACGACAAAAGGGGAGAAAATTATCACTAACATTAAGAATGCAGGATATATATCAAAGATTCAGGGGGAGTAAGTATTCATATTATATTATATACAGTCGAAATCTATATATATTTACAGGTTGTCATCAATAAAAAAGGGGGAGAATGTTGAGACTTGGTTTTGATTCATGACACAAAGCTATTACTATAACATACAGATTCGACGACTGTTATGACAAAAAGAAAATATATACTCCATAGAGACAAGACATCAAAATCGGTGCATCAACTTTTATATTATTCTGTTTTGAGTCTTAGGTCAATATTGTTAAGATCTCTCCTCGTTTATGTATATATTAGCTTATATATAATCTTATTATTTTCAAATGATTTATACATATATAAGCATATAATATATATATTATCAAAGTTTTTAAAGTTAGAATCATATATAATATATATATATATATTATATATACCTGTGTAAACTGTGCAAATTGAACAGATAATACCAGGTCAGTCGACTGACCTGCTAGTACCTGTGCAAAATGCACAGGTGCACAAGTATATATATAATATATAATAAAAATCGTTTGAATATTTAGTCGACTGACCCAGAGGCTCAGTTGACTGAATTTCTCTAACGGCTATATTTTCTGAAAACACACGATTATTCGTAAAGAGTTACGAATCTCTACGAAGAGATTTGGACGCGATGCTTCAACCGGAACTCTTCGCAATTGGTCGCTGCTATTTAACAACTATAAATAACTATCCTAACTTCATTCCAAAAACTTAATCTGCTTATCTCTCTTATCTAACTCTCTTGAATATTCTTGCGACTATACTCTCAAATATTCATTCTAAGCAAAATTATTCCTTACTAATCTTCATAAACTTTAAATATACATATTTATAGTCGAGGAGAAGATCATAGGAAGGGTATACTATAAACAGACTTATCGTGTTATCAGAACTCAAAAAGTCAGACAATCTTTTGTATTTGTTAAAGTCTTGTTCTGTTGCTCAGGCCTGTGAAGTCCTCTTCGGCTGTTGAGGCAAAATCCTGTTCTGCTGCTTAGGTCCCTGTTCGGCTACTCAGGGGTTGTATAGACCTGTTCCTCCGGGTTAAGTGAAGGTTGTTGTTTTAGTGAAATTCCAGAAGGGGTTTAGGACTGGACGTAGGACGGTGCTCCGAACCAGTATAAAAATCTCTGGAGTTATTTTTATTATACTGCTCTTATATTCCGCACTATTTACTGTATAGCTATCATCATTATATTCTGTATTATCGTATATCCATATTACATGATCCATAACACACTTTCAGTTTTATGCACGGTTTGAAAGTTTATAAATAAGTTATATAACTAGGTTTGAATAATTATAAAGAGTTTCATAAATGAGTATGGAGGTTGATAAATGTTTTGTGAATGGGTTTGGGTTAAAGTAAAGAGGATTTCATGGATAAAGAAATTTATAAAAAAAATTATTGAGGATAATTACAATAGGAAATTGAGGTTTGGGTTTCTTGACGCTGACCTTTTAAGTGGTATGGAACATCCATTCCACACTTTACATCGAAGGAATAGTGCTTAGAGTTATCCTTTTCTCCAATTTAAATAATGTAGTTAAATCCTTTTTAGAGATTTGGTAATGGAAAATCTTACAAATGTTTTATGAATATACTTATGCCAGAAAGATAAGTATATGATTGTTTTTGAAAGAGATTTATTAAACAAAGATATGTTTTAAGGCTTAGTGGTTGCTATGGATAAATAAATCTCAAATGGAATTGGTTGTTATTTGTTTATTTGATAGTTAAATAACCGACTATCAAGTTTGACCCAATTTGACTTAGGAAGTATGAATGTAAAATTCGAGTTCCCAACAAGGACTTGAATACCTACGACCAAAATAATCGGGAATGAGTCAATCAGAAATTATCGGTTGTTGGTGCGGAGAGACCAAAATCGGATTTATATATCCGAAAACCACTCTGAACCAACATGTGCGTTCGAGTGGAAGACATCTTGACGATGATTGAAGATGGTGCTCTTTGAAGTGCAAGGGCTACTGCTACAAATCCCAAGGGTGATTCCAAAATGGATATAGTAGAGTTAGTGCCTTCGGTTTCGTTCAGACCCAGAACAAACTTGTATGGATGAATGTTGGCATTGCATTGACGCCTGGAGGGCAGTGTTAGCATTCCAAGATGGATTGCTATTCAGAAAGGTAAATGTAGCCTCAAGCCTCATCAACCGGGAATGGCTAAAACATGGGATATGCTGCAAGGCTATGTGGGTCGCACCCATTAGGGTATATCATCACCCTTCTAGATATATACACAATCATCAATGAATTAGTGTACGTGGGGGCACTCGGTTAAAGGTTGCAAAGCAACCAAGATGATGATATATTTGTTACTATCCAGCAAGGGGTAGGCTGGTCCTGTGTTGGCAGGGGTCGTTAGGTACGACCTCGGTACATTTTTCTAGAGGTGTATTGTGGCGGGCGGTACCCCAGTAGCCTAGTCATTAGTTGGAATTCATTCTCCAATATGTGCCTTACATTTTCGATTGTAGAGCCTAGTATGTTGGAATGTGAGATGCAAGCATTTCAGCTATTTTATCTATTTACTTTAAACCTAGACACTATGATAATATCGCTGGATTTTGATATAAAATGTTTTGGTTATCATAAGGTAAAAACCCATCCGTTTTTATGTGGTGTGGTCTTACGAGATAACTTTTGTTTGAAAAGTTTTCAAATGTAGAAATCAGTTTGGTTGTTACTTGTTATCGAGTTTAACTCACGCTGGTTTACCAGACCGACCCGGGCGTTATTCCATGTAATGGTCGGGTTAGAGTGAGCATGTTTTCCCAGGTTTAGCTGGATACTTTGGAGTTGGAGAGGATCTGGATGGTCAAGACGTATTCACGTTTATTTTTCTTCCACTATATTGTAGAGTTTATATGTTTGTCAATGAAAGGACAGGTTTCTATAAATGTCCAAATTTAGGATAAGTCTAGTGTACTTTGATGTTGTATATATGAATAAAGATGTTTCCTTTTTGTAAAGATCATTGTTGTATTATTTATTATTCGCTGCGTTGTGAGATTCTGTGTTGGTTAGTTTTCTTCTATCTTCTACCTTCTTCTTTCACCCTAACAAATCAGTATTTCTGGCACTTGAATGTTCGACATGTGATAAAGTGGATGTATTAGTGTCGGTTTTCGAGGGTTGAAAATCCAGGCCGTTACATTTGGTATCAGGGCTGAAGGTTAAGTGAGAACCTTGACCTTGGTGGGTAAACTCAGTTGGAATTGGGTAAGTGAGGCCCTATAATGAGCCTGAGTGTATTATAAATACGAGTGCATATTTTTTAGTGAGTAAAAATGTTTTATATTGTGTTGTTTGATCTGTTGAGTGGCTTAGGAATTCTGGTCGATTCGTTTGGCCAACGTTATCGACAGGGATTTCCTAAACACTTGAACAAGTCCAATTGACATAATATTATTTTAAAATTGGTAAATGAAATAATTTTACCTAGGATATATTTTATATATAAAGGAATGATTTTCAAAAGTCCATATAGTTATCAATGAGATGTTGGGTTAAAATTGAATTTAGAATAGAATGTGTTCGGTTAAAAGAAAATATGTAGATGACCTTATAAAAATGAAAAGGATTATGAGGATATTAAATCCTAGTGACTTTGATAAAGGTTTAAATGATTTTGGAAAAGTTGTAGTAATTGTACTTAAAGAGATTTTAAGATATAAATATTTTAAAATGGATTTGAAAGTAAAGTTTTCTTTGGACAGTTAGGGAAAGAGTTTCGATCTGTTTTGTGATAATTGGAATAATCTTCTAAGTGACAATCGAATGTTTGCTTAGGCAGATATAATAATGCACTTAGTAAATTATCCTCTTTGTCATTGTACAATCGAAATAAGTTCGAATCTAAATGAATCCAAATCCAGTGGATGATTTTATTATAGTATTATTTATCTATAAAAGTATTGTTTCAAAAGGGAATTTGTGAAGAAAGAAATACTTTTATGATTAACTAGTTCTAATGTCTTGGAAATGACTAAAAATGGGTAAGATATGTGTTCGGATTGTAAACACTTCTCTTGAGTATTTCCCTACTTAGTAAAAGGGATATGTAATACTATTTGGTAGCACCCAGGTCCTTGGTATCATTTTAAGGTTACTCGGGCTATATATCATGTTTTCAAAAGGGTTATATATAAAATATCATTTCGAAATTTTTTTAAAATAAAACCCCGATATTGTGTTCTCGAATCCCTTAAAAGAATAGAGCGTTCAGAATAAATAGTTGTCTTGATTAAGAGCAGGTTAATAAATAAATTTTTAAATTTATTGAACATCATAGGATAAGTAAAACCAATTTAAGATTTGAAATTGTATATACTCTTTTGGATATAGAAGAATATCATATTAAAATGAATTTGAGTTATAGAATGTTAACAAAATTTAAGTAATGTTCTTAAGTAAAATGATGATTCTTTAAAAAGGGTAATTATAATCTTGGGAAGTAGAACCAATGGGATTAGTATGTAGGTTGTGCGCAGATCATTTCTCCTTTTCACATAGTTCTCGATCCAAGATTCGAGTACATGACTCGAGGTGTTTCACACCATTCCGAATAGGGATTTATCGCTCGATTTTTGACGACGAGCGTTGATAAGGGTTCTTATTTGGAACCAAAGGTTGTCTATCATAGTTTAGAGTTATGCAAGAAGAACAAAGGTTTCTAATTAAGAAGCCTGATCAAAGTCCTCACTACGAAGTCGAGTGAGCGATACTAGTTCGGAAGGAAAGTTATGTGTTCAACTGAGTAATCGAACCAGATTTTTACAAAGGAATGATCTATGTACATCATACGAATTGATGAATAGTTTTAAGTATTTCTGGGAATATAGTTGTGGTATAATTTTGGGGACGAAATTCTTTTAAGGAGGAGAATGCAACGACCCACAAATTTATCACTTTGATAAATTATATTCATTTTTAAAATATTTAGATATGGGTTTAAAAGTAAGAAATAATCATGTTTTAAGTGGTAAATAATAATAGTTATTTTGTTTGGGAAAAATATTTGCGGACAGATTACCGAGGTAAAATATTGAAAATTTGTAAATATCGTGCTAAGTAAAATATAGATAAAACAACCAAAAATTCATTTTATCAATAAAACTGCTTTTAAACAATAAGGATTGTGCACACCTCTGGATTCATACACTAATATATGTATTCAAACAAGATTATGAAATAAATAATTATTTTATTTTCTAAAAATAAAATGTATTTATGACATCGATAGTTGATATCATCAGTTTTATATATTTCTTCGAAAATTCAAGTTAAGTTTAAATATTAAATAAATGGGTTTTTATTAACAAATAAACCTATTTTAATTATTTAATAATGATGGTAAAATTTTTTTTAAATTTTTTTTACCAAAATAGATAGTTCGTAGAAAAAAAGAAAATGTGACCGAAGAACGTTTTCTGGAATTTCGACTTTTCGACACCGGAAAGTTGTCGGGAACATTGTTCATCTTTGTGAACTATATGTACACATATATAAAAGTTAATTAACCAAATAATAATAATACACCAATATTATATTATCTTATGTTAATTATGTTTAGCAAGTGATTTGACAAGTCATGGTTTTAAAAATAATAAATTATTTATATAAGTATATATCATTATCTTTTGTCATATCTTAGCATTATCCATCATGACCTATAGGATGTGACTAGAGAGGGGAGGATGTGACATATGGGGGGGAGGAAGGTGGTGATGTGAGTTGTCAAAATAATGACATGTTAGGATATTTTAAAACTAAGGTTAAAATAGTAATTTTCCTACTTTCTTGTGTCTATAAATACACATCCACTTCATATTTTCATTTACTTCTCTATTTCCATTTCACTAAGGCTTTCTTCATGTTTCATGGCTTCTTATGTTAGTTTAAGTTTTTTTTAAATCAAAAGATTTAAATTTTTTTAAAGATGCAAACTTGTTTTTAAACTCTTTCTTCTCCATTTTCCCCTAATTTATTCGGCCATAACCTCCTCTATTTTACACCAAATCAAGATTTTCTTTTTTTCAAACCGTATAAAATTTCAGTAGCTACAACTATTTCTTCTACCACTTTTTCTAATTTCAAGCTTAGTTTTGTCAGAATCTCATTTCTTTACAGTGTACTTTTAAACTTAGAAATTCAGGTCCGATAATAGCTCTCCTTCTTTTGACCATATATACCTCAAACAAAATCTGATTTGAGTGATTCTTTTTCTGTAAATCATAGAGAAAGGAATTTTCTAAAACTTTTATTTCGACCATTTTTTCAAAATCAGAGAGTACTATGTCCAAAAATCAAGTGGAAGATGGCATATTTTTGGGATGATTTTTGTGCATCTAAGACATTTCAGGTTTCAAAGATTTCGGTTAGTAAAACTATCTCATTTTTATAATGAAATAACTTTATTTCCATAGATTATATGTTGTGGAAATCTATAGTGCATATTGTTAAAAAATCATGTTATGAAAGAGATATACGTTTGCGATCTGTGATTAACATAGTTTGGATGTTAAATATTATGTTTGGATGTTAAGTATCATGTTTGGATGTTCAAAGTGGTCTGTTTGGTTGTAAGAATGTGATGTTGGTGGATGGTATGTTTATGGTATGGTTGTGATCAAAACCAGTTGTATGTTGTGTAAAAATTCCAAAGTTTACACCTTTGTATGTTGCGACGGACGTGGGATCCGATTTGGAATCAAAACTGAATTTTCTAGTTTTAAATTTTGTAAATGATTTCAAAGATTTTATCTTTGTTTTTAAGTTTCAAAAACATTCAAAATTAGGTTTTCAAACTTGTATAGTTAAGAATAAGCAAGTGTTTTCGTTTAAAGTATGTTTAAGCGAACTATGCTGTCGCTATGGACACAGTTCGACAAAATTGTCGATTTTTATTTTGAAAATGTTTTCTTTTGGAATGTTTTGCAAAAAAATTCTGAACTTTATTAATGAAATAAAAAGAGATTAAGTTTAGATTATTTAATAATTTATTTATTTAATAAAAAAATTAAAGGTAATTAGCAATTAAGTATGTGATTAGGGTTAAGTAACACTTAAGGAATGTCAATGACTAGTTATTGATTAATAAAGTTTTAATTAGTGATTAATGAAGATATAAAGTAATTAAATGGTTAATTATTATTTAATTAAGTTAATTAGTTAATTATTTATTATTTGATTAAGTGATTATTTAATTAATTTTTAATTAATTAGGATTTAACTAATAATGAATTGTTTAAACCTTAACTAAGATACGTTAGGAAGTTAATTAAAGTTTAACTATCAATTAATCTTGATTAATTAAGATATAATTAGGGTTTAAGCTAATTGAATATACTTTAATCTTTTCAAAGGTTGTTTTAAACTCAATCAGTTATATTTTAAATCAATTTTCTTTTTAAGATTAATTGATTTTAAATCAAAGGATCTCTCATCTGGACCATTAAGTAGCCAAAAGAATTAAAGTAGTGATTATAAAACATTGACACATTTTATGGGAAGTAAGTGACTTGTGTTTAGCACAAATGCTGAATATCGGTAACTTGATAAACATGAGGAAGTTAATTTTAATAAGCTGGTCATGATAACTTAAGCATATAGAATATACTTCTATATGTACATTTTTCACCGATAATGGATGTATTTATATTTGTAACTTGGACATCTACCTTTGATTGATTGTATGTTATTTGTGAACCCCTCACATATCTGATGTTAGGCAATACCCATGATTTAACTTGGATAAGTAAATGCAAATTTAATGATCCCTTATAGTCATTAAGCCTCCGTTTGGTTTTGGAAAGTTAATATTTCATTTTCTTTTAAAATGGTCTTCAAGGTTATTCTATTTTGAACAAGATATTTGAAGAATGATTTGACAATTGTTTTGAATATTATATAAATAAGTTTATGAATAATTTTGGGGTATTCATAATAGGAGTTTCGAAAATAGTTTTGAACGTTTATAAAAAGATTTTATAAATGGGTTTGAATGTCTATATATGGAAGTTTTATGCAAGGTTTGAAAGTTTATAAAGAAGTTATACAGCCTTGTTTGAATAATTATAAAGAGTTTCATAAATGAGTATGGAAGTTGATAAATATTTTGTAAACGGGTTTGGGTTTAAGTAAAGAGGATTTAAAGAAATTTATTAAAGAATTTGTTGAAAATAATTATAGTAGGAAATTGTGGTTTGGGTTTCTCGAGGCTGGCCTTTTAAGTGGTATGGAACATCCGTTCCACACTTTACACCGAAGGGATAGTACTTAGTGTTATCCTTTTCTCCAATTTAAATAATGTATTTAAATCTTTTTTAGAGATTTGGTTATGGGAAATCTTACAAATGTTTTGTGAATATACTTATGTTAGAAAAATAAGTATATGATTGTTTTTGAAAGAGATTTATTAAACAAAGATATGTTTTAAGGCTTAGTGGTTTCTATGGATAAATAAATATCAAATGGAATTGGTTGTGTTTTGTTTATTTAATAGTTAGATAACCGACTATCAAGTTTGACCCAATTTGACTTAGGAAGTATGAATGTAAAATTCGAGTTCCCGACAAGGACTCGAATACTTACTTCCAAAATAACCAAGAATGAGTCAATCGAAAATTATCGGTTATTGGTGCGGAGAGACCGAGATCAGATTTATATATCCGAAAACCACTCCGAACCAACATGTACATTCGAGTGGAAGACATCTTAATGATGATTGAAGATGGTGCTCTTTGAAGTGCAATGGCCACTGCTACTAATCCCGAGAGTGTTAGCATTCCAAGATGGATTGCTATTCACAAAGGTAAAACGTAGCCTCAAGCATCATCAACCGGAATGGCTAAAATAGGGGATATGCAGCATGGCTATGTGGGTCACATCCATTAGGGTATATCATCACCCTTCTAGATATATACACAATCATCAATGAATTAGTGTACGTGGGAGCACTCGGTTATGGTTGCAAAGCAACCGGTTTGATGATATATTCGCTACTATCCAGCAAGGGGTAGGCCGGTCTTTTGTTGGCAGAGGTCGTTAGGTATGACCTCGGTACATTTTATAGAGGTGTACTGTGGTGGGCGGAACCCCAGTATCCCAGTCATTAGTTGGAATATATTCTCCAATATATGCCTTACGTTTTCAATTGTAGAGCCTAGTATGTTGGAATGTGAGATGCAAGCATTTTGGCTATTTTATCTATTTACTTTAAACCTAGACACTATGATAATATCGTTGGATTTTGATATAAAATGTTTTGGTTATCGTAAGGTAAAATCCCATCCGTTTTTATGTGCGGTGTGGTCTTAATACATAACCTTTGTTTGAAAATTTTCAAATGTAGAAATCAGTTTGGTTGTTACTTGTTATTGAATTTTACTCACACTGGTTTGCCAAACTGACCCGGGCATTATTCCATGTAATGCTCGGGTTAGAGCGAGCATGTTTTCCCAGGTTTAGCTGGATACTTTTGAGTTGGAGAGGAGTTGGATGGTCAAGACATATTCACGTATATTTTTCTTCCGTTGTATTATAGAGTCTATATGTTTGTCAATGAAAGGACAGGTTTCTATAACTATCCAAATTTAGGATAAGTCTAGTGTACTCTGATGTTGTATATATGAATAAAGGTGTTTCCTTTTTGTAAAGATCATTGTTGTATTTTATATTATTCGTACATTGTGAGATTCTGTGTTGTTTAGTTTTCTTATATCTTCTACCTTCTTCTTTCACCCTAACAAATCAGTATTTTCGGCACTTGAATGTTCGGCATGTGATATAGTGGATGTATTAGTGTCGATTTTCGAGGGTTGAAATTCCGGTTCGTTACAATAACAGTTACAAAATGTTATAACCATGAGGATTTATCATAATAAAATCAAACATGCGTTTTAAATATTTCTAGTTAAGATGTATCGAGACTAGATATCGATACATCCATTGAGACTAGAGTACGTAGCGCTCTCCAAATATTGGGTGGTGTACTACTCATGGCTGCTGGAGGCACCAAGGGGTTACATACTGATAGTTATTGGATAACTTTGGAATGGCTTACTCGATAATTTTTTGTTGGTTAATGTAACAAATGTAAAATAGAAAATATCGATGTGATAAAATTACACATTTCACTTGACTTGAGAATATTGTCGATCTTTAATGTGGGGCTCCACTTTGATTATAGCTAAATCATGGCATGGTCTCTATCTAATGATTATAGTTGGGTCGAGTGGAAGCATTGGAAGTGAAACACTTTTCAATAGAGAATTTGTCTCCTTAGTATACGAAGTTAGTATCATGGTCAACTGAAATCAACTCAAAGTAAAAGTCTCAAAGTAGAGCTCTACGGTTAATAGTGATTATTATTGTTGAACCAAGGACTTTGTGTATGGACTATGGAGTTGAATATGGACGATACTGGAATTTTTACCATTACCAAATTCCATAAGTCCAAAGTGATATAGTTTTGACGAAGATAATTGGTGTAAATAATTGTCAATACTGGGAAATGCTTAATAAAGTAAAATTGGATTTTACCAATGCCGAGTAAGCAATAAATTTAACCATAATATCACACCACCTACTAAGTGACGTGTGAATGTTAATATTCGAATTTTTAATATTAATTACTGACAAGATTTCCATCTAATAGTCACACAACCGAAAAGTTGAATATACCTTTTACCACAAGATTTAATTAATTTGTAATTGTTATAAATTAATTAATATTTATGAAATATTAATTATAAAAAGTTATTTGATGTGTTTAACAATATTAAATAGTGTATTTATAGTAGTTATAAATATATCAATCGATATATAATATCGGTATGCTTTTAATTGGATTTTAATGCAGCAATTATTGTTTGGGCTTGGATTTGTCTTAAGGCCCATAAGGGGCATGATATTTTCGGCTATGATAGGAGCTTAATGAGCCAGCCATAAGATGGTATAGAGGGAAGGAATTTTGAATTCAAAAGAGAAAGAAATGGTAAGAGAAATAAGTGGATCTTGATCCACATTTCACTCCCTAGTCTCTCTCTCTCATAATCCCTCTAACCCTCACTTTGCAAATGAATTTTGCACTCTTCTTTTGCTGCTCATATAATGCTCTTACTTTATAACAACCCTAAAAATTTATGCACTAATTTAGTTCAATTCGATTGTCGGTGATAAGGCAATTTAGAAGATAGCAACATCAGGATTGGAAAATTGATTCAAGGAGTTTACTTCTTCATTTCAATGTGGGAAATTTGGGTATTTTGTGAAAGGTACTTTGCTATTCTTTTATTACATACCGGTGTTTATATACTTAATGTTTTATATGTTTCTTGGTTACAAATATCACGATTCGGTATATCGATGGATTGTCACATGTTGATGGTTGTGTATATAAATGGATATATTAAAATCAAAAAAATTATGTATATTTGTTTGCTGCTCATGGATTATAATAATTTTGATTAAAATAATATTATTAAATGATTTTAATGAATTAAATTTAAACACAAAAGGTTGAATCATATAATTTTTTTTTAAATTTTGTGAATTTTTTTGTCCATACTAGAAAAGCTTTTGGCATTAAAATAAAAAATAATTATTTTTTTCATATATATATATTACAGTTTAATTATTTACTTGATTAAAAATTGGTTAAATAAATAAAATAAATGTATACACATTTGTAGATAATATAAAATTTTGTAAAACTTATGTATAATATAAAATATACATTATGGTATCAAAAATGAATTCTTTATTTCATTTATTTATTTCCATACGACCTTTAATTTATTACAAGTATTTAATTAAGAAATTATTTAAAATGGAAATTGAAATTTAAAAAAATTATTTGGCCAAAAGCAGCAGCATATTTATTTCTTTATAACTAGTTATATGTTTATGTGTAATATGTAGTTATATGTTTATATGTAATATGTATTTAAATTAATTTAAAAAAATATACAAAAGTAATTTCAGTTTGGATTTCATTTTATAAATATTCTAAATTATTTTATAAAGTAATATATAAATAATTTTTTTAGCAGAGCTATCGGGGTTGGCTAGTCCCTACTAGTATGTTGCAAACAAAATAAAGATACAGACATGAAAACAAGATTCATAATAGGCAATGAGACCGAGAGAAGGATACAAGACAAAATAAAAAATAAAGAATAATAAAAACAACAAGGAAGCAAGACAGAGGCTAAATATACCTTAAACTTGCCAAGCTGCCAAAAAAGATCCATCAAAAGAGAAGGGTGAATCTTTAAGCCCATGCAATATTTCATTTTTAATCTCATGCGTCAAAGCAACTTTTCCTTTAGGAGTGCAGTTGAAAACCCTGCTATTTCGCTCCATCCTGGTGACCTTTAAAAACTTTTTCAATATGATTAACATCCCATATGTCCTCGTATTCCTCCAACGCGTTGCCTTGAAGATTAGGCACTACTCTATGCCACTATTCCTGCTAATGTCATTTCCACCGTATATAGCCATAGTATTACTTCATATATCATAGATGCAAGGGCAATAAAAGAAAAGGTGCTTGATATCTTCACTGTCCACAGTGCAAAAGACACAACTGGGATTGATAGTCATTCCCATCATACTCAATCTAGCTCTAGTTAGGAGAGCATTCTTGAAAATTTTCCGCATAAGCAAATTCTCCCTAGTTGGAGAATGATTGAACCATATTCTAGTATGCCAGCAGAAAACTAGTTTGAGGCCATAACCTATTAAAGCTTTGTATACCATGCTGATGGAGTGTTGCTTATTCTTCAAAGTAAAAACAATGTTGTCATTGAGGGAATCAGGGTACTGTCTTGCCTGAAGCGTATTACAAACAGCTTTGATGTCATATTGATGAATAAGGAAGGGTGAGAGTACCCTCATGGATGTAATCTTTAGCTTTAGCTTCAAGACTTATTCCAGATTGGATAATATGTAGATAGGAAGGAAAGTCGGCCTTAGGCTCAACACCTTGCGCCAAGTCCAGCTGCTATACCGCGGAACAACAATAGTCTATAAGCTCCTCTTGCCAATGTTATGAACAAGGGTCCACCTGTACCATATACTATCAGTCTTGTTAAGTAAGGAGTTGTAGTGTTTACTGAAAGCAACAATATTCCATTGAGCTAAATTTTTAAGGCTTGGCACCTTTTTGCAAAGGCAATTCCATTTTGATATAAGCACGGGGAATTGTCTTTCTTGAGTGAATACTACTATTCCATAGGAACCTATACATAGCTCCTCTTATCATGTTCAGAAGTTTGTTTGGCAGCACATATGTTCTAGTCCAATAAACTGTCAAATAGGAGGCAGCTGACTAGATTAGAACTAACTTACCAGCTTTACTCAGCATCCTATTAGCCCAACAGTCCAGAGAGGATGTAATCTTAGCATATATCTTGTCACAAGTACAATTATTGCACAAACTGTATAAATAAACAAGGTGATTTGCTTGACAAAATGTCTTCAGCCTTTTTTATTAAAATAAACGATACATCAATATATAGAGAACAGGAATAAGGAAAACTGAAATGCAACAAAATAGCACACGACTGAAAGTGGTTTCCTAAACAGACTCCACCACCTCTTGACTTATTCATACTCCTAAAAACATGCTAAACTGGATGACAAAATCAAATAAATAAAAAACTCTCCTAAATTCAACTGTAACATTTCAAAGTTTGAGATTAACTGCAACACTCTCCCCCCTAATCTCAAACTTGTTTACTCAGGTTCTTGACTCCCAGTAATTTCCTCATAATTTCAAACTTGATAGTAACCAGTCCTTTTGTTAAAATATCTGCTCTCTGATCGTTGCTGCAAACATGCTTCAGGACGACTTCTCCTCGTTCTACACATTCTCTGATGAAGTGAAACCTTATATCAATATGCATGCTTCTGCCATGGAACATGGGATTCTTGGCTAAGTCAATTGCAGATCGATTGTCTATACATAGAACAACCGGACCAACAGCTTCAGATGTTATTTGACTAAGAATGTTTCTGAGCCAGATACCTTGGCAAGCCGCGGCTGTAGCAGCCATAAACTCAGCTTCACACGATGAAAGAGCAACACACTTTTGTTTTTGTGAAACCCAAGTTATAATACTCTCGTTCAAATAATAAACCATGCCTCCCGTGCTCTTTCTATCTTCCAGTTGTCCACCCAAGTCGCTATCAGAAAAACCAGTTAATACATTATTGCCACTATCCCTTGAATACACCAACCCATGCTGCATGGTCCCCTTCACGTACCTGAGAATTCTTTTCACTGCATCCAGATGCTTTTTCGTGGGCTTCTCCATATATCTACTAATTATGCCCACAGAGTACGCGATATCTGGTCGCGTATGAACTAAATACCGCAGACCCCCACCATACTCTTGTATTCTATAGCATTGACCAATTTTCATGTCTCGTCTCGACCAAGTTGTTCCTTTGGATCCATCGGGTACTTCGTTGGATTACAATCTGCCATGCCCGCCTTTTCCAAAATCTTTCGAGCATAACCTGCTTGTTTCAATTCAATGTATCCTTCTCCTTGTTAAACTTCTATTCCCAGGTAATAACTGAGTTTACCCATGTCGCTCATCTCAAATTGAAGCTTCATCTGGTTCTTGAAATCCTCGATCACTGAGACACTCGTACCAGTCACTAGAATATCATCCACGTAGACTGCAATAACCAAACTATCTTCTCCTTTCTTCCTCGTGTATACAGCATGCTCGTATGGACAACGAGTAAATCCAAGACTTACAAGGCATGAATTCAGTTTAGCATACCAAGCACGAGGCGCTTGGCGAAGTCCATACAAAGCCTTTGATAGCTTGTACACTAAGTGCTCCTGTCCTTTTCTTTCAAATCCCTCCGGTTGGGCAACGTATACATCTTCCATTATGTCTCCATTCAAGAATGTTGTCTTCACGTCGAGATGGTGAACTTCCCATTGATTTTTAGCTGCCAATGCTAACAACAACCTTACTGTCTCTAACCGTGTGACTGGTGCATACACTTTATCAAAATCAATGCCATGTTCTTGCACATAACCCTTTGCTACGAGACGTGCTTTGTATTTTACCACCTTCCCGTTTGCATCCTTTTTCAATTTATAGATCCATTTCAGACCTATGATCTTTTATCCAGGTGGTAGGGTTGTTAACTTCCATGTATGATTTGCCTCAATAGAATCCATCTCTTGTCTCATTGCTTTCTACCAGTTGACATCCTTTACTGCCTGTGCATAATTGACAGGTTCGTCTATCCCCATGAGCCACAACTCTTTATCAAGTTCTACTTCCTCCGTGACATTGTAAATTTCACTCGACGATTTGAATTTCTTTGGCTCTATACTATCATCATAACTATCTCGATCAATTCTAGAAACAGAGGACTGAGATTGTGGAGTTGATACCTGGGTGTTATCACCGCTGTAGCTGTCATTTCCAGTGTCTCCATGCTCTGCATTTTCGGTGTCATTTGGGTTTTCTTCATCAACCTCAAGCATGCTTGGCACAATAAAATTCTCTTGCCTATCCTCCCTTTCTGCAATCATACTCCAAGGCCATGGTTTTGTTTCCTCAAAAACCACATCACGACTTATATGAATGTGATTTTCCTTGGGATCATACAACCGGTATCCTTTTGTTCCAGGCTCTCTACCCAAATTAACCACCCTTTTGCTGCGATCGTCAAGCTTTGTATTGTGCATACTTGGCGTTTTCATGTGCGCCAAGCACCCAAAAACACGTACGTGACTTATCTCTGGTTTCTTTTTTGTCCATGCCTCATACGGCGTCTGGCCTGTCAATGCTCGCGTAGGAAGTCTGTTGAGGATGTATACTGAATTTCTAACGGCCTCAGCCCACATCTTTGCTGGCAATTGCATCTCCTTTAGACTGCTTCTAGTCATCTCTACAACGGTTCTGTTTCGACGCTCTACCACTCCGTTATGTTGTAGAGTGTAGGGCGTTGTGAAATGTCGTTCAATTCCTACACCTTCACAAAACTCCTTAAATTCGTTAGAGTTGAATTCACCTCCTCTGTCGATTCTGAACACCTTGATCCTCTTTTCTGACCCATTCTCAACCAAAGCGCGAAACCTTTTGAATACTTGAAGTGCCTCATCCTTGCCTTTTAGAAAGTACACCCACATGAATCTACTGAAGTCATCGACTAACAAGAAAAAATATCTGTATCCTGAAGCAGTTGTTGGAGATATCGGGCCGCACAAATCACCATGTATGAGTTCTAGCACCTTCTTTGCACTGTACTTAGTTTTGTTTGGAAACATTTTCCTGGTTTACTTCCCCATTAGACATCCGTCACATACAGCGTTTGGCTTTATTATTTTTGGCATTCCTTCCACCATGAGGTGTTTGGACATAAGAGCCATAGCCTGATAGTTGACATGCCCAAGACGAGCATGCCACAACCTTGAGATCTCATCCGTCTTTGTCATCAAACATTCCTGCTTGTTAGTCTCTATAATAATTTTATAAAGTCGATTAGCAGATCGTTTTACTTTCATCAACAATCTCTCTTGGTTGTCATAGATCCTCAGAAATTCTCCCTTGAGCTCCACCTTGTTGCCTTCTTCAGATATCTGTCCCAGTGTTATGATATTATTTCGCAAGCTAGGGATATAATATACCTCACGCAGCTTCCTCTCCTCTCCATTTTTGCACAGCAGTATAACAGTACCCTTTCCTTTTATCTCGACTTTGGATCCATCTCCAAAACGAACCTAGCCAGAAATACTCTCATCCAGTTCCACGAACTTTCCTCTAAACCCTGTCATATGATTGCTCGCGCCATTATCGAGGTACCAAACATTTGATTCGCTTGCACATTCTCCACTCTTTGGCAATTGTGCGGATAGCAGCTTGTCCTCATTCAACAACAACTCTGGTGCTTCTTTCTCGTGTTTGCCCAAGAGTAGAGCCGGTTCATCATCCTCCATCACAGCCATATTTGCCTCCACTTCTTGCGTTCCTTTATTCTTCCTGGGTTTCTTACATTCTGAGGCGAAATGACCATAGATGTTACAATTGTAGCATTTGATAGTGCTTTTGTCAAATTTTCCACGACCCCTCTGTTTTGTTGATCTGTCACCATTGTTTCGCTTCAGCCACTCTTCATGTGTCAACAGTAATTTCTTCTCTTCTCCTTCTCGTTTGGCCCATTCCTCTTCTGTCAACATAAGCAGAGTTTCCTTCATTTCTGTCTTCCCTTTCACTCGTTCTTCGTGTGCCTTGAGTGAACCCACAGCTTCTTCAACCGTCATGTTCTCCATATCTCCAAATTGTTCTAGTGTCGAAGTTATCTGTAGGAATCTTGCAGGTACAGCACGTAGCAATTTCTTTACGACATATGATTCTTCCATCGTTTCTCCCAGTGTTCGTATATTTGTAACGAGGCTGTTCATTCTCATGTGAAAGTCCTCAATCTTTTCACTGTCACTCATATTCAGCATTTCAAACTCAGATTTCAGAGTCTGAATACGTGCCTTCTTTGCTCTGTCCGCACCTTGGCATAATGTCTTTATCATTTCCCAAGCATCCTTCGCTGTTTTCTTGTTTGCAATCGAAAGCAGCACATCTTCAGGAATTGCCTGATATACCATTGCCAACGCCACTTTGTCTGTCTTCTCCTCGACAGCAACCTTGGGATCACTTGGCTCTACAGCGTTCCAGACCCCTTGCGCTTGCATATAGACTTTCATTTTAAGAGCCCAAGCTGTATAATTACTTCTATCCAGCATTGGGTAACTCAGACCGTACGAGCCTCCTTTACCTTTGTTCACCTCCATCCTTGGTGAGAAAAAAAACGTCCGCCAAGACCTTCAAGCTATGATACCACTTCTTTTCACAAGTACAATTATTGCACAAACTGTATAAATAAACAAGGTGATTTGCTTGACAAAATGTCTTCAGCCTTTTTTATTAAAATAAATGATACATCAATATATAGAGAACATAAATAAGGAAAACTGAAATGCAACAAAATAGCACACGACTGAAAGTGGTTTCCTAAACAGACTCCACCACCTCTTGACTTATTCATACTCCTAAAAACATGCTAAACTGGATGACAAAATCAAATAAATAAAACACTCTCCTAAATTCAACTGTAACATTTCAAAGTTTGAGATTAACTGCAACAATATAAAGGTAGACGCCAAACAGTAGTAATTCTCGAAGTTGATAGTGGAATACCCAGATAGTTCATGGATGAGTCTATTATTTGAAGGCCAAATTAAGATGTATGTCATCCCTTATGGTTTGGGGCACCCCAGCTAGCATAATTTGAGATTTCTGAAGGTTGATTTTGAGACCAGTAATTGAGTGGAAGATGTCTAAGGGGTTAAGGATGCACTGAATGGATCCACGATCGGGTTTAGTAAATAATATAACATCGTCAACAAACATAAGGGAGGAGATCAACGGCTCTTTGCACTTGGGATAAATTTTTATTTCTTTAGCTTGAACTCTCTGGTTAATCAATAGGGTGTAGACCTTTAAGACAATGATGAATAAATAGGCAGACATTGGGTCTCCTTAGTGTGACGACCCGGAATTTTGGATATTTGAAATTGGAATATTTAATTGATTTTAAATATTTAAAAGTTAATTTTTGACTTGAATTTCAAATATCACTATTTATTGGGTAATTTAATCATTGAATTAAATGATTTGAAGTTGGGTAAAATATTGAATCTGGGGTTTAAAGCCAGTTAAAAATAATTTGAAGGCTTATAAAATTCATATTAATAATACTGAAGGTGATAGAACTTTTAAAATTTAATTTAAAAGTTTTTTGTTCAGTTTTGAAAATATATCGTTTAAATCGATATTTAAAAATAGCCTTCCGAGGCACAGTCTCGGAATTCGACGAAACCAGTTCCATTGGATCCGTAATATTGTATTATTATCGGATTTCAGGTTTCGTAGTGATTGGAGTTGTTGTGTGAGCGTACGACATATAAACGCGCTGAAATTTATATCGAATTCAATATAATAACTGGATCCAAAAAGCTATCTTCTCCATACGATCAAATTAGGACTCGAAACCTTTTCCATTGTGTTCGAAATAAGGGTTTAACATTATAAACGCCTAGCGGCACACCTCGAAGGAGGTCAAGATTTTGAGTTGCATTTTCGAGACAATTTGAATTTAAATCTAAATTAATTAATGTATATATATATATATATATATATATATATTTCGTCAGCCATCAGCTGAAATTATTTCACGTCAACACTTTTTCCTTTCCATTCAAATCACTGTAGCAGAGCAATTCCTTCACGCAACCCTCATTTCACTTCAGTCTTTTAAAACACGCTTCTCTCCCCTTTTTCTTTTGGCAACCACAAGCAGATCACTTCAAAAAAAAACCATGGCCGAAACCTTAAAGGAGAAAAAAAAAAAGATTTCCTCTTCTCAAAAATATTGAAATCGAGAGCGCAGTTCGAAAAAAATAAAAAGCGGAGCAACTTTCCCTTTCGAGCTTGAGGTCTCGCGTTCGTTAAATCGAAGGTCAGCCTCGCGTGCATGAACAAGTAGATTAGCAACTGGGCTGATGGAGGGTACGATCGACTCTGGGTTGAGGGTGTGGGTTCTAGGCGATTCTGGTGTGGGAATGGCGGAAATCGATGGGCAGTGGTCGCGAGCGAAGGGGATGGTGGCATTCGCGATTTGCTCCGCTCGAGCTCGTGCGCGACAGTGAGGCAGTAGGTTTGGGGAGCAATGCGATGCTGGGTAGAAGGGTTGTTCGCGAGCGACCTCGTGATGGTGAGGTAGGGTTGGTCGTAGTCTGGGGACACATCCTTTCTATGAGGTAGGGTTCTCTTTTTAAAATTTAATATATATATATATGTGTGTGTGTGTGTGTGTGTGTACGTGGGTTAGGAAAGCAGAAAAACAGAGAAGATTTATCACAGCGGGAAAAAAGAAAAAGGAAATATATGTGTATATATATTTATAGTTTAGTTTTAAGTTAATGTATAAAGGTAAATATATCTACAGAAAAATATATACACATACACATTCTAACTACAGTTTAAATTTTAAATTAATGTATTAAGGTGATTTACTTGTTTAATTAGTTTATTTAATTATTTTAGAAAAAAAAATTTATAAACATACACATATTTTATTGTATATGGAAACACAGAAAATATATATATATATATATATATATAAAGTTTTGGAAAAAAGATAATAAGAATTTTAAAAGGTTTGAAGATTTATAAAATTAGATTTTTGAGATCTGTAAATTATTTTTATAAGTATATATGTAGCTTCAAAAGGAAAATAAATATACATATATTCATTTTAAATTTACTGGTTTATTTTAAAATAGTGTATTGGGGAGATTAACTTAATTAATTATTTTGTAACCTAAAGTTTATCTATTATAACAAAAAATAAATTAGTTTAAATAAATTATCGGTTAATTAAATTTATTAAATGGTAATTGATCATTCGATTAGTTCAAATATTAATAAACCGTAAAATGTTTATACAAGGTCGGAAATCGTGAGGAAAATCAGTCGAGATGGATCGGATTGCAAAGTGAAATTTAAGGTGAGTTAATCTCACTCATTTGGATTGTTATTTAAATTTAAATAGTTAAATTTGAATGTTTGGTTGAATGATTGAATTGATTGGAAGTGATATATTATATAGTAGTATATATATATATTGGAGTGATTGATTTCCTGCAATATATAGCAAATGAGACCCTATGCGTCGCATAATAGCGGATGATATTATATTAATCCCATATACCGCGATAGTCCACCTCGAAGTGGAATTGGTATTATGCTAACATCTGTGGATGCAGGGAAACAGGTTAGAGGGATCCAATGGGATTCCTCAAAATATTTAGATTTGTTTAATATTCTGTGATATGATTTAATTGATAATCTGTGATAGATTACATTGATAATTGGAATGTTGGATGTTATGTTTGATTGAATATATTTGGGTATACTGAGTTATCAAAAATATATAGATTGGATTTTTGAAGAAAGATAAAAGAGAGAATTTTTAAGTAAAATAATTATAGAGAATTTGAATAAATTAAAGAATGAATTGGAAAAGAATAAAAGTGATTTTTAATTTCTAATAAATAAATTCCGGGTATGGGAAAGGAGATTTTGAATAAAAGGGGAAATAATGAATTTTAAAACTTAAGTGATATTATATCAAGAAATAAAGAATTTATTTTTTTTAACTTCAAGGTTTGAATTTATTTAAAAGGATAAAGAAGAAATTTGGGAAATCTGAAATTGGTATTTTCAGTTAAAAAGATTTTTATCATAATGAAGAAATAAAATCTGAAGTTAACGGATTTGAATAAATTGAGTAAGTAAAGGAGTTTATTTCAAAAAAATGGAGTAATTTGAAAATCAATTTGAAATTTGATTTAAGTGTTTAAAATTGGATTTTTAAAAGGGAAATGAGACTATGGAATTTATAAACTGGGTTTATAAAGGTGAAGTAATATATCAGTGGAAATAGAAAATATTTGAGTAATTCACTCCGTGAGAGAAAGGTGGTTTTTGAAACCGTTTTCAAAAGGGTTGAAAATGGAAATATATCTTGCGAAGATATTTTTGAGGTAAATAAATAATTTGGAAAATTATTTATTGTCTGATGGTTGATTGTGAATGTTATTTGATAGTTAAATAACCGACTATCAATATTGGCCAATGCGCTGATCGTTCCGAAGAGACCAGGATCGGGATTTATTTCCCGAAAACCACTTCGATCCGGTTTGTACGTTTTCGTGGGGAAACAAGTTTGGAAATCGAAGATGGAGCAGTAAAGTGCAAGGGCTAGTCGCTACTAATCTTGAGGGTGATTCCAAAATGGATGTAGTAGGAATAGTGCCTTCGGTTCCGTTTGAACCCCGAACGGACTTGTATGGATGAATGCTTTTGGAACATCGTCAAGTGGACGGTGGACATTCTAAGTGAAATGTTCTAAAAAGGTAACGCTTAGCCTCGAGCCTCATCAACCGGGAATGGCTAAAACAGGGGAGGTGCACACAAGGCTAAGTGGCTAGCAACCAATTAGGGTAAGGTCATCCCTGTCTAGATGTTCCTTTTTTTTCAGCTTAGTGGGCGGTTGCTGATCCCAACCGCGGGGTGATCTTATTCGGCCTATCCAGTAAGGGGTAGTCCGGTCTTGTGTTGCAGGGAATTTAGGATGGATCCTCGGTACGGTGATCTAGACCACGTACTGTGACGAGCGGTACCCCAGTAGCCCTGCCATTGTATGGAATCCAATCTCCAATAAGCGCCTGTACGGTTTTGATTGTTCCCAACTATTGTTGAAACGTGAGATGCAAGCATTTCAGCTAGATTCTATTTTACTTTCTATAGACACTATTATAATATCAGATGGATTTGATAAAAAAATGTTTTGGTTATCGTAAGGTAAAAACCCGGCATGTTTATTTGTGGCGTGGTCTTACGAGATACCTTTGATTTCAAAGGATTTTGAAAAGTTTAATAATCTAATTGAGTATGTTTTCTCACGCTAGTTTTCCAGACTGACTCGAGTATTGTTTTATTATAATGCTCGGGTCAGACCGAGTATTACAGATACAGGATAGGATGTTGTAGAGCTCAGGAGACGAGCTGGATGGCGAGACGTATCACCCGTATTTGTTGTATTCCGCTATGTATCATAAGTGGTATAGTCATCTTGTGAGGACAAGTTATTATAACTGTCCTAAATTGTGATGTTGATTGTATTGTACTCTGATGTTATATTCTGATGATGTATGTATAAACAGATATAGTTTCTTTCTGTAAAGATCAATTATTATCTATTATATTTTATTCTGCTGCGATGTGAGATTCTGTTGTGTTATTTTCTTGTCTTCTACCTCCTTCTTCTTCTAATCCTGATGGTTCAATTTTTCGGGTATGAAAAATCGGGTCATCACATTTGGTATCAGAGCTGAAGGTTAAGCGAGAACCTTGGCTCTGGTGGGGATTACTCATTTGAAAATAGAGTCCATAGTACTCTAGAATGAGTTTGAGTGTATTAATAGATATGAGCGCATATTTGTTAGTGAATATAAAATTTGTTTTTATACTGTGTTGATTTATCGGTTGAGTGTTTATGGATTCTGGTCGATATGTGGGACGCCATGTCATCGATAGGGGTTTCTAAACTCTTGAATGAGATAAACTAACACAGTATGGTTTTCAAATAGGGTAAATGAAATAATTTTACCCCAAATTATTTTCGGATGTAAAAGGAAAAGTTTTTGTAAATTATTGGTTGCTTGGATGTTAGGAATGATAATATTAAATTTTTATCATTATTATGTGGAAATTTAACTAGAAATTAAAATAACCAAAGTTAAGGAAATAAATTCAGGTAATAAAATGGAATTTGTAAATGTGAGTTATAATTGAAAATAAAAATTCCAGAGTAATGTTTGAATATAAATTGGATGGATTTGAAATTTGGAATTTTGGGAAGTTTAAATTCCTTTGAGTTTGAAAATAGTTTTCAAAGGTTTTGGAGAAATAATGGTGATATTATTTCGGAAATATTTTTTTTAATTGGATTTGAAATCTGGAGAGATTTGGAATTTAAAAAAATTTGGAGGGGTTTTAAAGAGATAAAAGCATTTAACTCTCTTTCGGTCGTTGGAAAATAACTTCGGTGATGACTGCAGCATCATCGATGTTCATTTTCGAGTTTCTAGGAGAGGAATTGTTACCAAATTGTTTTAAATTGGAATTGTTTGCAAAACTGGGTTTGGTTTTGAAATTCAAAGAGATAATTGAATTTACCAAAGAATTTGGATATAATTGACTTCAAATGATTTTTGAAATACTTAAGTGATTATTGAAGACTCTGAAATTGGTTTAAACATTTTTGGGTGTCTAAGTAATGGTTTAAACTCTGGAGGTTTAACTAAAAATGTTTATGGATTATAAACAGGTTTGGAAATTTATAAAGTTCAAAAATTTCCTGGGATGAAATTAACTTGTAAAAGGTTAATAAAGTTAGAAAGGTAAGCCAATTAAATAATGTAAACTAAAGAAGGTTAGTAAAGTGGAATTGAAAAATATATAGTTGAGTGGATTAAATGAACAAAGTTCTAAGAAAAAAAAATTGAAATAAATTAGTAAATGGAACTAATTTAAAATAAGTGTGGAAATGAAATAAGTTAGAAGAGTAAGTTGAAATATAATTGAAATGGAATGGTATCACGAGGTGGGTACATTAAATGAAATTAAGCTCTTGCTTAATAAAATTTAAATGAATTGTGTAAAGTCAAAGGAATATTATGAGGTTAGATTTAACTGGAGTTAAGTTAAATAAGATTGAATTGGAATAAATAGATTTCGATGGCTTATAAAAATATATACTTGGCTAAATAAAATGTATAATTCCGAGTTAAAAAGTAAAATGTGAACGGGATTGATGGTAAATGGATGAAAGTATGAATATAAATAAGTTGTGACTTATAAAACTTAGAAGTGGAATAAATAAGCCAAAATAAAATTGTTTTGTATTTTGGGAAATGAATAAAAATCCAAAACTTGAATCATAAAATAGAATTGAAACTGAATATTGGAATCTAATTTAAATTGTGTATGTAAAGTAGGGTGAATAAAATCCAATATTCAAAGTTGGAGATAAATTGAATTCAAGTAGAATTGAAAATGAGAATCTGAATGAAAATTGGGAAAGAGTATTTAGATTTGAAATTAATTAGTAAATTTAAGTAAATTGAATTCATATGGAATTGGAGATCCAGTTTAAAAATAAGTGGATATAAAGACTGAAGTGGAAGAGTAATAATATAAGAAGTATATAAAATATTTATATTGAACTTAAGAAATGAATGGTGAAATTCTTAAGTAAATTTGGTATTGAGAAAATTATTCTAAGTGAATAATTGAATGAAGATTAAAACTGAAAGTTGTGAAATGGGATAATTGTGGATAAGTGAATAGAAATCAAAATGAATTTGAATAAAGAGAAAATTGATATAGTTGATAATCAATTGGAATTAATGCGTAGGATGTACGTATATTATTTTATTCGCATAATGGTTTGATCCAGATTCGAGCACAGAATTTCGAGATAGTTATATCGGTCCGAGTTAGGATTTTTCACTCGATTTTCGACGGCGAACACTGGATATGGATTTTGATTGATTCTGGATATTCTCTATCATATTTTGTGGCTATGAAAGGAGAATGACGGTTTCTGATCAAGAAACCAGATCTGAGTCCGCACTAGGAAGTCGGGTGGACGATACTAGTTCGGAAGTGAAATTGTGTGATCGAGTGAGCGATCGGATTTGGTATTGCGTACGGATGATATATGTGCATCGTACGGGCTTAAGTAAAGTAGATATTGAAAATTTTGAAAAGAAGTGAATGAAATGATTTTGGATTCTGTGATTGGATATTATTGCTTAGTAGGATACAGATAATTAAAGGCAAAAGGAAAATTGATTTTTGATTTCAGAAGATAAATTGAAATTTGCTCGGCAAAGGTATGTGTTTAAATTTCTGTATGAAATTTGATGACTTTCTTGTCTAGCCACTTGGCTTTTCGTTTTCTTTTGAAATCTGGGGGCCCGAAGAGGCATTTTGTAGTTGTTCCGAGATAGCCGCGCAAAGGAGACGCTGGCGAAATCTTTCAAAAATTTAGGGAGTTTGAAAATTTTTGAGAAAATTTTGATAATTTAAATTTGAATTATAATTTGAATGGTTGAATAAGTAATGTTGTTTGGGAACTATGGAAGAGTTTGGGAGGTTAGTAGAATTGATAGTATGTCTTTAATAAAAAGATTGTTGGGGAGTTGTTGAAAATCGTTTGATTTTGGGAGAAAGGTTAACGGGTTATGGACCATTCCTCTTAACTGGTAATTTCGAGGACGAAATTCTTTTAAGGGGGAGGAATGTGACGACCCGAAATTTTGGATAATTGAAATTGGAATATTTAATTGATTTTAAATATTTAAAAGTTAATTTTTGACTTGAATTTCAAATATCACTATTTATTGGGTAATTTAATCATTGAATTAAATGATTTGAAGTTGGGTAAAATATTGAATCTGGGGTTTAAAGCCAGTTAAAAATAATTTGAAGGCTTATAAAATTCATATTAATAATACTGAAGGTGATAGAACTTTTAAAATTGAATTTAAAAGCGTTTTGTTCAGTTTTGAAAATATATCGTTTAAATCGATATTTAAAAATAGCCTTCCGAGGCACAGTTTCAGAATTCGACGAAACCAGTTACATTGGATCCGTAATATTGTATTATTATCGGATTTCAAGTTTCGTAGTGATTGGAGTTGCTGTGTGAGCGTACGACATATAAACGCGCTGAAATTTATATCGAATTCAATATAATAACTGGATCCAAAAAGCTATCTTCTCCATACGATCAAATTAGGACTCGAAACCTTTTCCATTATGTTCGAAATAAGGGTTTAACATTATAAACTGTTGGGTACCTTCCCTAACACCTACCACCGAACCAGGCTCCACCGGTCCACTTACCTCCCATACCTGACCGGATCAAGCTGCGCCCTCACTACCGAACCAACTCCTAACCAACCTCTACCGAACCAACTCCACGAGAGACCCACTGCCGGATAATTGTTGGGTACCTTCCCTAACACCTACCACCGAACCAGGCTCCACCGGTCCACTTACCTCCCATACCTGACCGGACCAAGCTGCGCCCTCACTACCGAACCAACTCCTAACCAACCTCTATCGAACCAACTCCACGAGAGACCCACTGCCGGACCAAGCTGCGCCCTCACTACCGAACCAACTCCTGACCAACCTCTACCGAACCAACTCCTGACCAACCTCTACCGAACCAACTCCTGACCAACCTCTACCGGACCAGTTTATACCGGACCAACTCCCCACCGGTCTAAACCTCTCCACCGAGTGAAGCCTCCACCGAACGAAGCAACCAGACCACTCATCTCACCACCGAGCCAAAGGAAACCGGACCAGATCCGCCAGGCCAGATTACGTCAGCCCAGGCCCGCCAGCTGCTCTATACCTCCAAGACCCCTACCCCCAGCCTCACTCTATAAATAGAGGGGCAGGGGTACAACAATGGGGGACAAGTTTGAGAGCTCAAGCACGGAGAGAACTTTCAAACAACTTTCTTTTACTTGTATCAAAGCTTTGTACTTGTAATCAAAACAAGAGAAGAGAAATAACATATAAAGTGGACGTAGGCACATTCTGGCTGAACCACTATAAATCTTCATGTCTTTTTACAGTTTAGCCCCTGCTTTTCATATATTTGCATAAATCACTCAAATCACTAAAAATAACATAAGATCTACTAAATCATACAACTTTGGGGTGTTTGTCCATTTTTTGTGCAAACATTTTTTGTGCTTTCATTGAGAGCGAGAAGCTCGAAGCTTCAGCTTCATCCACTTAACAGTTTTCCTAACAGCATCGTCCGCCACTTGGAAAACATGCCTCCCAAACAGAGGAAAGATGTTAAAAAAGGAAAAAACATCGCATCCAGCCGTCTTCCAGATCCAGCTGTCACGAATCAAGTAAATCGTCCTCCTCCGGCAGCAGTAACAAATGAAGGACAGGCTAACCCGACCACTCCTGCCACAGAACAGCCTGCAGCAATTACTAGGGCAGATTTGGACAGAGTTGTGGTTGAAGTAACTAACCGCTTCACGTCCCAGCAGGAAGCCTTGGTGGACCATCTCATGTCACGCTTAAGGGATGCTGAAGAATCCAACCGCAACACTGAATCATGGAGCGAGTCCCAGTCTGGAGGATCTCAGAGACAACAAAGATCTTCCTTCTTCGAAGGAGCTAACGGCAGAAGTAGCCATGGTAGGAGCCGAGACCGAGCACAGCCCGAAGTTAGGCCTGAGGAAACGTTTGGTACCGAACCCAACGGGGGAGGTACCGGATGGAGGTCAACTGTAGCTGAGCCTGTCATACTGCCTAACCACGGAAACGCCGGTGAACGGGGCCGAGCTAGAGTTCGGCCCGAAGTTGGACCCGAGGAAGTGCTTAGATCAGAACCCAGCAGGGGAAGATCAAGGCAAGGGCCAACTGTAGCTGACCCTAGCATGCCCCCAGAAGATCAAAGGCAGCCGTTGGAAAATATGACGAACGATAGACGATACCATCCCTACAGGTCATCTGGACGGAATCAATCCCACAGAACAGAACCAAACTCATTTCTATCTGCTCCAAATTCTGATGAAAGGATGGCACGCTTATTCAGAGAGTGTGTCCAACGGGAGCAAAGAGATCGAGGGATAGGCGCTAGGGTAACCAGCCCTTTCGCCCGCAATATCGAAATTGCTATCACTCCCCGAGAATGGAAGATGCCGACAATGGAACCTTACAAAGGAACCTCCGACCCCGTTGTACACTTACAGAGGTACACGCAACATATGCTCATGAGTGGAGCAACAGAGGGAGTACTATGCAAATGCTTTCCGCTCTTCTTAGCAGATCTCGCTACCTCCTGGTTCTGTCATCTACCCCAGGGATCCATCAGCTCGTGGGAAATGTTGAAAGAAAAGTTTATCAGTCAGTTCCGCATCCATGTGGAACAACCTAAGGACGCTTATTCCTTATCCAGCGTCAAGCAGAAACCTGGAGAAAAACTGCAGCAATACCTAACCCGATTCAATGCCGCAGCAGCCGCAGTCCAAGACGCCGATGAGAAGCTTATCCTAATGGCCCTCTGTAGTGGTGTGCATCCGGACACTAAATTTTCTAGAAGGTTGACGAAAGAAAAACCAGCTACTCTACCCGATTTCTTCCATGAAGCCGGGAAATACATGAGGCTTGAGGATGCTGCCATTGAGGGGCAGTCAGGACAGCAAAATAAGGCAACTCACAGCAACGCCCCCGCTGTGGCAAGGGACGTTCGAAGAAATGATTCCAGAGACAATGCTGGGGGCAAGAAGGGAGAAAAGCGCCTATATCGTCCTGGGCCGAGATTCGACACTTACACTCCTTTGAACGAGACCGTAGAAAATATCTTCCTTGCCACCCAAGGCGAAGTTAGATACAAACGCCCACCATACAAAAAGGAATCAGATAACGCGCAGAAATCTGGAAAGTTCTGCCGCTTTCATGAATCTCACGGGCATGATACCAATGAATGCCATCATCTCCGGGATCTGATTGAGGAACACATCAGAAGGAAGAAACTGGAACGTTATGTAAAAAGTCAGGACAGGACTCCAGCTCCTGCCAATGAAAACCCAAGGCTACCCTCACCGGACACCAGCAGAGGAAACCGCAACACTAGCAGCTCTAGTCAAGAGAAAATAGTGGTCCATACCATCTCAGGAGGACCGCACATCGCGGACAGAAGCTGGAAAGAGATGGAAAGGTATGGAAAGTCGCTTAGAGACAATAAAGACTGTGTCAATTCGGTTATAGAAGAGCGCCACCCGAAGCGGAAAGAAAGTAATGACATCACATTCGGTAAACGTGACCTAGAAGGAAGGCAGTACCCCCACATGGATCCCATGGTCATCTCTGCCCGACTCGGTCCCGTAGAAGTTTACCGAATCCTGGTAGACACTGGAAGCTCAGTAAACATCCTGTTCAAACACGCATTCGACAAAATGAAGCTATCAATGAAGGATGTATCTCCCTGCGATAAACCACTACACGGTTTCACTGGGGATGCTAAGATGCCCCTCGGGCAACTGGACCTCTTTGTTGAGATTGGAAGCCATCCCCGCTCCATTGTACGGAAGCAGACGTTCGTGCTAATAGAAAACCATTTGGCCTACAACGCCTTCTTAGGAAGACCAGCCTTGTCTGACTTCCAAATTGTCCTAGCCCCATGGTGCCTAAAGATGAAATTTCCAACAGACAATGGAGTAGGGGAAGTGGAAGGAGACCAGGACGTTGCTCGAGACTGCTATGTGACTGAACTTCGCAACAACCACAGGAAGGATAAAGGGAAGGGTGTAGAGAATGCCCTCTGCACAAAAAGTCTAGAAGCATAGCAACTAAAGAAAGCCCCTCCTCTTCGATATACCAGCGACCCATTTAATGAATTAGACCCTAGGGACAAAGAGGAGGAGGCCACCGCCGAGCCTGCAGAGGCTATGGAGTTTATATCTGTAGACAAGCACGACTCAAGTAGACTATTGAAAATTGGGTCCCAACTAAAAGCCGAATTGAAGGAACAACTCATCGATTTTCTCCGCCACAACTTGGATGTATTCGCATGGTCACACGCTGACATGACCGGAATCTCCCCCGACATAGCCTGCCACGTATTAAAAATTGATCCTACCAAGGCTCCTGTAAAACAAAGAAAGAGAAGTATGGGGGCAGAGCGATCAGCAGCCCTCGATGAAGAAGTAAAGAATCTACTCGCCAATGACTTCATACGAGAAGCTATCTACCCGGAATGGATCGCCAACCCGGTGCTGGTAAAGAAGGCTAATGGGAAGTGGCGAACCTGCATTGACTTTTCCAACCTAAACGACGCCTGCCCAAAGGATTGCTTCCCACTTCCCAGAATCGACCAACTTGTAGACAGCACAGCCGGGCACGAGCTCCTATCTTTTATGGATGCATACTCAGGATATAACCAAATTCCTATGCATGCTCCCGACCAAGACAACACTAGTTTCATCACTGACCGGGGTTTATACTGCTATAAGGTAATGCCTTTCGGACTTAAAAATGTAGGAGCCACCTACCAGCGCCTCGTCAACAAGATGTTTGCAGGGCTAATAGGACAGACTATGGAAGTATATGTGGATGACATGCTGGTGAAGTCAAGGAAAGCCAAAGATCACGTAAACCACCTAGGCAAAATGTTTCAAGTACTCCGCCAGTATGGAATGAAGTTGAATCCTCTAAAATGCTCCTTCGGAGTGTCATCAGGAAAGTTCTTAGGATTCATCGTTCATGCCAGGGGGATTGAAGCGAACCCTGAACAAGTCCGAGCGCTAAGGGAGATCAAGATACCTTCCACCCGAAAGGAAATGCAAAGCCTAAATGGAAAAGTGGCCGCCCTAAGCCGATTCATCTCCAAGGCAACGGACAAGTGCGTCCCCTTTTTCGAAGCTCTAAAGAAAGACAAAGGAAAGTTCGAATGGACTGACGAATGCTTAACCGCTTTCCTTAACCTAATCGAACACCTCCAGAAACCACCGGTGCTCTCGACTCCAAGCGAAGGCAAAGAATTATACCTATACCTTGCTGTGTCATCTCACGCCCTAAGCGCTGCCTTGGTAAGGGAAGACAACCGCACGCAACGGCCAGTTTACTTCGTCAGCAAAAGGTTTACTGGGGCGGAAGTCAGATATCCTAAACTTGAGAAGCTAGAATACTGTTTACTAATCACATCACGGAAACTGCGTCACTACTTCCAGTCCCATTCCATCAAAGTTCTGACCGATCAACCACTGAGGCAGGTACTCCATCGTCCCGACACTTCTGGGCGACTACTTAAATGGTGCATTGAACTAAGTCAGTATGATATCACCTATCACCCTCGCACCGCCATCAAGGGACAATCCATGGCTGATTTCATTGCAGAATTCACTACCAACGAAGATAAGGAGCAATTGGAAATAGCAGAAGATATCAAGTGGAATCTCTTTGTGGATGGTGCATCGAACGAACAAGGCTCGGGGGCAGGTGTGGTAATAATCACTCCCAGGGGAAACAAACTGCACTATGCTATAAGGTTGGAGTTCGCTGCCACCAACAACGATGCAGAGTATGAAGCAGTGATAGCCGGACTAGAAATTGCCATAGAAATCGGAGCCAATTCTTTGTGTCTTCACAGCGATTCTCAACTTATTGTTAATCAAATACTAGTAGAATTCCAAGCTCGAGAAGAACGACTCATAGCATATTTAAAGAAGACCAAGTTACTTCTCAGCCGATTGGACCACTACTTAGTCAAACACATCCCTCGGGAAGAGAACCAAGAGGCCGACGAATTGGCGAAGCAAGCAAGTGTGAGAGACATCACCATCTTTGGGGCAGTAACCATCTCAAAGCAACTGGCCCCAAGTTTTGAGCAAGTGAATCTGATAGCTGCAACCGAGGAAGCAACTTGGATGACTCCCATCCGAGACTACCTACAAAGTGGCACACTACCCAACGGGCGTAACGAAGTCAAGAAAATCTTGAGGAAAGCATCCCGCTACACAATACAAGAAGACATCCTCTATCGGCGCGGATTCTCTAACCCGTTATTAAGGTGTGTCGCTGAGAGGGAAGCCAAGGAGATCTTATCCAACATCCATCAGGGAAGCTGCGGAGATCACACCGGAGGACAAACATTAGCAAAAAAGATACTCCGATATGGATATTTCTGGTCCACATTAAGCAAGGACGCCTTAGATTTCGTCAAAAAGTGTGACAGATGCCAGAAGTTTGCTAAGATTCCGTGGCTACCAACAACCGAGATTACTCAAATGACCAGCCCTTGGCCCTTCGCAATATGGGGAATTGACTTAATCGGCGAGCTACCGATGGGCCGAGGCGGGGCCAAATATGCTATAGTGGTAGTTGATTATTTCACCAAATGGGTGGAAGCGGAACCTCTGAATAAAGTATCTTCAGCAAAAGTTATTAACTTCTTGATCAAAAATATTCTATGCAGGTACGGGGTCCCACTCAAAATCATATCAGACAATGGACTTCAGTTTGACAGCGAGGAATTCGCCAACTGGTGCCAAGAGCACGGAATTCACAAAAGCTTTTCATCCGTAGCATATCCCCAGGCAAACGGACAAGTCGAAGCCGTCAACAAAATTCTGAAAACTCTAATAAAAAAGAAGCTCGAAAAGTCAAAGGGCGCTTGGGTGGATGAACTCCCTACGGCACTGTGGGCCTACCGCACATCTTTCAGAACATCAACGGGGCACACTCCTTTCTCTTTGGCATACGGATCGGAGGCTATGCTCCCAGTTGAAACCATTGTGCCTTCCCACCGTAGGATCCACTATAACCCAGAAGAGAATGAAGAACTCCTCCACATGTCTTTGGATCTAGTTGAGGAGAGAAGAAATGATGCAGTCCTTAAAGCAGCAGCCCACAAGCAGAAAGTGGCAGCACAATACAACTCCAAAGTCAAGCATCATACCTTACAAGAAGGGGATCTTGTCCTCAAGCGAATCTTCCCTCGCCCCGGAGCACTAGACCCAATCTGGGATGGACCATATGTAATTCATAAAGATCTCCACAATGGAGCTTATATTTTGTCAACAGTGGACAGAGAGGTGTTCCAGAGGGCATGGAACATCCAGCACCTCCGTCGATACTTTTCTTAACTTGTACTGCCCATATGAAGTGAATTAACAAAGAGAATCAGTGGACGTAGGCTTTTTCATGCCGAACCACTTTAAAAAACATTGTCTCTTTTTTAACTAGTTCCTTTATATCTTGGCTGCTTGTTAACATTATCCTTTTCTATTGAACAAAATCCTGTGCAAGTAGCATTTTCACTCGATGCACTCCACAACGCAATTTCACCTGGACAAGACATAACAGGTACTACGCGAATCTATGCCCTCGCCAATGAGACACTTTTGCTCCGGCATCCCTCTGCTGCGGGTTAACTCATTGCTCGCGACGGCCCTTAAAGCCAACTGTAATGAGCCGATTATAAGCCACCGAGAAGGCCGACTATAGTCGAGGCAACTCATTACGGCGTTCGGCTCGCCGACAACTGTGAACCGACTATAAGCCCCAACATAAGGTGTGGCCAGCCAGGGGCAGTTCACAGTTGACGATCGGCACCCACGCTAGCCGGCCACAGTAAATCGAATAATACCCACGATTACGGGCCATAATGGTCCGGGTAGTTACTATGCGCGATCTCGGCTCCGATGTGTCTTAAGTGCGGCTGTGGTAAAAAAGAATTAACTCCCCGCAGAGGCGTAAGATGGGTGACAAATGTCTCCAAGACCCACAGCTAGGGAAAGTGACTACAAAACCCGTTTGCCACGAACTTAAGCACACCGAAGGCCTTCCGTGATTGGAAGTTTTACTTTTTCACATATTTCAATTTTACTTAAGCAACTTTTCCCCTATCCTCTGTAACAATCCCTGAAGTACAGGACACAGGACAGGAAACATTTACTAATGGAAGCAGATGCTCACGACAAGATACCAAACCGCATCCTTTACTCAGTCACTCAGGATATTCAAAGCTGCCCTCTACAAGAAAAATATAAAGGGCAGTATTTCCTCCTTTCATATGTAAATACATGACTATAATTCATTCACGCCTCACGTTAACATTGCAAATCATAAAATTATGTTTTAAACAAGAACCTGACATCAAACACAATCTGATTACAAGAATATGCATAGCCATATCTCTCATACAGACATGTCAAAATAACAACAAACATTCAGAAAACGACAAAACCAGCTTAAGTTAAAGAATTACACGTCAAGAATAGAGCTATTTATTACAAGTAGCAAAATATTACAACCTAAGAGTTGCTTTACTATTTTAAGACTAACATATACAACCCTGTCAAAGTCCACAAAAAGAGTTTTTCTAGGTCTAATCAAGGGGCCGGCTGCATTGGAGATCTATCCTTGTCCTGTTGCCCACCTGACCAGTCAGAGAAAGGATTCATTAATAATAAGCAACCAATTTAATGGAGAGATTAAAAGAAAGACTTACCAGCACCTGCTTCTTGACCGTCCTGGTCGTCATCCTCTACTTGCACACCTGCCTCCTCAGCAGCAAGCAACCGCATGCCCACCTTCACCGCCACCTTCTCCTCCTTGGTAAACTGGGCAGTGACCACATCCATGCTGAAGGCCATGCCACCCTCTTTATCCACATCAGCCTTAGTCTCCTCCAGAGCCCGAAGATAAATCTTAGCCATGACCCTAGGATAATCATTTATCCAAGATAGGTTGCCCTGCTTCCAAGTTCGGAAGTACATGTCCTGAAGCATTTCGTCCATCATCCCCTCATTCTCCTCAAACTCCCTCATCCGGGCCTCGGAAGCCGACAACCTTCCAAGGGCAGTTTCTTTCTCCAGTCGGTATCTCGAGCAGTCAACCTGAAGGGATTTCCGCATCGCCTCCATCTCCTCCTTCAGCTTAGCTTGAGCGAGCTCTGCGGCCTCAAGCCTCCCCGACAGCTCCTCTACCTGCTCCAAATCCGCTTTCCAGACTTCATCCACTGTGGCAATAGCCATGTCAATCTGCTCCTTGCAGGCAGCCTCCATCTTCCGCAATTTCGCCTTACTAGCCTCTTCCATAGTCTTCCTCAACCGCCCGGAGGCAGCCTCATACTGAGAAATCTGAATGGCCTGATCAGCAAGCTGTTTGGCCTGATCCGAAACCATCAATCGTAATCGGATGTTGGCACTCCCAATCTCCTCTCCAGCCTTAACCAGCTGGGCATGATGCCCCATCAGCTTCCTAGTCTCCTCCGCCACCCGATCAATATTAGCCTTGGCCTCGTCTCCCATAGTAACTATCCGAGTAGTAAGTAAATCGAGATCTAAGGACTTAGCCTCATCAAGCACCCGTACCATGGGATTGCGGGGAAGAAGGTGCTCACCGGTAACCTCGTCAAAGGTGATATCATGGGAACTTGGATCCAGGTCAGGATGACCCGCAAATGGATTACGAGCCAAGTCAGGACGATCAATCTGAGTGACGGTAGGATTTTCAAACGGGTGCGGAGAGAGTACGAATTCAGTATCCTCCTCCGTGATATCATGAAGAGGCTGAACCGGGGGTTGAGGACCAAGTGAAGATTCGGATAAGGGATGGCTTCTCTTTCTCTTTTGAATGCCCTCTTCAATAACCCCGAGAAGAGGATGGTAGCCGACTACATCCCCAGAACGGTGGGCCGAAGGCTTCGGCTTGGCGGAAGCTTTGGAGAGTTTGTACTGTTCAAGCCTGTGCCGAAGATCTGAGGCCTTGGCCGTTTTACCTGCTCCTGATATGAAGAACAAGTGTCACAAGCTTACATTGATCCATAATTCGAGAAAACACGGTAAATTAAAAGTTAAAAGAAGAAGGAAAACGCATCTGTGATTGTACAAACCCTGGGGAGGGGTAGGATACTGCAATAAGTCCTGGATTTCATTCCAGGACGGGAGCGGGTCATAAAATATTCCTAGGTCCCTATCATAAATGGAGTCCGCAGGAGTCAAAAGTTCACCTTGAGTCGTCGGAGCCACCTTGGCTGGAATAGTCTGAGGAGGCTCGCTTGCACCAGTCCCAGCCTTGTCAGCTTTCCCGGATTTCTCTATCGAAGCCGGTTCCCCGTCCAGCCCCTCAAACGCTTGGTGGAATGCATCATCCGTCCACTCCTGAATCTCGCCTGCTTGCCCAGGAAGCAAGGCCCCGATGCCATCACCACCGTCGCCACCTTCTCGGTCGTCTCCACCCTCACCTCTCTCCTCCTCCACATCTTCCTTTCCTGGAGTAAGTGGGCAATTGCTGGGGGATGGACCATCCGACTTCTTAAGTTTCTTACCTCCGATAGCTGGAGGTTTCGTGAAAGGTTTCCTCTTGCCACTCTCTACCGTGACACCTCCCTTAGCCTGAGCAGCCGCCCTCTCCTCCACCGTTTCCCTCAGCTTGACTACTGACTGTTGTGGAAGGATCAAGTTATACTCCAAGAGGGCCGCATTTCTGATCAGGTAGGCAGCTGATCTATCTCTCCCGGGGATAGCTTCTATCTCAGCCGTCGTCTGAACCAGGCGATCAGTCTCCACAACTGCAAAGCCACCTGTCGCTAGCAAAAATGAAAATGTATGATAAGAAGCATCGCAACCAGAATGGAAATTATAAATAAAGCGTCGACTTACATCCAGAGGTGAAACGCCGAATAGAAACAGAGTCGTCCCTGATGAAGAACCACTCCTTCTTGAACATGCTGAACTTAGAATACAGATCCAAGCTCGGCTTGAAGGTTACAGTTGACTCCAAGCTGATATATAGGGACCCCTTCTTATAGCCCCTCAGATTATATAAGTACCGGATCTCCCGGTTGGAAGGAGCACGCCCATACTTCCTCTGGAAGATGACAAAGAGGCTCACCAATATAGCATAGGAGTTGGGTTGAAGCTGGAATGGGGCCACCTTTAGATATGTAAGGAAGCTGGCTACCCAAGCATTAAGAGGCGGAATGGCACCACACATGAAGTGATATCTGCTGTAGGCAAAGTACCCTTCGGGAGGGTCATATGGCATAACTTCTCTCCCTGGCAACAACATGCGCGCTCTATCGATTCCAAAAGAGCGGGAGATGACATCAAGCTGCTCTTCCTTAAGGGAGCTGGGAAAGCAATCGGGCGGGGAGTTCAGAAGCTCCTGAGGGCCGTACCCGTCCACTAGTGATCTCGGGGTAGATCCGTGACGTTCCGGTCCTGGCTGAGCAGGGGGCACTGCGGAAGATTCTCCTTCGCCCTGAGACCTCCTTTTATCTGATCGAGTTTCTGCTTTTCGAGACATTTATCTGCAAACACAAAGAAGTGCGTCATTAGAATAGAGGAAGTAAAGGAGCGAGTGTGTGCAGTCTGGAATTTCGCTCATGATTCAAGTCGTAGAAGTTCATTCGGTAGTACAGTATAAAAAGTTCATTCGGTATCAATTTCATTCGGTATTCCCAACTTCATCCGGTTATACGGGCATATGACTCCATTCGGCACTCAGAGTCCCTAAGTCCATTCGGTAAAAAAAAAACTCATTCGGCCAACATAGAAAGGATCTCACCTGATTCGGTGAAAGTAAAGAAGTTGATTCGGCTAACACGTTTGATTCGGTGAAAGTAAGGAAGTTGATTCGGCTAACGCGTTTGATTCGGCAAAAGTAAGGACTTGGTCCGGCAAAGACAGGAGTTTAATTCGGCTGGTAGGGAATAATAAAGGCGTACGGTCCCTACTTATAGACGAAAAGGCATGACCAGACCATCTGATTCGGCACCCAAGAACCGAATGAAAATATCAAGGCTACATAAAACAAAGCACGCCATATTCGGGAATATGCCCTACTTTGGGGGGCAATTGTTGGGTACCTTCCCTAACACCTACCACCGAACCAGGCTCCACCGGTCCACTTACCTCCCATACCTGACCGGACCAAGCTGCGCCCTCACTACCCAACTAACTCCTAACCAACCTCTACCGAACCAACTCCACGAGAGACCCACTGCCGGATAATTGTTGGGTACCTTCCCTAACACCTACTACCGAACCAGGCTCCACCGGTCCACTTACTTCCCATACCTGACCGGACCAAGCTGCGCCCTCACTACCGAACCAACTCCTAACCAACCTCTACCGAACCAACTCCACGAGAGACCAACTGCCGGACCAAGCTGCGCCCTCACTACCGAACCAACTCCTGACCAACCTCTACCGAACCAACTCCTGACCAACCTCTACCGAACCAACTCCTGACCAACCTCTACCGGACCAGTTTATACCGGACCAACTCCCCACCGGTCCAAACCTCTCCACCGAGTGAAGCCTCCACCGAACGAAGTCTCCACCGAACGAAGCAACCAGACCACTCATCTGACCATCGAGCCAAAGGAAACCGGACCAGATCCGCCAGGCCAGATTACGTCAGCCCAGGCCCGCCAGCTGCTCTATACCTCCAAGACCCCTACCCCCAGCCTCACTCTATAAATAGAGGGGCAGGGGTACAACAATGGGGGACAAGTTTGAGAGCTCAAGCATGGAGAGAACTTTCAAACAACTTTCTTTTACTTGTATCAAAGCTTTGTACTTGTAATCAAAACAAGAGAAGAGAAATAACATATAAAGTGGACGTAGGCACATTCTGGCTGAACCACTATAAATCTGCGTGTCTTTTTACAGTTTAGCCCCTGCTTTTCATATATTTGCATAAATCACTCAAATCACTAAAAATAACATAAGATCTACTAAATCATACAACTTTGAGGTGTTTGTCCATTTTTTGTGCAAACATAAACGCCTAGCGGCACACCTCGAAGGAGGTCAAGATTTTGAGTTGCATTTTCGAGACAATTTGAATTTAAATCTAAATTAATATATATATATATATATATATTTAGTCAGCCATCAGCTGAAATTATTTCACGTCAACACTTTTTCCTTTCCATTCAAATCACTGTAGCAGAGCAATTCCTTCACGCAACCCTCATTTCACTTTAGTCTTTTAAAACACGCTTCTCTCCCCTTTTTCTTTTGGCAACCGCAAGCAGATCACTTCAAAAAAAAAACCATGGCCGAAACCTTAAAGGAGAAAAAAAAAGATTTCCTCTTCTCAACAATATTGAAATCGAGAGCGCGGTTCGAAAAAAAAAAGCGGAGCAGCTTTCCCTTTCGAGCTCAAGTTCTCGCGTTCGTTAAATCGAAGGTCAGCCTCGCGTGCGTGAACAAGTAGATCGGCAACTGGGCTGATGGAGGGTACGATCTACTCTGGGTTGAGGGTGCAGGTTCTAGGCGATTCTGGTGTGGGAATGGTGGAAATCGATGGGCAGTGGTCGTGAGCGAAGGGGATGGTGGCATTCGCGATTTACTCCGCTCGAGCTCGTGCGCGACAGTGAGGCGGTAGGTTTAGGGAGCAATGCGATGCTGGGTAGGAGGGTTGTTCGCGAGCGACCTCGTGATGGTGAGGTAGGGTTGGTCGTAGTCTTGGTTCACATCCTTTCTATGAGGTAGGGTTCTCTTTTTAAAATTTAATATATATATATGTGTGTGTGTATATATGTACGTAGGTTAGGAAAGCAGAAAAACAGAGAATATTTATCACAGTGGGAAAAAAGAAGAAGAAAATATATGTGTATATATATTTGCAGTTTAGTTTTAAGTTAATGTATAAAGGTAAATATATCTACAGAAAAATATATACACATACACATTCTAACTACAGTTTAAATTTTAAATTAATGTATTAAGGTGATTTAATTGTTTAATTAGTTTATTTAATTATTTTAGAAAAAAAAATTTATAAACATACACATATTTTATTGTATATGGAAACACAAAAACTATATATATATATATAAAGTTTTGGAAAAAAGATAATAGGAATTTTAAAAGGTTTAAAGATTTATAAAATTAGATTTTTGAGATCTATAAATTATTTTTATAAGTATATATGTAGCTTCAAAAGGAAAATAAATATTCATATATTCATTTTAAATTTACTGGTTTATTTTAAAATAGTGTATTGGAGAGATTAACTTAATAAATTATTTTGTAACCTAAAGTTTATCTATTATAACAAAAAATAAATTAGTTTAAATAAATTATCGGTTAATTAAATTTATTAAATGGTAATTGATCATTCGATTAGTTCAAATATTAATAAACCGTAAAATGTTTATACAAGGTCGGAAATCGTGAGGAAAATCAGTCGAGATGGATCAGATTGCAAAGTGAAAGTTTAAGGTGAGTTAATCTCACTCATCTGGATTGTTATTTAAATTTAAATGGTTAAATTTAAATGTTTGGTTGAATGATTGAATTGATTGGATGTGATATATTATATAGTAGTGTATATATATATATTGGAGTGATTGATTTCCCGCATTATATAGCGGATGAGACCCTATGCGCCGCATAATAGCGGATGATATTATATTAATCCCATACACCGCGATATTCCACCTCGAAGTGGAATTGGTATTATGCTAACATCTGTGGATGCAGGGAAACAGGTTGGAGGGATCCAACGGGATTCCTCAAAATATTTAGATTTGTTTAATATTCTGTGATATGATTTAATTGATAATCTGTGATAGATTACATTGATAATTGGAATGTTGGATGTTATGTTTGATTGAATAAATTTGGGTATACTGAGTTATCAAAAATATATAGATTGGATTTTTGAAGAAAGATAAAAGAGAGAATTTTTAAGTAAAATAATTATAGAGAATTTGAATAAATTAAAGAATGAATTGGAAAAGAATAAAAGTGATTTTTAATTTCTAATAAATAAATTCCGGGTATGGGAAAGGAGATTTTGAATAAAAGGGGAAATAATGAATTTTAAAACTTAAGTGATATTATATGAAGAAATAAAGAATTTTTTTTAAATTCAAGGTTTGAATTTATTTAAAAGGATAAAGCAGGAATTTAGGAAATTTGAAATTGGTATTTTCAGTTAAAAAGATTTTTATCATAATGAAGAAATAAAATCTGAAGTTAACGGATTTGAATAAATTGAGTAAGTAAAGGAGTTTATTTCAAAAAAATGGAGTAATTTGAAAATCAATTTGAAATTTGATTTAAGTGTTTAAAATTGGAATTTTAAAAGGGAAATGAGACTATGGAATTTATAAACTGGGTTTATAAAGGTGAATTAATATATCAGTGGAAATAGAAAATATTTGAGTAATTTACTTCGTGAGAGAAAGGTGGTTTTTGAAAATATTTTCAAAAGGGTTGAAAATGGAAATATATCTTGCGAAGATATTTGTGAGGTAAATATATTTATTGTCTGATGGTTGATTGTGAATGTTATTTGATAGTTAAATAACCGACTATCAATATTGGCCAATGCGCTGATCGTTTCGAAGAGACCGGGATCGGGATTTATTTCCCGAAAACCACTTCGATCCGGTTTGTACGTTTTCGTGGGGAAACGAGTTTGGAAATCGAAGATGGAGCAGTAAAGTGCAAGGGCTAGTCGCTACTAATCCTGAGGGTGATTCCAAAATGGATGTAGTGGGAATAGTGCCTTCGGTTCCGTTCGAACCCGGAACGGACTTGTATGGATGAATGCTTTCGGCACATCGTCAGGTGGACGGTGGACATTCTAAGTGAAATGTTCTAAAAAGGTAACGCTTAGCCTCGAGCCTCTTCAACCGGGAATGGCTAAAACAGGGGAGGTGCACACAAGGCTAAGTGGCTAGCAAACAATTAGGGTAAGGTCATCCCTGTCTAGATGTTCCTTTTTTTCAGCTTAGTGGACGGTTGCTGATCCCAACCGCGGGGTGATCGTATTCGGGATATGCAGTAAGGGGTAGTCCGGTCTTGTGTTGCAGGGGATTTAGGGTGGATCCTCGGTACAGTGATCTAGACCACGTACTGTGACGGGCGGTACCCCAGTAGCCCTGCCATTGTATGGAATCCAATCTCCAATAAGCGCCTGTACGGTTTTGATTGTGCCCAACTATTGCTGAAGCGTGAGATGCAAGCATTTCAGCTAGAGTCTATTTTACTTTCTATAGACACTATTATAATATCAGACGGATTTGATAAAAAAATGTTTTGGTTATCGTAAGGTAAAAACCCGGCATGTTTATTTGTGGCGTGGTCTTACGAGATACCTTTGATTTCAAAGGATTTTGAAAACTTTAATAATCCAATTGAGTGTGTTTTCTCACGCTGGTTTTCCAGACTGACTCGGGTATTGTTTTATTATAATGCTCGGGTCAGACCGAGTATTACAGATACAATATAGGATGCTGTGGAGCTTAGTAGACGAGTTGGATGGCGAGACGTATCACCCATATTTGTCGTATTCCGCTGTGTATCATAAGTGGTATAGTCATCTTGTGAGGACAAGTTATTATAACTATCCTAAATTGTGATGTTGATTGTATTGTACTCTGATGTTGTATTCTGATGATGTATGTATAAACAGATATAGTTTCTTTCTGTAAAGACCAGTTATTATCTATTATATTTTATTCCGCTACGATGTGAGATTCTGTTGTGTTGTTTTCTTATCTTCTACCTCCTTCTTCTTCTAATCCTGATGGTTTGATTTTTCGGGTATTAAAAATCGGGTCATCACACTTACCGTATCCCCTGTTTGCTCTTAAAATAGCGCACTGACTTACCATTAAAGTTCAGGGAGAAAGATGGTGTAGATATGTAAGAGTATATCTAGACAACAAAATGTTTCGGGAAGTTCATCAAGGTCGTGATTCTCACAATAGTAACCTATTAAATGGTGGAAAATGCCTTCTTAACATCCGGCTTAAGCAAGGCTCTAAGGGAGATATGAGTTCTTTTGTACACTTTGATCAACTCATGGGTTAGCAGAACATTGTCTGGGATGTTTCTGATGGGAAGGAAAGCAGCCTGATTATTAGATATGAAATTGGATAGCACCTTTTGGATCCTACAAGAGATGATTTTAGAAATACTCTTATATACTACCTTTTAACCTAATATTGGTCTTTAAGAATCAACAACATTTGCAATTTTAGTTTTTGGTATATGAACAAGGTTTGTTGCATTAGTAACACCAAGCATTTTAAATTTGTTGAATAAATTATGTACTGCCTTATACACATCCTAAGAAATGATATCCCAACAATGAGTGTAGAACAGTGCATTAGATCCATCCGCCCCCCTAGAGGATTTTTTATTCATAGAAAAGAAATCATATTTAATCTCTTCATTAGTTATATTAGTTGAAAGATACTGGAATTCTTCAGAAGAGATTTTGGGAAGCTCAATATCGGATAGTAGATTAAGGTTAGGGATGAAGCAGGAGCTGTTGTCTATAAGATTGGTGAAGTAGGTTAAGAGGGACCCTTCAATAGCTTCAAGAGATGTATGTAAGTTGCCTCTTTCACTATGGATAGAGGTTTTGTTCTCCTTGCTTGCTTTAGTTTTAAGGAATCATGGTAAAAGATGGTGTTTCTGTCTCCCGGAGTATTCCATTTTTTCCTATGTTCTGTTGTAACATGGTATCTTCAATTTCTAGTCCCTCGATGTATTCATCATGCATTTTGGTCACATTGAAGGAGGCGGCAGAGTCACCATGGTTGTCCATTATAAACTTAGCTTCGAGTAGCTCAATCTTGATTTTGGTTGAAAGCAGCTGACCATTGCCATGCTTTATCTTGGCCCATTCTCTTAAGGTAGTTTTAGTGGCTTTAAGCTTCTGATTAAGTATGAAAATAGGATTTCCAAAAAACTTGTTAGACTAAGCATTAGCAACAAGAGATAAAAAGTTAGCATCATGAGTCCATGAGTTAAAAAAATTTAGACTTGGTTTCCCTTTAATGGTGGACATTCCAAAAGAGAGAATTTGAGGGGAATGGTCAGAAAGCAGAGGGAAGGGGAGTTGGTTGGAAATGGTATGCCAAGTTGATAAAGGTAAGAAATTATAAAAGGCATGATCAATTCTTAAGAATGTTCTAGTGCTGCTCCTGCTCTTGTTATTCCAAGAGTACAAGACACCAGTGTTTTTAATAGATATTTAAGGAGTGTTAGTGATATTTTGATTAAGAGGGAGGATGTCTTTAGGGTGAAGAGGGTTGCCACCACTTCTGTCAGACAGATTCATGCAGCAGTCGAAGTCCATTATTACAATCCAGAGGTGAGTGTCCTGTCTAAAGGAAGGGAGGAGATCAAGTAGATTTTGTTTAGAAGCCACACAGTTTTCAACATAAATGATAGTAAGGTAGAATGAGGTAGAGGAAGGATTATGTGTGACATGGTAATGTATAAGCTAATTGGAAGGGAGTATAGGTGAAAGAGAGAATGTGATAGGATTCTGGACCACAAGGATTCGGCCATAAGGTGCTTCAATGAGATTGTGAGAGGAGTTCCATAGAGGGTTTAGATAATGAATAGCCTTAGAGGAAAATATAAGGTTCAATTTGGTTTCCAAGATGGCAAAGGGGCGAAGCTTGTGCATAGTGATGGGGTTTTTAACTTGATACAACTTCATTTTCATGTAAGCCCCCTCATATATTCCATACACCAATGTTGTGGCTCATTAGGTAAATTGTTTAGTTTAATTTTATTTCTTTTGTCTGCTCCTTGTTGATGGAGAGGTAATCCGGGTTGATTCAGGCACAAGTCCAAAGAGGTTAGAGGAGTCATTGAATTCTGAGGAAGCAACAAACTTACCTCACTTAAGTTTTCTATGTTTCACCTTGGTAGTGGATATGGCAGTAGGGGAAGAGGTAGTGGTGTTGGAAAAAGGTAACTTGGTTGAGAAGAGTGAAGAAGGGGATAGCCAACCAGGAGGAGAGTGGATGGAAGTATAATGGTTAGGGGAGTCAAAATGAATAGTGTTGATAACAATATCATCATGAGAGGAGGAGGTCTTGGTTGTGATAGTGGGGAGGGATGGTTGGAAAGAGGATACAGTTAGGTTAGGAGAGCATGAAAAGTTAGATATTAGCTTTTGTTTATGTAGTTGAGTTGCATTTAAGTAACCATGCCTACATGAGGAATCATTTTTCCCAACAATAAGATTTTTCTAGGCATCATGTGCTTTATGAGGATCATATTTCTTTGGATTACTGGGTTTTATGGTCTTTGGGTCCACTACTTTTGTTTTATCATGTTGCTTATTTAATAGACCAGCCTTTTCGGTATTAGTACACACATAACTGTATGTGCACTCTTCGTCATTTCCAAGATGCTTTTCTTTCTCATGTACTTTTGCTTTTGCACCATCGGATTGAACTTCTATTTCTTTGTTGATCTCAGCTTCCAAACATAAGAAATTCTCCTCATCGTCTGAAACTATATCTCCTTGCTGATCAATGGAATTTAGGATCTAGAATTTATTTGATGGCCCAGAAACAGTAAATAATCTTTTAGGACTTTGAACCTTGTGCATCACTTCAACCTCTTTTTCACTTATCACATTATTTATTACATTTCCTTCATTTTGCTTAGTTTTAACTACCTCAAGATTTCCTTTTTTATCATGCACTGGTCTCATAACTTTGTTCTTTCTTATATTTTTGTTAACATATTGCCATTTATGAATTTTCATAACACCCTTGATTTTATCTTGAGAAGATATAGGCTCTGCCTGAAGATTTGTTTTGACTTGCTTTTCTTGGACCACTTGCACTTCCTTTTTGTCTTTACTATTGTTAGGGCATGACAGAGTTGCATGACCAAAATGCTTACATGTGACATAGATCTGTAGCTTCCATAGATAACTGAAATGGATCAACTGTTCTCCTCCCTCCTTCAATTGGACTGGGAACTGATCAATTAGCTTAAATCAGGAGTAACCTCAATTAACACTTTACATACTCAATAAGTTCAAGTTTTTCCATAGATTCATCCATACACAATAGTTTGCCCAATCTACAAGCCAACCAGTTAATTCCAAGATGAGACTCGGCATATAAAGTGATATTGTGGAATTTCACCCAAACTAGAACAGCTCGAATACTTCCACAAATGTTTCCTACAGAGGGGTCCCATCACTTGACAATGAACATTTTATTCTTTATTAGTATAGGGTCACCTTCTAGGATTCTCCTTTTGTCATCTTCACATGATAGAAAAAATAGAAATAGAAAGCAATTTGATTTAACTTTGACTGAGCCCTTCAGCCTCCATATCTTTTTCAGATGCTCAAATACAGCTGTATAAGACAAAGGCTTATCCAAAAAGAGCCCTATAAGTCAATCATTCCAGATGTCATTGCCAGCTTGGAGAGACATCCCTTGAAAAAGGCTAGTTTAAGCTCAACTAGAGAATAAAGGCCAATGTTGTGGGGTTTGCGTTTGAAAAGAGAATTCTATGTAAAGGAAGAGAAGGAGAACCACCTGAGGCAGGGGTAGACGCATAGGCAGAGGGGACCTGGGTTTAAGAAGAAGCAAAATAAGGAGTAGCACTAGTAGTGAGCAAAGGGAGGAGAAGGAGATGGACAAGGAAGGGAAGAGAGAGCAGGTGGAGGAGGGTCAGGAACGGGGAGGAGAGAGGAGGAGGGTGACAAAGGGAGGAGCAGAAAATTTAAAATTTTAGGGTTAAGGGTATGGGTGGGAACAAGAATGCCTGCCATTTGTAACTAGGATCAATAACTCCCTTTACTCAGCACCATTTGTAGTGTCCTAATATCAGACACAAGTTTATATTTAATATTTGGTCGAAGTGACAGGAGAGAGAAAAAACAAATATTTAAATCGGAACAGGTGGCTACAAAATAGTGCTAAATAAAGGGAGTTATTGATCCTAGTATATGTGTGTGTGTTTTAATAAATCCATTATGTAAATAATTACAACCAATATTTTATAATAACTATATTTACATATACACACACACTTGTTTATACAATATTTTGACATACATATGCATATATATATATATAGAGACACACATCTAAAAAATCCATTTGCATATACGAGGGGCTAACATGTTCGTCGCGGTGTAAATCCATCATCTACATACAGGTATGTTAAACCATGTACAAATTATCATGTTGTATATGCGCGCATACACATATGTGTATATGGTACACACATAAAATATAATACAAATTATATATAATAAGATCTATTTATAAATTTAAATAAATTATTGATTTTATTTAATAGAAAACCTAAAAAGTTCCTAAATTAATTTAGAATACATAGGCCCAATAAAGATGTAAAAGGTAAAAAAGTTTGGAATTTACCCAATTACTCTGCTACGGGCTGGCCCAGTTCCAACAATGGTATCAGGGCCAGATTGCCTATGAAGTTTATATTAGCATTATTATGACTAACTTATTAAATCCTACCCATATATTATGGTGTCTAGAAAGGTAGCGATTGGATCTGGGTAATCAGATACTCTGCCCTACTTTGCTACTAACATGTTTTGAAAGAGGTAAGCCCGAAGGTTATCCCTAATAGAAAAGACCTAATTTGACATAGGCCTTGGGATAATTTCAAAATTATTTTGAAATTAAAATCAAAGTTTCAAATTTAAAATTTAAACTCAAAATAAGAAAATTTATTATATAGATTTTCAAATTGTTTTGAAAAGTAAATTAAAGTTTTAAATTTAAAATAAAAGACATATTATAAAAGTTATAATATAATTTTTCAAATGTTTGAAAATGTTATAAAATTAATTTAGAAATTATTATTTATTAATAAGAGTAATGAAATAAGTGAATTAATTAAATAAGCTAACTAATTAAATATATATACATTTATAATATATATAATGATATGCGTTATGTTGTCCTGAATTGTTTAAGACAATATGAGTGTATATATGTGTATAAAAGAATTTTTGAAATCAATAAAATGTAATTAAAATTGTTTAATTAACCTAATTAATTAAAATTTAATTAATAAATTAAAATACATATGTATAAGATATATGCATTAGTATAAAGGTTATAGTGTATATATTTAATATAATATGCTGTAATCAAATAATATAATAATTAATTAAAGTGTTAATTAAATAAATAAATTAAATAATAATTAATATAATGTTATACATAAAATATTATATAAGTTAAACAAAGTATAAAAGTTATATTAACAAAACATAAATAATATAAATGTATAAACTAAAGATGGAACATTAAAGAAACCTTATATAGACTTAAGGAATGAATACATACATAAGTACGTATACCGTGATTTCTGATAGGCCCGACACTTGAATCACAATAGTATTTCATAAGACATACATTATTCCATAAGTCGTTATTACTCAGTTACATATGTCAAAAATTATTAATCTTTAATATAAGTGTCGTCCTTTACCATTAATATATTAATAAAGTACTTGCATACTCTTCGGTTGTTGAGCCGACTCAAGTTATAGATGTTATTTGTAATATTATTAATATATTGACTAGATGAGGTAAGATAACTATATGTATTTATTGAGCAAGCTCAAGGTACATATATTATACTTTGGCCATCGCGAAATGGTAGGTATGAGTGAATAATTTCTTTTAATTTGTTTAGCAAAATCAAGATCGAAATGAGATTCGGACAAGGAACCATAGATTTAGAGGTGTATAAGATACAACCGATACGGAGTTATCCATCATTTGTGGGGATGCGACTTGTTAGGCAAACTCAAGGTTATAATCCCAAGATAGATGAGTCCTAACACCTACTAGTAAAGTAGAAATACTTCTATGTTTCGTCTTAGGGTTTAAAGAAACATAAAGGACTTGTGGTAGGCTTATTAGAAAAATGAAATGGTAGCATGTAACCTTTCTAATATTGTAAGAACATCTGCTATATAAAGTTATAATAATCTATATTGATAAATTTGAACAATTAATATAATTTATAAAATGTTTATCAATTAAAATATATAAATGAACTGAATTAATATTGACAAACAAAAATATAAATTATACTTACCAATCAATTTTTGGACACTGATCAATGCAAGTGCCTAATTATACAACCAATAAATATGTTTGTAACTTGGTCACTTACGAGTTTACTTTCCTGAGACTGTGTATTGTCTTCAATGTGTTTTGAACTCTATAAGCAATACAAGAATATGGATATTTGATCCATATACAATTATATATAAATGTTATATGGTGAACGGTCACAATTCATAATATAGGAAACTTTGATGAAATTAGTTCATTAAAATAAGCAAGTAAACTATAGAGTGGGATTTTGTATTCAATATGATTGATTATAATAATGATCTTATTATGTTAAATGTAACACTGGACTAAAGGCTATAAGATAGATCTAAGAATCCAGTCACTGAAATGTCAGTTTAATCAGTTTACGTAAAGTGTAATTTATTTGATATACTAAAAAGTTAAGGATGACCAAATGCACTTTTGTAAAGAGTTCGTTATGATATTCTAGTATGGATTTACTTTTATGATTCGATCATTTAGAAGGGAAATCGAATGTATAAGAATCGATGTAACCTAAGACATGGTTGGGATGAAGACAGTGAATGGTCATTTCTGTTTCATAGAGAAATTTGGATATAAGAATTGTAAAATAGTAATAGATACTTAACATTGAAATGGGAAATATGATTTCTATCCAAAAGTATATTCACATTGAAAATTGTTTTCTATGGTATTTATTCTTTGAATTTAAGATACTTGATCTAAAAAATTTCAACTGTAAACCAACTATGGTAAATGAAATAAATAACCAGTATTAAGTAGTTGAATGGAGTTTCGTATTTCATACACTATTATAATAATGGTGGAAATAGTAGGAGCATGCCATATAACACTTATTGGTTGCATCAAGTTACGAAAATTATTTTCATAAAATGTACCATCATTATTTATAAAATAATAATTTTTTTTCAGTATTGACTAAAAAATAGATATAGTTTTATTCCAATATGAATATTATGAATATTCGTTATAAGATAAAACTACAATGCTGGTATTTGTGATGCATTGGAAAATACAGAAGTATTTAAATTTATTTACTATTATTTTAGAACTGGACTAAGCCACAGTTTGAGAAATAATTTTTTATTATATGATTATGAACTATATGGTACTAGTAAATTACATCTCAAGCAATTAAGGGCAAAGCACCCATTCAGTTGGAGTATCATAAGAGTTGGTCAACTCCATGGTTTGATAAATATAGATGTATGCAATTGAAAGTCTATTAATACCGAAACGAATCCACATACTTTGTTATATTCACCGGTGAGTTATCACCAACATGGACATGTGTATTTGATACATATGTAGTATGTCTATTGCAATGACCCGCCTTTTCGACCCTCAAATGTCGATGCTAATACATCCACGGTATTCATGTGCCGAGCACCCAAGTGTGGGAAAGACAGATTATTAGGGTAAATAAAAAGAAAATGAAAAGGAACAAGGAACAAAGAATACGACATTAGAATCTGTCAACAAAATGCTAACATATAATATCAAAAAGACAGTACAAACTATCACTCTTAGATACATATCATTTTAGAGTTACAATTTTGAGTATTATCATCAGCCTGGATAGTTATAACACCCTATCCTCATAAATGATGATATATACATAATAGTAGTGCAGCGAAAATAATATACTATAGTAGGCAAATGGAAGCATTTAGATCGTCTCCTGAAGCTTCAAAGAATATCAACGAAAACCCATTGAAAGAGCACTCAGATAATTAAGAAAAACATAAAACAATGAGTTAGACGTGAGTCTGGTATGAGAAACTCAACAAATATATTATCAGCATATAACAATATTTTCGAGACCACCCGAATTGTAATACCCCAAAAATTTATATATGACTTAAATAATGATTATAATTAACAATAAATGAATTTTGAATTTAATTGGAGAGTAATTTAGTAAATTTTGATAAAAGGGCAATATATTATTTTTTACAAATGGCTGAATTAGTTTATAGGAGTCATACCATTGCGTAGCTCTAATTTTTCTAGTCAAGATGGAGCATTTACTTGTTCAAATCGGATATCATATGAGTGGGATAACAGAGTTTTACCTAAGTGGGCCGAGTTGGGCCGAGCCAAAAATTTGAATTCAAATTTAAATGTTGTTTCAGATTTCCCTCCTAAAGTCCATATAGAAAGATATATACAATTCTTTTTCTCATTTCTGAAAACTACCCAAAACCATTTTCTTTCTACTTAAATCAACCAAACATAAAATCCTCAAATCTTAACGAAAATTTACCAGACGAAGGGCGTTGGAATCATAGTGAGGCTCTCTATCATTTAGAGTAGGATTGGAGGTGATTACAGAGATTTATATTTTTGGAAATTTGAGACATTAGGCGAATTTGAATTCTCTTGGCTTGATTCGGCGAGTGTTGTTTCTCTGATCTCAATATTATGCTATGATAATAATGTAGTATGCTTTAAGGCTAGCTTAGGGTTAAAATATGACAAATTTTGGTCCTTGATATGAAGACATAAACAAAGATAAGAAAAGAACATATATTGTTTCATTTAAAATTATAGATTCAAAACAAACATGAATCAAAACCTTGTAGAAACCAAAATTTGAAGATACAGACATGTTAGGATCTAAGTAACCAAGTAAGTAACATAAATACAGTATAGAATCACCAAAACAAGGAATGAAGCAAATAATCAAAATCTAGAGATATAAATACAATTTAGGAAGAAATTCCCGTAACTTTAACGTTCACCAGTGCATTAATGGGTGCAAACCGGTCCACCGATTAATTACCCAATTTCATGTATTTGGGAATTTTTGAAACAACCTTTGACATGCGTTGTTCTAATCTTTTGTGTAGCAATCCCCAATGGTTATCTTGACACTTTCTGGTTTGGTTGGTTGATGTTTGGATGCATATATCGATGTATGGATGTGGTACGTGTGCTTTGGAATGGTAGTGGATTACTTTAGGCAAGTATGGTGAGTAGTTTGATGATGGTGAGGCTTGGCATTCGGGTGTGCAGTTTGGTAATTGGGCGAGTACGTAAGTGTAACAACCCTAGATTTTGCATATATTTTAATTTTGACTTTATTTTTTTTATTTTAAATTATTTTAAACTTGTTCTATTTCAAACATTTCATTTTAAATATAAATGTTGATTATTAAGTGATTTATAGTTCAAACTAGTATAAATTGGATATTTCACTGAAAAGTGAATTTCTATTCAAACTGGTCAAACTTTGACTTTTGAACTTTAAATTTAAATATTTCAAATTCTTAAATTTTATCTTTTATTATGAAAATAGATTTAATTTCATGAATACTGCTTTTCGTTTCGTTGAAAACGGACTTATATTGTAGAAGTTATGTAATTTTCAATTTTGTGTATAAACTGTTTATTTTGCAATATTATTTATTTTAAATTTGTATAAATTATATTTTCTTTGTCATTTTTATTTTTATGTGTGTTAATATGTTATTTTATGTATCTTTTTATCTTTTAATAATTTTAAAGTGATAGTATAATTTTTCTAAAGTTTACTTGAATTTATTTCAATTTATGAAACCTAGTTTCCATTTTCTTTGCTATTTTCTTAATTTAATTATATATAATTAAAATTTATTTATTTATTTTATGCATTCACTTTTATTTGTTGTTTTTACTTTATTTATATTCATTCTACATGTATTTAAATTAAAATAGATTTTTCCAAAGTGTACTGAAGATATTTCTAATTTTTAAAGCCTAGTTTGCATTTTTAAGCCATTTTCTTAATTTAAATTCTATTTATTCAAAATTTAATTATTTATTTTTTATTTTTTTTTATTTCTGAGTTGTTATCTTTATTTCTCAGTTTTTATGTGTATTTATAAATTACAAATATATATAAAATAAATTTGAAAAGTTGTGACTCTTGATTTGCTTAAGGCTTTTGGTTTTCCACCTCTTTGTTTTCCAAACTCTTACATTCAATTGCTTTGGCCGACCATCAATTCTTTCAGCTGCACATTATTTTCCATCCCATTCACGAAAAAAAAACTTCTCATCACAAAAAAATGGCCGGCTCCATTGCTTGTGAAAATTTTGGTAAAAACTCTTTCTTCTTTTATGTTTTCATCTTGTTTTCATGGTTTTGCACTTGCTCTCTTCATCTCTATTTGGCTTGGCCTCTCTCCTCCATCACCATGGCTACCTCCACCACCACCACAACCAGCCACCACCACCTCCAGCCCAACCCCAAGCCCATGCCATGGCCAACTTTGAGATAGATCCACCAAATTATATGCAAACACCACACATACATGACAAGCCGATCACTACCTTGCTTCCATCACCTCCTCAACCACCTTTAGCCGCCACTTCCTCCACCACCACCAGCTCTGACCTGACCTCCACCCTCTGCCACATTACCCAACACCTTCTGGACATCTGGCCATGCGCATAGGACCTAGGGCCGAACCCTATTGTGGCATAGAGATGTTGTAATTTGCCTTGTACTTGTTGCCTTGTAGTTGTTAAGTGTTCCACCTATATCTCTTCACCATTGAACCCAAGCTAGGCCGACCCTATAGGGACCCAAACCAGAACTTAATTCATGCCTTTTCTGTGCTATTTCAGTTCATAACTGAAGTATGTGAAGTTGAGAACAAGTGCAAAACATTTGTCTTTGTTTTAGGCATTGATTTCTAACATTGTCTAGTGTTGAATTGTTTTGAAACTTATATATATATATATATATATATGCATTGTTTTGTGTAAATGTTATCAAGGCCATTAGCTTTGGCTCTCCACTCTCAAGTCATATCCATGTCATCGTGCCTTCATTATGTTTGTGTTGTGTGCTTTGGTGGATATCTCCAGCTCTGAACAGGTGAGTAATTCTCACCGGACGATGTGTACTTATATAACTAGTAAACTGACACCATTTGAATCTGTAAAATTATATCATCATGTTATAACTGTTATATTATGATTATATGATGTTCATCCCTGTTTATACACATGTTATATCATCTGTTATTGTTATATATTGTATACTGTTTATTTATATCAGTTTATCACACTGCAAGTTCCCTGTAGATTAGAATCACTATGGGTTGAAATGATACATACCCGAACGGACTTTAGAATAAGGAAAAATCGTTATGGGTTGAAATGATAGGCCTGAACGGTTTTTATTTATTTATTATATTACTTGGCATTGCGGGTTTGAAATGATAAAACCCGGGTTTTCTTTGTAAACTGCAGATTGAAATGATACATATCCGTATCACTTGACCTAGGCTAGAAAATTATATACAGACCCGTGGTTTATATATTTTTCTAAAATTTTTAAAATATTTTAAAAATGTAAATATTATGATATTTTGATTTAAAATTTATTAAAATGATTTCTATAAAATATTTGTGATTTTCTACAAATTAAATAAGTGAATTAAGTAAAGGGTGAAGTAGAATTTGAAATATAAGTTAATTTTGGAATTTATGATTTTGTTTATAAATAGAATTTATGTAAAGTAAGAATATATGAAAAATTTGATTTAAAAATGAATTTAATGATTTTTATTAATAAATAATGATTTTATAAAGTGTTAATGATTTTGTATAACTTAAAATATGAAATAAATGAATATTTAAGCTGAATTTGGAAATATAACTTAAATTGAATTTTGTGAAATTTGTTTAAAAGTGAAATATTAATTAAGTAAAATAAATGGAAATAAGTTATATTTTGGAAATTTAAACTTAGTTGTTAAGTTAAGAATTTAATTAAAGACATGAAAATTTAATTGTTATTTAATTTGATTTTTGTATGGAAATTTGACTTTATAAAATCATAGAAATATAGGCATTTAAATGATTGTTTTTAATGTGAAAATATATGATTTTATAAGTTAAAATGATTTATATTAAAAGTTAATTATGTGTGAAATTGTAAATAAAACTCTGAATTTGATTTGACAGCATTTTTGAAATGTAATTTAAAGATATTACAGCATTGGAAAATGCTGTAGCTGTTTTAAATGAACCAAATAGCAAATTCGAACTAAAGGTTATTATAGCACTTTGTTAGTGCTATAGTTGTTAAATTTAACTAAAATTTTAATTGAAACTAAATTAAGATATTACAGCATTTTAAATGATGTCTTTTGTTAATGAACTGTTTTAAAACATAACATTTCGTAGCATTTTCTAAGTGCTACGAAAGTTGAATTTTCTATGTTTAATAAATTCAAATGAATAAATGATCTTTGAAAAAGATTAAATTTTTATATATAATTATTAAATATAATGAATTGACTTTAAATGATTTAAATGGAATAGTTGATTGGGAAATACAACTATTTTGAAATGTGATTAAATGGTATTTAAATTTAAATTAAATAAATGATGTTTTGAAATGATATTTTGATATTTTTAAATGAATCTGAAATGATATTAAATATTGGAATGAATAATTAAAGTTTATATTACTATGAAAATATTTGGTTTACTTGTAATTTGAATCTATTTAAAAGATATTGGACTTATGAAATATAGGATAATAAAGCTTTGGAATTTATTTTATAATTTGAATAGTTTTTTTGTGGATTAAATCTATATTTGAAATTTATAAGATTTGAAATGGTCTATGGAAATTAATTGAAATAAATGATTGAATTGAATTGAAACTTTGGAAATTTTAATACTTGATGTGAAAGTATAATAATTACACCTTTAAATGGTTTAAATGAATTATTTTGATTGAAATATAAAATATTTAAAAAGGTGACTTGAAATGATAATAAATGAATGATAGCTTTAAATTTAAAAAGTATTTAAAATTGAATATTTAGATTTGAACTCAAATGATATTTTGGTATATTAAAATGATTTGAAATGAAGTTTTGGAAGGATTTGATATTTTGATATATTAAAATGATTTGAAATGAAGTTTTGGAAAGATATGATATTTTGATATATTGAAATGATTGAAATGAAGTTTTGGAATGATATGATATTTTAAATATATTGAAATGGTTTGGAATTGATTTAATCTTTATTTTGATAAAGATTTGGATTTGAAATGATATTCTATTTTGAAGTATAAACTGTTTTTAAATTATAACCACGGGCTATAATAACGATTGGTTGTTAAAGAGACTGGGATCGGATATGGACATACTCTTTGTCAATACCGAAAACCACTTTGACAACTGTGTACGCGGTGGAGTTTCCAGAATGAAGTAGGATGGTGATGACGATCCTAAGGTATATACGTGGACCCAACTCCCGTGAGTTGGCATAAGGTGGCTAAAACAAGAGCGATTGTAACGACCCGTATTTTTACGGATCGAAACATCGAAGAAAATCTCGTCGAAAAAGTTTTCATGAGAATTGGCGAAATTTCTAAGTCCTAAGTCGTCCACGACTTAGTGTAAGTCGTAAGTCGTATACGACTTAGGGGATATGGTTTAGGACGACCTATAGAACCTGACCGAGTTAAGAAACGGTGAGTTTGCGACTTAAGGAGGGTATGACCTATAGGAGTTAAGTCGCGGACGAGTTAAGGTGTTAAGTCGTAAGCGACTTATGTCTGGATGAAGTTAGGTCGTAGCCTAGTAAGTCGTGGGATAGGACGTAGACGACTTAAAGAAAGTCTGCGACCTAAGGGGATAGGCGAGTTAAGAGTTAGATCGTGGACAGTTTGGAGCGACCTATGGGAGTAGCAAGTTAAACCCAGTAGTTAACGACCTAGGGATGAGCGACCTAGTGGTTCCGAGTTAGCATTGTTAGGACGGCAACGACCTAAGGAGTTTGGAGATAGCTGTGTAGCGACCTAGTGTCTTGGTATGACCTATAGGTTAGCGACTTAGGGAGTATACGACCTATGGGAGTTAAGTCGTACGAGTTAAGTCGTAAGACGTAACATGTTTTAGGTCGCGTGAAGACTTAAGGTGTTAGGTCGCTGGGTTTCTGCCTGAGTGATAGGTCGTGAGCGACTTAGTAGTTGTTAAGTCGCGAGCGACTTAAGAGTTGATCTGTTTTAAGTCGTAGACGACTTAGTAGTTGAGTCGTAGCCCCAGTTATTTGTTAAGTCGTAGCCTACTTGTTAAGTCGCGTGTAAGTTAAGTCGCGCGCTTGAGATTTCCTTAAGTCGTAGGTTGGCATAGCAGTTAAGTCGTAAGTCGCTATAGCTTAGGTTGTTAAGTCTTTAGGTCGGAGGGGTCTTAGGTCGTAAGTCGGAGACGACTTAGGAGATAGCCGAGTTTCGACTTGGTAAATTTTCAGCTATAAATAGGAGGGGTTTTTCTCACTTTTTGGGATCCAGATTTTTGAAGCGACGAAGTGCTGCCATTTTGAGAGCTCGACTTCTACACTTCTTCACTTCTTTTCTCCACTCTAATCTAGTGCTTCCTTTCATCCAAGTTGAAGATTCAAGAGCTTGGATTGAAGATTTTCATCCTTTGAAGTGAGATTTCTTCGTTTGAAGCGGATTCGTGATAGATCAAGCTTGATCCTTCGCTGTCCAGATCTGAAGCGTGTTGATTTGGGGTTGTTTAGGTGATTTGGTGAGTGGTGATTATCTTTCACACGGATCCAAAGGAGTATATCGGATTGTTGGTTCGATTTGGTGTTAAAATAGTGATTTCCATGCATTTTCTTCATCCTAAGTGTAGATCCATGTAGATCCATTATTCATGATGATTTGACAACCATTTTACTAAGTGTTAACCTATGCAAGTTCATTCATTAAGATTGTAGAAATAATTCTCATGATTTCATGCTTGTTTGACTTTCAACACTTTATTTACGAAATTGCCATTATTGTGATAATTGTCTATTTAGATCTTATTTGAATGCTTGATTGTTTGGATTAATGTTTGACTTGATTGATTGCTATGAATTAGATGATTGATGATTTGATTTAGACCGAAGAAAATTCAAAAGCTAAGGGAAAGGCTCTTGAATTGGGAAAGCTGCTTGTGGCATATGTAGCGGGTGATGAAGCTCTTATGCATAGATTCGATGATGATGATGTTGAGATGAGACTTTGCGAGGATGTGATGAAGCGAAGTATCATATGAGATAGTCTTGGTCTAATCCAGACGGGATCATTCCAAGCACGTTGGTAACTCGGTGATATGATTCGAGTTAAGAGTAATGGATGCTTGAGAGGCGCTTGAGCTAGTATGGAAATAGTCGTCAAGGAGGATGACTAGGAGGCTTGGATAGCATCGTTGTTGAAGGTTCTAGCATGCTCTAAGCAAGAGTACGTTTGGGCAGATTCGATAGTCCCAACGGCCAACTGTTGATGGTCGAGTACTCTGGGCAGATTCGATAGTCCTAGGCACGGGCTGCGACGACGTGCGGGAGTTATGTCTAGAACCGGGGTTTCCATTAGCCCTTGACGGACGGCTGAAAGAATGTGCCGGTCATTCAATTAACGGTGATATCGAAGCAATGATAACAGTGATAGCCAGAGTCATGGATGTTTGGTTGTATCGTCATTCGGTCTCAAGAGCAGTGTTTTCTGGGTGCTTATCTGATCTTGGTTTAGGCCTTGGGGGTTTGTGCTTGGAAAACATCGCCCTTGACTCGAGTGATAATTTCTTTACTTTACATTGTATGCTCTGTTATGTTTGCTTCTGCTTAGTGTGTGTCTGGGGGCTATCACTGTAGAAAGAGGTTGGAGTGGGAGGGTTGTATTCCTATTCCTTTTTCCTTTATGCTCTTTTGGTATGTTGTTAGTTAATTTACTGCTCACTAAGACTGTTGTCTGACTCAAGGCTTTATGTTTTAATTCTTATTGCCTTGGGCTGTTCGTCCATTTTGGGACGGGCAGACTAGGTAGCAGGTGACAGGTGCTGTTCTCTTCTCACGATGATGATATCGAAGACGAGCTAGAGGGTTGCATATTATCTTCTTATATGTACTGGATGTTCCGCTGTTTGTATAATCTCTGAGTGTTATGTAGTGAAGCTTGATGTATTGACTATTTGGATGCTTGTATTCAACTATTATGGAGTTTTATATGATGGCATTTTATTCTGTAAAGCTTCACTATACATATGTTCTATTGTATTTTGTCCATGCGCTGTGAGTAATACGATAGATCCTGTTGTTTTAATTTACCTTGACAATCGTCCATGGTCGCCTGGCACACTTTACAGCGCACTATCTCTAGATTCCGTGCGGGGGTCATGGGCGGTCGTCACATTTGGTATCAGAGCTTTGGTTAATCAATTTTACCCAACGCTCGCTGACGTAACTACGTATGAGAGACATAATTGTAATTTGATGGATGAATACTATATATAATATAGTAGTTTAGTTGAGTTTGAGTCCTTTATGCAGTTGTTTCTCTAGATGTTCTGATCATTCCTTTTTATAGATATTGAGAATGAGTCGAAGAGGGAGACCAGCTGCTAGGGAAGGCCGTGCTACTGAGGGGACTGCTGATTATGCAGCCATGTTCGAAGCTATGATGACTTCGATCATGAGAAGGATACCAGTTCCGGGGGCAGCAGTAGATGTTGGAGTTCAAGTCCAAACTCCGAAACCAGTGAATTTTGCTAAGTTGTGCAAGGACTATACTGCTCTTGGAGGAAAGGTTTTCTTGGGAACAGAATTAACTATTGAGGTCCAGAGGTGGATAGATGCTTGTAGAAGGATCTTTGGTGATTTGGGAATTGATGATGCAACTAAGAGGAAGTTGGCATCAAGGCAGCTTCAGGGGAGAGCTTCTGATTCGTGGAACTCTATTACCATCAATACTCCGGAGGAAGAGATTACTTGGGAGCAATTCCAAGTCAGATTTGAGGCTAAGTTCATTTCTACAGCGCAGAAGTCTGTTCTGTTCAAGAAGTTCGTGGAGCTCAAGCAAGGTGGAAGACCAGTTCTTGAGTATGTTTCTGAGTTTGAAGCTTTGTCCAAGTATGCTCGGTCATATATTGAATCTGCATATCAGAAGAATGAGAAGTTTGTGATAGGCTTGGACAGTTATCTTGGAAGACAGTTGGTGGATCATTTGGACGATTCATTTGAGAAGCTTGTGGAGAAGGCTCTCAGGCATGAGAGTCTGTTTCCTAAGGAAGGATCTGTTGTTGCTGTGACCAGGGAAGAGTCTAAACCCCAGCAGGGTGGAAACAAGAAGAGGAAGCAGCAGCAGCAGCAGAAGGGTAAGGATGGCCAGAAGAAGCCGAAGGGCGAAGTGACCTGCTACAACTGTCAGCAGAAAGGCCATCTCTCCAGGGATTGCAAGAATCCGAAAGCGCCGGCGAAGTGCCACAACTGTGACAAGCCGGGACATTTCAGGAAGAATTGTCCAGAACCGAGGAGGGACAAGCAGATTGTGCAAGCTTATGCTTTGGGAGCTGTTCCGTCGTCTTCGAAAGCTCCTACTGCTGAAGAGAAAGGAAAGAGTGTGGTTGTTCAAGGTACTCTTTTCCTATGTGGTGTTCCATTTAGAGTTCTGTTTGATACTGGAGCGTCGCATTCGTTTGTTTGTAATGAACTTGTAGGCCGGTTAGATTTGAAGCCGGATATTGTTGATAGGCCATTGGTTGTGACTAATCCAGTTAGGGGTTCGTCTTGTTTGTGTATGTTATGCCGTGGTCTAGTTGTATCGAGTCATGGTTGCTCTTTTGTTTGTGATTGTTTTGTTCTGAACTTTGCGGGTTTCGGAATTATTTTGGGTATGGACTGGCTTAGGAAGTATGCGGCTAAGGTTGATTGTGAAAGGTTGGAGGTGACAGTCGAGAATGTGGAGGGGCGAAAGATTGTGATACGATGTAAGCATGAAGAAGGCGTCTTCATGAGCTTCATGTATTCGCTTGTTGTTCCACGGGATGGACTGTCATCGGTGCCAATCGCTAATGGATTCGAGGATGTCTTTGACGAAGTCAAAGGGTTGCCGCCGCATAGAGAGATCGAGTTTCGTATAGATCTAGTTGAAGGAGCCAGACCTGTTGTGATGCCTCTTAGGCGGATGGCGCCTAGGGAACAGCATGAGTTGAAGGTGCAAGTTGATGACCTTTTACAGAAAGGATTCATTCGGCGCAGTGTGTCCGAGTGGGGTGCACCAGTTGTGTTTGCAACCAAGGCAGATGGGTCGTTGAGATTGTGTGTGGATTATCGTGAGCTGAATAAGGTGACTAAGAAGAACAAGTATCCATTGCCGAGAATAGATGACTTGTTTGATCAGCTTCACGAAGCCAAGGTGTTTTCTCAGATGGATTTGGCAACGGGATTTCACCAGTTGAGAGTGGCTAAGGATAGTGTGCCGAAGACTGCTTTTCGAACACCATCCGGTTTCTTTGAGTGGCTGGTAATGCCGTTTGGATTGACTAACGCGCCAGCATATTTTGTGGATCTTATGAATAGAGTGTTCAGAGATCAGTTGAACAAGTTCGTACTTGTGTTCGTGGATGATATTCTGATTTATTCCAGAACTGAAGAAGAGCACAAGACGCACTTGCGTATTGTTTTAGAAATCTTGCGGAAACATCAGCTGAAGGCTAAGTTTTCGAAGTGTCACTTCTGGAAGAGTGAAGTGAGGTTCTTAGGCCATGTTATTTCTGGAAATGGAATAGCGGTTGATCCCGCTAAGGTGGCAGCAATCCAGGATTGGGTTAGACCTAAGAATGCATCTGATGTGAGAAGTTTTCTTGGATTAGCAGGATATTATCGACGGTTTATCAAAGACTTCTCCAAGGTAGCTGCACCGTTAACAGGATTAACAAAGAAGAACCTAGTGTTCAGATGGGATGATAAGTGTGAGCAAGCTTTCAGAATCCTGAAAGAAAGATTGACGAGTGCTCCTGTTTTGACTATTCCAAGTGGGAATGATGAGATGGTGGTTTACACCGACGCATGTGGTACTGGACTTGGAGCAGTGCTGATGCAGAGAGAAAAAGTTGTTGCGTATGCAAGTCGACAACTGAAGCCACATGAAAGGAATTACCCGACTCATGATTTGGAATTAGCGGCGATTGTTTTTGCTCTGAAGATATGGAGACATTATCTATTGGGAGTTCGATTCGAGTTGTTCACAGATCATAAATCGGTGAAGTATCTTTTCTCCCAAAAGGATTTGAATCTTCGGCAGCAACGTTGGCTAGAGTTTTTGGCATCATATGATTTTGGTATAGCTTATACTCCGGGAAAAGGTAACGCGGTGGCAGATGCGTTAAGTCGAAGACATGCAGGATTGGGAGCCATGTTTTCAGAATGGAAGAATCTCGAGTATTTAGCTGGATTTGACTTCAGGCCCAGATGCGAATTGGAACCTGAGATGTTGGCAAACTTATCGATAAGACCGACTCTTGTGGAGAGAATTGGAGAGAGTCAGAAGCGAGATGATAAGCTTGTCAAGATTATCCGTGATTTGGAATCTGGATTAGAACCAGAAAAGGATAAAGGATTCGAGGTCGATCGAGAGGGTTGGCTTCGGAAGCAAGGGCGACTAGTTGTTCCCGATATAGATGAATTGAGGAGTGAAGTTCTAAAGGAAAGTCACCACTCAAAGTTGACAATTCATCCAGGTGGAAATAAGATGTATCGGGATATGAAGAGAACCTACTACTGGGAAGGTATGAAGAAGGATGTTGGAAATTTTATTTCCAAGTGTATGAACTGCCAGTTGGTAAAAGCTGAACAGAAGAAGCCAAGTGGATTGCTTCAGCCATTAGAAGTTCCTACATGGAAGTGGGAGCAGGTATCGATGGATTTTATCGATGGATTGCCTAGAACTAGAACGGGAAATGAAGGGATTTGGGTCATTGTAGATCGTCTGACTAAGAGTGTACGATTTATTCCTGTTAGATCGACTAGGACTGCATCAAAGTTGGCTGAGTTGTATGTTAAGTGGATAGTTCGATTCCATGGTATTCCGAAGAGTATAGTGAGCGATCGAGACCCATTGTTCACTAGTGGATTTTGGAAGAGCTTCCAGGAAGTTTTGGGAACCGAGTTGTGTTTGAGTACAGCTTATCACCCTCAAACAGATGGTCAGACCGAGAGAGTCAACCGAGTCTTGGAAGATCTCCTCAGAGCTTGTGTTTTGGATTTCGGAGGATCATGGGAAGATCACCTTCATTTGGTGGAGTTTGCGTACAACAACAGTTACCAGTCAAGCATTGGTATGGCAGCGTATGAGGCATTGTATGGAAGACCGTGTAACTCTCCGACATGTTGGTTGGAAACTGGAGAAAAGCTGATACTTGGGCCAGAGATGATTCGACAGACTTCGGATTGTATAGAGATCATTCGGCAACGAATGAAGGCAGCCCAAGACCGTCAGAAGAGTTATGCCGATAAACATCGTAAGGATTTGGAATTCGACGTTGGTGATATGGTTTTTGTGAAGATTTCTCCACTGAAGAATGTTATTCGATTCGGGAAGAAAGGAAAATTGACTCCGAGATTTGTTGGACCATTCCCGATTATCGAGCGAATTGGGAAGCTCGCCTATAGATTGGAGTTACCGGAGAAGATGTCGGGTGTGCACAATGTTTTTCACGTATCATATCTACGGAAGTATGTGCACGACTCGAATACCGTAGTTTCTGCTGATAGCTGTGAAGATTTCGAAGTTGATCCAGTCGATAGAAGACCTCGTAAGCCGCTTCGTGTTGTGGAAACCGACACGAAACAGCTTAGGAGGAAGGTAGTTAAGTTTCTCAAGATACAATGGAGTGACGATGATAACGACTGTACGTGGGAGGTGGAAGAGAGGATGAAGGCAGCTCATCCTGAACTCTTCAAGGTATGGCCCTAAGGTGTCGTATCATCTAACAACATTGTAACTTGTTCTAGTTTTAGAATTCTGCATGCTAAGCTAGAATTGGATGCATGGTTTGCTGATTGTTATGGATGGTAGGCATGCAGAATAGTCTTTGATTGCTTTGTTTGTTTGGAATTTCGGGGATGAAATTCCTAAGGGGGAGAGAATGTAACGACCCGTATTTTTACGGATCGAAACATCGAAGAAAATCTCGTCGAAAAAGTTTTCATGAGAATTGGCGAAATTTCTAAGTCCTAAGTCGTCCACGACTTAGTGTAAGTCGTAAGTCGTATACGACTTAGGGGATATGGTTTAGGACGACCTATAGAACCTGACCGAGTTAAGAAACAGTGAGTTAGCGACTTAAGGAGGGTATGACCTATAGGAGTTAAGTCGCGGACGAGTTAAGGTGTTAAGTCATAAGCGACTTATGTCTGGGTGAAGTTAGGTCGTAGCATAGTAAGTCGTGGGATAGGACGTAGACGACTTAAAGAAAGTCTGCGACCTAAGGGGATAGGCGAGTTAAGAGTTAGATCGTGGATAGTTTGGAGCGACCTATGGGAGTAGCAAGTTAAACCCAGTAGTTAACGACCTAGGGATGAGCGACCTAGTGGTTCCGAGTTAGCATTGTTAGGTCGGCAACGACCTAAGGAGTTTGGAGATAGCTGTGTAGCGACCTAGTGTCTTGGTATGACCTATAGGTTAGCGACTTAGGGAGTATACGACCTATGGGAGTTAAGTCGTAAGACGTAACATGTTTTAGGTCGCATGAAGACTTAAGGTGTTAGGTCGCTGGGTTTCTGCCTGAGTGATAGGTCGTGAGTGACTTAGTAGTTGTTAAGTCGCGAGCGACTTAAGAGTTGATCTGTTTTAAGTCGTAGACGACTTAGTAGTTGAGTCGTAGCCCCAGTTATTTGTTAAGTCGTAGCCTACTTGTTAAGTCGCGTGTAAGTTAAGTCGCGCGCTTGAGATTTCCTTAAGTCGTAGGTTGGCATAGCAGTTAAGTTGTAAGTCGCTATAGCTTAGGTTGTTAAGTCTTTAGGTCGGAGGGGTCTTAGGTCGTAAGTCGGAGACGACTTAGGAGATAGCCGAGTTTCGACTTAGTAAATTTTCAGCTATAAATAGGAGGGGTTTTTCTCACTTTTTGGGATCCGGATTTTTGAAGCGACGAAGTGCTGCCATTTTGAGAGCTCGACTTCTACACTTCTTCACTTCTTTTCTCCACTCTAATCTAGTGCTTCCTTTCATCCAAGTTGAAGATTCAAGAGCTTGGATTGAAGATTTTCATCCTTTGAAGTGAGATTTCTTCGTTTGAAGCGGATTCGTGATAGATCAAGCTTGATCCTTCGCTGTCCAGATCTGAAGCGTGTTGATTTGGGGTTGTTTAGGTGATTTGGTGAGTGGTGATTATCTTTCACACGGATCCAAAGGAGTATATCGGATTGTTGGTTCGATTTGGTGTTAAAATAGTGATTTCCATGCATTTTCTTCATCCTAAGTGTAGATCCATGTAGATCCATTGTTCATGATGATTTGACAACCATTTTACTAAGTGTTAACCTATGCAAGTTCATTCATTAAGATTGTAGAAATAATTCTCATGATTTCATGCTTGTTTGACTTTCAACACTTTATTTACGAAATTGCCATTATTATGATAATTGTCTATTTAGATCTTATTTGAATGCTTGATTGTTTGGATTAATGTTTGACTTGATTGATTGCTATGAATTAGATGATTGATGATTTGATTTAGACCGAAGACAATTCAAAAGCTAAGGGAAAGGCTCTTGAATTGGGAAAGCTGCTTGTGGCATATGTAGCGGGTGATGAAGCTCTTATGCATAGATTCGATGATGATGATGTTGAGATGAGACTTTGTGAGGATGTGATGAAGCGAAGTATCATATGAGATAGTCTTGGTCTAATCCAGACGGGATCATTCCAAGCACGTTGGTAACTCGGTGATATGATTCGAGTTAAGAGTAATGGATGCTTGAGAGGCGCTTGAGCTAGTATGGAAATAGTCGTCAAGGAGGATGACTAGGAGGCTTGGATAGCATCGTTGTTGAAGGTTCTAGCATGCTCTAAGCAAGAGTACGTTTGGGCAGATTCGATAGTCCCAACGGCCAACTGTTGATGGTCGAGTACTCTGGGCAGATTCGATAGTCCTAGGCACGGGCTGCGACGACGTGCGGGAGTTATGTCTAGAACCGGGGTTTCCATTAGCCCTTGACGGACGACTGAAAGAATGTGCCGGTCATTCAATTAACGGTGATATCGAAGCAATGATAACAGTGATAGCCAGAGTCATGGATGTTTGGTTGTATCGTCATTCGGTCTCAAGAGCAGTGTTTTCTGGGTGCTTATCTGATCTTGGTTTAGGCCTTGGGGGTTTGTGCTTGGAAAACATCGCCCTTGACTCGAGTGATAATTTCTTTACTTTACATTGTATGCTCTGTTATGTTTGCTTCTGCTTAGTGTGTGTCTGGGGGCTATCACTGTAGAAAGAGGTTGGAGTGGGAGGGTTGTATTCCTATTCCTTTTTCCTTTATGCTCTTTTGGTATGTTGTTAGTTAATTTACTGCTCATTAAGACTATTGTCTGACTCAAGGCTTTATGTTTTAATTCTTATTACCTTGGGCTGTTCGTCCATTTTGGGACGGGCAGACTAGGTAGCAGGTGACAGGTGCTGTTCTCTTCTCACGATGCTGATATCGAAGACGAGCTAGAGGGTTGCATATTATCTTCTTATATGTACTGGATGTTCCGCTGTTTGTATAATCTCTGAGTGTTATGTAGTGAGGCTTGATGTATTGACTATTTGGATGCTTGTATTCAACTATTATGGAGTTTTATATGATGGCATTTTATTCTGTAAAGCTTCACTATACATATGTTCTATTGTATTTTGTCCATGCGCTGTGAGTAATACGATAGATCCTATTGTTTTAATTTACCTTGACAATCGTCCATGGTCGCTTGGCACACTTTACAGCGCACTATCTCTAGATTCCGTGCGGGGGTCATGGGCGGTCGTCACAGCGATTGACGGACCAAGGAGGTAGCACCTCTGATCGGACACACTTCTTCGATACCATTCAATTACTTGTGATTGATTTGGTGCGCACCCTTGATTTGGGAGTGTTGTTCGAGGTGGGCGGTAGTGGCTGCTATGCGTCACCACCAGTCCGGATGCGTAATTGGTATATCTACCCTGGCATTGCCTTGTGTGCCGTGTCACCTACCATATCAAGCCCACTACGATTTTGGTTTAAAGATCCGACCGAGTTAAGGTTCACCATCCCCTTAACGCTATTTTCTATATGATTATACTTTACTAATTAGACACTACTGTATATAGCGTATATTACTACATAGTAAATAGTTTAACGGATCCTTAAAGAATGGGAGATCCCAAGCATTCTTTAAGTTACTTGTACCTTATTACAGTTCACTTGAGTTGGTTTACATTATATAAGTATATATTGTCCTGACTCGAGTGTTTGTATTTTTATTTACGCTCGGGTCAGCCTGAGTATTCACAGATTTGGATTCAACTTTCTGGAGATTGGAATCGCTGGAGATTATCTGCTTATCTAGTTTTATCTATCTCAGTTCTGTTGTTCTATTCAGCTTGTACTTGGTTATCATATTGAGACTTCTGTTGTACTTTATTTCTTCTGTTACATCTTATTTAACTCTGATATATTTATATAGTAGCTTCATGAACTACTATTTCTTTTACTTCCGCTGCATTATTTTACTCTGTGTCTGTGATCTGTGATTTTATTTATTTACTGTATATTCTGAGATTTGCCAAATTTTATTTACAACGCGGTATTTTGAGAAATTCAATTCCGGCATGAGTGTCTACCTATACACTTATAATGGATACGAATGGTTGAAAATATCGGGTCGTTACAGTAAGACCCACACAAAAATGACGAAATATGAATATGGTGTGTATGGTTTGGACGGGATTCGGACATTTGTGAATTTACAGTTCAAGTGAGCAAAATTATAACTCTGAATTTGTATATCAGTGTAAATCCCTATAATTTTATATACTGAAAATATTACCTTGTAAATGTAGAAAATATATTTGAAATTATACCCCATTTGATTGGATTTATTTGAGTAGATATTCGGGATAATTGATTAAAATCTCGTATATTTATATTATGTTCTATTCGTATTGAATAGAGCTAGATAGCGATGATATTGATTTATAGCATGATTGTAGATTAATTAGACTATAAATTAGTGTTATATTAGCGATAGAGATATTATTATATGTTTTATTACTAATCAAAAATAAGAATACGACTTTGAAAAAAAGTTAAAGGGCTTAAAAATGATTTATAAACTAATTTCTACTTTATAAAGTAATATGATGGTTTCTATAAACTAATAGAAAAGAGATTAGACTTTTATTTAAAATATGTTAGTAAATAAAAGTAAGACTTGATTTAAATAATATTCTAATTACTTACTTGAATATGCATGTATGTATATGTGCATGAGCGAGTGTATATATACGTGTATTTGATGTTGTATAACAATCAACACAATTCTTGTATTGTAGTTAGAATTGTTGAATAGTTTGGGTTGTTGATAACATTTGTTTAATTATGTAAATAATTGTATAAATGTATAGAAATATCCGTATGTATATATAATCAAGTTGCGAGCAATCTTATGTAGCCATAGCGACCACCGAGTATGCTAAGTTGCGTAAGAAAGTACCGGGTCGAGTAATTGCTCCGGCAAAGCTCGAAACATAATTTGTGAGGTTTTACGTGTTTGCAAATACGTGTGTGCGCATGCGTGCATGAGCATGTGTATCAAAATACGTTTTAGCATCGCATAAGGTAAGAAAATTGGTTGAGTCCATTTTAGCGTGTTAGAAGAGGATGGGTCGTTAGATTCGCCCGTTGTACTCTATATGTGCAAAGAGTGTATTTTGGTATCGAAATCAGTTTTCGAATACTGAAGAAACCACTTCCAAACCATTAACCAATTAACTCTAAAAGAGTTTTGATGGGGCGGAGGCATGATTGGAGTGTTAGGCGACTCATCCGGGCAAACCGTCGGAAGAAATAAGGCTCGAATCGACGAGAATTAGCCGACGTGACTCATTGGCCTGGGCTTACTGCTCAGGAATTACTAGTCTCAGTCTTATGTTAGTGGTGACTGGGAAGGTTCACAGTCGACTGAAGGTGTACTAACCTGGGCAATAAGCATAGGCCAGGGTTAAGGCTTTTGGGATTTTCCCCATCTCGTGTGCGGTTCTTTGTGAGGCTTTATCATAACTTTGGGAAGACTCAGGGCTACTCAAAGAGGCATAAAGCAGGGCAAAGCTCGAGATCTGAACACAAATGTTAAGTGATTCCTATGGGACCAACAACAATCAGGCATGAGATCGGTATGATGATTGGTCATACAATCCCGTCCGATGAGCGTGTACGATCGAACGGAGTAAATCCGTACCTTCGGGCTTTGACTTAGGATACATATAATTTGATAGATTGTATCAGTCTTATGTTAGTGACCATATATAATATTGATCTTATATTAGTGATCATACATTTTACTGGCCTTATATTAGTGGTCATGCATATTATTGGTCTTTCAGTGGTGACTATCCATATAGACAGATGATGACGAGATATCGGTCTTCGTTTATGATAAATTAATTTAATTTAATTATGTAACGTTATATATATATATATTTGTGTGTGTGTGTGTATTCGGAATCAGTGTTCTTCTGTAGTCTCTATGGCGTATTATACAGGATGATCGTTATTCTCTTTTATTGAGATGTTACACGAATTTGCTAAGAATTCCTTGATGTCCTATAGGAGGGTGATGACAACACCTACTACTGGATCATGGAACACTTATGCTTGCTTCAGAGGGTACGGTGTGATTTGTAAAGGCCTTAGGTATGTAGAGTAGATTGAAAATCACCAATACTTGCTTCAGAGGGTATGGTGTGTAATGACCTGGATTTTAGGCCATCTGTTATTGGAATAATCATTTAATTTTAAATATTGAAATATTAATTTGTATGAGTCGAAAAAATAAATTTTCTGATATTATAAATATTTGAATTTATGAATTTTGAAAGCTTTACTATATTTTCAAATGCTAATTGCTGAATATGATAATATACATATATATGTATGTATATATACTTCACCATTTCAAATTATGATTAAATATATATATATATATGTATAGAAGCTTCATGATGGGAAATTTCAAACCTTATGATAAAGATAAAAATATATGCATATATAAGTATATATATCTATATGCATATGTAAATTTATACATCTAAAAATATAGTAGTTTCATAAAGACAAGATTCAAACTTATGTTATTATATATATAATTATATATGGAAGTTCATGATAGAAAGGAAAATGTGTATATGATAATATATATATATATCTTTGTATAAATGGAAGCTTCATGATAAAAATTATATATATGTAAATATATATATACACACACACACACAAACTTCACCATGACAAACATTGAATCAAGAACACAAAATAAAAATATCTAGCCACAATCGTTGAAAAAAAAGAGAAAAGATTAAATTAGCCACCATTGTTGAACAGAAGAAAGAAATAAAAAAATGATGAAAAGCATGTACATGGAGAAAGATATCAGTCTACTCAACAGTGTGTTCAGCCACCCTCTTTGACCTAGAATTTTCTTCCTATTCTCATCTATATATTCGGCCATACTTGCTCACAAAAAGGTTCTGTCATCAAAGTTAAGAAAAGAAAAAAAGGACTTTAAGCTTGAAGAAGGAAATAAGCACCAGTGTTCACCATTTTATGAGCCTGTGAGTAAACACTTTAAAGTATTTACTGGATATCATATTTATATCCATATGACTGTGATTGGGATGAATTTTGATCTGTGTTAACTGTGTATATATCAGTTATGTGTATGTGTGTGTGTGTATATATATATAAGTATGAGTGTGTTTGACATGATCAAAACCCTGTACATCTTCCACCAAAACTCTGTTCATCTATTTTGGCTAATACAGTTAGGCCTACAACTTTAAAAATCAATATCTTCCTATATATTTAATTTTAATTCTTGATTCCAAAACGAAACTTGTTTGTTTCCGAGTATAAAATATTTTAAAAGTTATTTCGTTTAAATTCATTAAGCATAGAAGAAGAAACCCCATTTTACAGTAGATGACCCAAATTTAGTCGAGTTTTGAATATTAAGATTTGATGATTCGATTGTATGGTTGAATTCGTTATTGAAAAGCATAATTTTTGGAGTTAGTTTGGTGATTTTTAGTTGTGTATGGAAGGAGAAAAGTGGAGATGATCGGATTTGGGTGTGATGTCAAATTCAAGCGATGTAGTTGATTTCGTGACTTATGATTTGACATGGAGGAGGCTTGAGTGATGGGGGATCCACAAAAAATGGAGCATGATTTTTTAGTTGTGCGTGTAAGTGGGTTGAGATCATTTTAAGGTTTTGCAGTGGGTTTTTGGGTGGTTCAGTTTCGTAGTCGTGGCAACGAAAAAAGGAAAAACGGGGGTTGCACACCTGGGAGGATAAGTAGAGTGGTCGATGGCGTAGCTCGGGGTAGAGTTTGGAGGTGGATGGTGGTCGGTGATGCCTTGGCGAGGAGTTGGATGGTGGCGAGTTCGTTTCAGTTTTGGGTTGAGGTTCGAAAATTCGAACGGGAACTTGGCCGTGGTTTCAGGTGGTGGAATGGGTTGTCGATGGTCGTGGGTGACATGCAAAGGCGGTCGGCGGTGAGTTTGGTTGGGTGAAGTCCGTGTGTATGTGCACATTTGCGTGCACATTGTGCATATCTCTGGGATATGAGTGAAAGAAAGAGGAAGGAAAAGAAATACGGAGGAAGAGAAGAAGAAGAGTTTAGGCCGGGGTCTTTTGTTTTTGGGCTGGGCTTGATTTCATATCAAATTTAATTAGTTTATTATTAAATAATTCTTAAACTTTAAAAAACTACATTTCTTCTTAAATTTGAATCCAATTGACGAGTAGGTTTTTGCGTCGAAATTCCATCGCAGAGTAATGTCATCTGAAATAATATTGTCGAGATTTCAAAAATATAAAATTCTATAATTTCTTTGATTAACAAGTGATCGGGATTTAAAAATAAAATTTGATTCAATTATTGAAAAATAGTTCAGCTTTGAATTATAAATGAATTTAATATTGACTACTAATCATTGATTGAAGTTATATGTGTTGACTTTTATTTTTATTGGATATCGATTCCAATTATCTTTGTCTGTGCCATTAAGTAGCCGAGTAGATACTATTGAGTTAATTTGAATTGAATATGGTTAATTGGACATTTATTTAGCGGAAATAAATCACTGTTCCGCTAAGTAAATTAATTGGACCCTGTTAGCATAATAAGTCATCGTTCTGCTATTATTAATTGGATAGTTAGATTTGGATAAGTGATGTATTTACAATTAGTTGTTAATTGTGAGTTTGATTTACATATGTGATGCCATTTGGATTATAACTTAGATAGTTATTGAAATTAATGGTGAGTTGATTAAGTACCATTAGAGTTACTAAACCTCTTTCTAAATTTGAAAGTTGATTTTTGAACCAAAAGTTATTTAAGAATATTATTGTTTATTAATAATATTAAAAAGATAATTTATAATTGTTTAAATAATGATTTAAAATTTATTATTTATTTATTGATTCTGAAAAGTGTTTCGTAATGTTATTTAAGAATATTTATTTAGTTATGGATTAGAAATGTTTTAACTATAGTTAATTATTGAAAATGATTACCTATACTTTAATTTTAATTAAAGATATTTAATCATGTTAATTTAAGTTATTTAATTACGTTTAAAGGGTAATTAATTTTTAAAATATTGGTTTAAGGTTAATTAATTATGGTTTTAACAACGTTTTAAAATATATTAATACTGTTTTGAAAATAACTTATGGGTTCAATAGTAGTATTGAAATTAAATTAATAGATTCCAAAATTCTATTTTAAAAAGGATTCGATAAAAATGAAATAGAAGGATGTTTTAAAAAGTGATTTGTTATTTAAAATTATTTTAAATAACTTATATTTATCAAGGGGGCTGTTTGATTTAAATGAGTTTTACGGAATCCGAGAAGATGAAATTTTATAAACGGAATTCGAGATTTATTAAGGATGTTTTATGCAAAGGTTTGGTGTTTGGGTTTCTCCATTTAAGATGAAATTTTTGTTCGATCGTTTAAATATTAATTCAAAATAGAAAATCTTTCTAAGTGTTGGTGGATTATATTTATACTATTGAATAAGTATGTGGTAAGTATATGGAAAAAAATTCCAAATTTTTGAAAGTAAAATGGTTTGTGAATATATTATATTATTGAGAGAAGTATATGGGTATAATTTATGAGTATCAAAAATATAGTAGATTTGTGAATACACTTGTTCTGTTGAAATAAGTATATGGTGGTGATTTCCAAGTATTAAAAAGGTGATTTTAAATTAATGGAAATATAATTAAATGAGGCTTAGTGATTCCTATGGGAAATGTAACCTTTGTGTGGAATGTTTGTTTATTTGATAGTTAAATAACCGACCATCAAATCTAGCCAAATTCGTTGATCGTTTCGAAGAGACCAGGATCGGATTTAATTATCCGGAAAACCACTTCGATCTGATTTGTGCGTTACGAATTGTGATATGAAGAAGGAAATGAAGATGGTGATTATGGAGATTCGATTTGTCCAGACCCAGGACAACTTGTATGGATGAATGCTATCATTGCATTGCTTGCCTGGAAGGCAGTGTTAGCATTCCAAGTATGAATGCTATTCTAAAGGTAAAACGTAGCCTTAAGCCTCATCAACCATGAATGACTAAAATAGGAGAGATGTAGCAGGGCTAAGTGGGTCGCACCCAATTAGGGTTTGTTATCACCTTTCTAGATACCCTCGGATATATTTTAGTATTATAATTATGAATATGGTTGTGCATGAAAAAGAGAGTGCTCGATTAGGGTGGGAACACCTGGGGTGATAACATATTCGGTACTATCCAGGTTAGGGGTAGGCCGATCCTCTGTTGGTAGGGATCATTAGGTACGATCTTGGTACATTTTTTCTAAAGGTGTATTGTGGAAGGCGGTACCCCAGTAGCCTAGTTATTGTATGGAATCCAATATCAACTACGAGTCTGTACGGTTTTGATTGTATACCAACTATGCTGAAACGTGAGATGCAAGCATTTCAGCTATTTTCTAATTTACTTTCTATAGACACTATTATAATATCAGATGATTTTGATATAAAATGTTTTGGTTATCGTAAGGTAAAAACCCATCATTTTTATGTGTGGCGTGGTCTTACGAGATACCTTTGTTTTTAAAGGATTTTTGAAATATAATTAAATTCAAATTGAGTGTGTATTCTCACGCTGGTTTTCCAGACCGACTCGGGTGTTATTTTATTATAATGCTCGGGTCGGACCGAGTATTACATGCTATGGAGCTCAGGAGACGAGTTGGAGGATCTGCAAGCATATTATACGTACTTGATATATTCCACTCTGTGTGTTAACTGAATGTTCAGTATTTGTAGGGACAAGTTGTTATAACTATCAATGCTGAAATAGGTTAGGGTACTTTGATTGATGTCAGTATATGTATAGATTACAGTTTTGTTTTGTGTAAAGATTGTTATATATATTATAGATTATTCGTTCCGCTGTGAGATTCTGTGTTTGTTTAGTTCTTCTTGTCTTCTATCTTCTTTCTTTTCCTTAACTATCCGCCTTTTTGTTCAATTTGAGTTGACATGTGCGGTTATTTGTTAGCTTAGAATGTACAGAAAATTGGGTCATTACAAAGTGGTATCAGAGCTTAGGTTGGGCGAACACCTAGGCTTTGGTGGGGTAAAACTCATTTTAGATAAGGTTAGTAATGCCTTAGAATGAGTAACTCATTAGAGATAGGGTAAGTGACACCCTATAATGAGTTTGAGAGTGTGTGTTTGTGTATATATATAAGAGCGCGTATTTGTTAGTGATATAAAAATGTTTTATATTGTGTTGTTTGTTTTGTTGAGTGGCTTAAGAATTCTGGTCGATGCGTTTGGCAGACGTTATCGATAGGAGTTTCCTAAACACTCGAACAAGACCGATTGACATGGTATTGTTTTAAAATTGGGTAAATGAAGTAATTTTACCCAGGATTATATTTTGTATATAAAAGGGATAATTTTTCATGGAAAATTTATTATAATTATTCTTGGTTGTTCGTAATTATAGTATTCCATCATTATCATCTAGAATTTGATCGGTCATGCTCGACCATTTCTGAGCATTGATTATTATCCTTAATCTATCTGGAATCTTCCCTTTTGAAACTTGGTTTGGGTGGATAGGAATTTTGGAAAAATTGAAACAAATACCTTGTGAATAAGTTTCACAATTTGAATATAAGGTGTTTGTTGATAATGTTGAGTTGAAAAATTGATTTCTAATGATTTTTTTATAAGGAAATTTGGGATATTTTTAAAATAATATTTGGAAATGGTTGAATATAAAATTGGTTATTTAAAAATTTAGGTTTTGTGAAAGAAGTTTATTGTATTTCTGGAATAAATACTTGAAAGATGATTAAATAAGGAAGCTATCATATTTTCACAATAACTATTTGAAAATGATTTCCTTAATGGGGTTATTTTATAGAATTGATTTGTGAAAATGTGCCTTATAAATAAAAGGAACTCGAGAGTTTAAATTCCGGTAAGTTTGGCAAATGGTTTTCAAGGTAAAAGGTTAATAATAGAAGTTGGAAATATTTTCGAATTTCTTAATAAGGAATTGCACTATTAGGACCTTGCTATATAACTGTTTTGATAGAATAAATTTTGATTTGATTCCAAAAGTATGGTTTGATTTACTATAAAGGACTGATGTATATTATTATTATTATTTCAAGGGATTCTGGAGAAAGGAAATAATAATTTTATTTGAAATAGCTTTGGGTCTTAAAGGGATTTTTGGGGTACAAATATTTTAGAAAGAATTGCTTATAAATATATATTGAATAAGAATATCCAAGTTTGACCCTTAACTTTCCCAAAATATATGGTGTGGATTCAAAAGTGTTTTGAATGAAAGCCGGGTATTTAAAATTCTTAAGGGAATACAAGATAAGGATTTAAATCTAATAGTTGGGTATATCCTTATGTTAAATAATTTTATAAGTTTTATAGCTTAAGCTTTGTTTTATGGACATGTTTTCCATAAATATTTAATGGGAATAGAATTGGTAGTAGAAAATAACCAATCAAATAAATGCGAAGGTGGACATAGATCATTTCTTCTTCCCATATAGTTTTGATCTATTATTCGAGTTCAAGTCTTTGAGGTGTTTCACCCAATCCAAATAAGGATCTATTACTCGATTTTATTTTACGGCGAGCACTTGATGAGGGTTCTTGATACAGAACAAAGGTTTTCTATCATAGCTACAACTATGTAAGGAGAGAAGAAGTTTCTAACCAAGGAGCCTGATTAGAGTCCGCATTGGAATATCGGGTGGGTGATACTAGTTTGGAAGTGGAGTCATGTATTCGAATAGTGATCAAATCAGATTCTGCATGTGAATGATCTATGGACATCATGCGGGCTTATGAATAATATTGAGTGTTCTTCTGCTATAATTTCGAGGACGAAATTCTTTTAAGGGGGGAGGAATGTAATGACCTGGATTTTAGGCCATCTGTTATTGGAATAATTATCTAATTTTAAATATTGAAATAATAATTTGTATAAGTCAAAAAAATAAATTTTCGGATAATATAAATATTTGAATTTATGAATTTTGAAAGCTTTACTATATTTTCAAATGCTAATTGCTGAATACGATATATGAATAAATAAATAAATAAATATATATATATATGTATGTATATATACTTCACCATTTCAACTTATGATTAAATATATATATAAATATATGTATACAAGCTTCATGATGGGAAATTTCAAACCTTATGATAAAGATAAAAAATATATGCATATGTAAGTATATATCTATATGCATATGTAAATTTATACATCTAAAAATATACAAGTTTCATAAAGAAAAGATTTAAACTTATGTTATTATATATATATATAATTATATATGGAAGTTCATGATAGAAAGGAAAATGTGTATATGATAACATATATATACCTTTGTATAAATAGAAGCTTCATGATAAAAATTATATATATGTAAATACATAAATATATATATATATACACGCAAACTTCATCAGGACAAACATTAAATCAAGCACACAAAAAAAATATCTAGCCACAATTGTTGAACAAAAGGGAAAAAAAATCAAATCAACCACCATTGTTGAACAAAAGAAAGAAATAAAAAATGATGAAAAATGGAGAGAGATATTAGGCTACTCAATAGTGTGTTCAGCCACCCTCTTTGACCTAGAATTTTCTTCCTATTCTCATATATATATTCGGCCATACTTGCTCACAAAAAGTTTCTGTCATCAAAGTTAAGAAAAGAAAAAAAAGACTTTAAGCTTGAAGAAGGAAATAAGCAGTAGTGTTCACCATTTTATGAGCCTATGAGTAAAGACTTAAAAGAGTAGTGAGAATTAGCCATAGGGGCCTCTTTAGCAAGTGAAATTAATTTCTAGGACACACAACTAAAATAATTACTTTTAAGGACAATACGCAAAATAATTAGTTTCTAGGCCTAAAAACCATTGAAATTATGTCCTTGAAAGTAATAGGACAGCTAACTTTGTCCTTGAAAGTAATTATTTGAGATGTGTGTCCTAGAAATTAATTGGACTACAAAGTTTGTCCTTCTTGTGAAATGCCCCCTTAAAGTTTTTACTTGATATCATATTTATATCCATATGACTGTGATTGGGATGAATTTTGATCTGTTTAACTGTGTATGTATCTGTTATGTATATATATATATATATTTATAAGTATGAGTGTGTTTGACATGATCAAAACCCTGTACATCTTCCACCGAAGCTCTGTTCATCTATTTTGGTTAAAACAGTTGCGCCTACAACTTTAAAAATCAATATCTTTTTATATATTTAATTTTAATTCTTAATTCCAAAATTAAACTTGTTTGTTTCCGAGTATAAAATATTTTAAAATTTATTTCATTTAAACTCATTAAGCATAGAAGAAGAAAACCCATTTTACAGTAGATGACCCAAATTTAGTCGAGTTTTGAATATCAAGATTTGATGATTCGATTATATGGTTGAATTCGTTATTGAAAAACATAATTTTTGGAGTTAATTTGATGATTTTTAGTTGTGTATGGAAGGAGAAAAGTGGAGATGATCGGATTTGGATGTGATGTCAAATTCAGGCGATGTAGTTGATTTCGTGACTTGTGATTTGACATGGAGGAGGCTTGAGTGATGGGGAATCCTTGAAAAATGGAGCGTGATTTTTTAGTTGTGCGTGTAAGTGGGTCGAGATCGTTTTAGGGTTTTGCAGTGGGTTTTTGGCTGGTTCAGTTTCGTGGCCGTGGCAACGAAAAAAGGAAAAACGGGGGTTGCGCACCTGGGGGATAGGTAGAGTGGTCGATGGCGTAGCTCATGGTAGAGTTTGGAGGTGGATGGTGGTCGGTGATGCCTTGGCGAGGAGTTAGATGGTGACGGGTTCGTTTCAGTTTTGGGTTGAGGTTCAAAAATTCAAACGGGAGCTTGGCCATGGTTTCAGGTGGTTGAATGGGTTATCGACGTTTGTGGGTGACATGCGAAGGCGGTCGGCGGTGAGTTTGGCTGGGTGAAGTCCATGTGTACGTGCACATTTGCGTGCACGTTTTCGTGCATATCTCTGGGCATATGAGTAAAAGAAAGAGGAAGGAAAAGAAATAGGGAGGAAGAGGAGAAGAAGAGTTTGGGCTGGGGTCTTTTGTTTTTGGGCTTGGCTTGATTTCATATCAAATTTAATTAGTTTATTATTAAACAAATTCTTAAACTTTAAAAAACTACATTTCTTCTTAAATTTGAATCCAATCGATGAGCAGGTTTTAGCGTCGAAATTCCATCGTAGAGTATTGTCATCTGAAATAATATTGTCGAGATTTCTACAATATAAAATTTTATAATTTCTTTGATTAACAAGTGATCGAGATTTAAAAAAATAATTTGACTCAATTGTTGAAAAATAGTTCAGCTTTTAATTATAAATGAATTTAATATTGACTACTAATCATTGATTGAAGTTATATGTGTTGACTTTTATTTTTATTGGATATTGATTCCAATTATCTTTGTCTCTGCCATTAAGTAGCTGAATAGATACTATTGAGTTAATTTGAATCGAATATGGTTAACTGGACATTTATTTAGCGGAAATAAATCACTGTTCCGCTAAGTAAATTAATCGGACCCTGTTTAGCATAATAAGTCATCGTTCTGCTATTATTAATTGGATAGTTAGATTTGGATAAGTGTTGTATTTACGATTAGTTGTTAATTGTGAGTTTGGTTTGCATATGTGATGCCATTTGGATTATAACTTAGATAGTTATTGAAATTAATGGTGACTTGATTAAGTACCATTAGAGTTACTAAGCCTCTTTCTAAATTTGAAAGTTAATTTTTGAATCAAAAGTTATTTAAGAATATTATTGTTTATTAATAATATTTAAAAGATAATTTATAATTGTTTAAATAATGATTTAAAATTTATTATTTATTTATTGATTCTGAAAAGTGTTTCTTAATGTTATTTAAGAATATTTATTTAGTTATGGATTAGAAATGTTTTAACTATAGTTAATTATTGAAAATGATTACCTATACTTTAATTTTTAATTAAAGATATTTAATTATATTGATTTAAGTTATTTAATTATGTTTAAAGGGTAGTTAATTTTTATAATATTGGTTTAAGGTTAATTAATTATGGTTTTAACAACGTTTTAAAATAAATTAATTATTATATTAATACTGTTTTGAAAATAACTTATGGGTTCAATAGTAGTATTGAAATTAAATTAATAGATTCCAAAATTCTATTTTAAAAAGGATTCGATAAAAATGAAATAGAAGGATGTTTTAAAAAGTGATTTGTTATTTAAAATTATTTTAAATAACTTATATTTATCAAGGGGGGCTGTTTGATTTAAATGAGTTTTAAGGAATCGGAGAAGATGAAATTTTATAAATGGAATTCGAGATTTATTAAGGATGTTTTATGCAAAGGTTTGGTGTTTGGGTTTCTCCATTTAAGATGAAATTTTGGTTTGATCGTTTAAATATGATTTCAAAATAGAAAATCTATCTAATTGTTGGTGGATATATTTATACTATTGAATAAGTATGTGGCAAGTATATGGAAAAAATTTCCAAAATTTTGAAAGTAAAATGGTTTGTGAATATATTATGTAATTGAGACAAGTATATGGGTATACTTTCTGAGTATAAAAAATATAGTAGATTTGTGAATACGCTTGTTCTGTTGAAATAAGTATATGGTGGTGATTTCCAAGTATTAAAAAGGTGATTTTAAATTAATGGAAATTTAATTAAATGAGGCTTAGGGATTTCTATGGGAAATGTAACATTTGTTTGGAATGTTTGTTTATTTGATAGTTAAATAACCAACTACCAAATCTGGCCAAATTCGTTGATCGTTTCAAAGAGACCGGGATCAGATTTAATTATCCAGAAAACCATTTCGATCCGATTTGTGTGTTACAAATATCAAGAACGCAATGAAGATGGTGATTACGGAGATTCGGTTTGTCCAGACCCAGGACAACTTGTATGGATGAATGCTATCATTGCATTGCTTGCCTGGAAGGTAGTGTTAGCATTCCAAGTATGAATGCTATTCTAAGGGTAAAACGTAGCCTCATGCCTCATCAACTGGGAATGACTAAAACAGGGGAGATGCAGCAGGGCTAAGTGGGTCACACCCAATTAGGGTATGTTATCACCTTTCTAGATACCCTCGGATATATTTTATTATGATAATTATGGATATGATTGGGCATGAAAAAGAGAGCGCTCGATTAGGGTGGGAACACCCGAGGTGATAACATATTTGGTACTATCCAGGTTAAGGATTGGCCGATCCTGTGTTGGCAGGGATTGTTAGGTACGATCTCGGTACATTTTTCTAGAGGTGTATTGTGGCGGGCGGTACCCCAGTAGCCCAGTCATTGTATGAAATCCAATATCCACTACGAGCCTGTACGGTTTTGATTGTATACCAACTATGCTGAAACATGAGATGCAAGCATTTCAGCTATTTTCTAATTTACTTTCTATAGACATTATTATAATATCAGATGATTTTGATATAAAATGTTTTGGTTATCGTAAGGTAAAAACCCATCGTGTTTTTTGGCGGTTCTTACGAGATACCTTTGTTTTCAAATGATTTTTGAAATATAGTTAAATTCAAATTGAGTGTGTTTTCTCACACTGGTTTTCCAGACTGACTTGGGTATTATTTTATTATAATGCTCATGTCAGACCAAGTATTACAGATTCTGGTTAAAATGCTATGGAGCTCAGGAGACGAGCTGGAGGATCCGCAGGCGTATTATATATACTTGATTTATATCCCGCTGTGTGTGTTAAATTGAATGTTCAGTATTTATAGGGACAGGTTTTTATAACTGTCCGTGCTGAAATAGGTTAGGGTACTCTGATTGATGTCTGTATATGTATAGATTACAGTTTTGATTTGTTTAAAGATTGTTATATATATATATTATAGATTATTCGTTCCGCTGTGAGATTATGTGTTTGTTTAGTTCTTCTTGTCTTCTATCATCTTTCTTTTCCTTAACTATCCGCCTTTTTGTTCAATTTGAGTTGACATATGCGGTTATTTATCAGCTTAGAATGTACAGAAAAGTGGGTCGTTACATGGTGGTTCTGCTTATTATTGGGTCAATGTTTTAAGTATATAGAGTAGGTCAAATATCACCCATGCTTGCTTCAGAGGGTACGACGAGGCCTACACAAGAACTATCTTTCAGGATGTAGCTCGAGTCTATGGTACGATTCAGTGTTGATTCTATTTATCTTGACTCTTGAAAGGAATCATTGGATCGCGATAGATGTCCGTAGTTGACTCCACCCATTAGTAAATATGGGTATTGATTTGTATTCCTTAATTATCTTCCATTGTTATGTTGTGTGTGTTATTATTTGGATAGTGTTGTGGTTGTCGCATAGACTTATACCATGATCACCCTAGTTTTGAATGTTGGGTTACCGTTATCATAGTGTGTTGTCACATTTCAGTCACATTATATTAGTTGTGTTGACTTGTTGATTATAGGAGAAGTGCAGGTTATGGTATGATTTTCTATCTTTTGGATAGGTTTACTTTACTTATTTATTGACGGTTTGGATTACCCTTGAGCCATGATTGTGGAGAGGATGGTTGTGCTTTAGTAGTTCCTTTTTATTGTATGTAGTTTTAGTATATTATATTTTTAGATAGTTCCCCTTACACCAGGCTTTATGTCTGACCCACATTTTTTCTTTGTCTGCTTATGTCACGATAACTCTTGGGTACTCGTTGAGTAGTCTTAGAGTTAGGTGCTTTTAGGGATATTCTTTCAGGACAACTGCAGCATTCTTTGGAGACGAGTCAATACTTCGTATATATACTTGATATTGTAGTAGTACATGACATATGTTATTTATATATGAGACTTATTGTATTAGATGTTCTATTCCGACTCTTTGTATTGATATTTACTTATCAGTTACTTCTGCTAGTGCATTGTCTTATATATATATTGTAATCTTGTTCTGTTTATGTATATTTGGTTTATTATATATTATCATTCCGTTGAGAGATTCTGTCGATATGCCTTAGTATAATGTTTGTTTTAAATTTTCTTTTCTAACAATCTGTCATCTGTGGTATTTGGAAGTCGGACGTTTTCATTCGGTGCTAACTTCAGGATATTACGAAGGGTAGGCTGTTACATCTACAAAGATTTTGTTGACTTTGGTGGAAATCTATATGAGGGGACATAATCATATGCAGCAACTAAGACATTGCTAAATAAGTATTAGAAGATATTCTGTTTATTGGAAATAATTTACGTGACTAAGAGGCAGTTGGCATCTATAGGAAGAGGCAGCAAGTTAGTTGGAGATTACTATAGCAGAGGCGAAGGAGAATACTATTACACGGGAGTTTTTGAAAAGGGTGTTTAAGGAAAATTCTTTTCTAGAGCTGAGAAAGGAATGTCGTTGGAGGAGTTTATTCAGCTTAAGCAAGGAAACATGATATCAAGAAGTATGTGAACAAATTCAATGAATTGAAAAAATTCGTATTCGAATTAGTTAATACCTAGGAAAAGAAGGCTGAGAAATTTACTAAGGAATTGAAATTCCTCACCAAAATGGTTGGCGTTGAATTTAATACCATTACCAGCGACTTTTGAGAAATTGGTTGAGGGTGCTTTGTGGAATGCTATGGGTGGAAATGTGAACAAAGAGCAAGTATAGGTGGAAATCAGAACAAGTGCAAGAATGAAGGATCATAAGGTGGGTAGAATAAGAAGTTGGTTACTGTATGTAGAAGGTGTAACAAGATAAGGTACATAGCCAAGAACTATAATGTAAACCTTCAAAAGGGAACGAAGTGTCATCAACGTGGAAAGATGGGACATTTAGCAAAGGATTATAGGTCGAAACCATCAGGACATCAAGAACAGTCGGGACAACAAGAATAGTTGAAGGGGATTAAGTGCCATAATTGTGACCAAGTAGAACATTATAAGAGGATTTCCCATCAATAAAAAATGAGGGTCAGATTGTTAAGGCTTATCCATTGGAAGATATACGCACTACCAGTATTGCATCAACAACCCACAACAAGAGAAAGTCAGTTATGAAAGGTTGATTATCACTATCTGATTTACCTACCAGAGTTTTATTTGATACTGGTGTATCATTGTCATTAATAGCCAGCTAATGCATTAGCGGAAAGAATAGGAATAATCTCTGATATTGTGTATGAGATTGTTACCATGTCGAATCCTATTGCGGGATTGACGCATTTATCTACTATTTTCCATGATCTTAAGTTGGTTATAAACCGTGCAGAATTAAATTGCGATGTGTATGTGCTTAGCTTTACAGGTTACAATTGATCTTGGAAATGGATTGAATGAATCGGTATGGAGTAGTTTTAGATTGTGATAGGATGATTGTTCATTTAAGTAGTTGTAGGAAACATGATTTGATAGTTTTGTGCGAGCTAGATGTTTCCATGATGAAGTTGTAACAACCCGCATATTTTACGATAATATATTTAAATGTTTTATTTTAATATAGCATCGTTAGTCGAATTAAAGTCCGAAATCCTACTTTCTGTAAACAGTCGAATTGGGACTCGAGACTACTTCCATTGAGTCCAAAATGGCGTTTACAACTTTTTTGAGTATAAACATCGATATGTTTGGAGTTGATTAGAATTTTGCTATTTTTCTATTTTGGGCTTTGGGTTTGGGTTTCAGCCCACTAACCCAACATAATACCCTAACTCCTCCTCCAACTTCTCTTCATTCATTTTCATTTCCTAACACTTTCAAGCTAAAATAAAAATGGGGAAAGAAAGGGAAATTAGAATTCCTAAACCCTAGATTACTAGGAAATTCTAGATTCAAGTTCTAGAAATCAAAGAGAAGCTTAGGTAAGCATCCTCTTCACCTTCTCCATCTCAATATCTGTTCAATTTCAGAAATTCATAAACCCTAACTTATGAAATATTTGCTTATGAGCTTAGATCAGAGCTTCTTGAGTTGAAGTTGAAGAGGAATTGGCCTTTCCTTTGTTTTAGAGCTTCTCATTCGTGTTTTTGGGTTTAAAGGTGAGATTTTGAACTCACATCTATGTCTATAGTTTTCATTGTTGTTAGGTATGAATTCCTAACACCTATTGCATGTATATTTGCTTTTGGATTGAATTGATTTGGTAAATTTTCCAATTTTTGGGTATTTTGAAGTCAAAATCTATGAAAACCCTTATATGGATGTTTGGACATGTTGTTCGGAGTGTATTGGTGAGCCTATAGGGCTGGGTAGTCGCTTGGCGTAAATCCATAGCCATCATCGCTCATCCGATCGCTTCCGATATGATTTGGCCATCATTGGCCTAAGCAAAATATTGCTTGAGCTTTAGCTCAGACGTCTGGTATTAAGGTCAGACGTCTGGAGCTACAGAATAAAAGTTCCAGTCTTTCAGCTCAGACGTCCGAGCTTACTTCCCAGACGTATGGGCGATCTGGAAGAAAATTCCAGAGCTTCAGCTCAGACGTCTGGGATAACCACCAGACGTTTGGAGCTGCTTATTTCAGCCAAGTTGCCTATTTTGAGTGGATTTCCGTTTTAATCGATTTTTGGTTGATCCGATTAGTTATTATCACTTATTATCAACTTTGATGACTTCTTTTTCTGGATTTTTGGGAATATCCATTTGATGGAATTGATATCGATTTTTATGGTTTTGATTCACGTCGTCGAATGTGAATTTTTGGTGATTGATTGTTTCTACAATCATTTCTGTGATTTGTCACTTTAAAATACAAAGGTTTCTATACTAGTAGTAAATACTCAAACTCTTTCACAAAAACGATTTCAACACTACTTTTAAATACAAAGCTCGTTTCTAAAACCGTTTTCCAAATCTATTAGTATATACAAACCTTTACCTCATTCGTACGAGAAATCCAATTAAACGACTTAGAAAAACAAGTGGTATGAAACGCTTGCATTTACTTCGTCGGTTAATTCTTAGACTTGTTCGATTGAAATCTTGTGACAATTTTCGAGTGGAAATCTACAATTTGTTCGTAAATATTTAAGTTAAGCCAGTGGTTATGGGACATGAAGCTAAACTCATTTATTTACTAGCTTAGTGTAATCTACACTTTTCATTGATCAATGGTGATCATTTTATGTTTAGACTAGCGATATGCGATGACTCTTTGTCCACGTGGGGGACTGTACCTCGTTTTATGGAGCTTCGTCTCAATTTTTACAGGCTAGCGACCTATGGTTTTATGGAGTTTGGTTCATCGGGCGTACCGTTGTTGTACTACGTTGTTGTTCCAGCTTATCAGGTTCATCAGGCATACCGTTATTGGACTACGTCATTGTTCCGAATTATTTGAGTTTCAGGTTCATCGGGCGTACCGTTATTGTACTACGTCGTTGTCCCAACTCATTTGAGTCACAGGTTCCTTGGGCGTACTGTTATTGTACTACGCCATTGCACCGGCTTTATGGGATAGCGACCCGTTTGTGATACACGTGTTGGTGAGTTGTCATGCTCCCGTTTGTGATAGGCCTCCCCCTTTGTGATTTCTGGATTTCTAATTGATGATTTCTAGAATTTGTGTTTCACCAATTTTTGCGATTGACATTGATATGTTGTCAATATTTGTGGTTTGGTGAATATAATAAAGAATACGACATTCTTTTTGGTGTTTGAGAAGATTTGAGATATTGTATGATTTTTATTGTTATTGAATGTATACTTGTCACAGTATGACATTATTGTTATCATACGTTTTTGTCATATCACTTATTCTATCTCATTTTATATGATATTTATAGCTAGACTGATCCGTTTATTATTTTCTTCTTAAATAATACTCGGGTCAGACCGAGGTGTTACAGATGCTTCCACTTGACTTCTTAGCAGGGACTAGCTTCTGACTTTTGACTAACTACTTTAGCTTAGTAGTTTTTGCTTTTATACATTTGAGTTAGAGACTCCTTGATGTATACATATTCTTTTACTTAGCATTTGTACCTATTCTTTTGTGATGTAGTGGATCTTGTATGACCACTATTTTGATGTACACTTTTATGTGTTATATTCATATCTGTTTCCGCCTTTGTGATATGAGTATCTTTGACTGATTTGTGTTATGCTTATTTCTATATTTGTTTCCGAAGCCCACATAGCCGCTGTGTAGTAGCTTTGAGTTTGTATTTGATATGTCGGGTTTCCTCTTGAAATGAAATGCAAGTCATATTATCTGACATATCGGTACTCGCACAAAGCAATTACCTAGATGGTCGCTCTTCAACAGCCTTATTCTTCGTGCTAGTTAACGGCGTTACCCCGTAGTGTCCTTGGCTAGTGTGAGTATAGAGGTGGGGTGTCACAGAAGTCAAATTTATATTCGTCAGACCTATCATAAGATGAGTTAGCATCTATTTTTGTAGTTAAAGATTTTCCAAATGTATTCGCTGAGGTTTCCGGACATCCGCCTCATAGAGAAATTGAGTTTAGGATTGACCTCAAGAAAGTTGCTAGGCCAGTGGTGATGCCTTCGAGACATATGGCTCCAAAGGTGCAACGACCCGTATTTTTAACTATTTTAAATTATTAAATTTGATGTGGTTATTGGATAAAAAATGGTTAGAAATAAAATTTAATAATTTATTAATGTAGTTATTGAATATGAACCTGGATAAAATCTTGAAATAAACAATTTTGGAAAATTAGGAATTATTTATATTGAAATAAAATTATAATCAATAGTTAGAATTAGATCATAAGTTTTGAATTATTTAGATGGAAATAATTATCGATAACTAAATTCATTGGAAATTTATGATTGTTAATGTAATTTATTGCATGATTAAATTGTTTAAATTTAATACTGGAAATTATTTGAATAATTTAATTTTGAATTTATTATGAATGAATATGGTATCGAAAGTTGATTTAAATCTTATTTGAACAAGAATGAAGAGTGTTAACATTTAAATTTGAATTCAAAGGGGAATAAATAGAAATTGGAAATTCAATTTTTTAATTGACAAGTAAAACTAGCCATTTTGACTATTGTCTCGGATTTCGACGAAACCAGTTTCATCGGATCCATAATAGTGAATTATTGTAGGATTCCAAGTTTCATATCGATCAGACTTGTTTTTGGCCATGCGAGCTTGAAATGCTTAGAAATTTGTTTAAGAAATTCGATTAAGATTAATTGATTATGAAAAGCTATCTTCTGCATACGATCGAATTAGGCCTCGAGACTAGTTCCATTGTGTTTGGAATGGGGGTATAACATTATGAATGCCAGACGGCACACTTCATTTGGAGCTCGAGAAATTTCGGACATTAAACGTCAGATATTTTCAAATTAAATAATAATATAAATATCCACACCCTTCCCCAAATCGTGAAAACGGCCTACGTCTTTGTTCCACGTACCCTCTCACTTCCTTTATTTCAAAATCGCAAATCGACCTATATAAAAAAGGAGATCGATTGATAAATAAAAAATGAAACGATGGTCGCGGCCTGGAGGCACGAGCATGAGAGCACGGCATCGCGTGGAGGAAGTTGCACATTCGCACGCGTGTGAGGCGGCGGCACTAGAGGAATCAAGGCGGCGGGATGGTCGATGGCTACAGGCGGAGTCGCGGCGCTTACGTGGGTAGGAATGGAAGGGCTCGTCGATTGTGCGTTTGTCGTTCTAGGGTTTTGGTGATAGGTTGGTCTGCGTGCGATTTGGAGGAAGGAGATGCATGTGGGTTCTCACGTGAATCTAGACGAGGAAGAGTAGGTATCGGGTTTTCTTATTTTATTTTTAATTAAGTTTTGTTATTTTTAATTTAAAAGTATCAATATTAATTAAAATTGTAACTCTGTCGTACGAGGTCCATTTCGCGTGAAACGAGGTTGCTGAGGATTTGTATCGATGTCGTCTACGATTTGGGATCAAGCTGGAATTTATTTGAAGCTGATATTATTTTCAGCTTCAAATAAAGGTGAGTGTTTTATACGCTCACAATTGACTAAATAAATTTTTATATTAGTTAAATTAATGTCATAAAGTAATTTATTTACATTGGCTGATGTTTGGAAAATTAATTGACATTAAATTGATATAAGAATTGAATTGATAAGGATTTAAATTGATAGTTAAATTTGAAATTGAAATTTATTCGCCGGTAAAATACCTGATATTGATAACTATGTAATTGTTGTGAATTATTGGCTAATTTGGATGTTGATTGAAATTGAATGCTATTGGTTGATATTTGGATGGTTAGATGTTTATTTATTTTATATATATCCCATTACCATCCTGTATATTATTTATAGTATATAAAACTGTAAATTGAATTATTTCGAATAAATTAAGGAATAGGTTGAAATGATATAGACCTATGACATTTATTTTGGATTCAAATGATATATATCCATCTCTGAAATTAAATGGAAATAATTAATTCACTCAACCATAAGATAGAAAATTATATATGGACATCGGATTGGTTAAATTAAATGATTTTAAAGATTTTGATTTGAAATTATTTAAATGATTTGATTTAAAGAAATAAAAATCGAATTTATGGAAATCAAATTATTTCGAACTTGAGCTCGGAATGTTGAAATTTAAATTTGATAACAGGAATGGTTTGGATAATCGAAGTTGAGATTTTAAAGTTATAATCGAAATATGATTTGAATTTCAGAAATTGATTTGTTTTAAAAGATTGGACTTTTATTCGAACTTTGAATATTGCTAAGTAAAAGTAATATAAAACGATATTTTCAAATTGAGCTCGAAATTGAATTATATTTGAAGATTTGGATTTAAAATTGAAAGTAAATTTGATTTAAGTGTTTTTGAATCGATATTTAAAAAAATCAAACTCGAAATTGATATAAATCGAAATGATTTAAATTTGAGAATTGAGTTGAAATTAAATCATAAATCAGATAGTTGGAATTGAAATTGAAATTAATTTGGAATTGAAATTGAAACTAATTTGGAATTGACATTGAAATTAATTTGGAATTGAAATTTAAATTAATTTGGAATTGAAATTTAAATTAATTTGGAATTGAAATTGAAATTAAATTGGGGTTGGATTGAAATTTATTCAAGTTTGAATTGAAATTGAAATCAATTGAAATTGAAAGCGAAATTGGATTAATTCGAAATCGAATTTATTTGAATTGAAATTGGAATCGAAGTAAAATTTGACTTGAAACCGGAATTGAATCAATTAAATCGAAATGGAAATTGAAATTGATTTGAATTGGAAAATTTGGAATTGAATCAGTTTGACATTGAAACTATTTTCAAATAAATTATTGTAGTATAAACTATTTATAATCTATCTTCTTAAATATTCAAATTATTTTGATTTTCCAAACTATTTTACTTTATAAACCATTTTCAATACTCAAACTATTTTCTATTAAACTATTTTAACAATTTAAGCTATTTTAAAACTATTCAAACTATTTTCTTAAAATTCAAACTTGTCAAGGGTGGAATGTTTGTATTTAAATCTTGGATTTATATTCGAATGAGGTTAAAATGGAGTTATAACCTAAATTGAAATTAGAAACAATTTTGGAAGCGAAATCGAGATATTAAGGAAAAAATGATATGGTATATTTTGAGTAAATATGATGATTTTGAAATGGATTTTATTTTGAAGCAAATATGATATTTTGATGTCAAATATGAATTGTTTTCGAATTGTAAAAGAACCAACCGATGTGTAAAATGACGTTTGGTTGTTAAAGACACCGGGGCCTCTTATTGGCATACTCTCTGTCAATATTGGAACCACTTTGACAATTGTGTACGCGGTGGATGATTTCCAGAATGTAGTGGTTGAATTGGCAAACGTTTACTGGAATGAAGTAAGAGAACGATGATGAATAGCCTTGGCACTTATTTCATAATTAATATAACTAAAACAGGAGCCTATGTCTAGCCAATGAGGTTAGCTACCTCTAGCGACGTTGATCCCTCGGATTACTATTGTGATTTCGTACTTGATGGGTGCACCCTTTTGTTTTAATTGATAGTCGCGGTCGGCCACGTATGGGTTACGACCAGCCAGAAAGGGTAAACTGGTAGAATCCTACCTTGGGCATTGCCTCGCGTGCCTTGTCATACTTATCCTTATACGAGCCCATTACGACTTTGGTTTAGTATTGTACCTATAGGGGACTCACTGGCTACCAACTTTACTGGTTGTGTTACAGGACCTGCATAGACTACATGCTATAAAAATGTGTTAAGGTGGATTAATGTAAAGCCTTAACGCTATTTTGATATTTATTTTACTAATAGACATTACCTATTATATTGTATACTATTATATATGGGTAGTTTAATGGATCCTCAAGAGATGGAAAACCATGTAACATCTCTTAAGTTATTGCATGCATATTATACACTGGATAGGAGATGTAAAATCCCGTAAACATCTCTGACGCCGCAGCACTCATATTATTTGCGATATCGATTTAACTTACATAAGAGTATTTTTGTCCTGATTCGAGTGTTTTTTCTTTTCATTATGCTTGGGTCAGCCCTGAGTTTTTCCGAAGGATGATGATGAAGATTTGGTATATTATTACTATTATTATTCTCTACATCATGTTGCCTGCTGCATTATTTTATTTATCCATATTGTATATATAACTCTGATAAATGTTGTAGAAATTATAATCAAATGTACAATATAAACCGCTTCATGAACTGTTTATTTGACTATTATATTTTATCATTCCGCTGTGAGATTCTGTGTTTGTTTTCTTCTTCTTTCCTTATTTTTCTTAATTATCCCCACTGATTATCTACGTTGTGGATTGTTTAAGTTGGACAAGTCTGGATTATTGTCGATTTAAACCTTCCGAAATGTGGGTCGTCACAGTTGGTATCAGTGCTTTGGTTTAGCGATAACCTTAGCTTTGTAGGGTTTGACTCATTAGAGATAGGGTAGTAATACCGTAGAATGAGTCTGTTGTGTGTATATATATGAGAGAGTGTACTTGTTAGTGTTATAAAACGTTTTGTATTGTATTTACTTATCCGTTGAGTTGTTTATGAATTCTGGTCGGTGCATGGGACACCATGTTATCGATAGGGGTTTCTAAACACTTAAATGAGGCAAGTCGACATAATATTATTTTAAATCGGATAAATGAAATAATTTTTCCTAAATTATATTATATATGTATAAAATGATTATTAATGAATATTAGTTGTTAGGAGATGATAATATTTAGTTATCATCGATTATTGGTTGAACTAAAATAAAACGTGTACTTTGTGAATTTTATTTTATGAAGCATTTGATAATTAAATTAACTTGAAAACTAATTAAAATAAAAATTGTTTGGAATAACAAAGATGTAAATTAATGAAATATTTTCATGGTAAAGAAATGAAGTTGTATAAGCTATATTATAAATAGAGGGATTTAAAATTTGATAATTTTGGAATTTAAAACCCTTTGTTTTTCAAAATTTGTTTTCAAAGCCTTCAAAATTAATAATAATATTATTTGAAAGTGTTTTGACTAGAAATATATTTTGAAAGGATTTTTGGAAGAAATAAAAGCATTGATCTCGTTTTGTTCGTTGGGAAATAATTTTGGGATGACTTCAGCATCGCTAGTATTCATTTTCGAGTTTCTGAATGAGAATTGCTACCAAAAGAAATTTATTTTCGATTAAAACAAGTTTTGACTGTGGAAAAAAAATTCCACGTATGATTTGATTAATATATGATTGAACTTATGAATTGAAATTATTATACACAAGAAATAAGTTTATAACTTATAAATTTGAACAGGAAAGTAATCTAAATTTTAAAATGGTTAACCATTTTGGTTAAGCAAATTTGAATTTGAGATAGAAATAAAATAACTAACTTAAAAAATGTTAAATAAATTGAGTTAGTAGAAATGAAGTAAATAAAATATAGTTTAACTCATGAAAGATTAAATAAAATGAAATGTATTTGAAATGAATTAGATAAAATAATAAAATGAAATTTTAAATGAATAAATTGTATAACTTATAGATTTGAGAATTATTAAGCTAAAAACAAATTTAAATTTGTTGAATGTGAATGATAAGAGAAGAAAAGTTTAACATAAATAAAAATTAAATTAAGTTGTTGTGAGAAAATGTATAAACTTAGTTAATGTTCTAAGAAAGTAAGCAAATGATAAATAAATTCCTATTTTTGTAAATTGACTGAAAAACAAAAGTAAATTTGCAAAAAGGTGTTTGAGATATAATTGTAACTTTCTTAAATAGTTATAATTTGAAATAAAACAAACTTAAGGAAATAAGTTAATAAGAGCAGTATGTGAATGAAAGTTAACTTAAGAAAAGTCAAATAAAATTGATTTTGAAATAAAATGAACTTGGGTTATTAAACACTTTTTTTAACTTAAGTAACGTTAAATGAAATGAATACATGAAATGGGTTAATGAAAGGAATGGATGAAATGAGTTAAATAAAGTCGAATTTAATTTGGAATAAAGATGAACTTAATGTTGTGAGATGAATTGAAGGTAAGTAAGAATAAATGGAAGTAATTAAATTAAAGTAAAAATGATATTAATTGTGATTTAAATTAATAATGAACCTGAGTTATAAAATGAATTTTTTTATTATTAAGGACTAAAGAAAAAAGAATTAATTGAATGAACCGATGAAGTAATTCAGTAAATTGAATATGGTTTGAAATGTTGTTGATGAATTAAAAATAAACTTTAAGTTATGAAGTAATAATAAAATTGAGCCGTATAGCATAAATTGCCTATATTAAACTTAAGTAAAATTTTGGAATGGTTGCTTGAGTAAATTGTATTGAATGAGATATGCTAAGCAAATGTATATGAATAAATGAATACAAATGAATGGAATGAAAATTCATTGGATAATAAATAAAATGAATGTCATTAAAATAAATATTTATCAATTGAAAGTAAATCGATTGAATGTAAATACATTGAATTGTAGTCAATCAAATGTGTATGCAATGAATATTGGTTGATTGAATAAAAATGGATTAAAACCAAATTAATTGAATGTAAATCAATTAAAAGCGAATGAATTGAATATAAATCCATTGTATGGTTAACGAAATGAATATTAATAGGTGAATGTTAATCAAGTAAGAAGTAAATAAACTGAATGCAAATAAATTGGATGTAAATGTAAATAAATTGAAACTAAGTCAATTAAAATGTTAATGAAATGAATGTTAATAGAAATGGAAGTGTATGAATTGAAATGTTGACATTGAATAATAGTATGTTTATGAATAAAACTTGCATGAATATGGTTGTTTGGATATTCTTTTATTACATGGCTATGTTTACTCATATAGTTGTTGTATAGTTATGTTATATATTGATTTCTCTTTCCATATATGTAACGACCGTATTTTCTCTGATAATTAAAATATTGAATTTAATAAGATTTTAGGATTCAATATTGTATGAAATTAATTATTTATGATTTGTTAATAAGGAAACAATTAGAATGAAACTTAATAATGTTAATTTAATGTAATCGATGACTATTTGAATGTAATCTCAAGTAATTGAAATAATTGCAAAGTTAAATTGGTTAGAAATTGTAAATAAGGAAATGAATTAAATGTTATATTAAATGGTGAGATAATATGTAATTAATTGAAATTGAATATAATCAGTGCTGTGTAAGTAGTTATAACATTTGTTTGTAGATAATAAACATATAAATGTGATTTAATTAAGTAAAAGGTAACAATTGTTATTTATCACCTATTTATTTAATCTGTTGAAATTAAATTGGAAATCAATTCCAATTAATCTACTTTAATATTGCAGTTAATATGAATTAAAATGATAACTGTAGAATATTGATGTAATAAATGGTAAACCAATGTTACTTATATCCAAAAGGGGATAGTTGATTGAATGATAAAATATAAATCAAAATAAATGAATTTATTTGAATTTAAATTATAATTAATGAATTTATTACAATTGAAATTGAACACTGTAATTAGTGCAATATTTAACATTGGTTCTGGCATGAGAAATTTGTTTTAAAAGATTATTTAATTTTTGTGTAATTAGAAATGATAAAAATTGTTAGTTATAAATTTTGAATTTAAAGGCGATTAAATTAATTTAATAATAATTTATTTAATTAACGTGAAAATAGCCATTTTGGCCACTCTCTCGGATTTCGACGAAACCGATTTCATCGGATCCGTAACGGTGAATTATTGTATGATTTCAAGTTTCGTAGCGATTGGACTTGTCGTTTGATCATGAGGGCTCGAAACACGTAGAAATCAATTTAATGAATTCTGTTTAAAATAAGCTGATTTTAAAAGCTAACTTTTGTATACAATGGAATTTGGGTTTGAAACATGTTCCATTGAGTTTAAAAATATCGAAAACATCTACTTTGAAAGATTTAAAATTAAGTTTTGTTGATTTGGAAACTGGATATGGTCCAGATTTGTTGAAACGGGAGAAATAGTGAAATTTGATATTAATTTCAAATTAATTATTTTAATATAAACTATTTAAAGATATATTATTTTAAATTCAGATTTATTTAGATTTTCGAACTATTTTCTATATAAACCATTTCCAATAATCAAACCATTTTATATTAAACTATTTTAAACTATTTAATCCATTTTAATCTATTTTAAACTATTTAAACTATTTTAATCTATTTAAACTATTTTAATCTATTTTAAACTATTTTAATCTATTTTAAACTATTTTAAACTATTTAAACCATTTAAACTATTTTAAAGTATTTTAAAACTACTCAAACTATTTTATAGCTTCATGAACTGTTATTTGATTATTATATTTTGTCATTCCGCTGAGATATTCTATGTTTTTTTATTTATTTCACTTCTTTTTCTTATTTACCCCATAACAATCCTCCCTTTTGAATGGTTTGAGTTCAACATGTGTGGTTTATTGTCAATTTAAACCGTCCACAAAGGTGGGTCGTTACAATATACATATTCTCATCTATTATTGAGTGTTTAGTAGGTACGGAAGGGTGTATGCTAGCTTTTGGAGCTCGCTTGCGTGTATTTTGCTTTTTCTTGCTTAATATGAGTGAACTCGCTCGTCTTAATAATAATAAGATACGTATCTCGGATTACATACCGCGCTTTTATATTTTTTTCCCTACGGGATGCCTCATTATTGAGATGAGCTGTATATTTGATATTTATTTGGTATATTTATGATACATATTGCATTGAAATTTTTTTCCGATCGAGTCGCGCAAAGAAGACGCTGCCGAAAATTTCCGTAAATCCGGGAGTTTGAAATTTTTTGAAGTTTTTAAAATTTTATAGCTTGTTTTTATATATAAGTTATATTTTCCATGAAACCGATATCAGAGTGGCGTAGTAGAAGCGTAGTAATAGTTTTGCAAATAAGATGTTTGTGTATTATAAGTTAATTATTTTGAGAAAATATATCAAGTGTTAAATTCTGTACTTAGTCCCTTTTCGAGGACGAAAAGTTTGAGTGGGGGAGAATGTAACGACCCGTATTTTTAACTATTTTAAAGTATGAAATTTAATGTGGTTATTAGATAAAAAATGGTTAGAAATAAAATTTATTAATGTAATTATTGAATATGAACTTGGATAAAATCTTGAAATAAACAATTTCGGAAATTTATAAATTATTTATATTGGAATAAAATTATAATCAATAGTTAGAATTGGATCATAAGTGTTGAATTATTTAGATGGAAATAATTATCGATAACTAAATTCATTGGAAATTTATGATTGTTAATGTAATTTATTGCATAATTAAATTGTTTAAATTTAATATTGGAAATTATTTGAATAATTGAATTCTGAATTTAATATTAATGAAAATGGTATCGAAAGTTTATTTAAATCTTATTTGAACAAGAATGAAGATTGTTAACATTTAAATTTGAATTCAAAGGGGAATAAATAGAAATGAGAAATTCTATTTTTTAATGGATAAGTAAAAATAGCCATTTTGACCACTGTCTCGGATTTCGACAAAACTAGTTTCATCGGATCTGTAATAGTGAGATATTGTTGGATTTCAAGTTTCGTAGCTATCAGACCTGTCATTTGGCCGTGCGAGCTTGAAACACATATAAATCGTTTAAGAAATTCGGTTAAGATTAATTGAATTTGAAAAGCTATCTTCTGCATATGATCGAATTAGACCTCGAAACTAGTTCCATTATGTTCAGAATGGGGGTATAACGTTATGAATGCCAGGCGACACGCTTCGTTTGGAGCTCGAGAAATTTCAGACGTTAAACGTCAGATATTTTCAAATTAAATAATAATATAAATATCCACACCCTTCCCCAAATCGTGCAAACGGCCTCTTCGTTGTTCCACGTACCCTCTCACTTCCTTTATTTCAAAATCACAGATCGACCTATATAAAAAAAGGAGATCGATTGATAAATAAATAAAAAATGAAACGATGGTCGCGGCCTGGAGGCGCGAGCACGAGAGCGCAGCATTGCATGGAGGAAGTTGCGCGTTCGCATGCGTGTGAGGAAGTAGCGCTAGAGGAATCGAGGCGGTGGCGTGGTCAATGGCTGCAGGTGGAGTCGCGGTGCTCGCGTGCGGCAGCAGTGGAAGGGCTCGTTGATTGAGCGTTTGTCGTTCTTGGGTTTTGGTGATGGGTTGGTCTACGCGCGATCTGGAGGAAGGAGATGCAGGTGGGTTCTCGCGTGAATTTGGACGAGGAAGAGTAGGTATCGGGTTTTCTTATTTTTTAGTTAAGTTTTGTTAGTTTTAATTTAACTATATCGATATTAATTAAAATCATAACTATGTCGTACGAGGTCCATTTCGCGTGAAACGAGTTGCTGATGATTCGTATTGATGTCTTCTATGATTTGGGATCGAGTTGGAATTTATTTGAACCTGAAATTATTTTCAGTTTCAAATAAAGGTCAGTGTTTTATACGCTCACAATTGACTAAATAAATTTTTATGTTAGTTAAATTAATGTTGTGAAGTAATTTATTTGCATTGGCTAATGTTTGGTAAATTAATTGACATTAAATTGATAAGGGTTTAAATTGATAGTTAAAATTGAAATTGAAATTTATTCGCAGTAAAATACCTGATATTGATAACTATGTAATTGTTGTGAATTATTGGCTGATTTGGATGTTGATTGAAATTGAATGCTATTGGTTGAAATATTGGAAGGTTGGATGTATATTTATTTCATATATATCCCGTAATCATCCTGTATATTATTTACAGTATATAAAACTGTAAATTGAATTATTTCGAATAAATTAAGGAATAGGTTGAAATGATATAGACCTACGACATTTATTTTGGATTGAAATGATATATATCCATCTTTGAAATTAAATGGAAATAATTGATTCACTTGGCCATAAGATAGAAAATTATATATGGACACCGGATTAGTTAAATTAAATGATTTTAAAGATTTTGATTTGAAATTATTTAAATGATTTGATTTAAAGAAATTGTGACGCCCCACCTCTATGCTCACAATAACAAAGGTTATTACAAGGAATAACATCTGCTATTGCGAAGAATACGGCTTGTTAGAAGCGACCATCCGTAAGTTATGCCTTAGACGAGTATTGATTACATCGATAGGAGTATTGTAAATTACTCCCAACGATATAAATTCAATCCAAATCTAAAACGAAACTACGGTGGCTTAATGAAAATTCAGAACAACTCATAATAACAACAACACATATAAGTATAATCACATCAGAACAGAAATATCATATATATAGCGGAAGATAGGTCTGGATACATGCTACAACAATCGATAGTTCCCATGAACTAAATGTACATATACATGTCATCAACATACATGAGACGAGAGTTAATATACCAAAAGTACTCCTCGAAGTCTAGACAAAAGATGATGTGAAATCTCAAAAGCTGAAGCGGCAACAGAATTAGAGATAGCGATTAGCGTGAAATAACTCGGTCTGACCCGAGTATTATTTAAAAGAAAATAATAAACGGGTCAGTCTAATTTAAACTTAGAAGTGAATGCATCATAAACAACTTCAAAGCAAATTAATTATAATCTCGAAGGAGACTATTCAGCATAAATAATCAACATAGCTTAAATGAAGAAATCTCATTAAACTCCATCAAATCAACTTTCAAATTCACTATTGAATTCAAAACATCAATGCACAAAATCTAGAAATCAATAAGATTACTAGAAAATCAGCATAAAAGTCAACATAAAAGTGGATCGATCCCAGCATATGGCGAGTCTAAGCTACGCCGCACGTGCATCTCATATGGCCGAAGCCTACCAAGTACTGTCATCATAATATTTGGCGCCCAACAAATGACCCGAAGGTCCAACAAATGACCCGAAGGTCTAGTACTGGTAATTGACCCAAAGGTCCAACAAATGACCTGAAGGTCCAGTAGAGTGGCTCGAAAGCCCAACAAAATCATCAAAATCTTCAAACAACAAATCCTCGGCAAATATTTCAATTAACAAGTCCAGAATTAACCGAATTAGTGAAAGTGTGGTTCCATACTCCGCACTTTTGCTAAATCGTTTAAATCTCTTCATCGTTTCCTTGAAAGTGCAAAATTGTGTATTTTAAATAAATAACATTTTACGTTCTCAAATGGACAAGTCCAGAATTAATCGAATCAATAAAAGTAAGGGTTCATAGTCCTTAAATTTTTCTGAAACGTTTAAATCGATTCCTCATTATCTTGAAAGCGTAAACAATGAAATTTTTGGAGACAATTTTATTTTAAAACGATTTAAAAAAACACGTGATTAAAACAGCAACATCTGTAGCAATTTCGACAAAGAAATTGCACTTCACAAAACACCGTAAAACGGATGTCAAAATCAGCGTTGCGGGATAGCCGCTTGAAAATTAACTTTGTTGACGGTTACTGAAGTCAAAACAACAGTAATTTTTATACGTCAAAATCTCATCAAAACAATACGCATCAAAATATAATACTAGCATAAAAATTCCGTTATAAAAATAACAGCAACAAAATACGTTTCAAAACGAAACACCGGTTCAAAGTAATTTAAATAGTAGATAGCACTACTATATATATTCATCAAAATACTGCACTAGAAAATGAAGAAATGAAAAATATGTGACTTTAAAACTGGTTGTATTTCCCGCATGCTACATCATTGCAAAAAATGTCACAAGTTTTCGTGTATGCACGTAAATGGTTTTCATAAATAATGAATGATATGGCACTAGAATGTTACACGTAGGCAATATAACATTGCATATTTTTTTTTTCACCAACCTGCGTATATGTGAAGAACGATATGGCCTGGAAATGATCAATATAACACGCATGCACAAAAATAAAGAAGTAAAATAGATGATGCCAGGTAATCTTCATGCAGACGCATACTAACTTTGAAATAAAGTGACCTGAGCTTGATTTTTCAATATACCACACTACGCATGCATGCTAAAAATGTATAAGATTTTAGTGTGCAGACCATCTAAACCTTTATGCATTTATGTCCAAATTGCTTGAACTGCCTCGTGCATGTAATGCACGTACAAACGAACCAAAAATACACCCCTAATCAACATATAAGCATGCACGACGCTATACATCAGTACGCACGAATCAAAGAAAAATGAAATGAACAAACTTTTTAACGTAATACATGCGAACCATGCCTCTGCAGTTTTGTTTTCTGTTCATAAATTAAACAAAGTATTTTCGCAATCACCCACCTACACGCAACTAATAAAAATGACTTAGCCTAGATTTTTTTTTATAGTGTACACACGTTCAATTTTAATCCTGGACTTGTAATTTAGACCACACGCATAAACTGGGCATGGTTTTCGCATATGCTATTTGCATGTAAAATTGATGATGCACGCATATAATAAAAGGAGGAACGAAAACGAAGGATGCTTGGACCACTATATACATGCATAAAAATGCGAAATCAAAGGCCACCCAAGATAAATTAGAAATGTGAGTTTTTTTTTGTTTTTTGAACTCACCATAATTTGCTTCCAAAATCTTTAAGCAACCCAGATCCGAAGAGAAAGCAAGAAATTCTTTTCAAACGCCATTAACGCCTATCTCAAAGCTACTGAAATTTTAAAACCAAAATGAAAGAATGTTGCAACTTTTCTCTTTTCTTTCACCATTTGTGTACAAGTCAAAGCTTGAAGATGTGCTGGCAACATCTTTGGTACAAAACATTTATGGTAGACGTGCTCGATTGAGGAAACAAGGACACAGCTAGAATATATAAATGATGATGGGAAAAAAAGAGTGTTCACACTACTCTTTCAAAACTAAAGACAGCAAGGTGTTAAATCTTGCTTTTTAAGACTTTGTTGCAGCCGAAAATGTTTCAACCTGCTATACAACTGGACCCATATGTTTACACGTGAAGGTCAAAGTAAAGTGTTCAAATTTCAATTTAAAATATTTATTTCGACAGTAATTCAAAATTACGGTTGTTACAAACTCCCCTCCTTATAAAAATTGCGTCCCCGCAATTTTCATACTAGAAGTTGTTTATAACACAAATTAATTCATCACAACAAAGATTTAAAATAGAAAAGATGGATAAGAATGCTCACCCCCACCCGAAGAGGAGAGAAAACCGGGATAAGAATGCTCGATGAATTCTTTGGTTTCCCAAGTGCAATCTTTGGGGTTTGCGGACCATTGAATTTTCACAAGCAGAACTTCTTTATTCCGAAGGCGTTTAACCTCCGAAGCTAGCACACGAATAGGATTTTGCACCATAGACAAGTCGGGTGAGATCTCAAGATCTTTCAACACATGAAGATCAATAATAGAATCCGAATCTCGAAGGCATCGACGAAGCTGAGATACATGAAATACATCATGAATTCCCGAAAACTGAACAGGTAGCGATACACGATAAGCAACAGGGCCAATGCGTTCCGAAATAGGAAACGGTCCAACATATCGAGGAGCCAATTTCCCGAAGCTACTAAAACGCACCACACCCTTCATTGGGGAAACACGAATGAATACAAGATCGCCAACAGAAAATTCCAAAGGCTTCCTACGATGATCGGCATAAGATTTCTGCCTATTCTGAGCCTCTTTCATTCTCTGTCTGATAATATCAATCTTCTCAGAAGATTCACGAATATAATCGGGGCTGAGAACTAACTTTTCCCTCGATTCCAACCAACAAGATGGTGATCGACATGGCCTTCCGTAAAGGGCTTCGAAATGAGCCACACCGATACTGGATTGGAAACTGTTGTTATAAGAGAACTCAACAAGAGGTAAGTGGTCTTCCCAACTACCACCAAAATCAAGAATACAAGCTCGAAGGAGATCTTCTAAGACTTGATTCACCCTTTCAGTCTGACCATCAGACTGTTGATGATAAGATGTACTGAGATTGAGCTTAGTGCCCAAAGCTTTCTGAAGGCTCTGCCAGAAACCACTAGTAAAAAGCGGATCTCTGTCACTAACAATAGCACTAGGCACACCATGAAGTCGAACGACTTCTTTAATAAAAAGCTTAACCAACAGAGGAGCGTTCCGATTGGACTTAATAGGAATAAAGTGGGCTGATTTGGTCAATCGGTCAACAATCACCCAAACACTAGTATGGCCCGACCTTGAACGAGGTAGACCATTAATGAAGTCCATAGAAATTTGATCCCATTTCCATAATGGAATCTCAAGAGGCTGCAAAAGACCACTAGGACGATGGTGTTCTGCTTTAATAAGTTAACAAGTCATGCAACGACTCACATAACTTGCAACATCACGCTTCATACCCTCCTAAAAGTATAAGCGTTTCATGTCAGCATACATCTTACTACTACCCGGGTGGATAGTATACTTGGAACGATGACAGTCCTCAAGAATGTCATTCCTAAGATTAGGAACATTAGGCACAATCAACCTACCTTTTTTCCGAATACAACCATGAATATCGATATCGAAATCCTTTAGATCATCACTTCGGGATTCCAATTTACAACTCCGAATAAGATGAGAAATATCTGGATCTTGTTTCTGGGCATCGGCAACACGATCCAACAAACTAGGACGAGCTTCCATGCTAAATAAAAGCACGGGAGAATCAGAAACTGAAGGACGGTCTCTAATATCACAATGAGATAAAGCTTCCAACATATTCCACTCTGCTAGCATCATGGAAACATTAACTTGCTGCTTGCGACTAAGCGCATCAGCAACTCGATTACCCTTACCAGGGGTATACTGAATATCGAAATCATATGAAGCAAGAAATTCGAGCCAACGCTATTGCCTCATATTAAGTTCTTTCTGAGTGAATAGATACTTCAGAGATTTGTGATCAGTGAAGAGAACAAAACTCTCGCCCAGTAAATAATGTCGCCACATCTTTAGAGCAAAGAATATAGCGGCTAACTCCAAATCATGGGTAGCATAACGAATCTTGTTAGGCTTTAGTTGTCAAGAAGCATAGGAAACTACTCTATCTTTTTGCATGAAAACAACACCGAGTCCATAACCACTGGCATCGGTATAAACAACAAGATCATGATTCCCTTTGGGAACCACTAAGATAGGAGCATGAGTAAGGAGATCTTTTAACTTCAAGAAAGAATTCTCACACTTATCAGACCAAACAAAAGGAACAGCTTTTCTCGTGAGAGTGGTAAGTGGTAAAGCAATACGAGAAAAGTCCTTAATGAACCGGCGATAATAACCCGCCAATCCAAGGAAACTACGGATCTCAGTAACGGTCTCGGGCCTCTTCCAATTCTGAATAGATTCGATCTTGGAAGGGTCGACAGAAATACCATCGGAAGAAACAATATGACCGAGAAACTTCACCTTATTCTCCTAGAAGTGACACTTGGAGAATTTGGCATAAAGCTGATGCTGACGAAGTGTGCTCAAAAGAATCACCAAATGCTGAATATGATCGGCTTCAGATTTGGAATAAATAAGAATATCATCAATGAAAACCAAGACGAACTTATCGAGATATTCCCGGAATATCTGATTCATAAGATCTACAAAATATGCTGGAGCGTTCGTCAAACCGAACGGCAGAACAAGCCATTCGTAAGAACCATAACGAGTACGGAATGCAGTAAGAGGAATGCTATCTTCCGCAACTCGTAACTGATGAAAACCGATAGCAAGATCAAGTTGGGAGAAAAGCTTAGCGCCACTTAATTGATCAAACATGTCGTCAATCCTAGGTAATGGATACCTATTTTTGATAGTGAGCTCGTTAAGCTTGCGATAATCAATGCAAAGCCTAAGAGTACCATCTGGTTTCTTAACAAAGACAACGGCGGCGCCCCAAGGAGATGAGCTAGAATGAATAAAATACTTGGCTTCCAATTCAGATAACTGTATCTTGAGTTCCTCATTTTCTTTAGCAGACATCCTCGTGGGAGGACGACTGACAAGATGAGCACTAGAGATAAGATCAATATGGAACTCAATTGCCCTCTTCGGCGGTAGACATGAAATAGGCTCGAAAACATCTGAAAAATCACAAACAACCGGAATATTAGCTTTGACATCCTCCGATTCGAAGGAAGAAATAAGAGCATTCGAATCATGGTCCATACTTCGAAATATAATAGATAACTGCTCGATAGCATCGGGATGCCTGAGATATAAAGTTCTTTCGGGACATAGGATTTGAACTTCATAACGGACGAGCCAATCCATACCCAAAATCATATCAAAACCAAGATGATCCATAACATGCAGATTCGCATGAAAGGAGGAACCACAAAGAATAATCTCAACATCAACACATAACAAACCAAGAGTAGCGGATCCACCAATAGGATTTACAATCCTCAGAAGGAGTAATACCTTTGGGCTGAGAAGAATCACCAGAAGCTTTAGCAACATTAAGCTTCCCAGATTTGAGACCCTTAGAAGCAGTAGGACAATCAGAAATCCAATGACCCTCTTTCTTACAATAGCGGCAAATACGAGGCTTAGGACAACTACGAAGAAGATGATCCAAAGAACCACAATTATAGCACGCCCTCTGAATAGAAGGTGCACTACTAGGCTGAAACTAGAGGTAGCTTGCTTCTTCTTCTTGTTGGAAGAATTAGGCTTATGAAATGGAAACTTCTTCTTATTGGGGTTCTTAGAAACCTCAACTTCATCACTACTATCACGTTCCTTTTCGACAGCTTCAAGGCAAAGTGCCGAATCAACAATTTCCTCAAAAGAGAGCTTAAGTTGAAGCAAAAGGACTTTCTTCAAATACTTCTTCAAACCATCAACAAAACGAAGATTCTTCTTACGCGGAGTGTTAATGAACTCAACTCTGTATTTGGATAAGGCCTCGAAAGATGCAACATAATCAGAAACAGAGGACTTTCCTTAAACGAACTTAAGTTCAAACTCCGTATTTTCTGATTCAGGAACGAACTTAAGTTCGAATCGTTCCTTAAACTGGATCCAGGAGAGAGAGGACTCATCAACTTCTGCAATAAAAAGCTCATACCAATCAAGCGCACGCTCTTGCAACATACTAGATGCCACGAGAACGCGATGATGATCAGAAAGATCCATCTAAAAAAATATGCGCTCACAAGTGCGCAACCAAGTCTGAACCTCCAATACACTTTCCGTTCCCTTGAAAGGCTAGCCTCCAAGGTGGGAATAGTCACTACACATGCGGGCGAAGGCAGACTTGTGAGTAGGAGCTGTGGGAGTAGCAACAGAAGGCTGAGCACTCCTAAATAGCTCCATAAACTAATCAGCTGACATATAGACTCCGTCCGGATGAGAACCACTAGACGGGCCTGCAGAAGAACACTTCCCTCTACCTCTTCCAGCCATAGGCTGAGAGACAAGAGAAGGTAAAGATTAGTTAAAACAATACACAATTGATAAGAAATTTAACAAATGGAATACTACGGAATATAAAATTTATTCCTAGACATACTCCAACATGTTAAAGTGGAAAGAATAGATTAGAAAGGCACGAATAAAAACCCCGAATAGTTGTAACACATGTTCCATTCTACTTCTGTTCTGTGTTTATTATAATTTGTTCTGAATCTCAGCTCTGATACCAAGCTGTGACGCCCCACCTCTATGCTCACAATAACAAAGGTTATTACAAGGAATAACGTCTGCTATTGCGAAGAATAAGGCTTGTTAGAAGCGACCATCTGTAAGTTATGCCTTAGACGAGTATTGATTATGTAATGACCCACTATTTTGGACTATTCAAATTGACAATAATCCACACATGTCTGACTTGAATAATTCAAAATAACAGATTGTAATAAAATTTGGAGCAAATAAAATCAAATACAGAATCACAGACACGGAATATCATAATAACTCGCAGCGGAAATTAAAAATACCATAGTAGTTCATGAAGCTACTATAACAAAATCTCAAACAAAATACATAATATCAATCTGAAAAAAAACATATACAATAGAAATCTCAAGTACATAGAAGTTTATAAATACCAGAGCTGAAATAGAACAATTGAAACTGAAAGGGAATAGATAACTAGACAAGCAGAATCTCCAGCGATTCCTAGCTCCAGAAAAGAAATCCAAAGCTAAGTTGTAAATACTCAGGCTGACGCGAGCGTAAAGTAAAACACAAAACACTCGAGTCAGGACATACATACTTATATAATGTAAACCAACTCAAGTGAACTGTAGTAGTAATGCAGAATAACTTAAAGGATGCTTGGGATCGCCCATCCTCTAAGGATTAGTTAAACCATAAATTTAATTACATCCCGTGGTTAAAATTCCAAAATGGTAATTTATACTTCGAAATCAAATATCATTTCAAATCCATTTCAAAATATCAAAATATTTCAAATCAAATTATTCCATTTAAATCATTTAAAAATGAAGTTATTATATTTAATAGTCAATATTCAATTCTCAAAATTTTACCATTTCAGAATTCATTTATTCACTTAAATTTATTAAAACAGTGAAATTTCAACTTTTGCAGCATTTAGAAATTGCTATGGAAAGTTATGTTTAAAAACAATTCAATTAGCAAAAGACAACATTTAGATGCTGTAATAGGTTTAGATTTCAAATAAAACTTTAGTTAAATTCAACAACTACAGCACTTAGTTCATTTTAGCCATTTAGTTCATTTATATCAATTACAGCATTTACAAAATGCTGTAATATCTTTAACTTTAGAAATGATAGCATTTCAGGAATGCTGTCAATTTAAATTCCAAACTTTCACTACAATTCCATAAATAATTAAAATTTATTTAAATACATTTTAACTTATAAAAATCATATTTTCTTACTTTAAAAACAATCATTTAAATAACCCTTAATTTATGATTTTACAAAGTGAAAGTTTCACAAACAATTATCAAATCTTTAATAATTCACTTATAAAATAAATGTAAAATTTATAACATTTCATTTACTTAACATTTTAATTAAGTTTACAATTTCATAATTTTATTTAAATTCCATTTTATTTTCTTAACTTAACTTTTATTTTAAAACACTTCACATTTACCAAGTTAAGTTATACTTCAAATTTCAACTTTTAAACATTTATTTATTTAACTATTTTTAATTTATAGACAAATCAATAACTCTTTGTAAAATAATTTTAAATTAAAATAAAAATCAAATTATCATAATATTTACATTTTTAACATATTTTATAATTTCAAGAAAATATATATATATTAACCACGGGTCTGTATATAAATTTTTTCTAACCTAAGTCAAATGATACGGATAATATATCATTTCAATCCGTAATTTACAAAGGAAAATCTGGGTTTATCATTTCAAACCCGCAATCCCAAGTTAAATGAAATAAATAAAAATCGTTCAGGCCTATCATTTCAGCCCATAATGATTTTTCCCTATTCTAAAGTCCGTTCGGGTATGTATCATTTCAACCCATAGTGATTCTAATCTACAGGGAACTTGCAGTGTGATAAACTGATATAAATAAACAGAATAGCGTTATATAACAGTAATAGATGATATGACATGTAATTTAAAGTTTTAACATCATACATAAATAATCACAGGCAGTTATAGCATAACATAATAGTACTACACATTCAATTGTTGTCAATTCACATTTGCATAAGTATAAAATGTCAGGTGAGATTTACTCACCTCTATGGCTGGAGATTGCAATACAAATGACACAATGGAATCAAAAGCACGATGACAAGACCAGAATTTGAGTGGAGAGCGAGATCCAAGCTATAGATCTTGTGTTACAACCCAAAACAAAACCAAACAAATTATAAATTTCAATGCAACCTTGAAATGATATAACTTTGGAATAAAAACAAATATGAATGCAACGACTTTTGCCTTGCTTTCTACATTTGCTTGCACAGCCTAGGGGATGTTTTGGCTCATGTTTGGCATGACTTTGGGCTCAGGTTTGAACATAGGAATATATGGCATAAAGGCTAGAACAAGTGGAGGAAGTTACAAGGTAGGAATGTGAAGGGGTTTAGGCTAAAACATGGTTTTTTTGGCAACCAAAAGGGCTCGGTCATGGGTTTATAGGCTTGGACAGTCAAGCTCAGGTCTGGATAGAGGTTGGAGTGGTGTGGGGAGGTCTAGAAAAGGTGGTGGTGGCAGCCTATGGTGGTGGTGGTGGAAAGTGAAGTGATGAACAAGTAGTGGTCAAACAACATTGTTTTTTAAGGCCTAGGTTGCATTTTTGAGGGGTTTGGTCACCATGGTGGGTTCGGCCATGGTCATGACCTGGAGTATAGTTGGTGATGATGGCAGGGAAGAGGTGTAGGAGGTGGTGGCCGTGGATATGAGGAGGAGGAAGTGCAAAACAATCCAAGAAACAAGGCAAAAACCATGAAAAATGAGAAGCGGAAGAAGAAGGAAAAAGTAACCATTACCAAATTTTTTTGCAAGCCATGAATAGAATGAGGAACAAATGTTTTTTTTTCAGGAATGGGTATTGGAATACATGGCCAAACAAAGTAATACACAGCCAAAAGAAGTAAATGAGGAGTTGTGGCAATTGAAAGGACATAGGAGATGAAAAGACTTAAGTTTCCAAGCTTTTAAAACCTTTCATATTTCCCCTTTTTAATAAATCAAATAAAACTAATATAAAATCAGAAATCAACTATTAAAACCGAAACAAAATAATATGAAATAAAAATAAATAATTAATTTTAAATAAAATGGAAAAAGAATATAAGAAATCGCTTAAAAATTGAAAACATGGTTCAAAAATTACAAATAAATCATCATTGGCTTTGGAAAATTATCTACTTCATTTTAAAAATATCCTAAAGCAAAACTTTGAAATAAATAATTCATTTATCATTTCTACAGTGAAATAAATAATTAAATTTAAAGAAAATAGAAAAAGAATAAAGAAATTGTTTAAAAATTCAAAATAGGACTTAAAATTTCAAATAGAATATCACTAGTTTTAGAAAAATTATAACTTTACTTCTAAACCAATAAAATTCAAGTAAAATAAAATAAATGCTGAACAAAATGAAGCGTGAATGACAATAAAATAAAGTCTTAAGAAAATAGAAAATAAACAAAGAATTTCTTTAATTAAATGGAACTGGAAATTAGGAATTATAAACAGAATACAACTGACATTGGAAAATGTCAATTACACTTTGAAAAATGTTTTAAAACAAAAATATATACATAACATGTTATTTTACCCATATAAATATAAATTAGAACATTACATGACCAAATAAAATATTATTTATATAATTTAAAATAAACAATTTTGTTAAATACAACAAATTACACTCAATAGTTAAAAAGGCATAACTTTCACAATATTAATCAGATTTTAACGAAACGAAAAGCATTATTCTTAAAATTTTATTTACTTTCATAATAAAAGATAAAATTCAAATTTTAAATTTAAAAGTCAAAGTTTGACCATATTGACCAAAATTCACTTTTCTGGAAAATATTCTATTTGGTCATGTTTGGAATTCTAATTCACATCAAAATCAAAATTTATATTTAAAATAACAAAATTTATTCATTTTAATTAATAAAATAAAGTTTTCAAATCAGGAAATTCAATTAAAAATAATTAAAATATACAATTAAAATAATCACAAAATACAGGGTTCTTACACTCTCCCCCACTCAAATCTTTTCGTCCTCGAAAAGGAATGAGGTACAGAAAACACAGAAAAAGATAGAATGGAATAGGATTAAGACAAGATGACAAGAAGATTAAAATTTATACCTGATAACTGTTGTTATAGGTAAGTTTAAGAAGGTGGAGAATAGGAATAACTAGAAGGGAAAATAGGACGAAAAACAAGGATGAGGCATTAATTAAAATTGTTGGTTAAAGAGGTAAACAATATTTAAAACACTTTAAAATCTTTTAGAAAGGAAATAACTGATCAAAATATCCTTTATATAATACTTTTATCAAAATACTTTTATAACTCGATATCTTAACAAGTTTATCCTTGTTCCCGCAGACTCTGGCACTGCGTTGATCAGGCGCAAAGCTAGAATTCTCCGGGTACTTAGTAGACTTGTTTCAACACCCAGTGAAAATACTGGAAAACTTTTAAAAACAGATATGGAAAGTACAATCCAAACAAAAAAAACAAACAAAACCTTTGTCTAACCATGGTTCGCAGATACACAATGGTTACGCCTGGATCCCCCAAGAAATGATCCATATCCGTAAGCTTTCTCAGCCCTGCGAGTTACGCCATGATGACTAGTAGAATGTAGGATACACAATGGTTACGCCTGGATCCCCTAGGAAACAATCTGTACCCCTAGGCGATCTCAGCCAGGCGGTTTCGCTACTAATGCGACCTACATAGATGCAGGATACACAATGGTTACGCCTGGATCTCCCAGGAAATAATCCGTACCCCTAGGCCATCTCAACCAGGCAGTTGCGCTATGCAGTCGCGCTCGTAAAACCATGGGTAACGCCATGGAATTTGATGGAAACTCGAGTATCATATCCGGAAAACCAAAAATCAGAGAAATATCGATAGAATGAATCCAAGATGTGGCCACAAATCGGATATCAAGCAGAAGGCACTTTCCATATCTTTACTTCGAAAATATGTATCATATAGTACCTTTTCAAATCACTTTCAAATATCGTACTTATATAAAGTCCATTATATATAAGATTTTATTTTCAAATCAAATACCTTTCCAAAATCAAAAGTATATCAAATCACACTTATATAGACTTCAATTATATCACTTTTCAAATTGAGTACCTTTTCAAATCAATAGTTTCGAATCAACATCATACTTATACAAATCATTTTTTATATAAGTTCGATAACTCCCAAATCAAGTATTTAGTAACACAAGGTTCTCAAATTTCAATTTGTTTCAATATCAATATAGTTTTCAAAATCATATACGATTTCACCAAATCATTCTTCCAAATCAAATATCTTCAGTTTCAAAGTTTCCAAAATCATAAATTTAGAAAATAATCCAAATTTCTAAATCAACAAAATTTAAGTCAACCAATTCATTTCCAAAACCAATGGTTTTCAAAATCATCTTATATTTACATAAAGTCCATCTTATATCAGGGTCAAAAAAATTTCAAAAATCAATTTCGCTGCATGAAGAGCCATATGGGATTGAACATCTTTGCTTACTAAAAGATTTTTTTTAGAATAGTTTTGTATATAAAATAGTTTGTATGTAAAATAGAGTAAAACATTTTGTTTGAGAAGAATAAAAGAAAAATAGTTTTGAAAAATGGTTTTAAATTGATAGTAGTTTATCATAAAAGAAAGAATTCCAATTAAATTACAAAGATATCCAACCCAACAACTTCCAATTTCAGCGTCAAGTATATCAATGATATTAGAATATAAGATGTACATATGTCATCATTTCGCAAAATCACATTCTGTAATGACCCTAAAAGAAAATAAAATAAAATGAAATGAAAGTTACATTTATTTTAAGAATTTCTGAAACTATAAAAAATATAATACCTTAAAAACAGAAAAAAAAATTGGGACTCAAAACAAATATAGTTCCATGTCCAAAGAGTTATATAAATACATATATTTAATATATGGGGTGTTTTCTGTTTTATTTAAGGAAAGAATAAAATGAGGTTTAAAATAAGGTTTAAATGTCTTACATATTTATGCTAGAAATAATTAGCATGATATATATGTGATTATTTTTGACACATAAAGGTGTATGAGGAGTTGCTGTTTTAACTAAAGGCAGAATAAAAAAACATATATACAAGATCAAATATGAATTTTATATCTTATATTTATTTCAAGCAAATAACATAGTGTGAATGATTTTTACATCACATGATTATGTATGATAGTATGCATGATTGAATGGAAATGATGGTTAGGTAGAAAACACAAGGGGTTTGCAGTTTCTTTAAACTTAGAAGGAATAAAAATAAACAAGGGGTCACATGCATATGTCATGAGCAAAATAGAGTCATGAAAATGGCATGAAATGTTTAAAATGTTTGATTCCCGAAATAACTAATTTAGGCAACCAGAAATGTGCATTCCCAATTAAGGACCACACAGGGAAATGATTTGTGCATGAATATCTAAGGGCATCAAGGAAATTACCCATTTTTCTTAAACCCTAGAATGGTTTTATAAATACCTGCACATAACCATATCCACCATTCTCTCGGGATCAAAACAAAAATAAAATAAAATAGGAGAAACATTAGCATGAAACTTTGGAGGATTTGTTGTTCAGGGGATTAAGGCTGTAAAAGGAGAACACTAAGTGAGTATTTATCCCTTTGTATGCAATGGCATTAAGTCCTCTTGTAGGCAGCCTAAAATGTTATAAGTCAATTAAAAATCTCTAAAATGATTTGTTATGGGTAAGATGGATGTTTGTGTGTGCATTCTTGTTTGGGGTTTTAATCTGCATATGGGTTTTCAAAGTTAAAATGGTTTGAGCATTTTTGTTCTATTTTATTTGAAGTAATGATCTAAATCATTTAGGAAATAGGCAGCAAGGCAGTGATCTAGCTCATGTTTATTTCTTAGATAATGAAGCATGAAACTAAATATACATATCATAAGTCAGAGGAGAATTTCTGGGTTTTGAGGGATTTCCTTAATAAAACCTTTATTTATATATTCACAATAATATAGAAGAAAGATAGTAGGATCATGATGCTTAAATTATTTTTAGGAAAAACCATAGGAAGGCTGAGGTATTTTCTGTATTAAGGAAAATAAATGGGGAACATGGGGTTGAACCAGATTGTATTAAAGAAGATAAGCCTTTCTGAAACATGAATGAATTGGGAGTTTTTATGATTGAATTCATAAGTAGAAGCTTAATAAAATAAGCAGAAACTGGAGGGGGATTTATTAAAGAAGATTAAAATTGGTCAATTGGGAGATAGTCAATGATCTGCTTGCTTCAGGTGGGAGCAAGTATATGCATGGTGCAACTGCACCCTGAGGCCTTTGTGTGTTGGAATAAATTAAAATAACCTGGGAGTTTCCTTCACAATGCATACATGGTGTTCATTTGACAGGGAGTTAAAGACCATAAAATAAATGGAGAATGGGTTTAAAAATCAGGATTATAAATATCCAGATATGGAGCTGAATCAACCTAGTTTAAATATTGTGCCTTGATTAATTACTGGGTGAAATTGGGAGTATTAAATCTGAGTTTACTTATTCAGAAATAAAAAAAATGAATCAAGAATTATATATATATATATATTTAATTTGATTGTTTGCTGGGTATTGTTTGAATGAATGAATGTGCCTTTGTATCACTTGGTATTAACTAATAGTATGCTAAGTATGAAATCTGCTTAATTAGGAAGACATTGCAAGTTCACCAAAAATTATGAATATGTGTATAAATTTGATAAATGCTCATACCAGTGAAAACTGACCCTTTTGGTTGCCCTTGCAATCATCTGGGTGTCTTATTAAAAATTGGGGCAGCTCAGTGAATTGCTTGCAGTATATTGAAGTTGGCTTGATGGATGAAGAAGGCATTAGCTGCTAGTATAAATAAAAAGAAACCAGTTTTAAATTTGGAGATGTTTTGTAATGAATTTATTAGTAAGGTTATATGCTGTAATTGAAGTTAATTGGTAGGGTGTTTTCTAAGCATTTGGATTAAAATATGTACTTAAGTAAACCTGTTTTGAATGACTATTGATGATGTTTGGTTAACTGCTGATTTAATTAATGTCTGATTTGGAGAAACAAGGGGATGGACATATCATACAAATATGATATAAGTATGTGATAATCTCTGATTTTTATTGCCTGAATTTATATTATGGTTTATGAAAATTAAAAAGCTAAGGTGGTTGATTTTAAAATGAACTCACAAGACTTGAGTAGGGGTATTCAAGAGAAATGAATTTGTGCATGGCAGGTAAGTGATACAGGCATGTGCATGAGTTCTAGAGTAAAAAATTGATTAACATGTATTTGTGTATCTGATTTCAAAAAAAAATGTATGAAAGAAATAAACCTGGAAGTAATTGTATTTTTTTGGTTAATAGATTGAATATATATATATATATATATATATGGATGCATTTCCAGGAAATCTAAATTAGGCAGAAACATGCTTGTGTTAGGAATAGATTTTTGTAGAAGTTTGTTAACATGAGAAATATGGGTTTGCAAGTGGTAAAAGAGGGACTACGGCCGGCCTTGATGGCCATGGGTCAAACTCTTGTAGCCTGGAACCATTTCATTTCAATTCATGAAGTGTAAGTGTTTCCAGAACAAAAAAAAACTCCAAGCAACCCACAAATGACACCAAGCATCTTCAATAAAACACCAAGTACTCAAGTCTGCACCATGATTAAACTTAAAAATGTAGCATGATTTAATTGTTCAACCTGAAATGGCAAATAAGGATTAGTTCCAATGTTCATGCCTGCAAGTATAATTTTTGAAGTAAATTTCATACAAGTACTTGATAAATGTCATAAGAACAATTAAATGCCATTTCAGTGCTAATAGACTTATTTAGGCAGAAAGTCTAGAAACCATATAAAAAAAAGATGCACTATGAATATTACACATATAAGTATTGTAATTGTTAAAAATCTACCTTTTGCAGTAGAACAAAATTTAGGGAAGAGATAAAGGGTTATGTTGACAACATATATGGTACTTTGTTGCCCGATGTTCTCTTTGCAAAACTTATTATCTCTGAAAAGCAAAGAGAAATAATTATATATCATCAAATATGTAATTGTCTTAATATGTTTTGTGCACTGATATGATTATATTGGTAAATCCAGGGTCTTGGGAAAAATATTTGGAAATTATTCAAATATAGAAGAAATGGGGTTTAGTGGTGAATTCCTTTTGTATCTTTAAAAAAAAATCTATGTGTTTTAGAATAAGGGTCACCATAGTTGGTATCAGAGCTATGTTTTAAATAACATAGTGAATATTATTGTATGCATATGGATGTTTGAATGCATTATTTGAATTATTGGTGTTGAATGCTTTTGTTTTATGTCTGAATAAAAAAAATGTGTGCATGTGATACATGCACAGTGTGCACAGAAATAAAAATAAACAAAGTAAAGACACCAAGAATGATAGGGGTAAACAAACTAACATAGAAATCATATTTATAGCAATATGGTAGGACCAAGACATCACACAGGTGCAGGACCATCACGTGAGCCACCTGTGATAAATATGGAGGATTTTGTGAGAGCTTTGAGAAATGGAATAGCACCAAGGCCTGACAACCCTCATGAGGAGCTCTCCAAACTGCTCAAGACATGCACCAATTTGGGAGGAAAGGATTTTGAAGGTACTGAAGGAGCTATGGGTGTTCAAACTTGGATAAGAACTATGGAGAGAGTCTTTGCAGATATGCAAGTCAATGACCAAAGGAAGAGACAGATAGCTTCAAGGAGATTGAAGGGGGTTGCACTGGATTGGTGGGAAGTTGTGATAGCAGGAAGGCCAGAGAATAACATCACTTGGGATGAATTCAAGGTTATGCTTGAGGCTAGGTTTGTCCCAGCATCTGCCAAGGCCACACTGCTAGAAGACTTTATTAGATTAAGGCAAGGAGGCATGAGTGTGAATGAGTACACTCAGAAATTTGAAGGATTGTCTAAGTATGGAATGGTGTTAATAAGGAATGAAGAAGCAAAGAATGCAAGGTACATTCAAGGCTTGAACCCTAGTCTGTCAAGGGCAATGTTGCCATATAAGGATAAAACCTTTGATCAAGTAATTGATCTAACTCTCTCATTTGAGCAACATGATGCCACCAGAGAGAAATTCAGGAACATGAAGTTCAACAAGAAGAAGGGAGGTCAGAACAAGGTGCAACCTTATGACAAGAATAAGGCAAACAAAGGAGTTAAGAAGGGGGAAGGAGCAGTAGCACCTGAAAGCAAGAAACTCACTCATTGTTTTAATTGTGGAAAAGCTAGACATTATAGTAACCAATGCCCTGACCCTAAAATACCTAGAGGAGGCTGCTATAATTGTGGAAAGATGGGTCATCTAAAGAAGGATTGCCCAGAGACTAATAGAAGAACAGCAAGGATAGGAGCTTTGGCAGCAAACAACACTGGAAATGTTGGGCAACTTGAAGGTATAATTTTTATTCATACCCAACCAATATCAGTAATATATGACATTGGTGCCTCACATTCACTAATATCTCTGGAAATTACAAAGAAGTTAGCACTTGCTTGTGTTTCTATTGATCAACCCTTAATTGTACCCAGCCCCATAGGGAGTCATTGTATGTTAGGGATGAAGTGTATGGGCCTGAAATTAATTATAGGGGGTTATGAATTTAATTCAGATCTATATACTTTAAATTATCCTGGTATTGGGGTAATTTTGGGGGTGGATTGGTTAATGAAAAATAAAGCAATTTTAAATTTAGAAAATCTTACTATTTCTTTGGAGACAAATGAAGGTAAAAGAATTACAATTCTAAGTGAAATAGCAAAGAATACATGTTTTAATAAAATCTGGAGTATTAATGAAGTTCAAAAGGAATTAAAAATAGAGAAAATTCCAGTAGCCAATGAATATATAGATGTGTTTGGAGAAGTGAGGGGAATTCCTCAAAATAGGCCAGTTGAATTTAAAATAAAATTAATGCCAGGAACTAGCCCAATCATTAAGAAGCCTTATAGAATGGGTCCAAAAGAGATAGTGGAATTAAAACACCAACTAGAAGAGTTAGAAGAGAAGGGGTTCATAAGATCAAGCAGTTCTAGTTGGGGTTCCCAAGTGCTCTTTGTTAAGAAGCATGATGGAACAATGAGGATGTGTGTGGATTATAGGGATTTAAATAAGGTGACCATCAAGAATAAGTATCCACTGCCTAGAATAGATGATCTATTTGATCAATTGCATGAAGCTAAAATATTTTCAAGGCTAGACTTAGCCTCTGGATTTCACCAAATGAAGGTTGCAAAGGAAAGCATTGAGTACACAGCCTTTAACACCAGATATGGCCTTTATGAATTTCTAGTAATGCCATTTGGTTTAACCAATGCTCCCTCCTATTTTGTAGATTTAATGAATATAATTTTTAGAGACTTTTTGGATAAATTTGTTTTGGTATTTATAGATGATATATTAATTTATTCAAAGTCAGAAAATGATCATGCTATGCATCTACATTTAGTATTATCCAGGCTTAGAGAACATGAATTAAAAGCCAAGTATTCAAAGTGTACATTTTGGCAACATGAAGTGAAATTCTTAGGACACATAGTGTCATAGCAAGGGGTGAGTGTGGATCCAAGCAAGGTCATTGCAGTTCAATCATGGAGTAGACCCAAAACAGTGACTGAAGTGAGATCATTCTTAGGTTTAGCAGGGTAATATAGGAGGTTCATCAAGAATTTTTCAAGAATAGCCGCGCCAATGACCAAGCTAACAAAGAAGAACCAACCATATGTGTGGACTAAGCAGTGTGATCAAGCCTTTGAAAAATTGAAGCAATCATTGGTGGAGGCTCATGTCTTGCAAATCCCAGAGGTAAATGAAGGAATGGTTGTATACACTGATGCTAGTGGGTCTGGGTTAGGTGCAGTGCTCATGCAACATGGTAAGGTGGTGGCATATGCATCAAGACAGCTTAAACCCAATGAGACCAAATATGCAACTCATGATTTAGAATTAGCTGCAATAGTGTTTGCATTAAAACTTTGGAGGCACTATTTGCTTGGGGTAAAATTTGAATTATTCGCAGATCATCAAGCATTGAAATATTTATTTTCTCAAAAAGATTTGAATATGAGGCAAGCAAGGTGGTTGGAGTTTCTAGCTGCATATGATTTAGATATTTTGTACACTCCTGGAAAAGCTAATAGAGTGGCATATGCTTTGAGTAGAAATCATATTAGATTAGCCAGTTTGATGATTGATGAATTTAAAAACCTTGTAGTGCTTGGGGAGGCAGATATATATAGCAAGGATGAAGTAAATTTTAAAGAACATGGTGATATGGTGGAGTATGGTACACTGGGATTAATCACAGTGAAATCTAACCTGGTGGAGAAAATTGGTGGCATGCAAGATCAAGACCAAAATTTAAAGGAGAAGAAAGAAATGTTATTAAATAACATTGAGTCAGAGAATTTTAAAATAGATCCCAAGGGATATTTGAGGAAAAATGAAAAGCTTTGTGTACCAGACTTTGCAGAATTAAAGGAAGAAATCAAGAATGAGCATCACAAAACCAAGTACACCATACACTCTGGTGGTACTAAAATGTATCATGATTTGAAAAGGAGCTACTGGTGGCCAGGAATGAAACAAGCAGTGGCAAAATATGTGGCAAAGTGTTTAACCTGTCAGCAAATCAAGGCAGACTATCAAAAGCCCTCTGGCATGTTGCAACCTTTGGAGGTACCTTAGTGGAAATGGGAAAGTATTTCCATGGATTTTTGGATGGGTTGCCTAGAACCAAGAAAGGTAATGATAGTATATGGGTAATTGTTGATAGACTCACCAAGTCTGCTCACTTTGTCCCTGTCAGGTTAGACAGAAATGCACATAGGCTTGCACGATTATTTATTAAGGAGGTGGTGAGATTGCATGACATACCAAAGACCATTGTAAGTGATAGAGACACTTTGTTCACCTCAATATTTTGGGAGAGTTTCCAAGAAGCAATGGGAACTCAACTTTGTTTAAGCACTGCCTACCATCCTCAAAGTGATGGGCAAACAGAGATAGTGAATAAAATATTGGAAGATTTACTTAGAGCATGTGTGCTGGATTTTGGGGGTAATTGGGAGGATCATATCCACTTGGCAGAATTCACTTACAACAACAGCTATCAGTCAACAATAGGAATGGCTCCCTTTGAAGCCTTGTATGGAAGACCCTGCATGTCTCCTGCCTGTTGGTTGGATGTGGGAGAGGGTGTAATATTGGGGCCAGATCATGTTAAAGAAACTTCCAACATGATTGAGTTAGTTAGGCATAGGATGAAGGCAGCACAATCAAGACAAAAGTCTTATGCAGATAGAAAGAGAAAGCCAATGGAGTTTGAAGTAGGAGAGTATGTTTTTCTGAAGGTATCACCAATGAAGAAGGTGTTCAGGTTTGGGAAATCTGGTAAGCTCTCACCAAGATTTGTAGGACCATATGAAGTCATACAGAGGATTGGTGCCATGGCCTATAAGCTTAATTTACCAGAAGAATTGAGTGGAGTACATCCAGTATTTCATGTTTCTCATTTGAGAAAGTGGGTACATGATGAAGGAGCAATTTTAGAGTCACCTACTAAAATTCAAATTCATAAGAATTTGGCCTATGCAAATGAGCCAGTGGGGATTGTTGCTAAGGAAGAAAAGAGGCTGAGAAACAAGGTGATTAAACTGGTGAAAATTCAATGGAGCTTGGACCCCAATGATTGTACATGGGAGGTTGAAGACAAAATGAGGGCTAAATACCCCAATTTGTTTTCTGATGAAGAGGTATGTTTAAGTAGCTTTATGATAGCTTTCTGAATAATTTTATATATTGCTTACTTTCATAAAATGTGAGTATGGAGTTAAAACAGACTATGGATTAGTGCTTTTAATAGGAAAATTAGAGGGAATTATGGGGATATAATTCCTTTAAGGGGGAGGGTATGTAATGACCCTAAAAGAAAATAAAATAAAATGAAAGTTACATTTATTTTAAGAATTTCTGAAACTATAAAAAATATAATACCTTAAAAACAGAAAAAAAAAATTGGGACTCAAAACAAATATAGTTCCATGTCCAAAGAGTTATATAAATACATATATTTAATATATGGGGTGTTTTCTGTTTTATTTAAGGAAAGAATAAAATGAGGTTTAAAATAAGGTTTAAATGTCTTACATATTTATGCTAGAAATAATTAGCATGATATATATGTGATTATTTTTGACACATAAAGGTGTATGAGGAGTTGCTGTTTTAACTAAAGGCAGAATAAAAAAATATACAGGATCAAATATGAATTTTATATCTTATATTTATTTCAAGCAAATAACATAGTGTGAATGATTTTTACATCACATGATTATGTATGATAGTATGCATGATTGAATGGAAATGATGGTTAGGTAGAAAACACAAGGGGTTTGCAGTTTCTTTAAACTTAGAAGGAATAAAAATAAACAAGGGGTCACATGCATATGGCATGAGAAAAATAGAGTCATGAAAATGGCATGAAATGTTTAAAATGTTTGATTCCCGAAATAACTAATTTAGGCAACCAGAAATGTGCATTCCCAATTAAGGACCACACAGGGAAATGATTTGTGCATGAATATCTAAGGGCATCAAGGAAATTACCCATTTTTCTTAAACCCTAGAATGGTTTTATAAATACCTGCACATAACCATATCCACCATTCTCTCGGGATCAAAACAAAAATAAAATAAAATAGGAGAAACATTAGCTTGAAACTTTGGAGGATTTGCTGTTCAGGGGATTAAGGCAGTAAAAGGAGAACACTAAGTGAGTATTTATCCCTTTGTATGCAATGGCATTAAGTCCTCTTGTAGGCAGCCAAAAATGTTATAAGTCATTTAAAAATCTCTGAAATGATTTGTTATGGGTAAGATGGATGTTTGTGTGTGCATTCTTGTTTGGGGTTTTAATCTCCATATGGGTTTTCAAAGTTAAAATGGTTTGAGCATTTTTGTTCTATTTTATTATGAAGTATGGATCTAAATCATTTAGGAAATAGGCAGCAAGGCAGTGATCTAGCTCATGTTTATTTCTTAGATAATGAAGCATGAAACTAAATATACATATCATAAGTCAGAGGAGAATTTTTGGGTTTTTGAGAGATTTCCTTAATAAAACCTTTATTTATATATTCACAATAATATAGAAGAAAGATAGTAGGATCATGATGCTTAAATTATTTTTAGGAAAAACCATAGGAAGGCTGGGGTATTTTCTGTATTAAGGAAAATAAATGGGGAACATGGGGTTGAACCAGAAAGTATTAAAGAAGATAAGCCTTTCTGAAACATGAATGAATTGGGAGTTTTTATGATTGAATTCATAAGTAGAAGCTTAATAAAATAAGCAGAAACTGGAGGGGGGTTTATTAAAGAAAATTAAAATTGGTCAATTAGGAGATAGTCAATGATCTGCTTGCTTCAGGTGGGAGCAAGTATATGCATAGTGCAAATGCACCCTGAGGCCTTTGTGTGTTGGAATAAATTAAAATAACCTGGGAGTTTCCTTCACAATGCATACATGGTGTTCATTTGATAGGGAGTTAAAGACCATAAAATAAATGGAGAATGGGTTTAAAAATCAGGATTATAAATATCCAGATATGGAGCTGAATCAACCTAGTTTAAATATTGTGCCTTGATTAATTACTGGGTGAAATTGGGAGTATTAAATCTGAGTTTACTTATTCAGAAATAAAAAAATGAATCAAGAATTATATATATATTTAATTTGATTGTTTGCTGGGTATTGTTTGAATGAATGAATGAATGTGCCTTTGTATCACTTGGTATTAACTAATAGTATGCTAAGTATGAAATCTGCTTAATTAGGAAGACATTGCAAGTTCACCAACAATTATGAATATGTGTATAAATTTGATAAATGCTCATACCAGTGAAAACTGACCCTTTTGGTTGCCCTTGCAATCATCTAGGTGTCTCATTAAAAATTGGGGCAGCTCAGTGAATTGCTTGCAGGAAATTGAAGTTGGCTTGATGGATGAAGAAGGCATTAGCTGCTAGTATAAATAAAAAGAAACCAGTTTTAAATTTGTAGATGTTTTGTAATGAATTTATTAGTAAGGTTATATGCTGTAATTGAAGTTAATTGGTAGGGAGTTTTCTAAGCATTTGGATTAAAATATGTACTTAAGTAAACCTGTTTTGAATGACTATTGATGATGTTTGGTTAACTGCTGATTTAATGAATGTCTGATTAGGAGAAACAAGGGGATGGACATATCATACAAATATGATATGAGTATGTGATAATCTCTGATTTTTATTGCCTGAATTTATATTATGGTTTATGAAAATTAAAAAGCTAAGGTGGTTGATTTTAAAATGAACTCACAAGATTTGAGTAGGGGTATTCAAGAGAAATGAATTTGTGCATGGCAGGTAAGTGATACAGGCATGTGCATGAGTTCTGGGGTAAAAAATTGATTAACATGTATTTGTGTATCTGATTTCAAAAAAAAATGTATGAAAGAAATAAACCTGGAAGTAATTGTATTTTTTTGGTTAATAGATTGAATATATATATATATATATATATGGATGCATTTCCAGGAAATCTAAATTAGGAAGAAACATGCTTGTGTTAGGAATAAATCTTTGTAGAAGTTTGTTAACATGAGAAATATGGGTTTGCAAGTGGTAAAAGAGGGACTATGGCCGGCCTTGATGGCCATGGGTCAAACTCTTGTAGCCTGGAACCATTTCATTTCAATTCATGAAGTGTAATTGTTTCCAGAACAAAAAAAAACTCCAAGCAACCCACAAATGACACCAAGCATCTTCAATAAAACACCAAGTACTCAAGTCTGCACCAATATTAAACTTAAAAATGTAGCATGATTTAATTGTTCAACCTGAAATGGCAAATAAGGATTAGTTCCAATGTTCATGCCTGCAAGTATAATTTTTGAAGTAAATTTCATACAAGTACTTGATAAATGTCATAAGAACAATTAAATGACATTTCAGTGCTAATAGACTTATTTAGGCAGAAAGTCTAGAAACCATATAAAAAAAGATGCACTATGAATATTACACATATAAGTATTGTAATTGTTAAAAATCTACCTTTTGCAGTAGAACAAAATTTAGGGAAGAGATAAAGGGTTATGTTGACAACATATATGGTACTTTGTTGCCTGATGTTCTCTTTGCAAAACTTATTAGCTTTGAAAAGCAAAGAGAAATAATTATATATCATCAAATATGTAATTGTCTTAATATGTTTTGTGCACTGATATGATTATATTGGTAAATCCAGGGTCTTGGGAAAAATATTTGGAAATTATTCAAATATAGAAGAAATGGGGTTTAGTGGTGAATTCCTTTTGTATGCTTTAAAAAAAATCTATGTGTTTTAGAATGAGGGTCACCACACATTCGATCACTCGCTCGATCACACAAGTTCGCTTTCGAACTAGTATTGTCCATTCGACTTCCCTAGTGCGGATTTCGATATGGTTTCTCGACTAGAAGCCATCAATCTCCTTGCATAGCCATATACTATGATAGAGAAATCTAGAATCCAGCCCAAAATCCATATTAAATATTTGCCATGAAGAATCGAATGAAAAATCCAAACACGAAATGGTGTAGTTCACCTCGAACTTGTGTACTCAAACTTGGATCAATTTAATTATGCGAATAAAACAGAATACGTACAACTTATGTATCTATTCCAACTTTTTAAATATATAGTTTCATAAAGATGTTACTAAGTTAAACATTTAAACTAAATTTTATTCAAAATATTTTGAAGACCAAATTCTTCTCAAAACAATTCAAATCTAAATTTCATATTAGAAAAAATTCAAAATAGCCTTATTTATTTACTTAACAAAACAGATTCAACTTATTTAAATCATATTACTACATACTTTAAACATACATACCATACTTATATACTTTATACTTTTCAAAATTACTTAGCTTTGAAAAGTTAACCTTGATTTGGAAGTGCTCGAACCTTCAAAATAGTCGAAGAAATCATATTTCAATCCAAGAGTTGGAAATCACAGTTAAATCAGTAAATCAATTCTAAAAGATAGGGTTATATCAAATCAAATCCAAAACTCAAGAACTGAACACCGGCTCATTTCAAATTGTTCAAATATATATACATATATCTTTCAAATATCACATCACACTTCGGAATTTGAAATCAAAATTAGTTTCACAAGTCACCCACATAACAAAGCTACCGAAGTGGCCTCTCCCCCACTCTGAAACTCGAAAATCAATGTCGATGATGCATGCATTCATCACCGAAATTATTTTCCAGCGACATAAGTGGGTTCTGGACTTCTATTTTCTCAACTTCTTTTGAAATTTCTTCGAAATCATTTGAAGCTCATTAAAATCATTTGAAACATTTCATATTCGGAAAATACTTTCAAATCATATTATTAATTATTTCAAAATCTTAAAACCAGTTCCAAAATGTCGGAGTTCAATCACTCAAATTCAGATTCAAAACCTTCAGTTATAAATCATCTTATATGAAACCATTTCTTATATAAATTTCAAAATTTCAAATCCATTCAAAACTTTAAATTCTCAATTTTAAAATGGTATATAATCCTTATCAAAAACATTAATTTCACTTTTATATATAAATATGGTCATCCTTATCAAAACAACAACTTCGATGAATACACAGTTTTCAAAAGACAATCAACCACCAATTTTCCAAGGAATGATTCAAGGATGGATTTCAAAACAAAACAGAGATTCAAATTTAGAGGAACTCTAATTAAAAAGAATTCTGATTCGAAGATAAGCTCGAACGAAGATGAGATAAATTAAATTATCAAATAGAAGATAGATAAGCCTATATAAATCGCGGGCGACCTTAATAGAGTCAACCGTGACTTCAGGAATATAATCGATGCGAAAATCTAAGGCAAATCGACCTTCGATTGCCAGAGATAGAACCTAAATATAGCAGAAGATAGAAAACATCGTAAACCGAGTATACAGAAATCTCCGGTGAATCAATGCCAATTATAAGGGAGTTTCACCCTTTTACAAATCATTCAAAGATTGGTGGAATCGCCACCTTTATATAGGTCATTCAAAGTGGAGTTACGGAATTCTCCATAAATCAAAAGAATACAATTAGGGGAGACATGAATGGATTTCAGAACAAGTGGGAGCGTTCCAAAATTCAAAGGAATCTTATTCGATAAGAATCCAAACCAAGATTAGAGATATATAACCTATATCGATACAAAAGAATTCCCATTCAAAATTTGGAAAGATTCGAATTCATAACATACGAAAACAGAAGCATAAATATCTTTAGTTGGACAACTTTAGCTAAGCAAAAGATACAACAGAGTTTACTCAAAGCAACCTAACAAACTACTGATTTTTCCATACCCAAAATAGATTCCTATCAACAATGGATCTAGATCAATCAAGAGAGAAGTTCAAAATTTTAGAGGATCCTAATCAAAGAAATTACTAACAAGGTGGATACGAAAGGAATGAGCTTAAGAAATATTTTACTTTCAAAGCAAGAAAATTTATATCAAATAATCTTTGAAAATTCTTTAAAAATCATTTTATACTTCGAAAATACGTTCTCTCACAAAGAAATGATTCTGAGATTGATTTCACTCATTCTAGGGTATTTCTACCCTATCTCTAATGAGTTTTTGCTCCGTGAGCTAAGGTTTGCCTAAAACCAAAGCTCTGATACCAAATGTAACGACCCACTATTTTGGACCATTCAAATCGACAATAATCCACACATGTCTGACTTGAATAATTCAAAATAACAGATTGTAATAAAATTTGGAGCAAATAAAATCAAATACAGAATCACAGACACGGAATATCAGAATAACTCGTAGCGGAAATTAAAATACCATAGTAGTTCATGAAGCTACTATAACAAAATCTCAAACAAAATACATAATATCAGTCTGAAAAAAAACATATACAATAGAAATCTCAAATACATAGAAGTTTATAAATACTAGAGCTGAAATAGAACAACTGAAACTGAAAGGGAATTGATAACTAGACAAGCAGAATCTCCAGCGATTCCTAGCTTCAGAAAAGAAATCCAAAGCTAAGCTGTAAATACTCAGGCTGACCCGAGCGTAAAGTAAAACACAAAACACTCGAGTCAGGACATACATACTTATATAATGTAAACCAACTCAAGTGAACTGTAGTAGTAATGCAGAATAACTTAAAGGATGCTTGGGATCGCCCATCCTCTAAGGATTAGTTAAACCATAAATTTAATTACATCCCGTGGTTAAAATTCCAAAATGGTAATTTATACTTCGAAATCAAATATCATTTCAAATCCATTTCAAAATATCAAAATATTTCAAATCAAATTATTCCATTTAAATCATTTAAAAATGAAGTTATTATATTTAATAGTCAATATTCAATTCTCAAAATTTTACCATTTCAGAATTCATTTATTCACTTAAATTTATTAAAACAGTGAAATTTCAACTTTTGCAGCATTTAGAATTGCTACGGAAAGTTATGTTTAAAAACAATTCAATTAGCAAAAGACAACATTTAGATGCTGTAATAGGTTTAGATTTCAAATAAAACTTTAGTTAAATTCAACAACTACAGCACTTAGTTCATTTTAGCCATTTAGTTCATTTATATCAATTACAGCATTTACAAAATGCTGTAATATCTTTAACTTTAGAAATGATAGCATTTCAGGAATGTTGTCAATTTAAATTCCAAACTTTCACTACAATTTCATAAACAATTAAAATTTATTTAAATCCATTTTAACTTATAAAAATCATATTTTCTTACTTTAAAAACAATCATTTAAATAACCCTTAATTTATGATTTTACAAAGTGAAAGTTTCACAAACAATTATCAAATCTTTAATAATTCACCTATAAAATAAATGTAAAATTTATAACATTTCATTTACTTAACATTTTAATTATGTTTACCATTTCATAATTTTATTTAAATTCCATTTTATTTTCTTAACTTAACTTTTATTTTAAAACACTTTCACGTTTTCCAAGTTAAGTTATACTTCAAATTTCAACTTTTAAACATTTATTTATTTAACTATTTTTAATTTATAGAAAAATCAATAACACTTTATAAAATCATTTTAAATTAAAATAAAAATCAAATTATCATAATATTTACATTTTTAACATATTTTATAATTTCAAGAAAATATATATATTAACCACGGGTCTGTATATAAATTTTTTCTAACCTAAGTCAAATGATACGGATAATATATCATTTCAATCCGTAATTTACAAAGGAAAATCCGGGTTTATCATTTTAAACCCGCAATCCCAAGTTAAATGAAATAAATAAAAATCGTTCAGGCCTATCATTTCAGCCCATAACGATTTTTCCCTATTCTAAAGTCTGTTCGGGTATGTATCATTTCAACCCATAGTGATTCTAATCTACAGGGAACTTGCAGTGTGATAAACTGATATAAATAAACAGAATAGCGTTATATAACAATAACAGATGATATGACATGTAATTTACAGGTTTAACATCATACATAAATAATCACAGGCAGTTATAGCATAACATAATAGTACTACACATTCAATTGTTGTCAATTCACATTTGCATAAGTATAAAATGTCAGGTGAGATTTACTCACCTTTACGGCTGGAGATTGCAATACAAATGACACAACGGAATCAAAAGCACGATGACAAGACCAGAATTTGAGTGGAATGCGAGATCCAAGCTATAGATCTTGTGTTACAACCCAAAACAAAACCAAACAAATTATAAATTTCAATGCAACCTTGAAGTGATATAACTATGGAATAAAAACAAATATGAATGCAACGACTTTTGCCTTGCTTTCTACATTTGCTTGCACAGCCTAGGGGATGTTTTGGCTCAGGTTTGGCATGACTTTGGCTCAGGTTTGAACATAGGAATGTATGGCATAAAGGCTAGAACAACTAGAGGAAGTTACAAGGTAGGAATGTGAAGGGGTTTAGGCTAAAACATGGTTTTTTTGGCAACCAAAAGGGCTCGGTCATGGGGTTATAGGCTTGGCCAGTCAAGCTCAGGTCTGGACAGAGGTTGGAGTGGTGTGGGTAGGTCTGGAAAAGGTGGTGGTGGTGGCCTATGGTGGTGGTAGTGGTGGTGGAAAGTGAAGTGATGAACAAGTAGTGGTCAAACAACATTGTTTTTTAAGGCCTAGGTTGCATTTTTGAGGGGTTTGGTCACCATGGTGGGTTAGGCCATGGTCATGACCTGGAATATAGTTGGTGATGATGGCAGGGAAGAGGTGTAGGAGGTGGTGGCCATGGATATGAGGAGGAGGAAGTGCAAAAGAATTCAAGAAACAAGGCAAAAACCATGAAATGAGAAGTAGAAGAAGAAGGAAAAAGTAACCATTACCAAATTTTTTTGCAAGCCATGAACAGAATGAGGAACAAATGTTTTTTTTCAGGAATGGGCACTGGAATACATGGCCAAACAAAGTAATACACAACCAAAAGAAGTAAATGAGGAGTTGTGGCAATTGAAAGGACATAGGAGATGAAAAGATTTAAGTTTCCAAGCTTTTAAAACCTTTCATATTTCCCCTTTTTAATAAATCAAATAAAACTAATATAAAATCAGAAATTAACTATTAAAACCGAAACAAAATAATATGAAATAAAAATAATTAATTAATTTTAAAGAAAATGGAAAAAGAATATATGAAATCACTTAAAATTTGAAAACAGGGTTCAAAAATTACAAATAAATCATCATTGGCTTTGGAAAATTATCTACTTCATTTTAAAAATATTCTAAAGCAAAACTTTGAAATAAATAATTCATTTATCATTTCTAAAGTGAAATAAATAATTAAATTTAGAGAAAATAGAAAAAGAATAAAGAAATTGTTTAAAAATTCAAAATAGGACTTAAAAATTTCAAATAGAATATCACTAGTTTTAGAAAAATTATAACTTTACTTCTAAACCAATAAAAGTCAAGTAAAATAAAAAAAATGCTGAACAAAATGAAGTGTAAATGAAAATTAAATAAAGTCTTAAGAAAATAGAAAATAAACAAAGAATTTCTTTAATTAAATGGAACTGGAAATTAGGAATTATAAACAGAATACAACTAACATTGGAAAATGTCAATTACACTTTGAAAAATGTTTTAAAACCAAAATATATACATAACATGTTATTTTACCCATATAAATATAAATTATAACATTACGTGACCAAATAAAATATTATTTAAATAATTTAAAATAAACAATTTTGTTAAATACAGTAAATTACACTCAATAGTTATAAAGGCATAACTTTCACAATATTAATCAGATTTTAACGAAACAAAAAGCATTATTCTTAAAATTTTATTTACTTTCATAATAAAAGATAAAATTCAAATTTTAAAACTTTCAAATTTTAAATTTAAAAGTCAAAGTTTGACCATATTGACCAAAATTCACTTTTCTGGAAAATATTCTATTTAGTCATGTTTGGAATTCTAATTCACATCAAAATCAAAATTTATATTTAAAATAACAAAATTTATTCATTTTAATAAATAAAATAAAGTTTTCAAATTAGGAAATTCAATTAAAAATAATTAAAATATACAATTAAAATAATCACAAAATACAGGGTTCTTACAAATTACATCGATAGGAGTTGTGTAAATTACTCCCAACGATATAAATTCAATCCAAATCTAAAACAAAACTACGGTGGCTTAAGGAAAATTCAGAACAACTCATAATAACAACAACACAAATAAGTATAATCACATCAGAACAGAAATATCAGATATATAGCGGAAGATAAGTCTGAATACATGCTACAACAATCGATAGTTCCCATGAACTAAATGTACATATACATGTCATCAACATACATGAGACGAGAGTCAATATACCAAAAGTACTCCTCGAAGTCTAGACAAAAGATGATGTGAAATCCCAAAAGCTGAAGCGGCAACAGAATCAGAGATAGCGATTAGCCTGAAATAACTCGGTCTGACCCGAGTATTATTTAAAAGAAAATAATAAACGGATCAGTCTAATTTAAACTTAGAAGTGAATGCATCATAAACAACTTCAAAGCAAATTAATTATAATCTCGAAGGAGACTATTCAGCATAAATAATCAACATAGCTTAAATGAAGAAATCTCATTAAACTCCATCAAATCAACTTTCAAATTCACAATTGAATTCAAAACATCAATGCACAAAATCTAGAAATCAATAAGATGACTAGAAAATCAGCATAAAAGTCAGCATAAAAGTGGATCGATCCCAGCATATTGCGAGTCTAAGCTACGCTGCACGTGCATCTCATATGGCCGAAGCCTACCAAGTATTGTCATCATAATATTTGGCGCCCAACAAATGACCCAAAGGTCTAATACTGGTAATTGACCCGAAGGTCCAACAAATGACCCGAAGGTCCAGCAGAGTGGCTCGAAAGCCCAACAAAATCATCAAAATCTTCAAACAGCAAATCCTCGGCAAATATTTCAATTAACGAGTCCGGAATTAACCGAATTAGTAAAAGTGTGGTTCCATACTCCGCACTTTTGCTAAATCGTTTAAATCTCTTCATCGTTTCCTTGAAAGTGCAAAATTGTGTATTTTAAATAAATAACATTTTACCTTCTCAAATGGACAAGTCCGGAATTAATCGAATCAATAAAAGTAAGGGTTCATAGTCCTTAATTTTTCTGAAACATTTAAATCGATTCCTCATTCTTTTGAAAGCGTAAACTGTGAAATTTTTGGAGACAATTTTATTTTAAAACGATTTAAAAAAACACGTGATTAAAACAGCAACATCTGTAGCAAGTTCGACAAAGAAATTGCGCTTCACAAAACACCGTAAAACGGATGTCAAAATCAGCGTTGCGGGATAACCGCTTGAAAATTCACTTTGAATTGACGGTTACTGATGTCAAAACAACAGTAATTTTTATACGTCAAAATCTCATCAAAACAATACGCATCAAAATATAATACCGACGTAAAAATTCCGTTATAAAAATAACGGCAACAAAATACGTTTCAAAATGAAACACCGGTTCAAAGTAATTTAAATAGTAGATAGCAATACTATATATATTCATCAAAATACTGCACTGGAAAATGAAGAAATGAAAAATATGTGACTTTAAAACTGGTTTTATTTCCCGCATGCTACATCATTGCACAAAATGTCACAAGTTTTCGTGTATGCACGTAAATGGTTTTCATAAATAATGAATGATATGGCACTAGAATGTTACACGTAGGAAATATAACATTGCATAATTTTTTTTTCACCAACCTGCATATATGTGAAGAATGATATGGCCTGGAAATGATCAATATAACACGCATGAACAAAAATAAAGAAGTAAAATAGATGATGCCAGGTAATCTTCATGCAGACGCATACTAACTTTGAAATAAAGTGACCTAAGCTTGATTTTTCAATATACCACACTACGCATGCATGCTAAAAATGTATAAGATTTTAGTGTGCAGACCTTCTAAACCTTTATGCATTTATGTCCAAATTGCTTGAACTGCCTCGTGCATGTAATGCACGTACAAACGAACCAAAAATACACCCCTAATCAACATATAAGCATGCACGACGCTATACATCAGTACGCATGAATCAAAGAAAAATGAAATGAACAAACTTTTTAACGTAATACAGGCGAACCATGCCTCTGCAGTTTTGTTTTCTGTTCATAAATTAAACAAAGTATTTTCGCAATCACCCACCTACACGCAACTAATAAAAATGACTTAGCCTAGATTTTTTTATAGTGTACACGCGTTCAATTTTAATCCTGGACTTGTAATTTAGCCCACACGCACAAACTAGGCTTGGTTTTCGCGTATGCTATTTGCATGTAAAATTGATGATGCACGCATATAATAAAAGGAGGAACGAAAACGAAGGATGCTTGGACCACTATATACACGCATAAAAATGCGAAATCAAAGGCCACCCAAGATAAATTAGAAATGTGATTTTTTTTTGAACTCACCATAATTTGCATCCAAAATCTTTAAGCAACCCAGATCCGAAGAGAAAGCAAGAAATTCTTTTCAAATGCCATTAACGCATATCTCAAAGCTACTGAAATTTTAAAACCAAAATGAAAGAATGTTGCAGCTTTTTTCTTTTTCTTTCACCATTTGTGTACAAGTCAAAGCTTGAAGATGTGCTGGCAACATCTTTGGTACAAAACATTTATGGTAGACGTGCTCGATTGAGGAAACAAGGACACAGCTAGAATATATAAATGATGATGGGGCAAAAAGAGTGTTCACACTGCTCTTTCAAAACTAGAGACAGCAAGGTGTTTAATCTTGCTTTTTAAGACTTTGTTCCAGCCGAAAATGTTTCAACCTGCTATACAACTGGAACCATATGTTTACACGTGAAGGTCAAAGTAAAGTGTTCGAATTTCAATTTAAAATATTTGTTTCGACAGTAATTCAAAATCACGGTTGTTATAGAAAACGAATTTATGGAAATCAAATTATTTCAAACTTGAGCTAGGAATGTTGAAATATAAATTTGATAACAGGAATGGTTTAGATAATCGAAGTTGAGATTTTGAAGTTATAATCGAAATATGATTTGAATTTCAGACAATGATTTGTTTTAATGATTGGACTTTTATTTGAACTTTGAATATTTCTAAGTAAAAGTAATATAAAACGATATTTCAAAATTGAGCTCGAAATTGAATTATATTTGAAGATTTGGGTTTTAAATTGACTATTGAAAGTAAATTTGATTTAAGTGTTTTGAATCGATATTTTAAAAAAATCAAACTCGAAATTGATATAAATCGAAATGGTTTAAATTTGAGAATTGAGTTGAAATTAAATCATAAATCGCATAGTTGGAATTGAAATTGAAATTAATTTGGAACTGAAATTGAAATTAATTTGGAATTGAAATTGAAATTAATTTGGAACTGAAATTGAAATTAATTTGGAATTGAAATTGAAATTAATTTGGAATTGAAATTGGAATTAATTTGTAATTGAATTTAAATTAATTTGGAATTGAAATTGAAATTAAATTGGGGTTGGATTGAAATTTATTCAAGTTGGAATTGGAATTGAAATCAATTAGAATTGAAAGCGAAATTGAATTAATTCGAAATCGAAATCAAATTTATTTTAATTAAAATTGGAATCGAAGTAAAATTCAACTTGAAATCGAAATTGAATCGATTAAATCGAAATGGAAATTGAAATTGATTTGAATTGGAAAATTTGGAATTGAATCAGTTTGACTTTGAAACTATTTTCAAATAAATTATTGTAGTATAAAATATTTAAAATCTATCTTCTTAAATATTCAAATTATTTTGAATATTTCCAAACTATTTTACTATATAAACCATTTTCAATACTCAAACTATTTTCTATTAAACTATTTTAACTATTTAAGCTATTTTAAAACTATTTAAACTATTTTCTTAAAATTCAAACTGGTCAAGGGTTGAGTGTTTATATTTAAATCTTGGATTTATATGCGAATAAGGTTAAAATGGAGTTATAACCTAAATTGAAATTCGAAACAATTTTGGAAGTGAAATCGAGATATTAAGGCAAAAATGATATGGTATATTTTGAGTAAATATGATGATTTCGGAATGGATTTGATTTTGAATCGAATATGAAATTTTGATATCAAATATGAATCGTTTTCGAAATGTAAAAGAACCAACCAGTGTGTAAATTGATGTTTGGTTGTTAAAGAGACCGGGGCCTCTTATTGGCATACTCTTTGTCAATATTGGAACCACTTTGACAACCGTGTACGTGGTGGATGATATCCAGAATGTAGTGGTTGAATTGGCAAACGTTTACTGGAATGAAGTAAGAGAACGATGATGAATAGCCTTGGCACTTATTTCATAATTAATATAACTAAAACAGGAGCCTATGTCTAGCCAATGAGGTTAGCTACCTCTAGCGACGTTGATCCCTCGGATTACTATTGTGATTTCGTACTTGATGGGTGCACCCTTTTGTTTTAATTGATAGTCGCGGTCGGCCACGTATGGGTTACGACCAGCCAGAAAGGGTAAACTGGTAGAATCCTACCTTGGGCATTGCCTCGCGTGCCTTGTCATACTTATCCTTATACGAGCCCATTACGACTTTGGTTTAGTATTGTACCTATAGGGGACTCACTGGCTACCAACTTTACTGGTTGTGTTACAGGACCTGCATAGACTACATGCTATAAAAATGTATTAAGGTGGATTAATGTAAAGCCTTAACGCTATTTTGATATTTATTTTACTAATAAACATTACCTATTATATCGTATACTATTATATATAGATAGTTTAACGGATCCTTAAGAGATGGAAAACCCCGTAACATCTCTTAAGTTATTGCACGCACGTTATACATTGGATAGGAGATGTAAAATCCCGTAAACATCTCTGATGCAATGGCACTCATATTATTTGCGATATCAATTTGACTTACATAAGAGTATTTTAGTCCCGACTCGAGTGTTTTGTCTTTTCATTACGCTCGGGTCAGCCCTGAGTTTTTCAGCACATTGAAGATCGTTTTTCTGAAGGACGAAGATGAAGATTTAGTATATTATTACTATTATTATTTTCTACATCATGTTGTCTGCTGCATTATTTTATTTATCCATGTTGTATATATAACTCTGATAAATGTTATATAAATTATAATCAAATATATGATATAAACAACTTCATGAACTGTTTATTTGACTATTATATTTTATCATTCCGCAGTGAGATTCTGTGTTTGTTTTCTTCTTCTTTCCTTATTTTTCTTAATTATCCCCATTGATTATCTACGTTCCGGATTGTTTAAGTTGGACATGTGTGGATTATTGTCAATTTAAACCTTCCAAAATGTGGGTCGTCATAAAAGGAGAGGAGAGAATCAGATAAACAAGATTCAGAGTTATTGCAGAAAGGATTCATTTGGCAAAGTATTTCTGAATAGGAAGCACTTATCATTTTCGCTACTAAGGCAGACGATTCCTTAAGACTTTGCGTCGATTATCAGGAATTGAAGAAGCTAACAAGGAAAAATCGTTATCCATTGCCTCGTATTTACAACCTCTTTGATCAACTTGGTGGGGCAAGAGTTTTCTTGCAGTTTGGCCTTGTTACAGGATTTCATCAGTTGAGAGTTGTAGAGGACAACATTCTGAAGACAGATTTTTGTATTCGGGATGGAGTATTTGTGTGAGTTGTGCCTAACTAATGCCTCGACTTATTTTGTTAATTTGATGAGTAGGGTCTTTCAGAAGTATCTGAATAAATTTGTTAGTTATATGTTGACGTTATCCTAGTATTTTCTAGTGACAAGAAGGAGCATGAGTTGCATTTAAGAGAATTATTGGATGTACTAAGGAGGAATCGGTTAAAGGCTAAATTTTTGAAATGCCATTATTGGAGAAATGAAGTCTAATTTCCAGGAAATGTTGTATCTAGGAATGGGTTGGAGGTAGACCCAGGAAAACTAGCAGATGTTAAAGATTAAAAGATTCCGAAGATGCTTCAGAAGTACGTAGTTTTTAGGGATTAGCTAGCTTCTATCGGAAGTTTATAAAGTATTTTGTAAAGATATATGCACCATTGACGAGGCTTATGAAGAATATTTTGGTTTATGTTTGGGATGCGAAGTGTGAAGAAGCACTTGTCAAGTTGAAAGAGATGTTGATAAGGGCACCTATTTCGGTTATTCCTGATGGAACCAAACCATTTGCCGTCTACATTGGTGCTTGTAGTACTGGTCTTGGCATAGTTTTGATGCAGGAATGTAGGGTTGTAGCGTATGAAAGTCGACAGTTGAAGACACATGAAAAGAACTACCCGGCACACGATTTGGAATTCGCTGCGATTGTATTTGCTTTGAGTCATGGAGATACTATTTACTTGGAGAGAGATTTGAATTGTATACGGACCACAAGTCGTTGAAATACTTATTTTCACAAAAGGACTTGAACATGAGACAACAGAGATGGATGGAATTCTTAGCATCTTATGATTTTGGTATTGCTTATAGCCTTAGAAAGAGTAATGTTGTGGAGAATGCACTCAATAGGAAGCATGCAACGTTGAGTGCCATGATGTTAGAGATGAGGCGGTTGGAGCATATTTCTAGATTTGATTTTCGACTACCGATGGATATTACAACTGGATTACTGGAAACCTTAGAGGTTAGACCGACGAGAGTGGAAAAGGTCGATATGAGACAATGTAAGGATGTGGAGTTAGTTGAGATTATGGATCAGCTTAAGAAAGGTAAGAAATCGAATCATGTGGAGCGCTATGCAAAAGAAGAGAAAGGTTACTTAAAAGAAGATGGAAGGTTGTGTGTTACAAAGTTGAAGGAGCTAATCGATGTGGTGTTATAGGAGTGTCATCATTCCAAGATGACCATTCATCCTGGCAGTGATAAAATTTATAGGCATATGAGGAGAGTTTACTATTAGCCAGGGATTATGGTAGATATGGCGATGTATGTGGGGAGATGTCTCACTTGTCAGAGAGTTAAAGTGGAGTAAAAGGAAACTGAGTGGATTACTGATGCCATTAGAAATTCCATAGTGGAAATATGAAAATATTTTGTTGAATTTTATAAATGGGTTGCCAAGGAGTAGAAGGGATAATGAGGGTATTTGAGTAGTAGTGGATGACTGACAAAGTGCGCACATTTCATTCCTGTGAAGAGCACAAGGACAATGGTACATTATATATTAAGGTGGTGGTGGGTTACATGCTATACCGTTAAATATTATGAGTGATCGGGGCCTACTTTTCACGAGTGAGTTCCGGAGGAGCTTACCAGATATAGGTATGGAATTAAGTTTGAGTGCAACATATCACCCTCAGACGGACGGACGGACCAAGAGGGTGAATAGGGTATTGGATGATCTATTGAGAGCATGTACTCTAGATTTGGGAGGTGCTTGGAAAGGTCATTTACCATTAGTGGAATTCACCTATAATAACAGCTATTAAGCTAGTATTGGCATGGCACCGTTCGAAGCATTATACGAAAGGCCGTGTAAATCACCTTCATATTGGTGGGAGTCAACAGATAAAGTGATACATGGACCATAGATGATAAGATATATGTTAGAGAAGGTAGAGTTAGTAAGAAAAAGGATGAAGACGACACAAGATAGACAAAAGTCGTATGCTGATTAAAGGCAAAAGGAGTTGGAATTCGAAGTTGATGATCTTGTGTTTGTGAAAGTATCGCCTCTTAAACATGTGATGAGGTTTAAAAGCTCAGGCAAGTTGGCGCCAAGACTTGTTAGACCATTTAAGGTGTTAGAGCGTATTGGAGGATTAGCTTATAGAGTGAAGCTACCAGATAGAATGACTGGACTTCATAATGTATTCCATGTGTCACATTTGTGAAAATGTGTACCTGACTCGGCTATAGTGGTGGAGCCTAGTTAGTTAGAGGATGTGGAGTTAGAAATTGAAGCAAATTCATTTAAACTAAAGGACCTGCATGGATAATAGTATATGGAATTCGAAAGCTGAGGAATAAAGTAATCAAACTGGTGAAGGTACAATGGGAAGATGATCCGGTAGAGAGTACGTGGGAGCCTGAAGGGAAGATATGGGCTTCTCATCCCAAACTCTTTATTGGTACGATCTTTTGGTTGGTACGATTTACTAGGAGTTATATTTGGTTGCTTAGATTGGAAATATAATTATTGGATGCTATATTATATACTATTTAATATGTCACTAAAGTCGCATTCATATAGAAATGCCATTTTTATACTAGGATTAATATGCATCATGCCTACTATACCATACTCTTGCATTCATATAGGGTGAATGTATTGCATTATGCTAGATTCATATCAGTTATCATGCTCGTGTTCATCCTAGATCTTGTTTGGATGTCATTGTTTGTATGGATGTATGATTTTGCTTAAATGTAATGATTGCTTTGTATGATTGGTTGCATGCGTACACGAATAGTACGGGTGAATAAACGAGAGAGTGAGAGTCAATTACAGTTTCGATTCCTGTGGAATTTCGAGGAAGAAATTCTTTTAAGGGGGGAGAAAGTAATACCCTGAAATGTTATATATGACTTAAATAATGATTATAATTAACAATAAATGAATTTTGAATTTAATTGAAGAGTAACTTCATAAATTTTAATAAGATGGTAAAATAGTAATTTTTACAAATGGTTGAATTAGTTAACTAGAGTTGCACCAGGCATAGGTCTCAACTTTTGGTCAAGATAGAGTATTCACTTATCTGAATCGTACGTCGAATAAGTGAGATAACAAAATTTTAATTAAGTGGGTTGGGTCTGGGGCTGAGTTGGGCCATGCCCATAATTTGATTTCAAATTTAAATGCTATTTTAGAATTTCCTCCTAAAGTCCATTTAAAAAGATATATGCAATTCTGTTTCTCATTTCCCAAAACTACCGAAAACCATCTTCTTCCTCCTTCAATCAACCAAACATGAAATCCTTAAATCTTAATGAAAATTTACAAGGTGAAGTGCGTTGGAATCGTAGCAAGGCTCTCTATTATCTAGAGTAGGAATTGGAGGCAATTGTGAAGGTTTTCATTTATAGAAATTAGGATAGTAGGTGAATTTGAGTTCTCCTGGCTAGATTCAATGAGCGTGGTTTCTTCGATCTTATATTATGCTATGATAACGATATAGTATTCTTTGAGACTAACTTTGGGTTAAAACATGATATATTTTGGTCTTTAAGATGAAGTTAGAAACTAAGATAAGAAAAGAACGTATATTGTTTCATTTAAAACTCATGGAAACACGATTTCAAAACAAATGTGAATCAAAGCCTTGCTAAAACCAAAATTTAAAGATACGAACATGTTAGGATCCTACGAATCAAGCAAGTAACACACACACACTCACACAGATATATATATATATATATTATATAATCAACCAAATAAAGAATGATGTAAAGAATAAAAACCTGGAAAATCAAAATACAAATTATGAAGAAATTCTCATAACTTTAATGCTAACCGATGCACCGGTAGGTGCACACTGGTGTATGACTCAATTTCCTTGTTGGGGGGTTTTGAACCCCGATTCAATGTGCATTGTTCTAATCTCTTGTGTGGCGATCTCTGAGGGTTATCTTGATACTTTTCTTATTTGGTTGACTGCTATTTGGATGTGTAGATCGATATGTGGATGTGGTACATATGCTCTGGAATGGTAGTGGAGTACTCTACGCAAGTATGGTGAGTAGTTTGATGATGGTGAGGCTCGTTATTTGGGCATGTATTTTGGAAAATGGGCGAGAATGTAAGACCAATAAGGAAATGATGAAATATGAATATGGTGTGTATGGCTTTGGATATTGTAGCCTCGATAAATTATAGATGCATAGATAGTAGTAAGAAAACCTGAATCTTGTAGCGCACACGGCAAGTCCTTGATTCATGGTATTGACGTGGATTCTCCTATAAAGCATGGAGGATAGTCTGGAAGTGTTGATTTGGACAATAGTCACTTGTAGTGCACGTAGTGTGACTAGGCGTGAGTCCAATACATAACTATCCTTTACCGTGCATGGCGAGACCAGATAGTTGTAGACGTGTAATCCTTTACCACAAAGGGCAAGCTGGATTATGTTTAAGATTATTTAGATAGTACAATGTTGTTCTATAGCGCGGCGCGGGCGGGTCCAGAAGGTATTATACTTGGCTTAAATCATGTTATATCACTGTAACAGTAGTATACTTGTATTAGATTTGCTTCACTCATACAGACGTATGTCTGACCAACTCTTACATTTTTTTATCTATGTTCTTGAGGTTGATGGAGTTTGGAGGCCTAACGGATTTGGAGACGAAACCTGTATATACTATATATATTGTAAATAAAGTGTGTATTAAAGACTTAATGTGTGACAGTGTGGTGTTATTTAGTTTAGACAGTATAGACTTATGTATTGGTATCATAATTTGTAAACAGATAATTATATGTATTGTGTGATATAAAATATTTATTTGACCATCCGCGAATTGAGATTCTGAAAGTTCTAGTTGATATAGTTTTATCTTATGCTCTCTCTGTGTATATCATATGTATAATCTTCCAACGACTTGCCATTTTAGGACTTCATTGTGTTGTTACGGGGTTCAAAAATGTAGGGCTGTTACACGAATCACCGGAATAGTTATCCCCTCAAAAGAACCAATCCCATCTAATAAGTAAATATAGCGATATAAAAGATAGTGTCTAGGGTGCAGAATATAAATCAGAAAATAGTTTTGTTGCTTGCATCTCATAACACAATAATATTAGAAGTATATCTAAAACTGTTAAGGTTCATTCGCATATAGATTTTCCATGGAGGTCTCCTCGATAAACCAAAGTTGACCTCCTGACAAGGGTCAAAATCTACCTTCTGAGGTACGTATATATCTAGATAAAATATACCATTAAGGTAAACATAGATGGTCTACACTCGAATACATGATATTGAATATCATCAACTTCCACTAGCAACAGCGGTAAGCATCTCTAGATATGGAGTTGATATACCCTTTGGGTTAGCAAAACCCCTTGGCTACACTCCTACTCCATTTTCCATCATTTCCGATGGTGAAGTCACGTTCAACATTTCTCACATGAGTCATCATCACTCGAATAGATCTCAAATCTCTCTATGGATTTTAGCACAAGTCATCTGATGAATTCTAACTCAATCCTCTCTTTGAATCAACCTCAAGAAAGAAAGTACCCTCGCTATCATTGTTTGAAATGTTGACACTAACCTCTCCCTTGGACTTAACCTTAGGATAGACAGTTCAACTTAACAACTTTTCATCCCATAACCATTTCCAAAACACAGAACGCGTATATCAGTTTTGAAGTGGTTTTTGGTAAGTAATACACTTATCTGATCCCAGACCCTTCAAAACTAAATCGATGAATTTCTGGCTTACTCAATCTTGGTTCATTAAGAAGTAAACAAATAATATAAAGGATTCCTTCATAGGGGATCTCGTATATATATTCTTAAAGCAAGAGAAGATTCATATGAATGAGTCCTCCACAGGGGATCTCAAACTGTATCAATACGTGATACTTACATATACTTCCAAAGTTAATTTGGTCAAATTTGATAGTCGACTAATCGACTAGTATAAAATAGAAATGATCGAATGTGGAAACCAAGTCTCGTATACTTATCATGTTTCTAACCTTCTCAATTTACGCTATCCCTCGGTCAAGGGTTAAGCCGGTAGGTTAGAGCACTGTTTGCTTCTAAAACCCTACACGAACATCATTCTTAATTCTCACAGATAGAATAAATCTACTTTGTTGGCTTTTAGTGCTAAGTATAAAATTAAATACTTTCCAAAAACAAGTAAACACACAAAGCACGATTAAGCCACATAAGCGACTTCTAATCCCCATTTATTTAATTAATTCTTTTATCAATTAAAACTTCTTTATAAATACTTGTATATATATTTAAAATACCTTTATATTAGAAATGTACATGTCTACTATTCTTCACTATTCATTTCTACTCTTTTCAATACTTAAAAATGTATTCATATCCTTATTCCAAATAGTTTTAGAACATTCACAAATCTTAAACAAGATTTCACATTTTTAAAATTATAATTGAATGGGTTAAAATCAAATGTTGCTTAAGCATTGTTACTATAAACCCAAAACCATTTTTTACTTAGCATTATCTTTGAAACATTCTTTTTAAAGAGCTAAATATACTTATTAACAAGATAATATACTTTTGATTAACTTCTCAAAACCATTTATTATAGCTAAGTGTTATAATCAAAACCGCTATTATTCTTTTATAAAATACTTAACTTTTCCAAACTTATATATGATAAAACTACTTTAAAATACTTATAAATACATTTTAAATATCCATAGAAAATATTATTTAAAATAACTAAGTTAGAATTTCAAAAAAAAATCAATAAAAAGCATGTTTTACATTTAAAAACCCTTTACTTTAAAAATTCATAAATAATTAGTGAAATTATATTTAAACTTAAATCCACTTTTAAATACTCTAATAAATGTTATTAAACATCACTAAAAAGATTACAGAAAAGTAATTAACTTAACAGTCATTTTAAATCACAAAAAGTGTCAAAAAACACTATACAACCAATATTGTGAAAAGAGCCCAGAAATGACGTCATATATAAAAGACAACACTTATAAATGTTGTAATGCTACTAGACAGAGAACGCTAGAAAAATTGCCTAAATGTTTGACCCGTTTTCAAAACTCAAACCAATGTTTTTAGATCCGATTTTTTTATAGTAAGTAGTATACTTAGACTACTCGAAAACCGTGTGAATAACCCCCTAAGGATATATCCAAAATTATATTAAAAATTACCAAAAACAAGCTATTTCGAAGTGCTCATATAGCAACCGTTTTCGCTATAAATTTGCAACTTCAGTCAACCAGTTTTGAAATAATTTAAACTTTTAATTTTTGCAATAAGAGCTAAACATAAAGTACTTATTAAAATATCAAAGAAACTCTGAAGGATGTATTTCAAAATCATAGTAAAAATTGGCAAACTCAAAGCAATTTCGAAGTTTCTATAACGGCTATTTTGCTTATAACTTTTCGAACTTTGTTCTATAAATTCTATAACTTTCCCAACCAATCCTTGCTCTTACATACACTTATATATTTTAGAGCACAACCAATATATATTATTTCATAATATTATAACATATAAACCATTTGAACAAGTTTAAAAACAAGGAGATTAAAAGTGTTTTTACAGCGACTATTGCTATATTACCATTTCATCTCTTAGTCCAGATCAAACATCATTGAAACGATCCTGACTCGGCCTTCGAAAATTGGCACCCGTACTTTACTTGTACTTGAATGCCACAGATTCAAACGCCGAATCTGGCTCACCGGAGCTTATAACACAGTAAGTATAACAACACAGCGGAAGAAAGAAATGAATGATATCATATACAACTCCAACGAATACAATATCCAGAATGATATACAACAATGATATCAATATGATACAACAATATCAGAGACAAATAATAATGTTACAGCGGAAACAACAGAACTGATAACTCCAAATGATCTGAAAAAGAGAATGAATCCAACAACTCCAATATCAAGCTCGAACCACCATCACGATGCACAAAGAGAAGCAAGATCAGTCATGAACTCCAAACACTGAACTAGCTCCTGATAATCTACTAACCTGACTATCTGAAAAACCCAACTCTAGACTGCCCGTGTGGAAAATTGTGGGCACCCAGAGTTTAGGAAGGGAACAATAAACTCCGAGTCAGTCATGGGACTGGTATGAGTAACAAAAACAGTTGCTTGAAATAAAAATAGTTCATAAGAGAAATCCGATATGCTTTTGAAAAATGAAACTACCATAAGACCTCCCACCACACACACAATGCAATCGCAGACTTGGAGGAGATTTCTTCTTATGATAGTCAAATATGCTTAATACGAGAAAACTCTTTTGATATTATTACTAGTGCATAGTGTGAAAACCTTTCGAAAATATAATATTAATCTTAGCCAGCATAGGTACCATTATATTATTCCTGCTATAGTTGCCGCCTGAGGAGACAGGTTATACAAATTGCAATCGTAAAGGGCTCGTATTGTTTCTTTGGATTTCCAACGAATGGTCAGGCTAAGGAACTTCCTACTGCCACATGGGTACGCCTCTGGAGGGACGTCCCGAGAACTAACTAGCTCTCTGCCAACACAAGGCCGGGTTACCTCTTACTAGGTAACTACTACACGAGTATGCCACCCCCGGTCGTTTGCGACCTTTATCCGAGGACCTCAATCACAAAGCAACAACCACACAGTAAATGAGATTGGAGCAACCACACAGGTAAAATATCTGGGCTCTATACCATGATACCACCTTTTTCCAGAAGGAAATGACATACCCTTAAGGGTGCGACCCTCATAACCTTGCCACATCTTTCCTGTTTCGACCATTTCCGGTTTGTGAGGCCCGATGAGGTCTCGTCCACAAAGCTATGCTTTACACGAAAGCTATGCTTTGATCAACAAATGATCAGCAACACACAACAACACTTAGCATGCCACACTACCGAATTGGGAGTATATCACTGATAACCTTCAACTACATAACCTCTGAGCTCGTACGTCTCAGAGAAGGGTGTTAAGCTAAGAGAATAAATTCTCCGCCACCAAACAGAAATGTATTTGAAAGAAATCAGCTTTATATCTCAAAGTGTAATTTCAGACATACAACCATACAAGTCTGTTCCGGGTTCGAACAGAACCGAAGGCACTTCTAAAGAAGCCCTTGCAATCCGGGTATTCACAATCCCGATCGGACTTCCCATCACTTAGGAAATCTCTATACCGTAGCTACTCAGTGCAAAGACAATCGATAGGTTATCCTATCGTTCTCGCAAACACCCGGTCTTCAACACCGGTCTTCAAATGCTATCCATTTACGTCGTATCACTATTCGGAATGGGTTATATGACACAAAGTCCTCTCCCGGCTAAACCGAATAGTGAGCGCAATATTTTAAAACATATGGATATTGGGATTTCAGTTAAGTCACAACTTATTACCCAAAACTTTTCTTTTAAATGGTTTAAACAAATTACCATTTTAATCTTTTACACAAAAAGATTCATCTCGCAAAGTTCACCCAGTTTCACAAAGATCTATTCATAGATTTTCAAATCGATTTCCAAAATCAATTGAAATTAAAATTTCAATTTCAAAAATATTAAATTTAAATCATCTGTGACTTAACCGATTTCCTCGTGAAATCCATATTTATGTGTGTAAGAGTGTGGTCCAGGGGTTTAACACAATAGTGCAACATTACAAATCATCACATCATCACCGATTTAAGCATATCAATATCGATAAGCGGTATATTCCTATAACGCTTATCTTCCATTTACCAATTCACAGATAAATAATATACATTCATCACAGATAAAATAAATTACATTCATCACAGCTTGAATTAAAACAAATTTACATCACAAAGCATCATACAGTAGAGAATATCAAACAATTCACAGCATTCAATAGAATACAATCATCCATAAGTGAAACCAATTAAATATCTGATTAATCTAAACCAGATCATTTGCCTATGGATAATTCCTAGTTAGGGTTAATTAATAATTAATTAATTACAGACATTTAATTAATTATTCTTTAATTAATCATTAATTACCCTTTAATTAATAATCATTTCATAATCACTTTAACTAATTAACCTTTAATTAATTATTCTTAAATTATTAATTACCCTAATTAATTAACCACATTAATTAATTATTCTTTAAAGTAATTAACCCTTAATTACTTACATCCATTAATTAATTAACTATAATTAATTATATTGAACCTTAATCAATTACATTAATTAATTAAACTTTTAATTAATCACTTCCATTAATCAACTTTAACCATAAACAGTAATTACCATCCTGTAATTACTTACCTTAATTAATTAACTTCTTAATTAATTATATAAATCCTTTGATTAATTACACTAAGTAATAAATCTTTAATTACTTCTACTAAGTAATTATACTTTAATTACTTCTCATTAAGTAATTTCCTTTAATTAATTACATCCTGTAATTATACATTAATTACTTCACTAAGTAATTATACTTAAACAATTCCATAAATGATTATTATTAAATTAATTAATCTAAATTAATTAATTATGATAAATTAATCACATCAATAATTATTCAAATAATCTTAGTCAATGACCTTCATTAACTAATAACAATTCTTTAATTTCTTTGCTTAAGAAATTAAACTTAGATTAATCAATATTAATTACAAATTAATTTATCCTTAATAACCAATTAATTAACCTCTAGTTATTTAATTAATTAAGTTCTTAATTGTAACTTAATTAATCTTAAATTACTTGATTAATTAATCCCTAATCATTAATTAAAATCTAATCTTATTTAATTAATGATTCTTAATTACAAATTAATTATTCCTTAAATAATTAATCTTAAACCTTAATTACTGGATTTAAGACCCTTAATCACTTAACTAACCCAAATTATTAATTAATCCATTTTAATTAACTTAATAATCTAATGAATCACTAATCATTAATCTTTAAAATAAAAACATTTTTCTTATTAATGATTTAATTATCATTCACAAACACATTTGAAAACATTTTACTTTCAATTTTACTTTCAAATTCCATTTCAAATATAAAATTTGAAATGAATATAAATTTAACTTTAACAAAGTTAAAACACAATTTAAAAACCTTTAAAATCTCATGTTAAAGAATACTTACCTTATAAAAGAAGTTTAAACGAATTTGAAACCAAATTCATTTTTAAATCCAAGCTATTTAAATTATGCTTTAAACATTCAAAGTTGTTTAAAACATTTTAAATTTTAAAAACTTTCCTTTATTTCAAAACCGAGATTTAAACTAACCTAACTCCAGATTTAAACTTTGATTTAAACTTAGTTTAAACTCTGCTTTGTATAAAAAAATCATTTTTAAAATAAAAAAAAAAACAGAACAGGTTTGAAACCTGTAACAAAACATTTGACCCGAGCCACCCCTATATTTCCCCGAGTAGAACCCTACACTGCTTCGAGCCAAAACACGAATTACTCAAGTAAAACTCACATACACAACTTCTTCCAAATATTAAACTTCACCAGACACCGTGCTCGTGCACGTGCACGTCGCCGATGGCCACCTCCAGTCATCGCCACTACGTCGAGCAAGTCGACGATCATCTCCAGACTATTCTCCGACCACCAGCACGACGTCGTCCACTCGAAATCGAGTTCAAACTCGATACCTGGAAACAACAGACCCACTACCACAAATCCTGTCATCGCCTCGTCCCCACAACCTCGACCACCAGAAAGTCTAAAACTCCGACCACCCGATCGTCAACGTCCAAGCTTCCATCTCCCTAAATCTTGTTGCACTCGATCAATTGTAAAGGACGAACGAATCAAAACACACGGCCTCGACCAAACTAAGGCTACATCCTTCAAACGATCGCCGACGCCACCACAATCACCTTACCACCCTCACGCTATTTTTCCCAGAGCCACCGATCACTCCTCCACCTCTAGGAGGAAACTTGACATCTCTGATCAACGAGATCACCCGCGGCGACCAAATTTTCATAACACAATCAAACCCAAACCGCTCTCAAATTCTAACTCGAAAAATTATGATTTAAACTTTAAAAATCATATTGAAGTATACAAATTCAATTTACTTGCCCGAATTCGAGAATTGAGAAGTTTAAATTTTGACTCTTTAAAAGCTATGCTAAAGTCTCTTGCTTTCCAGAGATTTCATCAGGTTGTTTTAACTTAAATAAAATTTTAAAATTTAGTTCAAGATCAGAAAAGCAACATTTGTTTTAACGCTAAGTCCAAACATCAAGTAGAACAAGCGGAAATGATTTTTGAATCAAAAAAATCTGGTGTTTATGAACTCAGAACAAAACAGTTACAAACATCAGCCTGTACACAAATGCATCCATCATTTACAGAGAATTAATATATATATAAACATACTTATCAAAGATTTAACTTGCAACAGATCCATATTTGTAAATTTTAAAAGTGAAGTTACTCACAGTATTTCCAGAATGAACAAAGTTTTCTTTTCTTTGAAACAGGCTTTTGAAAATTTGCAAGCTGAAATCTTCCTTGATCTCTAGTTTGTATTGCTATTTAAATTTGAATTTTGTTGAAGTTTAAGATGATGTTTACTTCAGGTTTATGTAATATCCCGGAAATTTGGGGCAATATCAATTTAATAATCTGTTTAAATAATTAAATTGATTTGTTAATCTTTGATAATAAAAATTTGAATTGGTTAATAATCTAATTATATAAATATTTAATTAGTGAAATTTATCTTTTAAAAGCTAATAAAATGTTTTCCTATTTATAATGTATATATATAGTTATATATATTGTGAATAAATAAGTTTGGATTTAATGAATAAAATCTTGTTTTTAAATTCTAATATTCATTTTTATAATTTGGAAATTATATATGAAAATTTAAAATATCATTTAAAAATTTAACATTAATGCATTTAATTAAGATAAATAAGATAAGTAATTTATAATTTCTTTTATAATGATTTAAAATTGGTAAATGAGTTATTTTCAAATAATAGTAATAAATGTATAAATATAGATAGATTTTAAAAGACAATATTATTATTTTAAAATTAAAATATGTTGATATAAATTAGTTTTAAAAATTGGATTTTCAAATATAAATAGAATTTGAATTTGAATTTATTTTGAATTCAAATGAATAAACATATTTAAATTATGTAAGTAAGCTTTCATTTTTATATGTATTATTTTATTTCATTTTCTTTAAAAAAGGAATGCACATATACATTTACATATAAAAGTAATTCATATATATATATAAGCATTTAATAAATAAAGAAAGAGTTGTATTTACTTTTATATTAAATAAAAATAAGTAAAATTACTTATAGGACAAGTGTAAATATATTGAGCCTAATACAACAAGTGTTAATTTATGCTCATGACAAATGTAATAGATTAGACAAGTGTCATTTTTGTTTTTAATTTTTCTTTTATTTTTAAAATAAATCATTTATACTTATAAAAAAAACATGTTTTCCTCCTCCTCATTTCTTTTCTAATCTTCATTTTCAAAAGCAAAGAAAAACTCAAGCTTCTCAAAAATGAAATCTGGTAACAACATTCACAAATCAGTAACCAAACTCCTCAAAACCAGAATCATGTTCAAATCAAAATTTGTAATCATTCTTTTAAAACCAAAATCAAGCCTGCATGTTTCAATCCTGTACGTCTTCAAAGATCAAAGAAATATGCAAAACATCTTCCTCAAACCACTAGCCTGCATCTTTCAAAATCATTAACCTGAGCATCTACATTTTCCAAAATCTGAGAAACATGCAAAAGCATATGCCTGCAAACCTGAAATATGTAATGCAAGTTTTAAAGCAAGCAAGTAAAATCTGAAGCAAGTTCAAGTTTTAATAGCCTGCATGCAAGTTTAAATCAGCAAAAACTCAAGTTTTTATCAAATTCAAAGAAGCATTCAATTTGGAATTTTAAAAGCAAGGCACTCTGGTTTTTAAATTCAAAGCAAAAGCTTTCAAAACAGATTTCAACTTAAAGGCTCTGTCCTCACATGTTTAGGTGAGTAACTTTTTCATTTAAATATAAACTTAAGTATAATCTGTTGCTTGATTTATGACTGGAATAAGTATGCTTTGTGTATGAATATCTGGATGCATGTTGATTAGTATGTTTGGGTGTATAATTTTTAAATGCATTGCTATAAGTATATATATATAGATGATTGAATGTGTTGTGAATCTGTTTGCCTGTACTTGGTTTCAGAAGCAAGGATTTTGATAAAAATCCATTTTTCTTTTAAACAAGTTCATATTAGGATTTAGGATTCAAATGATATCTGTCTGATATATTATAATGAAAGCTTTAAACTTTTATTTAAACTAAAACAAATTGTAATTTGCTCTGGAAACAAAAACAACAGGTAAGTTAAGTTTTTAGTAAAAATTCAAACATTGTAATTCTTTTATTTAGGATTATAAATCGAATACTGATTCAAAAATAGGATTTTTAAGATCTATACCATAATTTCTAAAATGGAATTGAAGAGCATGTCGGGGTTGCACTGTTTTTGGGGTTTTTGAGAAATTCTTATGATTCCGAGGATCTGGGAGGCTGGGCTTTATTCTGGTGATGGAAGAGTGATCGGAGAATTCGAGAAAAATATAGGATGGCCGTATAGATGACCGTGGTGATGGTGGTAGTTCGATTGAGTTTCTAAACCTAGTTTTGGTAAGATGAGGAAATGTGTTCGTCACGATATCCATGGTGGATCGAGTTCCACAAAACTCTGGGAACTGGTAGCAAGAAGACTGACGAAGTCGTTGCCAGAGTTTCCGATGTAACGGTGATCGGAGGATCATGGGCGAGGCGTTGACAGGCTTTCGTGGATGGGTTCTGTTGTAGTTCCAGGTCTGGATAATGCTCGAATTCGAATTTCGAGTAGGGAATGTCGTTCTGGTGATCGATTTCGAGTGGAGTGATGTTTTCCGACGTGATGTAGTCGACGATGATGATCGGAGTTGACCTGAGTTACCGTGCACGTGCACGGTGCAGTTCTTTGGAATTTATCGAATTGGGGTTGCAGGGTTTAAACTCGAGTGACTCTCGGGTAATTCGAGTTTCGACTCGAAGCAGTGCAGGGTTTTCTCGAAGTAAATTAGGGATTGCTCGGGGTAGATGTTGGTTACAGGTTTCCTGTTAAACCTGTCTGTTTGAATGTTAAAGTGGTTTAAAAATTTAAGATAAAAGATTTAAACAATGTTTTAAATCTAAGTTTAAGAATAGATTCAAATCAAATTGAATCCTAGTTGAAGTAAAATAAAGTTTTATAAAATTCAAATGTTTAACCACTTTGAATGTTAAAGTAAATTATAAATGATTTGAAATTTAAAGGAAATTGGTTTAAATACTTTTAAAATCTCTTTTTAAATTATAAGTATTCTTTAACTTGTGATTTTAAAAGTTTTAAAATTGAGTTTTAATTTTGTTAAGATAAATTGTTATTTATTTTAAATCAACAATTTAAAATGAAATTTAAAGGTAAAATGTTTCAAAGCCTTTTGTAAATGATAATTAAAGTAGTTATAAAGGTTAATACTTTAATTTAGAAAGTAATTAAGATTTAATGATTTAGGTTCATTAAATTAATAGGATAATTAAAGAATAATTTAATAATTTAATTAATTAATGGTTTAGTGTTAATTAATTAAAATAATTAGAATTATAAGTTAATTAATTAAGGTTAATTAATTTGGGATTAAAAATCATTTATTTAGATAAGTATAGATTTTTAATAAATGATTAGAAATTTATTAATCAAGTGATTAAAGGTTAATTAGGAAATAAATTTAGTAATTATTAATTAATTAATTGGTAATTAAGAATTTATTAAAGTGGTAATTAATAAATAGTTTATTAAAGATTAATTATTTAAAGAAAGTAATTAAAGAATTTTTAATAATTAATGAGAGATCATTAATTAAGGATTATTAATTAATTAATATGATTAAATTTGATAATCAATTAGATTAATTAGTTAATATGAAAATGGGTTAAGTATAATTACTTAATGGAAGTAATTAAAGTAATTAATTACTTAAGGTAATTAATTAGATAAATTTGATAAGTTTAATTTATTAATTAAATTAAGATAATCACTTTGTGATTGATAAGTAATTACTTAAATGTAATTAGTGAAGTGTAATTACTTAGGAAAGTAATTAAAGTTAATTAGTGGATGTAATTAACTAAAGAAGATTTTAATAATAAAAGTAATTTTAGTTTAATTACTTTGTATAATTAATCAGGGGATTAATTAAAGGATAATTAATTAAGGAGTAATTAATTTATGAAGTGTAGTAATTAAGAGTAGTTAATTACTAAATGAGATTAATCAAAGGTGATTAATAAATGTGACTAATTAATTATTAATTTAAATAAGATAATTAATTAAGAATAATTAAGGATCGATAATTAATATAATTAATAATGTAATTAAGAATTGATTTATTAAGATTAATTAATAAATAATAAGTGATTAAAGTAATTAATTAATTGTAATTAATTAAGGATTAATGTAATTAAGTATGGTTAATTAATTAATGAAGTAATTTAAGATTAATTACTGAAATGGTTTAAGATAATTAATTTGTGAAATTAATTAGGGATTAATTACTTAAAGTAATTAAAGTATAATTAATCAGGAATGATTAATCAAGATGGATACTTAGAGTAATGATTAATTAATTGGTTTAATTAATAATTAAGTAAGCAGGATTTATAGAATGAAGTAATTAGTTTAATTCACTTTAAATTAATTAGATGATATAAATCATTGCTTAAGGATGAATGAATGAGATTGAATGTATTTCATTGTTTGATATCTCTAATGAGATATGATTGATATATGATATGGATGTTTGGTTGAATTATAATGATAATGTGAATTATCTGTTTGGGATGATAATGTAGATTATCTATTGAATTATCTATCTTTGTGTATATAGATAAGAATTGAATTGTTTTAACCTTAAAACAACTTGGCCTTTAAAAGATACGTTTTGGATTTCGATGAGACCGGGATCGGGTTTCCGTATACCGGATTTACAGGTCTGGAGACCCGAATACCACATCGATCCAAATTTACGATAGGTCGTGAATCTCAAGTGAAGATGAAGATTTAGAGTGCAAGGGTTATTGTCGTTAACTCTGAGGGTGATTCCAAAACGAGTGTAACGAGATAATGCCTTCGGTTTCGTTCGAACCCGGAACGAACTTGTATGGATTGAATGCTTTCAGCACATCGTCAGGCGGACGATGAGCATTCTAAGTGATATGTTCTGATTAAAGGTAATCGTAACCTCAAGCCTCATCAACCGGGAATGGCTAAAACAGGGGAGGTGCAGCAAGGCTTCGTGGGTAGCACCCACTGAGAGCAAGATAGATCCCTGTCTAGAGGTCCCTTTTCTTTTATTCGGCTTAGTGTGTAGTTGGTCGCGCCAACTACGGGATTATCTTGTTCGGGATTATCCAGTAAGGGATGGTTCCGGCTTTGTGTTGCAGAGGAGCGGGCGTACTCCTCGGTACGGTGATCTAGGCCACGTACTGTGACGGGCGGTACTCCAGTAGCCCTGCCATTGTATGGAATCCAAACTCCAATAAGTGCCGTACGTATTAGTTGTGCCCAACTATGTTGGAATGTGAGATGTAAGCATTTCAGCTATTTCTATATTTTACTTGAAAACCTTAGACCCTATTATAATAAAATCAGATTTCCTATCAAATGTTTTGGTTAGCGTAAGGTAAAAACTTACCCATGTTTATTTGTGGGGAGTCTTACGTGATACCTTTTCTTTCTAAAGGTTTTGAAGTTAAGCAAGTTTAACCTGTTACTCACACCAGACCCATGTCTGACCCAAGTGTTTATTTCTGTTTTATAAACTCTTGGGTACTCAAATTTTTACGAGTAGCCAAGGGATTCAGGTTTAGCTTTGACGAATATTCTGGAGGAGCAATGGAGCAGGAGGCTTCGGCGTTCGTAGATATAGTATTCCGCTGTGTTGATATCTGTGTTAGAGTCTTGTATTGTATTTGAGTTGTAATATCTAGACAGATGTTTATAACTGTCTAGTATATGTTGTATAGTTGTGTAAACTCTGATAAGTGTTGTATACTATGTAATAGTTTATGTTATTAATATAATTTATTCGTTCCGCTGTGAGATCGTTGTTGTTGTTTCTTTCTTTCTTCTCTTCTTTTCTATTTTCTACCCTTTCTTTCTTATTAACGATGCGACTTTCTGTGGAGAGAAAGTCGTGGTCGTTACAGTGGTATCAGAGCATAGGTTAAGCGAATACCTAAGCTTTTGGTTAAGTGAATATCAGAACACTAGGTTGAGTGAATACCTAGGTTCGGAAGGATTGTTCATTAGAGATAGGATCTGTAGCAACCTGTTTGAGTGTATATATATATATACGAGAGCGCGTATTTGTTAGTTATATAAAATGATTTTATATTGTGTTAATTGATCGGTTGAGTGGTATATGGATTCTGGTCAATACGAGTAGCTAACGTTATTGATAGGGATCTCTAAACACTTGGACCAGGCCAACAGACACAATATTGTTTTAAAAAGGTAGATGAAATAATTTTACCCAGATATAATTTCTATATAAAAAGTATCATTTTAAATGTATATGGTATTTGTAATGATTGGTTGAGATGATAATAATTTATCATCTAGGATTAGGAGTCTGAGTGTTGAGGTCGGAAGTGTATTTGTCGAGACTGTAGACCTAATACCGTCTCGAGTGAACTTTGCAATTGTAAGGATTTCACAATCTCTGAAGAAAACCTGTTAAGGTTCGGAGTTTATCTTTGAAATTGGATGAGTAGAGTTGGATCTGTCGGATAGGCAGAAGTTAATGTTGGTAACTTCAAGAAGAAGTAACTGTGTGATGAGATGCAGTGACTATGGATGTTCCCGAAGATGTTTTCTTTGGAACAAGTTAATGAAGTATGTCTGCTTCGGTGTTGTGGCTGAGTTCAGCATGGTGATTCTGTTTAGTTTGGGTCCGAGTTTCTTGGAAAGCTTTGGTTAGGAAGTCTTTGGCATCGGTGGCAGCAGTACAGCTCGGAGTATTCTGTGCATTGGCAGGAAGTTCTTCCGGCTTAGCAGTTTTTCTGAAGGTGAAGTTCAGAAGCAGCAGAGTGGATCCATTTCTTCGATGGATTGGATAATTAAGTATGGACTGTTCTGATTGATAAAGAAGAGAACAGTTTTCTTTGGATTTGACTGGGTTGATCGCAAAAGTGACTTGCAATAGTTTGAGTATTCTCTTGAGTTATCTGAGATTTTCTGGGATGAGTTGTCCAGTCTGTGCTCGTGTTCTTCATCAGCATTTTCATTCTGTTCCAGATCAGAGTGGTGCAACGGAAGCAGTTTGGCAAGTGCATCTGTTTGTCTTTTCCAGATAGGAGAAGTTAGTTCGATCTTCTGATGTTTGTGAAGTAGAGTTTTGTTTTGGAATTGGGTTGATCTTGAGAAGATCATTTTGTTGAGTTATTCTTGGTCCTGTTTGTTTCAAGGAGCATCAGCGAAGGTTGATTTGATCAGAAAGGATTTGTAGGTAGCCCGAGATCGTCTGAAGATTTTGTGGATAGGAAACGAAGGAATTTGAAATTCGAAGTTGGAGACTTCGTTGTTGTGAAGTTTTTCTCTGGTTAAAGGGAGCTATAAGATTTGGTAAGTCTGGGAAGTCAGCTCCGAGTTATTTTGGATCTTTTCTGTGATCTAATTTGGATAAGTACTTTGATCTACAAGGTTGAATTGTCAGTTTGGATAACTAGAATTCAATGTATTTTACGTATCTCTGAGGGAATACGTGTTTGATCTATCTCTGGTTTTGGAACCAGCAGTTCTGGAAGATTGGGTTGTTGAGTCAGACTCGTCTGTAGTCTGATATCTTGTTTAGTTCTATAGATCTAGATGAGTAAGAACTCTATAGCTTAGTATTGTTGATTGTTTGGATTTTGTAGAGCGAGTATCCCGGTATATTTATACTTTGGGAAACTCGAGGAAATTCTATTCAGAATTTTGTCTGGATAGTTAGAATTGTTTGATTGGATGAATTGGTTACTATGGTTGTTAGCTTATGGATGAAAGTATATGCTTGTGTTTTAAAATTAAAATCTTTAAAAAGATTATTAAATTACCTTTGTTTTAAATTTCGGGAACGAAATTATTTTAAGGGGGGAGGAATGTAATATCCCGGAAATTTGGGGCAATATCAATTTAATAATCTGTTTAAATAATTAAATTGATTTGTTAATCTTTGATAATAAAAATTTGAATTGGTTAATAATCTAATTATATAAATATTTAATTAGTGAAATTTATCTTTTAAAAGCTAATAAAATGTTTTCCTATTTATAATGTATATATATAGTTATATATATTGTGAATAAATAAGTTTGGATTTAATGAATAAAATCTTGTTTTTAAATTCTAATATTCATTTTTATAATTTGGAAATTATATATGAAAATTTAAAATATCATTTAAAAATTTAACATTAATGCATTTAATTAAGATAAATAAGATAAGTAATTTATAATTTCTTTTATAATGATTTAAAATTGGTAAATGAGTTATTTTCAAATAATAGTAATAAATGTATAAATATAGATAGATTTTAAAAGACAATATTATTATTTTAAAATTAAAATATGTTGATATAAATTAGTTTTAAAAAATTGGATTTTCAAATATAAATAGAATTTGAATTTGAATTTATTTTGAATTCAAATGAATAAACATATTTAAATTATGTAAGTAAGCTTTCATTTTTATATGTATTATTTTATTTCATTTTCTTTAAAAAAGGAATGCACATATACATTTACATATAAAAGTAATTCATATATATATATAAGCATTTAATAAATAAAGAAAGAGATGTATTTACTTTTATATTAAATAAAAATAAGTAAAATTACTTATAGGACAAGTGTAAATATATTGAGCCTAATACAACAAGTGTTAATTTATGCTCATGACAAATGTAATAGATTAGACAAGTGTCATTTTTGTTTTTAATTTTTCTTTTATTTTTAAAATAAATCATTTATACTTATAAAAAAAACATGTTTTCCTCCTCCTCATTTCTTTTCTAATCTTCATTTTCAAAAGCAAAGAAAAACTCAAGCTTCTCAAAAATGAAATCTGGTAACAACATTCACAAATCAGTAACCAAACTCCTCAAAACCAGAATCATGTTCAAATCAAAATTTGTAATCATTCTTTTTAAAACCAAAATCAAGCCTGCATGTTTCAATCCTGTACGTCTTCAAAGATCAAAGAAATATGCAAAACATCTTCCTCAAACCGCTAGCCTGCATCTTTCAAAATCATTAACCTGAGCATCTACATTTTTCCAAAATCTGAGAAACATGCAAAAGCATATGCCTGCAAACCTGAAATATGTAATGCAAGTTTTAAAGCAAGCAAGTAAAATCTGAAGCAAGTTCAAGTTTCAATAGCCTGCATGCAAGTTTAAATCAGCAAAAACTCAAGTTTTTATCAAATTCAAAGAAGCATTCAATTTGGAATTTTAAAAGCAAGGCACTCTGGTTTTTAAATTCAAAGCAAAAGCTTTCAAAACAGATTTCAACTTAAAGGCTCTGTCCTCACATGTTTAGGTGAGTAACTTTTTCATTTAAATATAAACTTAAGTATAATCTGTTGCTTGATTTATGACTGGAATAAGTATGCTTTGTGTATGAATATCTGGATGCATGTTGATTAGTATGTTTGGGTGTATAATTTTTAAATGCATTGCTATAAGTATATATATATAGATGATTGAATGTGTTGTGAATCTGTTTGCCTGTACTTGGTTTCAGAAGCAAGGATTTTGATAAAAATCCATTTTTCTTTTAAACAAGTTCATATTAGGATTTAGGATTCAAATGATATCTGTCTGATATATTATAATGAAAGCTTTAAACTTTTATTTAAACTAAAACAAATTGTAATTTGCTCTGGAAACAAAAACAACAGGTAAGTTAAGTTTTTAGTAAAAATTCAAACATTGTAATTCTTTTATTTAGGATTATAAATCGAATACTGATTCAAAAATAGGATTTTTAAGATCTATACCATAATTTCTAAAATGGAATTGAAGAGCATGTCGGGGTTGCACTGTTTTTGGGGTTTTTGAGAAATTCTTATGATTCCGAGGATCTGGGAGGCTGGGCTTTATTCTGGTGATGGAAGAGTGATCGGAGAATTCGAGAAAAATATAGGATGGCCGTATAGATGACCGTGGCGATGGTGGTAGTTCGATTGAGTTTCTAAACCTAGTTTTGGTAAGATGAGGAAATGTGTTCGTCACGATATCCATGGTGGATCGAGTTCCACAAAACTCTGGGAACTGGTAGCAAGAAGACTGACGAAGTCGTTGCCAGAGTTTCCGATGTAACGGTGATCGGAGGATCGTGGGCGAGGCGTTGACAGGCTTTCGTGGATGGGTTCTGTTGTAGTTCCAGGTCTGGATAATGCTCGAATTTGAATTTCGAGTAGGGAATGTCGTTCTGGTGATCGATTTCGAGTGGAGTGATGTTTTCCGACGTGATGTAGTCGACGATGATGATCGGAGTTGACCTGAGTTACCGTGCACGTGCACGGTGCAGTTCTTTGGAATTTATCGAATTGGGGTTGCAGGGTTTAAACTCGAGTGACTCTCGGGTAATTCGAGTTTCGACTCGAAGCAGTGCAGGGTTTTCTCGAAGTAAATTAGGGATTGCTCGGGGTAGATGTTGGTTACAGGTTTCCTGTTAAACCTGTCTGTTTGAATGTTAAAGTGGTTTAAAAATTTAAGATAAAAGATTTAAACAATGTTTTAAATCTAAGTTTAAGAATAGATTCAAATCAAATTGAATCCTAGTTGAAGTAAAATAAAGTTTTATAAAATTCAAATGTTTAACCACTTTGAATGTTAAAGTAAATTATAAATGATTTGAAATTTAAAGGAAATTGGTTTAAATACTTTTAAAATCTCTTTTTAAATTATAAGTATTCTTTAACTTGTGATTTTAAAAGTTTTAAAATTGAGTTTTAATTTTGTTAAGATAAATTGTTATTTATTTTAAATCAACAATTTAAAATGAAATTTAAAGGTAAAATGTTTCAAAGCCTTTTGTAAATGATAATTAAAGTAGTTATAAAGGTTAATACTTTAATTTAGAAAGTAATTAAGATTTAATGATTTAGGTTCATTAAATTAATAGGATAATTAAAGAATAATTTAATAATTTAATTAATTAATGGTTTAGTGTTAATTAATTAAAATAATTAGAATTATAAGTTAATTAATTAAGGTTAATTAATTTGGGATTAAAAATCATTTATTTAGATAAGTATAGATTTTTAATAAATGATTAGAAATTTATTAATCAAGTGATTAAAGGTTAATTAGGAAATAAATTTAGTAATTATTAATTAATTAATTGGTAATTAAGAATTTATTAAAGTGGTAATTAATAAATAGTTTATTAAAGATTAATTATTTAAAGAAAGTAATTAAAGAATTTTTAATAATTAATGAGAGATCATTAATTAAGGATTATTAATTAATTAATATGATTAAATTTGATAATCAATTAGATTAATTAGTTAATATGAAAATGGGTTAAGTATAATTACTTAATGGAAGTAATTAAAGTAATTAATTACTTAAGGTAATTAATTAGATAAATTTGATAAGTTTAATTTATTAATTAAATTAAGATAATCACTTTGTGATTGATAAGTAATTACTTAAATGTAATTAGTGAAGTGTAATTACATAGGAAAGTAATTAAAGTTAATTAGTGGATGTAATTAACTAAAGAAGATTTTAATAATAAAAGTAATTTTAGTTTAATTACTTTGTATAATTAATCAGGGGATTAATTAAAGGATAATTAATTAAGGAGTAATTAATTTATGAAGTGTAGTAATTAAGAGTAGTTAATTACTAAATGAGATTAATCAAAGGTGATTAATAAATGTGACTAATTAATTATTAATTTAAATAAGATAATTAATTAAGAATAATTAAGGATCGATAATTAATATAATTAATGATGTAATTAAGAATTGATTTATTAAGATTAATTAATAAATAATAAGTGATTAAAGTAATTAATTAATTGTAATTAATTAAGGATTAATGTAATTAAGTATGGTTAATTAATTAATGAAGTAATTTAAGATTAATTACTGAAATGGTTTAAGATAATTAATTTGTGAAATTAATTAGGGATTAATTACTTAAAGTAATTAAAGTATAATTAATCAGGAATGATTAATCAAGATGGATACTTAGAGTAATGATTAATTAATTGGTTTAATTAATAATTAAGTAAGAAGGATTTATAGAATGAAGTAATTAGTTTAATTCACTTTAAATTAATTAGATGATATAAATCATTGCTTAAGGATGAATGAATGAGATTGAATGTATTTCATTGTTTGATATCTCTAATGAGATATGATTGGTATATGATATGGATGTTTGGTTGAATTATAATGATAATGTGAATTATCTGTTTGGGATGATAATGTAGATTATCTATTGAATTATCTATCTTTGTGTATATAGATAAGAATTGAATTGTTTTAACCTTAAAACAACTTGGCCTTTAAAAGATACGTTTTGGATTTCGATGAGACCGGGATCGGGTTTCCGTATACCGGATTTCCAGGTCTGGAGACCCGAATACCACATCGATCCAAATTTACGATAGGTCGTGAATCTCAAGTGAAGATGAAGATTTAGAGTGCAAGGGTTATTGTCGTTAACTCTGAGGGTGATTCCAAAACGAGTGTAACGAGATAATGCCTTCGGTTTCGTTCGAACCCGGAACGAACTTGTATGGATTGAATGCTTTCAGCACATCGTCAGGCGGACGATGAGCATTCTAAGTGATATGTTCTGATTAAAGGTAATCGTAACCTCAAGCCTCATCAACCGGGAATGGCTAAAACAGGGGAGGTGCAGCAAGGCTTCGTGGGTAGCACCCACTGAGAGCAAGATAGATCCCTGTCTAGAGGTCCCTTTTCTTTTATTCGGCTTAGTGTGTAGTTGGTCGCGCCAACTACGGGATTATCTTGTTCGGGATTATCCAGTAAGGGATGGTTCCGGCTTTGTGTTGCAGAGGAGCGGGCGTACTCCTCGGTACGGTGATCTAGGCCACGTACTGTGACGGGCGGTACCCCAGTAGCCCTGCCATTGTATGGAATCCAAACTCCAATAAGTTGTAATGACCCAAGATTTTAGGAATTCATTCTGGAAAATATAAATAAATTTAAAATAATTTTTAAATTAATTTTGGAAGGAGATTGTTATGGCTTGATAGTGTATCAGTATGTGTGTACATGTGTGCACAGGGTATACACATGAACTAGAGCTAAAAATCTCTGAACTTTAAGAATAAATACATATTGATATGTATGGGAATAAATATATATATATATATATATATATTAAAATCTTTAAAAGCTGAATGCATAAGTAAATATAAATATATGTATGCTACTGAATATTTTTCTTAAGTATACATGTGCATGTGTGTGTCAATACAGAGTGATATATATATAAACATATACATGTGCTAATAAAATACTAGAGTTCAAACTAGTGAAATAAAATATATATATATATAGACATATTTTAATATAAGCAGAAAATAAAAGGCAAGAAGATATAAAAAGAACTAATTCTCTTATAAATAAATGAAGGAGGTACATACCATTTACATGAAAGCTAAAAATAGGAAAATAAGATAAAAACAGAGAAGTTCTTGGTATAGGCAGAATTAGAAAAGAGTATTTAATAAATAACAAAACCAAGTCACATTTTTAGCATGATTGTAGACAAGGGGGGAAAAGTATTTTCTGAAAAGCAATTTCTGAAAGAAAAATGTAACCACTTTTCTCTCTTCACCCAAATTAAGCCGGGAAGGGGTAAAACTTTGGGTTAAAATGCAGATAACATGATTTTCTGGTGGGCAAAAATGGCTTTAGCCAATACCCAAAACCCTAAGAGAAACCCTGCATATATATACATGTATATGCAGCAGCCTCCTCTTCTCCTCAGAAAAGAATTTTGAAAAAAAAAAGAAGAAAAACAATACCACAGAAATCATAAGACAAGGGAAGAAAGAGAGCTTGAGGATAAGAGCAGGAGTTCATCAGTTAATTAAGGAAACAAAGGAGAGAGCTAGGTGAGAAAACTCACTCAAAAATCTAAGGCAATAAGTCCTAATATAGGCAGCCAGATAAAAGTATTTTTATTAAAGAGTATTTTCGTATATATATGTTTATCTGTGAATTTAAATCTGAATATGTTTTGATTTTCTTTGATTGATCATTTGTTTTATTATAACAAAGTTTTATGTGTTGAATCTGTTTATACACTCAGATCTCTGATATGTTAATATTTAGGGATATAAACAAATACCCAGAAAATAAAATGTTGAGAATAGGCAAGTAGTATTGGTTTTGGCTTAACCCAGAAAAATGCAAATAATGTTGAGCTGCAATATACTCATGTATATAGTGCTGAGGCTTGAAATAGAAAGGAATTAGGGGTGCAATAGGGTTGCCTATGTGCTGATGCTCCTGATTCAATAGAATACATAGCAAACAAAATTTTGTGATTCAGTGAAACCAGATTATTCTGAGTTTAACTCAAGCACAAATGTTTGCAAAAGAAAACTCTCCCAGAAGCTATAAGCCAATGTTAGTTGCCTAAACTCCTTCTAGAATACCAAGATGAATATATGTATATACAGAACCTTATTTTGTAATCACAAATGGTTGTTGCTTGTTTGTCTCTGTATGATTATGAATAATATGAGATGCCATGTTATGGATGTTTTAGCTAATGAAATGAATCACTGAAGGGTTTTGCCATGAACAATCAAAAGAGCTATTATTAACTTAAACCTGATTAGGAAATTGGGGTCAAGAACACTGCAGGAATGACTTGTGTGCTTGAGTAACATAAGTTGACACATGGCTTGTTTAAGTCCTGAGATCTTTGTGTAATGGAGTGAATTAGTTCATTACAGTGTGTCCATTGATTCATAAGTATTGCAGGTGAGACCAAGGATAGATAAATATACCAAGGAAGTAATACTTGAGCAGATGAGAAAACTAGAGTTTTTCCCAGATTTGAAATATGAGTATTGAATGAGTGATTTAACTCATATTAGTTATTTTCCTGTTTGGTATGAATGATTGTTTGTCTATGATTGAATTGTATGCTTGAATGTTTGTGCTATATATATATATGTAGTCTCTGGGAAGAAAATTTAAGTGTGCACATGCACAATGACACAGAGCATGCACACAAGTATTTACCTAATTCCAAAGGACAGAACCTTATGTATTTGTACTTAACTTGATTTTAAACTAATTAACAAATTGCTTTTGTGAATTTTCTCATACCAGACATGTGTCTGACCCTAGTGTGCTATTGGCATCTGGGGTGTCTCATTTAAAATGAGGCAGTTTCCAATGCTTTTTCAGGGATTGCAGCAACTAAATAGGAGTAGGAGCAAGGCCTTGAGAAGAAGATATAGCATGCTAAAACTTAGTTAGATAAGAGCCTAAATGTTGAAATCTGCATGTATTGACAATTTAAATTGCTACTTGTATTAAGTGTTGAATATTGGATTGATATTTTGTTAGGCATTTTGTTAAGAATTTGACTTGTATCTGGAATCTATGAACCTAGTTAAATTTCTGTTATGCTTAAAAAGGATTTTGATCAAATCTTGTAAGTAGATTTAGCAAGAACACTATGTTAAAAAAAAATTGAATGATTACATTTTATAAATGTATTAGTCAATCTTGAGACTTTAAAAAGGATTTAAGTTTTTGGAAAATCTGGAGAGTCGATTCTCAGATAATCAAACTGGTTTTATTTTCTAATATAACATATGTATGCAAAAGAAATAGACATAGGTTGAATGTTTTTATATGGCTGCAAGGTTTATTTAACTTGTTCCATACAAATGCTTCATGTCCTATTTTTAAATAAAGAAAGGATCTGTAGTAAGATAGATGGAAGCCAGATTCAAATAGTTGCAGATATATATGCACATAAACATGTTTAAGTGCAGATTTTACCTCACCTTTTCCTTTGTATTTGAAATAAGAATCTGAATTTTACTCAGATTCTAACCAAATGCATTTTAAATGCCAGACAAATCTTATAAGAAGAAATACAAACCTGGAAAATGATAAACACTCTTATCATTCAATCATGAAGCCTTCTAGGTTGTAGGAATGGAATTCAAAAATGATTAAGCAAGGATATTTGTTTTGTATGATGGATCTTAGGCAAAATAAAATATGTATATGCAGACAGGAAGATAACAAGTTTCAAATTGTACAGAAGAAAAATGCAAAAAAAAAATGAAAAACAAAAATTGTGTTTGAACCGACCAGCATAGCACTCGAACTCGTGACCTTGTATGTATAAGTTAGGCGCGTTTCCATTACGCCTAGATGTTGCTTGTGTTTCCTTAGGATCCACTTTATTTTATACTGATTTTGACACTATTCAGAACTTAACACAAACATCTATATTAAAAGCTTGTTTACTACTGATTATTTCTTGATCACTTCTTAGTTAGTATAAACAGACTAATGTGTTTGTTCCCAGTGGATTGTTTGATCAAAAAAAAAAAATATCTGAAATAAATTAGCAATCCAACATCCTCTTGTTTTTCAAAACTCTGATTCAAACAAGAGAGGCATATACATCCTCACATGTATGTGCTTATTTTTGTAAATGTACTGATATATTTATATTGGTTGATTATTGTGATCCTGGATATATTTGATTTATTGGAAAAAGAAAGTGACCCTGAGAATGATAATTGAAATGGATGATATATCTATATATATATATATATATCCTCTTTAAAAAAAAAATTCCTTATGAAATTAGAGTATAATTTGGTGGGTCATTTCAGTTGGTATCAGAGCTATGTTATTCAACATAGTAGAAGTAAGGATCAAGTCCTTAGATAGAAATAAAATTAAAGAGAACTAAATATCAAACTAACCAGCTATGTAAATTATTATTAGCAAACTATGGTAGGGAGACCACCAAATCAGGGAGCAGGATCTTCCCATGCACCACCAATGGTCAATCTGCAAGACTTGGTGAGAGCATTTAGGGATGGGGCAGGACAAAGGCAAGAAAATCCCTATGAAGAACTCTCAAAATTCCTTAAGACATATACTCATTTAGGAGGTAAAAGCTTTGAAGGGACAGAGAGTATCATGGAAATTCAAACATGGTTGAGAACATTGGAAAGAATTTTCAATGACATGCAACTTGATGATCAAAGAAAGAGGCAAGTGGCTTCAAGACAGCTGAAAGGAGTAGCTTTAGGCTGGTGGGAAGTAATCATTGCAGGAAGGAATGAGAATGAAATCACTTGGAATCAATTCAAAGAGATGTTGGAAGCAAGGTTTGTACCAGCATCAGCAAAGACTACCTTGTTAGAAGAATTCATTAGGCTTAGACAAGGGACCATGACTGTCACAAAATACACTCAAAGGTTTGAGGGGCTTTTCACATATGGAGCAATGCTTGTGGCAGATGAGGCATCTAAAAATGATAGGTACATAAAGGGTTTGAATCCAGGACTTAGCAGAGCCATGTTACCCTATGCAGACAAGACTTTTGACCATGTGATAGACTTAGCTTTGAGGTTGGAACAGCATGACAAGGAAAGGGAGAAGTTCAGAAATTTTAAGAGCAATAATAACAAGAAAGGTAAGGGGAGGTATCACCCTTATGATAAGAAGAAAGAAGAGGCTAGTAACAAAAACACTGGAGATGTCAAGGCTAAGGAAGACAAGAAGAAAATTGTGTGCCATCAGTGTGGAAAGGAAGGGCATATCAAACCAAAATGTCCAGAATTGAAAGGAGGAGCTTTCAAATGCTATCTATGTGGGAAAGAGGGGCATATGAAGAGGAATTGTCCTGAGTATAAACAGCAAGGCAAATTGGCAAATTTGGAAGGAAAAGGCAAAGCCACAGTGGAAAGTAACACTGTAAACCATAGCCAAGTGGAAGGTACATTACTTATTTGTACCATACCCATAACAGTAGTATATGATACTGGGGCAACTCACTCCTTAATTTCTTATGAACTGGTTAGAATGCTAAAACTGAATTGCATATTGGTTGAAACCCCATTGCATATACACAGTCCATTGGGGAGTTCTAGTGTTTTAAATATGATTTGTGTGGATGTGGGATTAAACATAGGGGGAAATATTTTTATTTCCAATTTATATGTTTTGAATTACCCAAATATAGGTGTTATATTGGGGGTAGACTGGTTAAGGCAATTTAAAGCCATAATTAATTTAGACTCATCCACCATATCATTGCAAAATTCTAGAGGCCAGAGAATCACAGTTTTATGTGAGGTAGCTAAGGAAGGAAAACTATATCATTTAGTTGACTCAGAAAAAGATTTCAGTGAACTAACCATTGAAGAAATTCCCATAGTCAATGAATATTTGGATGTGTTTGGTGAGGTCAAGGGTATTCCACACCATAGACCAGTAGAATTCCAGATCAATTTAGTTCCAGGAGCAAGCCCAGTGATTAAAAAGCCAACTAGAATGGGGCCAAATGAACTAAAGGAACTAAAGAAACAGTTAGAAGAATTGGAAGAAAAGGGTTTTATAAGACCAAGTAATTCTTGCTGGGGAGCACCAGTGGTATTTGTTAAGAAGCAAGATGGTTCTTTAAGACTCTGCATAGATTATAGAGAATTAAACAAAGTAACTATTAAAAATAAATACCCATTGCCAAGAATAGATGATCTTTTTGATCAATTAGCAGGGGCAAAAGTATTTTCTAGACTAGACTTAGCATCTGGTTTTCATCAAATGAAGGTGGAAGAATCAAGCATCAAGTACACTGCCTTTAACACTAGGTATGGGTTGTATGAATTTTTGGTTATGCCATTTGGCTTGACCAATGCACCATCTTACTTTGTAGATTTAATGAACAGAACCTTTAGAGATTGTTTAGACAAGTTTGTGCTTATTTTTATAGATGACATTTTGATTTATTCCAAGACAGTGGAAGAACATAAGCATCATTTGCACCTGGTTTTGTCTAGACTAAGGGAAAAAGATTTAAAGGCAAAATTTTCAAAATGTGTGTTTTGGAAGGAGGAAGTACATTTTCTTGGCCATGTTATATCTGCCAAAGGAATTTCTGTGAACCCCAATAAAGTAGTGGCTATCCAAGCATGGAAGAGGCCAAGCACTGTGAGTGAAGTGAGGTCATTTATGGGGATGGCAGGATATTATAGAAGGTTTATAAAAGATTTTTCAAAAATTTCTACACCACTCACTAACCTAACCAGGAAGAACCAAGCTTTTGTTTGGTCAGAAAAATGTGAAAAATCTTTTGAACAATTGAAGGAGGCATTGGTGAATGCTCCGATTCTAAAGGTACCACATGGAAATGAAGAATTAGTGGTATACACTGATGCTAGTGGATTTGGCTTGGGTGCAGTGTTGATGCAACAAGGCCAAGTCATTGCATATGCATCCAGACAACTTAAACCCCATGAAGTAAGGTATGCCACACATGATCTCGAATTAGCAGCTGTGATATATGCTTTAAAACTTTGGAGACATTATTTGTTAGGCACTAAGTTTGAACTCTACACTGACCACAAGTCTCTAAAATATTTGTTTTCACAAAAAGATTTGAACATGAGGCAACACAGATGGGTGGAGTTCTTAGCTGCCTATGACTTTGACATACTTTAGACACCAGGGAAAGCAAACAAAGTTGCAGATGCTCTAAGTAGACAGCATGCTAAATTGGCTATGATGATGATAGAAGAATTTAAAAATTTTATCTTTGCTAACTGAGTTAGAGATTGAGGAGAATGGTTGTGTGCACATTAATGAGCAGATGCATAGTGCACAAGAAAATAAAGGGAAGTTGAGCTTAATGACACTTCAACCAGATTTAATTCTAAAGGTAGGAAAAATGCAAGAACAAGATACTCACTTATTAGAGAAGAAAATGCTCCTCTCAAGAGGGGAGGAAGTAATGAATCACCACATTGATAAAGATGGTTATGTGAGATACCAGAATAGGGTGTGTGTACCAGAGGACATAGAATTGAAAAAGGAGATATTGGATGAATATCACAGAAGTAAATACTCCATACACCCAGGTAACACAAAAATGTATCAAAATTTGAAAAGAGACTTCTGGTGGAAGGGGATGAAATCTGATATAGCTAAGTACATTGCCAAATGTATGACTTGCCAACAAGTCAAGGCTGAAACTCAAAGACCATCAGGGTTGATGCAACCTCTTAGTGTACCACAGTGGAAGTGGGAGGACATATCTATGGACTTCATAGATGGACTGCCTAGATCTAAGAGAGGTAATACAAGCATATGGGTGATAGTGGATAGGCTAACCAAGGTAGCACACTTCATCCCAGTCAAGTCAGAAAGAACTGCACCAAAACTAGCTCAAATTTTTATAAAAGAAGTGGTAAGGTTACATGGCATTCCCAAAACCATTGTGAGTGATAGGGATACCATCTTCACTTCAAAATTCTGGAGAAGCTTTCAAGAAGCAATGGGAAGTGAACTATGTTTAAGTACTGCCTACCATCCTCAATCAGATGGGCAGACTGAGGTGGTAAACAAAGTTTTGGAGGACATGTTGAGGGCATGTATATTGGATTTTGGGGGCAACTGGGAAGATTATCTTCACCTAGTTGAATTTACCTACAACAACAGCTACCAAAGCACCATAGGAATGGCTCCATTTGAAGCCTTGTATGGTAAACCCTGCTTGTCACCTGTTTGCTGGGTATAAGCAGGAGAAAGGTCTATTTTAGGACCTGAGTACATACAAGAAACCAAGGAGAAAATTGAGTTGATAAGAAGAAGAATGACAGCAGCTCAAGATAGGCAAAAGAAATTTGCAGACATGAGAAGGAGGCAGGTAGAATATGAGGTGGGAAATTTTGTTTTCATCAAAATCTCACCCATGAAAAATGTGCTGAGGTTTGGAAAACAAGGCAAATTAACCCCAAGATATATTGGACCATACAAAATTCTGGAGAGAATTGGTCCTTTGGCATATAAGTTGGAATTACCAGAAAACATGCAAGGCATACATGATGTTTTTCATGTATCACAATTGAGAAGGTGGGTCCATGACAAGGCAGAAATTCTTGAAACCCCAACCCAAGTGCAGATAAATCCTAATTTGATTTATGAAAAGGATCCAGTGGGAATTTTGGCAAAAGATGTGAAGAAGTTGAGGAATAAATCTCTGAAACTTGTGAAGGTACAATGGAGTCTAGATCCTAGTGATTGCACATGGGAATTGGAAGACAAAGTTAGGATGAATTATCCTAGGCTATTTTCAGATTAAGGTAATTCTGATTTTTGATTGTTTTCTTTATTCTGGATGAATATATTTTTAGTTAGTATAGAACTAAGAATCTATTTGGTAGGGAATATACTTGTTCTCTGAATTAAGTTTAAAATTTATTTTAAGCTTAGGAAAAATTGTGGGACACAATTTCTAAAAGGAGGGGTGTATGTAATGACCCAAGATTTTAGGAATTCATTCTGGAAAATATAAATAAATTTAAAATAATTTTTAAATTAATTTTGGAAGGAGATTGTTATGGCTTGATAGTGTATCAGTATGTGTGTACATGTGTGCACAGGGTATACACATGAACTAGAGCTAAAAATCTCTGAACTTTAAGAATAAATACATATTGATATGTATGGGAATAAATATATATATATATATATATATTAAAATCTTTAAAAGCTGAATGCATAAGTAAATATAAATATATGTATGCTACTGAATATTTTTCTTAAGTATACATGTGCATGTGTGTGTCAATACAGAGTGATATATATATAAACATATACATGTGCTAATAAAATACTAGAGTTCAAACTAGTGAAATAAAATATATATATATATAGACATATTTTAATATAAGCAGAAAATAAAAGGCAAGAAGATATAAAAAGAACTAATTCTCTTATAAATAAATGAAGGAGGTACATACCATTTACATGAAAGCTAAAAATAGGAAAATAAGATAAAAACAGAGAAGTTCTTGGTATAGGCAGAATTAGAAAAGAGTATTTAATAAATAACAAAACCAAGTCACATTTTTAGCATGATTGTAGACAAGGGGGGAAAAGTATTTTCTGAAAAGCAATTTCTGAAAGAAAAATGTAACCACTTTTCTCTCTTCACCCAAATTAAGCCGGGAAGGGGTAAAACTTTGGGTTAAAATGCAGATAACATGATTTTCTGGTGGGCAAAAATGGCTTTAGCCAATACCCAAAACCCTAAGAGAAACCCTGCATATATATACATGTATATGCAGCAGCCTCCTCTTCTCCTCAGAAAAGAATTTTGAAAAAAAAAAGAAGAAAAACAATACCACAGAAATCATAAGACAAGGGAAGAAAGAGAGCTTGAGGATAAGAGCAGGAGTTCATCAGTTAATTAAGGAAACAAAGGAGAGAGCTACGTGAGAAAACTCACTCAAAAATCTAAGGCAATAAGTCCTAATATAGGCAGCCAGATAAAAGTATTTTTATTAAAGAGTATTTTCGTATATATATGTTTATCTGTGAATTTAAATCTGAATATGTTTTGATTTTCTTTGATTGATCATTTGTTTTATTATAACAAAGTTTTATGTGTTGAATCTGTTTATACACTCAGATCTCTGATATGTTAATATTTAGGGATATAAACAAATACCCAGAAAATAAAATGTTGAGAATAGGCAAGTAGTATTGGTTTTGGCTTAACCCAGAAAAATGCAAATAATGTTGAGCTGCAATATACTCATGTATATAGTGCTGAGGCTTGAAATAGAAAGGAATTAGGGGTGCAATAGGGTTGCCTATGTGCTGATGCTCCTGATTCAATAGAATACATAGCAAACAAAATTTTGTGATTCAGTGAAACCAGATTATTCTGAGTTTAACTCAAGCACAAATGTTTGCAAAAGAAAACTCTCCCAGAAGCTATAAGCCAATGTTAGTTGCCTAAACTCCTTCTAGAATACCAAGATGAATATATGTATATACAGAACCTTATTTTGTAATCACAAATGGTTGTTGCTTGTTTGTCTCTGTATGATTATGAATAATATGAGATGCCATGTTATGGATGTTTTAGCTAATGAAATGAATCACTGAAGGGTTTTGCCATGAACAATCAAAAGAGCTATTATTAACTTAAACCTGATTAGGAAATTGGGGTCAAGAACACTGCAGGAATGACTTGTGTGCTTGAGTAACATAAGTTGACACATGGCTTGTTTAAGTCCTGAGATCTTTGTGTAATGGAGTGAATTAGTTCATTACAGTGTGTCCATTGATTCATAAGTATTGCAGGTGAGACCAAGGATAGATAAATATACCAAGGAAGTAATACTTGAGCAGATGAGAAAACTAGAGTTTTTCCCAGATTTGAAATATGAGTATTGAATGAGTGATTTAACTCATATTAGTTATTTTCCTGTTTGGTATGAATGATTGTTTGTCTATGATTGAATTGTATGCTTGAATGTTTGTGCTATATATATATATGTAGTCTCTGGGAAGAAAATTTAAGTGTGCACATGCACAATGACACAGAGCATGCACACAAGTATTTACCTAATTCCAAAGGACAGAACCTTATGTATTTGTACTTAACTTGATTTTAAACTAATTAACAAATTGCTTTTGTGAATTTTCTCATACCAGACATGTGTCTGACCCTAGTGTGCTATTGGCATCTGGGGTGTCTCATTTAAAATGAGGCAGTTTCCAATGCTTTTTCAGGGATTGCAGCAACTAAATAGGAGTAGGAGCAAGGCCTTGAGAAGAAGATATAGCATGCTAAAACTTAGTTAGATAAGAGCCTAAATGTTGAAATCTGCATGTATTGACAATTTAAATTGCTACTTGTATTAAGTGTTGAATATTGGATTGATATTTTGTTAGGCATTTTGTTAAGAATTTGACTTGTATCTAGAATCTATGAACCTAGTTAAATTTCTGTTATGCTTAAAAAGGATTTTGATCAAATCTTGTAAGTAGATTTAGCAAGAACACTATGTTAAAAAAAAAATTGAATGATTACATTTTATAAATGTATTAGTCAATCTTGAGACTTTAAAAAGGATTTAAGTTTTTGGAAAATCTGGAGAGTCGATTCTCAGATAATCAAACTGGTTTTATTTTCTAATATAACATATGTATGCAAAAGAAATAGACATAGGTTGAATGTTTTTATATGGCTGCAAGGTTTATTTAACTTGTTCCATACAAATGCTTCATGTCCTATTTTTAAATAAAGAAAGGATCTGTAGTAAGATAGATGGAAGCCAGATTCAAATAGTTGCAGATATATATGCACATAAACATGTTTAAGTGCAGATTTTACCTCACCTTTTCCTTTGTATTTGAAATAAGAATCTGAATTTTACTCAGATTCTAACCAAATGCATTTTAAATGCCAGACAAATCTTATAAGAAGAAATACAAACCTGGAAAATGATAAACACTCTTATCATTCAATCATGAAGCCTTCTAGGTTGTAGGAATGGAATTCAAAAATGATTAAGCAAGGATATTTGTTTTGTATGATGGATCTTAGGCAAAATAAAATATGTATATGCAGACAGGAAGATAACAAGTTTCAAATTGTAAAGAAGAAAAATGCAAAAAAAAAATGAAAAACAAAAATTGTGTTTGAACCGACCAGCATAGCACTCGAACTCGTGACCTTGTATGTATAAGTTAGGCGCGTTTCCATTACGCCTAGATGTTGCTTGTGTTTCCTTAGGATCCACTTTATTTTATACTGATTTTGACACTATTCAGAACTTAACACAAACATCTATATTAAAAGCTTGTTTACTACTGATTATTTCTTGATCACTTCTTAGTTAGTATAAACAGACTAATGTGTTTGTTCCCAGTGGATTGTTTGATCAAAAAAAAAATATCTGAAATAAATTAGCAATCCAACATCCTCTTGTTTTTCAAAACTCTGATTCAAACAAGAGAGGCATATACATCCTCACATGTATGTGCTTATTTTTGTAAATGTACTGATATATTTATATTGGTTGATTATTGTGATCCTGGATATATTTGATTTATTGGAAAAAGAAAGTGACCCTGAGAATGATAATTGAAATGGATGATATATCTATATATATATATATATATATCCTCTTTAAAAAAAAAAATTCCTTATGAAATTAGAGTATAATTTGGTGGGTCATTTCATAAGTGCCGTACGTATTAGTTGTGCCCAACTATGTTGGAATGTGAGATGTAAGCATTTCAGCTATTTCTATATTTTACTTGAAAACCTTAGACCCTATTATAATAAAATCAGATTTCCTATCAAATGTTTTGGTTAGCGTAAGGTAAAAACTTACCCATGTTTATTTGTGGGGAGTCTTACGTGATACCTTTTCTTTCTAAAGGTTTTGAAGTTAAGCAAGTTTAACCTGTTACTCACACCAGACCCATGTCTGACCCAAGTGTTTATTTCTGTTTTATAAACTCTTGGGTACTCAAATTTTTACGAGTAGCCAAGGGATTCAGGTTTAGCTTTGACGAATATTCTGGAGGAGCAATGGAGCAGGAGGCTTCGGCGTTCGTAGATATAGTATTCCGCTGTGTTGATATCTGTGTTAGAGTCTTGTATTGTATTTGAGTTGTAATATCTAGACAGATGTTTATAACTGTCTAGTATATGTTGTATAGTTGTGTAAACTCTGATAAGTGTTGTATACTATGTAATAGTTTATGTTATTAATATAATTTATTCGTTCCGCTGTGAGATCGTTGTTGTTGTTTCTTTCTTTCTTCTCTTCTTTTCTATTTTCTACCCTTTCTTTCTTATTAACGATGCGACTTTCTGTGGAGAGAAAGTCGTGGTCGTTACAGTTTACATGGGTTGGAATGGACGAAACTGAGATGAGGAATTGATGTATAAAAACAGTTTACAGGGGATAGAATTTGTACAGGTGATATTATTTTGTTTGTACAAAATAGGCAGAGATTTTTTTCTTTTTGGTGGCTGATAGATTGTATTGTACTAGAGATGATAGTATTTATGCTAGCATTAATTATCATTGTCTTTATTTTCATGTGTACATACTTATCTAATTTTGTTTGTTCATACTTGAACATACCTCTTTCTTCTTTTGCAAGCCTTCATCCTTATATATAATTTTTCTTTATTATGCAGGTTACTTGAACATGAATGTATATATATAATTTATTTGTTTGCTTGTTTGCTTGTTTGCTTGTTTGCTTGTTTACTTGTTTTATTACTTGCATATGTATTTTGTTTTGTTTCTTTTCCTTTTATTTGCTTTATTACTTAGTGATATAAGTGAGCTTCTAACTTTGTTTTATTTTTCTTTTATTTTTTGGTAGTCTATTTGTATTACATTGTTTTGTATGGATTTATGAGATTAAAATTTATATATTTACTTTATATTGTATAAAACTATATAATTTATTTTGAAATATAGATGAATTTCTATATTTTATTTTGTTGTTAAAATTTTAGCTAATGCTTTTCTTTATATTTTTTATAACTTATCTTTTATATATTGATTTCTATTTTTAGCTTAAATTATTATTATTATTATTATTTTCACTTCCATTTCTATTTTAAATATTTATTATAAATTTTACTGTAATACTTATTGTTTTATTTTTATTTCTATTTCTAATATAGACCATCAATCCCAAATTTTAACATTATAATTTATCTTTAAACCATTTACTTGAAATTTAAATCCAAATCACATATATACAATATTTAAATTCATATGATTTAATATATATTCTATTTGAATTAGGGAAACTCGCTTCAATTTACAATTAATTTTACAATTTTAATTCAAAAATTCAATTAATTATCAATTTAAATTTAATTAAAATTCGGGATCGTTACCCAATCAACCATATATGCACAATACCAAGGCAATGACACATAATATAGAAGGTCATAAAAGTAATGATATGTCATAAATACTTGTCATTTACTTTCAAAAACAAGGTCCAAATATACAGCAATGATTAGTTAATAATTTTACTATAATTATACAAGCAATATTATATAACTTCATTACAATTAAATGGTGAGTTAACTCACCCTTTTCCAACACTCCAACTAAGCACAAGCCTCTACCTTGATACCACTTCCTACCTTAACCAAAGAAAGCCTAAAGTTCAACCTTACCTTCAAGCCCTTAGCCTAGAAGGCTAATTTTGCTTACGGCCTAGCTTAAGGTGGGTGTGTGCTCCTTTTCTTCCAAGATTAAGTTGCTAAATCTTGTTGTTATATTGTGTTAGGACTATATCTAAAGTTTGGTGAATTTTTTATATGATTTGAGATTTCCTTATATGCAAAGAGAAGTGGATGAATAGAATGTTTCCATGCTTTATGAATTAGTAAACCCATTTCCTAAGCCTTAAGGGTGTTTATATATACTTTATTAGGAGGTCACCCTCAGCTTCTATCTCCTATTTTTGATCAGAAATCGTCCCTCCATGTGTTTTATTTATACGTCATCATTGACCAAAAACAAATATCTAAAACGCTATTCATCAAAATATCTCCTCCTTAAACCATTTGCTAATCTATTTTTACTATTCACATTTAGTTAACTATATCATAGAAAATATTTTCAGTTGCTAATTAATTACACATTAATATATTAGAAAATAATAATGAGGTCAAACAACTTTATCGATATTTCGATCAAATTTTCGGTAAAACAATTTTTGGTTACATTATCGATATTTTGATCATATTATCGATAAAACAATTTTCGATTACATAATCAATATTTCTTCGTACTACTTATTTTTGTACAAAAAAATTTCAAAAATAAGTTTACCATCATTTGTTATTAATTAAAAGGTAGTTAACAAGGTTATAAATCAATTTAATCACATTAAACTCAAGATTCAAATATTTAGATAATTTAAATATTTAAATACAAAGCGTTCGAAATTCCATGTCTTACATTTATAATAAACTCATAAAGTATAAAATGGAAGTAAATAAAATAATGTGCAATAGAAAATAAAATTAATTCAATTTGATCGAACATATGAGTACATTGGAAAAAGTTCTGAACGTACTTATAATGGATAAAGATTCAATCTCAAAAGTTACTTCTACCTATGATACATAATGATGTATCTATAAAGAGTAATTGAACTTTTTTGGACAAAGTACGATTAATTGTGAGTGAAGTTGAGTTAATTTCTTTCTATAAGGTCATGTACTTAAGAGTAGTACACAAGGTTAAATTAATTGCATCTAAATAATAGTTTATAAGAGTTTACAGGAAACCCTAACATATCATAGGCCAAGGAGTTGGCAAGTTGTTCATGTCGAAAGACTGCATGTAATTATTATACATGAGAGATCTTGTATGAATCACCCTAAAATAATTTTGGGAACGATAGTCACTGGATGACCAACTAATGTTTTGAATGTAATTTTGTAAACTGAAAATGAAGGCAATTCATAAAATGTTATGAATGCCCATTTGTAACGACCCGTATTTTTAATTATTAACTTTAATATGATTATTGAATAAAAATGGTTAGAAATAAAAATTTAATGATTTATTAATGTAGTTTACTAAATATGAACTTAAATAAAATTTTGAAATAACAATTTCAATAAGATTTAAGGAAATTATTTATATTAGAATGAAATTTTATATATTGAATGTGTTTATAATCAATAGTTGAAATCGAATAATAAATGTTGAATTACTGGAAAGTGGAAGTAGTTATTTTATTATTTGAATCCGTTTTAACAATTAAATTTTATAAGTTGAATAACTTTTATTTGAAATATGGTGATTTATTGAATAATTAAATTATTTGAATTTAATATTGGAAATTGTTTAAATAAGAGAATCTTGAATTTAATATGAGTGAAAATGATGTCGAAAGTTGATTTAAAAATTTATTTAAACAAGAATGAAGATTTCTTACTTTTAAAATTTAATTTAAAAGTGAATAAATAGAAATTGGAAATTACTTGTTTTAATTAACGTGTAAAATAGTCTTTTTGGGCACTGTCTCGGATTTGGACGAAACTAGTTTCATCGGATCCATAATAGTGAATTATTATAGGATTTCAAGTTTTGTAGCGATCGGACTTGTCATTTGGTCGTGCGAGCTTGAAACGCGTAGAAATTAATTTAATTAAAATAATTTTATTTTGAAAAGCTATCTTCTGAATATACTGGAATTGCCTCCCGAAACTAGTTCCATTGTGTTCGGAATAGGGGTATAACATATAAGACGCTAAGCGGCATGCTTCGCTTGGAGTTCGGAAAATTTATGGATGAATCGGGTCGGAAACTTATATAATAAGACACGTTATATTTCATTCGTTCGTTAGCCCTAATCGAAATATCAGCCATGCTCTTTTTCATGAATTAATGGCTGATGTCCTCCTTATTTCTCCTTTCATTTTCTCCTCATCCGCTCAATAGAATCAAATGCCTCCAAAAGAAAAAGTGTAGAGCACGACGAGCTCTACACGTTGTGCGGTGGGATCGTGGCGAAACGTCTCAAAATCGTCACGATTCACTCGTGAAGTCGGTGCGGGTTTTGGGTTTTTTAGGTGGCTGTGGTCAGCGGTGGCTTGCTGGAGGTTGGTAGCGGCACTGGAGGGAGTTGGCGCGATGGTTGCCATCTTCTGGCGATTCGACGATTTCGTTTTTATATAAAATAAAAAAAGGGAATGAAGACAGTCGCGATCTGGAGAAGGAGAAGTGAGCTCGTGCATTCCTGGGGCAAGCTCGAGCATGAGAGAGGTAGTTAGGTTTGTTAGGTTAATTATTTTTAGTTAATTAAATTAATTAGTTTTAGTTAAAATCAAATGTTTATAATTACATAACTTTTTCATGCGAGGTCTGATTCGAGCGAAACGAATCGCGTTGCGATCATATCGACGAAGGCTATGACTTGAAGTGGAATTGGAATTTATTTGACTCTGGAAAATTTTCAGTTTCAAATAAAGGTGAGTGTTTTAAAACGCTCACGAGGTACTCAAATATTTTTTATGTTCGTTAAATTGATATCATGAAGTAATTTAATTTTATTGACTATTGTTTGGTAATTAAATTGACATATGAATTGACTATTAGAAATTAAAATTGATAGTTAAATTGAAATTGGAATTAAACTGCTAGTTAAATTCCCGATTATTAATAACTAGTTAACTGTCATGATTTATTGACTGTTTTGGATGTTGAATGTGATGGGTGGCTATTGGATGATTGTTTTTTATTTATTTTTATATATTCCTGTTATCACCCTGTAATTATTTGACAGCATATGAACTGTTATTTGAATTTTTTCGAATAAATTAAGAAATAGGTTGAAATGATATATACATATGACATTTATTTTTGATTGAAATGATATATATCCATTCCAGAAATTAAAATTGTAATAACTAATCACTTAGCCATAGGATAGAAAATTATATACGGACTCTGGATTGGTTAAATTTAATGGTTTTAAATTTTTGAATTTGAATCTATTTAAATGAGTTGGTTTTGAAGTAATAAAATCAAATTTATAAAGATTGAATTAATTTTGAATTCGGGTCTTGAAAAGTTGAAATTAAAATTGGTTAAAATGAATTGATTTAAGAATTTATTTTGAAATGTGAAGTAAAAAATCGACATATGACTTGAATTAAGAAATTGAAATTCTTTTAAAAAAGGTTTGAACTTTTACTTGAAACACGAAGTTATTTAAGTAAAGTGATTTAAATTGATATTAAAAATTTGAGCTCGAAATTGAATTATTTTAAAGATTTGAAGTTGAAAATGATTTAAGTGATTTAAATCGGTATTTTGAGATCGAACTTGAAATTGATATAGATTGAAATGGTTTAAAATAAGAATTGAATTGAAATTTAAACCATTGAATTATTGAATTGAAATTGAAGTTAAAATTGAAAATCGAAATCGAAATTGATTTGAATTGAAATTGGAGTCGAAGTTAATTCGCATAAAAATCGAAATTGAGTCGATTTGAATTGAATTGAGATTGAAAATGATTTGAATTGGAATAATTGAAATTGAAACGGTTTGATTGGAATTCGGACTTGGGTCAAGATTTGTTAAAATGGAAAGAGATAGTTTGATTTGAAATTATTTTCAAAATAAATATTTTAATATGAACTGTTTAAAATCTATCTTTCTAAATATTCAAATTATTTTGATTTTCCAAGCTATTTTACTATATAAACCATTTTTAATACTCAAAATATTTTATATTAAACCATTTAACGTTTTAAACTATTTAAAGCTATTCAAACTATTTTCTAAAAATTTAAATTGGCCAAGGTTGGAATGTTTATATTTAAATTGTTGATTTAAATGCAAATTGGGTTAAATGAAGTTATAACCTAAATTGTAATTCGAATCGAATTTTGAAGTGAAAATGACATATCGAACTGAATTGACATATTTTAAGTAAATATGATATTTTGAAATGAAATGATGTTTGAAGTGAATATGATATTTTGATCTCAAGTATGAATCATTTTCGAAATGTAAAAGAACCAACCGGTGTGTAAAACGACATTTGATTATTCAAGAGACCAGGGTCTCTTATTGGCATACTCTCTGTCAATATTGGAACCACTTTAACAACTATGTACGCGGAGGAGACTCCAGAATGAAGTGGTTGGATTCGGTGTACGTTTGCTGGATTTGAAGAAAGAGAACAATGATGGATTGGCCCCGACACTTGTGTCAATTTGAAATGATTAAAACAGGACGGCTTGAACCGGGCCAAGTGGGCGAGCTACCCCTAGCGGACACCTGTTCTTCGATTTTTCTTATGGACTCAGTCCATAATATTACCTTTGTTGTTGATTTCGATTGGTGCACCTTGATTGCGATAACCTCTCTTTGACTCGATATGGGATGGGTGGACGCGATGGCCGGTCGTGGCTACGATGCGTTACCACCAGCCCGGCGACTCAAACTGGTAGTATCCTACCTTAGGCATTGCCTCACGTGCCTTGTCATACTTTTATCCTTATATGAGACCACTACGAGATTGGTTTGGTGTTGTCGTATCACGGCGCATCACTATCTACCAACGTGTTATTGGTTGTGTTATATGCAAACTGTACGACAATGCTTAAAAACGCATTAAGAGGGATTAATGTAAAGCCTTAATGCTATGAAAAATATTTATTTTACTGGTTTATATAGCGTATTCTACTATATATAAATATTTTGATGGATCCTTAAGAGATGGAAAATCCCGTAACATCTCTTGAGTTATTGCACGCACGTTATACACTGGATAGGAGATGTGAAACCCCGTAAACATCTCTGATGCTATTACACTCTTATTATATGTGATATTGATTTGACTCACATAAGGATATTTAGTCCTGACTCGAGTGTTTTGTCTTTTCATTACGCTCGGGTCAGCCCTGAGTTTTCAGCGTATTGAAGATTATTCTCTGAAAGATGAAGACGAAGATTTGGTATGCTATATTACTAGTATTATTTCACCACATTGTTGTTCTACTACATCATTCTATTATCCGTTGTATGTATAACTCTGATAAATGTTGTATAAATTATAATCAAATGTATAGTATAAACAGCTTCATGAACTGTTTATGTGATTATTATATTTTCTCATTCCGTTGTGAGATTCTGTATTTGTTTTCTTCTTTTCTTATTTTTCTTAATTAACCCCATAGATTATCTGTGTTCTAGATTGTTTGAGTTGAACATGCGTGGATTATTGTCAATTTAAACCTTCTAAAATGCGGGTCATCACACCATTCTTTTGAACTAAGAAACAAATGTTATTTCAACAAATACCGACTTCATAGTAAAGGAATTTCTTTCAGAAATTATTGTAAGTAAATGGATTTGGATACGATCTAATAATTAAAATGATTACGTGGGATGAAATGAAATTAACGAAACCTAAACAAACACAATGTGTTAGATTGTCTGATAAGTATTCTTACACATTGAAGAGAAACTATGAGGTCCTTATCAATGTCGAGAATAGTTGTCAATTAATCCATTAAGAGTATTAACACTATGATATGGTATGATGTGCAAATCCAAGATGGATTCCAAGTACATGATCAAAATATGATTTTGATATATTTACTCGAAGGGATATGATCCATTGGCTACAAATGTGTCTTCAAGAGGAAAACAAATGGAAATGGAATATAGTGAGCAACATTAATAAGAATAACATCTTAAATTTCAATTGTTGAAAGTAATGTCACCGACTAGCTATTCGATGTACACAAGTTAATTCAGATTTTACTCACAAACTTATTGCACGGTATTACTTTGTGTTTACTACATATGTGTTAATTTTTTTATAAATAATGAATTAGAATAAATGATTTGCATACACAACAATCAAAGTGTCACGAAGTCAGTGGGAGCAATATTGAATTTGTGGGTTTTCGGATATGATCCAAGAATAGATATAAAGATATCATTTGAAAAGCAACAAAGTTTAACAAGCGTTTCGATAGAAATATCAAATAGTTTGATTTTCAATCAAAATGCAAATGAAGCATGTGTCCATAAGAAAGAACCACTAAAAGGTACATAGATATTTCTAGACTATAAGTAAACAACATATCATTGATTGTTAACAATGTACTTATGTTAAAATTAGTAATAGTTTAGTTGCTTAATACTCAATATTAGATTTGTAAATTATATCCTTTACAATTACTTTAAAGGGTATTGGGAATGTCCCAAATGATATGCAAAGATGCTATATTGAAATGTCTAATATGGAACATGTAAGATCGATTCCTTATGTATTGACAATAAGAATTATCATACGTTTTGTATTGTCTACAGCATCATAATTTGCTTATATATTTGATGCATGAAGAAAATATCAAATCTAAATAAGGATCACTAAATGGTAGTTTAGAGTATTCTCGAGTATATACGAAATACTAGAGAATTGTTTATAGAAACAACGAACTCCTTATGAAGAAGTTTTCAAATTCGAACTTTGTAAGTGCTATCGAGTATAATATGTCAATATTAAATTTATGTTTAAATATTAATTAAGAAGATTTAAGTTGGAAATGTTTCAAATGAAACATTGTGGTTGATTCAACGAAAAGGCTAAGTACATTGCCTTGAATAGCGCTATAAAAGCAATGTATAAATATAAGTGCATAAATATATAACTAAGCTAGAGGCGATTCCCAAGTATTAAGAATACTGCATACTGTTATATGATAACAATGTAATGATAAGAGTTTATTAGAAGTCGACAAACATACTCTGAATAGTTCCATATAATAAATGTAATTTATCAGCATTAGAGAGAGTTGATTGACAAAGTAGATAATTAAAACAACATAGCAAATTCATCCATGAAAGGTCTAACTTGATCAGTTCTTATGGAACCGATTAAAGGGATGGGATAGAGGTTCCATTATTAGCCTCAAGTGCAAGTGGGAGATTGAGAGAGTTAGAGGTATAACCTATGGGCAATTATGTAAATTATTACATATATCTAACTCGATAACCAATCCTGTTTAAAGTAAAAGATATTTTCTTTCTATTATATACTTGATATAATGTGTTATATTAATTAATTAATTTAATTAAAAGTATATTTATTAGAAAATCCATAAATGGTATGTTTTGTTATAGTAGTTACAAAGTATTGTGACCATGAGTGATTTATCACAATGAAATTAAACATATCGTTTTAAATATTCCTAGTCAAGATGTATCGAGAATGGATATCAATACATTCGTTTAGACTAGAGTATGTATTGCTCTCAAAATGTTGGGCGGTGTATTACTCATAGTTGATGGGGGCATCAAAGGGTTACGTACTGATAGTTATTGAATAATTATGGAATGACTCACTTGATATTTTTCTATTAGCAAATATAACTAAGGTCAAACAGAAGATATCTATGCGACAAATACAAAGTTCTCTTGACTTGAGAATATTGTTGATTTTCAATATGGAAGCTCCGCTTTGATTATAGTTAAATCATAGCACGGTGTCCATCGAATAACTATAGTTGGGTTGGTGGAAGCATTGGAAGTGAAACGCTACTCACGAGAGAATTCACCTCCTCGTTTATCATGGTCAACTAAATTCAACTTAAAGACAAAGTGTCAGACCAGAGCACTATGGTTAATAATAATTGTTATTATTGAACCAAGGACTTTGTGTTTAGACTATAGAGTTGAATGTGGACTATATTGGAATTTTGACAATTACTAAATTCTATAAGTTCAAAGTGATACAGTTTTGATGAAGAAAATTGGTGTAAATAATTGTCACTATCCGGTAACGCTTAATAAAGTACAATTGGATTTTACAGATGCTGGGTAAGCAACAAATTTGCTTTGTTTTGATGCTCTCCATATATTTTCATAGCTTGTTGACTTGTTTTGACGATGATTCACCTATGTGTAAGATAGAACTGCATCTTGAATCAAATGAGTCTGCACTTCTTAAACTTCGATGCTTGGAATGTCACCAAACTTGTTAGATGAGCTTAGTAGAGGCATAAGGTCATAATGCAAAAGGAATGGAGCCATTATGAATTAATAATTCGGATCGGTACTGATTCAAAAAGTTAGACCATTTATGGCCTATACCTCTTGGAGGCTTTTGTCTTGTTCTTTTTAGGCCTATTGGTGAAGTCTTAAGTCATCTTGGCTCCGTTTGGATGTTCTAACTCCTATTGAATTCTACTGGGTTAAAAACCCAGTTAACATTTTCCCCCAAGAGTATGCTTTCGTTGAAAACAAGATGTGCTCTAGAATTGACTATCTTTGTGTTTTCTTTTTAAGGAGTTTATTGATCGTATCTGGCTATTTTGAAAAGCTATCTACGAAGAACTGATTAACTATTTAGTCCTTAGTGTGAATCTCCATTGTTCGTGATTACGGAGTGATCTTGACTTGATAATTTCCAGAATGAATATGAACATCAAGTAGGTCGCGTAAGGGGAATTTGAGACCATTAGTAGGAGGATATTTGGGTCGACACCGATCCGATTGGATCAGTACTTAGAGAAAATTTTCAAACTTCTTCCTTTTCCTTTTTTTATATAAAAGGTTGGTTCTACCCCTTTTTACTTCATCCAAGCCGAACCGATCCAATAGACCCAAACCCTCGCCGATTTCAAACCTGCAACTGCCAAAAAGCCGCTGCCGTCGATCTTCTTCACCAGCACCATCTAACGTCGCCTCCTGGAGCTATTGTCGATGTTCTAAGTGGGTCCACCATCGAGATCACCTTTGTTTTGAAGCATTGACGATCCGATCCACCCAACACCCTAGTTTGGGTTGTCTTAAACTAGATATCAAATCATTCTTCTAACTTTTGAAGGTTGGTGGTGTGGATTTGATGTTTTTGGTGGTGACTAGCGATTAATTTGAATCAATAGTGGAGATGACGTTTATTGCGGATTGATTTTGGTTTTTCTAGGAGGTGATAACAGCTTAGGATAGCGTCTTGTATGCAACTCATCATGTTATTGCCTTCCAAAGAACTAAAGTTGACTAATGCTGAAGATTTCATTTAGTTTGGACATATTGGTCGAGAGCTGCTTGCACTAAGACTGTCATGTTATTGCACATCTGGTATTCCTAGAATAGGAAGAGCTTTCTGTGTCACTTCAGACAATAGATCCGTTATTGATCATTGATTGATAACGGGTAACTATAGAAACAATGAAATTAACGGGTGATACAGATTTCTCTTTCCAGTGTTAATGAGCCATCTACATGGAATGGTTTGTTCACAGCGCTTAGGACACTGAACCCATTCTCACTTAGATTACACATCATACACTCCTGGTTAACACTTGGAGTTCAATCGGTGGTTGGTACATGCCAATTATCTCCCGGATTTCAAGTGTAAACCACGCAAAGGTCTATAGTTTAGAGATTAGGCGTACTTGACCGTTTTGAACAAGCTTTCTTATATAGAATGACGAGCAAATCTTCTTGGCACAAATCAGTTGAGGGGAACTCACCTCTTTATGAAGTGGAGTCATCATTGATCCCAGCTGGATCCGCCGCTTCCATAACTTCAGGCCAATATGGTCGTATGATTCCGCACGGTCCCATCGTTGATCGCACTCCTCCTAATTTCAGAGTCTTACTTGATCCTCTGGAGAAAGCTCCTACAATTTTACAACAGGATGTTGCAAAGCATTTGCTCGCAATATGGTATCCCAGAGGATGAAGTGCTTCTGCCATTAAGAGGAGAATTTGCTCATAGGCCACCTTCTGGATACGTGACTTGCCACTGATATATGTGCATGTATGGTGCAATTCCCCCATTCAATCACTTCTTAATGAGAACACTTTAGAATATAGGGTTGGCCCCATTCCAGATTCTTTCAAATGAATACGCCATGCTGACGTGCTTATATGTCCTTTTCATGTAGAAGCTTAATCGTTCCTCGAGCTTCGCTGAGCTGTAGTATCATCTATTATTCAAGAAGAGAGAGGCTAATCCCTCACTTGTTTATATTGAATTGCAGCATAGCCGGAAACTTATACTGGATCTTTCCAGCAAAGTTCCTTCATTTTAGAATCGGTTCTTTTTTGCTAAGTGTATGGAAGGATTCACCATTTTATGGACTACGTGAGGTAAGTCTCCTTCACCATGCTCGGAGTTTCCTTTAATTGCTATAAGTTTTCTAAACAATAGTATATTCCTCATAGTTCTTCCAAAAATTAAGAAGGACCCGGCACTCGGCACTGTTCTTAGCACCTTGAAAGCAGACGATGCTCAGGAGAGCACGATTAGATTCTTGCTCATAGATGAGAACCTTCGCCGATGTAGGCTTTTACATGTTGGGAGATCCATTGGATTCATTGGCTCTCCTTCCTGCTCTAGAGCCCGAACCTGTTATGTTTCCTATACCCATGACTTTAGTGAAGATGATGATGAAGAAGAAAGTGGCCCATCCGATGGGTCAGAGAAGACACCTGAGGTGATCCAAATCCAAGTCGGGGTCGACAGTCCACCTAAATTGCCATCGATTCCAGAAGAGAAAAAGGAAGAGTTTATTCAACGGAAGGGCAAGGATCTACTTATTGAAGAGAAGGAAGAACAAGAAATCGGTAAGGAGCATCCTCTATATGAGGAAGAAATAGATTGAGACACTAATGAGGGTGATGTGAAATTAGGCGACAAGGCCTCGGAATTAATCCATGATCATGCACCCTCACCTTCTTTGAAAGAGCCTATTGAGGGAGCTTCTCCCAAGATTGAGCTTGTATCCAGCTCTCTGCCGAAAAGTGCTGACATTGATTTGGGAGATATGCGTAACGTTTTTGTGAATATGGGTGACTTAATGGATGACTTTACTTCAGAAGGGTTGCCTTCCAAATTTACTCAAATCATCCCTATAGGAAGCAATATTCTGACATTAGTTAGTAACCGATCTGGTTTGTGTATTCTATTGGGGTCGTTAAATTGCAACACACACTTCACTAGGATCACACTTTATATTTTTTCGGACGTGTTAGTTCATCAAACGCCTTTTTCCTAAATCCATTTTATCACTTGTTGCAGGAATCATATCTCAAGGTCTTTACAACGATCTTGATCGAATTTTGGAGTCACAACGTTCGCAGAGACACTCTTCAAGGTACCATGCCCCTTGGGAGACCGACGAGGAGAGGAAAAAGATAAAGGAGAGGGAGGCAGAAGAGCATTGCCATGCTGAGAAAGATCAAGGCAGAGATAGGAGAAGTGGCTACGAAAAGAGGAAGAGCACAATTGAGTGGGGATATCCGTCAAAGAGGCCAAAAAGAGACCAAGAATGAGAATTCGCTTCACAGCCTCCTGCTTCCACTAGGATAAATGTCCCTGCTTCCGATGCCGTGACCTCTTGCACTTATACTGTAATGACTACCACTCCCTAGATTTCTAGGTGTGTGCCTTACATTCTTCCTACTGGTCCCCCGCATCTACAAGCTACATTCCCTGATTTATTCTTAAGAGGGGTTGTGTTTGATAAGCCCAATCTGAAGTCAGTTCATGCTGAATCTTATTTACCCCATTTCTAAGCAATTCAGAGCAGTTTGGAGCAAGCTGAAGGGTGGGGAAAATTATGCATATAGCTTTCTACTGTTAACCAGAACAAATACCAGGAAATCCACTCGTTTGAGTCCAAAAAGGATGAGTATGAGAAGCAGCTCGCAAATTGCGATGCGGAGATCGAGAGGCTAAAGAAAGAGAGAGAGATGATGCCCTCAAGAGGGAGAGCAAAAGTGCTTCTTTATTTAAGGAGCTAAAAGAATACATCGACCGATCTGCAATCATATTTAGAGCTGAGATAAATAAGTGCCATGCGGATGAGGAGGCTTTAAAAGAAAAGTTAAGGATAAGCGAGACGATGGTTGAGATGCACAAGAAAACCATCGCCAAGCAGGCTCAAGAAATTGCCTCTCTATGAAAAAGTTTCAAATTTGGATGCTGAGAAGAAACGGCTAGTGGTAAAGAAGGCTAACACGGATGCCAGCTTTTCAGAGCTTCAAGATACCTTCACAAAGAAGATGGAAGGCTTGGATGCTACTATTTTGGGCTTCTACATCAACTCCGTGCTGCATCAGGGGAGTCTTAGTTACTTGGGTCCATTGTTCCCTCATACACTTGTCGTAGTCTAGGAAGAGATTATGGCCCAATTCCAAGACATGGGTGGTTGTTATACCGAAAAGGAGTTGGTTCAAGCATATCACCAAGCTTTAAAGGAGGGCCAGGAAATCTTAAGACTAGAGAGGGAATGAGAAGCTATTGATGTCGCGGCTGCCGCTAAGGTTATAACCGGGCATTTTCCTTCAGTCCCTGGTGAGCCATCTTCACATCTTCGCGCTGATGAGAGGATCGTTTCTACTTCTCCTATGATTACGCAGCCATCAATAGAGGGCAAAGACGAGGGCTTTGAAGTTGTGGTGCATGAACAGACCCCATAGCAGGTAATTTTCTTATCTCTTTCGTGTTTAATGACTTCCAATTTATGTCGGATGAAATTGCCGAGATAACTGCCCTTTATTATGATATTATAAATTAACCCTCTCTTCTTGTCGAGTTACCTCCTCCTCACAGTGTCGGATCTACTACCATTTTGACCGCATCAAACGTCATCTCTGCATCTGGCTCACAGCCCGGTTCGCGCTCCGAGAAAATTGCAGTGCTACATGGTTTGGATGACCCCTCTATACTTAAGAGGAGGGTTTGGCAGTTACTAACACACGGGAGCAGGCGGATCAAACTACCCAATCAAACAAAGTAGAGACCGAGCAGCCGATGACCAAGCGACAAATGGTAGCGGTGAAGAAGGAGAAGGTTGAAGAGTAAAAATGGTCATCAAAGAGTCCTCACAAATCCCGCAAGCATAAAGGCAAAGGAGGGTGTGCCAGCAGTAATGTTTCAGAAAGTGAGATCACCCCGGGAGGGGAAAAGCTCGAGAAGTTGCCGATCAAAGGCGGGATAGTCGGCAGGGGAGGTAGTGACATGAAGCCATGATCTATCCGTGTACTTGTGAAGTGGAGCTTTTGCTTTTTGTACAAGTGCAGAGTCTGCACTTAGCATTTCTTCTTATTGCTGCAACAGTGGTGTCTGTATTTTCCTTTTCTTCGTCGATATTGCACAGATACGGCCCCCACTGTTTGTTGTTGTACATGAAAAATGTTATAAGCAATAGAAATTTTGAAATTTTGATTGTAATTTCACTTTTCTACTTATCTATGTTTCATGCACTGTTGCCTTTTATATACCACTGTGTTTTTTTATTTAGCATGATTTTGTACATGTAAGTAGTTGTTAACAAGTAGTCATTGATATTTTTCCTTTGCTGTTTTGTTTAGTCCCATAACACTTAATTATTTGTTTGGGTTAACAAAACTATGAAGTATTTGCTATTTTGGTTGAGTGTTGGTGTGTGTGCGCCCCCTAGTTCACAGGACTATTTACCCTGAACACTTGATACGAGACTAAATGCCCTTAGTAGTCTCTTGGATGCCCCAGTCGGGTTTATACTACAAAGCCTATCTTTAAAAACTTCTGGTTTTATTGTCCCCATTTTAGACATCCCATTTTGATTTCTGGCTTGAGATATCCATGAAGCTTTTTAGCAGCCTTACGGCAAGTGATTTATGCACTTAAGTGATTCGTGATGCCAGCGCAACACCGATTACTTAAAATTCTGTTAAGTGATTCCGTCACAATGCTGACGTTCAGGCTATTGTGCACATGTGTCGCTCCTTAGAGTGTTATTTCCTTGGCTCCGGAGGTGGTGCATGGCTTTTTGTAATATGAGAGTTCCTAGACTTTGGATGCAATTTTGTTGATCCTAGCAGTGGTGTGCGGCTTACGAAATGCGCACAGTGGGATCGCAGCTTCGGTCGTAGTTTTGCGAACCAAGAAGCGATGCATGGCTTAGGTAATTTTTTTTGCTTGGATGTGATTCCATAATCCAAGAGGCGGTGCACGGCTTACGAAAACTGCGGCTTTGGTTCGCAGCTTCCCGGCAACACCGGTTCTTAGAAGGCCGGGATCGAGTGTCGTCGATCAGCGATTTGAGTCAATTTGATTTCATCGACTCGGCGGGTAGATGGGGCGTACTTGAGTGTGCTTCCACCATCTCAAATAGCGATCGAATGGTTTTGAGTTGATTTGACCCCATCGACTTGACAGGTTACTTATGTGAACACGGTTTTATTGGTTCAGAAAGCAAAGCAATTTCATTAATTGAAATAAAAGTTGGGCAAGTTCTGCCTATTTACAATACCTCTGGTATCATGGGATGGCTTTTTTGCGAAAATAGAATATACATAAGAAAGTCCTAGATAAAGTAACAACGAAGCGATTCGCTGTTCCAAGCATGGGGAATTTGGGTTCCATCAATGGTTGTTAGCTTGAACGTGCCATCCCCTAGCTTCAAGCTGATTACATAGGGCCCTTCCCAGTTTGGTCCGAATGTTCCTTGTATAGGGTAGACTCATTTGGGGACAAGGTCTCCTACTTCAAAAGTATAGTTATGGAACTTGGAGTTGAAATGTTGTGCGATCCTTTTCTGGTGAGCGGCCGCCCTTAGCTCAGCTTCTTCCCGCTTCTCATCAATCATATGGAGAGATTCGAGCAGGAGCTGCTTGTTTTGCTGTTGATTGATGTTTTGCCTTGGATGAGAAGGGACTTCCAGTTCGACTAGGATCATTGCTTCTGAACCATATGCCAGGGCGAACGGAGAGTGACCAGTTGCAAATTTGTGTGTTGTTCTATAAGGCCATAGTGCAAGTGGAAGTTCATCTATCCAATTTCCTTGAACTTTAGTTAGTTGCTTTTTGATGGTGGAGTTGATGATCTTGTTTACTGCCTCCACTTGCCCGTTTTCTTGTGGATGTGAAACAACGAAGAAGCTTTCCTCGATTCGGAAGTGTTTGCAAAAGTTTTTGAATTCAGCGCTTTCAAACTGAGTCCCATTATCCATAATGATTTTTTATGGTACTCCAAACCTGCAAATAATATTTATAGTGACAAAGTTAACAACTTTCTTTATGGTAATTGTAGCCAGCGGTTCCGCTTCGGCCCAATTGGTAAAGTAGTCAACAACAATGATAACGTATTTAGCTCCTCCTTTGGCTATCGACAATACACCAATCAAATCGATTCTCCAGATTGCAAATGGCCACGGGCTGACTATCTGTGTTAGCTCTATTGAAGGAGTTCTTTTGATCTTGCCTAATCTTCGGCATTGGTCACTCCGTTTGGCATAATCCGCTGCATTACGGTTGACCGTTAGCCAAAAATACCCATATCGAAGAACTTTCTTTGCAAGGGTTTGCCCCCAGTGTGATCTCTGCAGTCGCCTTAATGAACTTCCCTGAGGATTTTCCGAGCTTCGCCATTGGTCACACACTTGAGCAAGGGGGTAAAGAACCCCCTTCGGTAGAGTATTCCATCATGTATTACGAACCGTGATGCCTTTCGAAGGAGTTTTTTCCATTGACTCTTATCCGCGGGGAGTGTTCCTCTGAGTAGATAATCCTTGATCAGTGTCATCTATGTCTCTGGTTCTTTGGTCGTTTCAAAAATCCAATCAATATCCATCTCATCTATAATTAGGACAGTTAAAGTTTCAACTGGGACCAATCCCATTGACCGAGCTTCTTCGGAGCTAGCCAGTTTAGCAAGATAGTCCGCCTTCGTGTTTTGTTTCCTCGGGATATGAGCTATGATGTAATGCACAATGTCGTTTAGCAATTCTAGCACTTTGGATAGATACAGGGCGAGGTTCTCTCCCTGGGCTTGATATTCACCTCTCACTTGATGGACGACTAGCTGAGAGTCGCTATAGATATGTATGGACTTTATCCCGAGTTACTTTACAACTTTCAGTTCGGCTATCAATGCTTCATATTCTGCTTCATTGTTTGTTGCAGGGAATTCCAAGCGTAAGGAGTAGCAAACGGATCATCCTTCGGGAGTTTTGAACATGACTCCTGCCCCCGAGCAAAAGTTATTTAATGCACCGTTCACAAACAACCTCTAGTGTGTCTCCTCTTACGGAGTAATTTCTTCTTCGTTTTCTCGTATTATAAATTCGGCAATGAAGTTTGCCAGTGCATGCCCGTTGATCGCCCTTTAAGGATGGTAAGTTATTTCATATTGACTCAATTTGATGTTCCATTTGATAAGTCGTCTGGAGGTCTCAGGGCGGAATAACACCTGCTTCAAGGGTTAATCTGTTAGTACTTTGATCGGGTGCTCCTAGAAGTATGGTTGTAATTTCTTGGATGCGATCAAGAGGAGCTAGTTTTTCCAACTTTGGATAATTCTTCTCGGCTCCAGTAAGTCGTTTACTGATGTAATATAAGAGTCGCTGGACCCTAGCATCTTCACATACAAGCGCGACACTTAATGCATAGGGCGAAATTGTTAAGTAGATAAACAAGTCTTCTCTGTCTATAGGCTTGGATAGGACTGGCAGAGTCTCCATATATCACAGCAATTATTTGAAGGCAGTCTGACAAGCCTGACTCCATTTGAAGTTCTTCTTTCCCTTCTTTAGTGCGTCAAAGAACGGTATACATTTGTCGGTTGCTTTTGAGATTAACTGGCTTAGTGATGCAACTTTCCCATTCAAGCTTTGTAACTTTTTCTTGTTCCTTGGGGCCTCGACTTCGCATAAAGTGATAATTTGTTTGGGATTAGCTCCAATGCCTCTGGCACTTACAATGAATCCTAGGAATTTTCCAAAGGATACCCCGAAGTGACATTTAAGTGGATTGAGTTTCATTCTATACTTACAGAGTATCTCGAACATTTCGATGAGGTTGTCCAAGTGATTTGCGGCTATGCGTGATTTAGCTAACATATCATCTACATAGACTTCCATAACCTTCCTGATTTGATGTTTGAACATGGTGTTCATCGGTCGTTGGTAAGTTGCCTCAGCATTCTTTAAGCCGAATGACATCACTTTGTAGCAGTATAATCCCAGATCAGTGATGAAATTGGAGTTTTCCTGGTCAGGTTCGTACACCATGATCTAGTTGTATCCCAAGTAGGCATCCATGAATGATAGCAATTCATGTCCAGCTATCTGGTCCACAAGCTGGTCGATTCTATGTAGTGGAAAGCTGTCCTTTGGGCAAGCTTTATTTAGGTCTGAGTAGTCGATACAAGTTCGCCATTTTCCATTGGATTTCTTAACAAAGACTGGGTTGGATACCCATTCGAGATAGGTTGCATCGCGGATAAAACCAGTCGCCGTCAGCTTATCCACTTCTTCTTTTAGTGCTTTGGATCGTTCGGGTCCAAGGCTGCGCCTCTTCTGCCTTACTGGTATATACTTGGAATCGATGTTGAGTGTGTGCCATGATATCTCCGACGATACCCTGCACATATCAGAATGCGTCCAAGTGAATACATCTAGGTTGGCATGAAGAAATTTGATTAGCTCGTATAGCATCTTGTTTCCAAGATGTGACCCAATTTTCAGGACCCGAGTTGGGTCATTCATATCGACTGGGACAGGCACCATCAATTCGGCCGATGCTGAACGATCCTCCCCTGAACTCTTCTTTCTAGGGTCCAAAGCCTTGTCGAATCAGCTATAGTCCCCAAGCCAGGGGCAGCTCCATGGTTGTTATGCGATAGGTTCACGAATATGGAGAGTTCTCCTCACATTCTTCCCTTTTTTCCTTCTAGACTTGTGCAATTCTACGATGTAGCATTCTCTAGCGACACTATGGTCTCCTTTGATCACCCAAATCTATTCTCTGTTGGAAATTTCATAGTTAGACACCACTAGGCTAGAGCAATCCTGAAATCTGCCAAAGCAGGCCGACCTAAGAAAGCATTATAGGGGGACATTACATCTACGATCATATAGGTTTGGATAAGGATGACTCTTCGGTCGCCTTCCCCAAGTTCTATGGACAAAACAATTGTTTCAACAGGTTTCATAGGTTCACCGATGAATCCCTGGATCTTTGTTCGATAAGCAGATACGTCTTTCATACTAATCTTCATCTAAACAGGATATTAATAGAGCTGCCACTATCCACCAATACTCGTCGGACCATGGCTGGTTTGATTCCTACCGTCACAACCATGGGGTCGAGGGTTAGAGCTTCTATTCCTTCAGTGTCTCCATTCCAGGATACTATATCATCATTCAGGGTTCTCTGCTGCTTAGCAGGAGTTCCGTCTTCAACGCTGAAGCACAAATCTTTCGAAACACTTTTCAATGAGCTTACATATTGCTCCATCTCTCCCCAACTCTTTTGCGAGGGATGAGGTCCTCTAGATATTGTTTCGATAATGAGCCTTTGGTCGGCCAGTCTGGATCCCTCTTCGCTGGTTCCAACTTGGTTTCCCCAGTCTTTAGACTCTTGGGGTGCAGCAGACTGGTCAGGATTTTATTGTTTCCTCACATACTGTTGAAGCTTCTTTTCTGAATTATCTCTTCAATCGGGTTCTTCAGGTGTCGGCACTCATTCGTGTTGTGACCGTTTGTCTCATAGAAGCAGCAATACTTTCTGAAACGTTTTTGCTGTTCAGTCGCTTCCTTTTTTGGGCCGTTTCTTGTATTCCTCCATTCCCTATGTCGCAAGGTAGATGTTTTCTGGAGTATCATTAAGCAGGGTGTAGTCTTTGAGACCTAAGCCTTTAAGTCGCTTGCTACCTCCGTTTCACTTGTTGGAATTCTGGTTCTTCCTTTTTTGGATTACTTACTTCAGTCACCGTGGTGTTGAACCCACTCATGAAGGATTTCAAAGATTCATTTCATCCCTGGAATAGGCCAGATAATGACATCACCTCTTTTGGTTGTGCCATATGAAGCCTAAACTGATCAAGGAATTTTGTTGCTAATTCATTGAAAGTGGAAATGTATTTTGGTGGGAGCCTGGTGAACCACATAGAAGCAATTCCCTCTGGAAAGATAGGAAAATATCTACATCGAACCGCATTTGAAGCATTTGCTCCGTTCATGTACCAACTATACTTGTACAAGTGAGGTTTTGGATCTCTAGTTCCATCGTAAGACAGAATAGTCGGCATAGTAAACTTTTCAGGGTACCGTTCATTCAAAATGTCATCAATGAAGGGAGTCCGGCTTGTAGTGGATCCCCATTCATCATCTCTCCTATCCTTACTTTCGTCCATCAAGCGCTTGATCATATCTGCGATATATGCCTCTAATGTCCGGTAGTCTGTGGGTCAGCTGTCAATGACTATACCAAGTGTTTGATTTGGCAAACAATCTTAGTAAGCGGGCTGAAGCCTAGGCTCTCCTGTCTTTGGAAGAGCCACTCGGCCCTCAGAGTTCCGTTGGCTTGCGGTTGGTCGGGAAGGGGCAATCTGGGCCTCCCTGCGGGTATTGAGTGCATTAGCATTTTCTTCCAACTCATTGTCGTCAAGTTGCTCACTATTTTCATAGTCAAAGATATCTACCGCCATATCTTCCCATGGGGTTCTCACCCCTAGATTCAAGTTTGTAGTAGGTTGCTTTGCAGTTGGCAGAGTGCTTGTGTTTCCTTCTACGACGATTCCTTTGGCTTCATCCACCACTCCTTTTTGCTTTTGCTTTCAGTTTCTTCTATTTAGGCTAGAAACATAAGAGTTTTTCGGCTTCACGGCAGTCGTGGGTTTTGGCATGGTTCTAGGAGCAGCTAGTGATTGCAAGGTTAGGAGGGCATTTAATTTGTTTATAAGAGCTTTTTGGTTGTTCTCCATCTTTCGGTTGATTTCATCAACCATCTTATTCAATTCACCTTTAGTGACGACTTCATGTTGGGTAGAAGATCTCGGCACCTGATCTCCTGTGTTAGCTCTAGAGTTTGCTCCGATTAATGGATTATTGGCGTCATTGACTTCAATTTGCTATGTATTGATCTCTTCTCCAGCTATAACAACTCCTGTGGATCTTCCGGAAGTAGTTCTCTTTCTCCTCGCCATTGATCTTCAATGGCAAGCTTCAAACTTCCTAGAGCTGATTTAATGGATCTAGGTTTTGGATCTGGTGAATCCAAAGAGGAAAACTAGATTTATGCCTGAGTTTAGTTCTCAGTTAAAGTACCAAAATTTTAACCCAAAAAAGGGATCGACATCTCGGTTTTAGTGTGAAAGCACCGGCCCTATTTCTCAGAGCAAACAATATAATAAATGTAAAAGGAGAAGAAATAGTAAAGAGACAAAAAGATTTTTATAGTGGTTCGGTTATTAACAAAGCCTACGTCCACTTTATAGATTTTATTGACTGAATGCTATTACAAGATTAATTTGGATTACAATATGATTGAATCACCTAAGTTAGATCTAAATCACAAGTACTTAGAGGCAACCGGAGGATCTCAACTGCTCCTTTTATGACTGCTATATGGGAGAAGATGAATGAAAGAATAGTAATGGTAGAGTTGCAGCAGCCAGTCTAGACGATCCCCTTTCTGTTGCAGATGGGATGGTATTTATAGGAGTTGGAGAGCACTTAGGCCATAGTCGTTTTGTCAGAAGCCTGCACTCAGTGTGAAGAAGGAGCCTAGAACGTTTGGAGGTCATAGGAGCTAACTATTTGGAACGGTACTGATCCAATTGGATCGGATCGGTACTGATCCAAATAGTTAAGCATTTTTTATGCTTCAACTACTTGGTTATCTTCCTTGCTTCATTTTTATGCTCTCCATATATTTTCATAGCTTGTTGACTTGTTTTTACGATGATTCGCCTATGTGTAAGATAGAATCGCATCTTGAATTGGATGAGTCTGCACTTCTTGAACTTCGATGCTTGGAATGTCACCAAAATTGTTAGATGAGCTTAGTAGAGGAATAATGCAAAATGAATGGAGCCACTATGAATTAACAATTCGGATCGGTGATGATTCGAAAAGTTAGACCATTTTTGGCCTATACTTCTTGGAGGCTTTTATTTCGTTCTTTTTAGGCCTATTGGTGAAGTCTCGAGTCATCTTGGCTTCGATCCCATGTTCTAACTCCCATTGAATTCTACTGGGTTAAAAACCCGGTTAACACTCTCTTCTTATATAATCCCTCTAACCCTCACTTTGCAAATGACTTCTGCACTCTCCTTTTGCTGCTCATATCAGGCCACCTCTTATAACAACCATAAAATTCCAAGCACTAATACACATTAATTTGCTTCGATTCGATCGTCCGTAGTAAGGCAATTCGAAAGCTAGCAACTTCGGGATTGGAATTCAATTCAATGAGTTCACATCTTCTTTCAATGTGCGACGTTTGGGCTTTGGCAAAAAGCACTTTGCCGGTCTATTACTATAGACCAACTTATATACTTATTGTTTCAAACGTTGCTTAGTTAGAATTATCACAAATCGATATATCGATGGATTGTCAGATGCTCATGGTTATGTATATAAATGGATATATATATATATATATTAAAATTTAAAAAAATTATGTATATTTGTTTGATGCTCATGACTTAAAAAAAAATTTATTAAAATAATATTATTAAATGATTTAATGAATTAAATTTAAAAACCAAAAATTAACCATATAATTAATATATTTTAAATTATGTGAAATATTTATTCGTACTAGAAAAGCTTTCGGCACTGAAATAAAAGAATTTTTTTTTTCATATATATATATATATTATAGTTTAATTATTTACTTTATTAAAATTGGTTAAATATATAAAATAAATGTACACACATTTATATATAATCTAAAATTCTGTAAAAAAAATTAATAATATAAAATATACATTATGGTTTCAAAAATGAATTTTAATTTTTTTATCGTTTCTATACTATTTTAATATATTATAAGTATTAAATAATAAATTATTAAAACCAAAATTAAAATTAAAAAAATTATTTTTTTATCTAGCCAAAAGCCAGAGCAAAATATATATTTAGTTATAAATTTATATATAACTAGTTATATGTTTATAACTAATTTGTATTTAAATTAATTAAAAATATAAAAAAATAGTTTTAGTTCGAATTTCATAATATAAATTTGCTAAATAATTTTATAAACTAACATTCAGAATAATTTTATAATTTAATTATATATCTATATATGCATATGTAGTTTAATAAATACTTTATGTACATAATTTACAACTAATATTTATAATGATTATATAATTATATTTTACATACACACACACATACTTATTTATACAATATTTTGATACACACACACAAATGTACACACATTTAGACAATTCATTTGTTTAAACAGGGCTAACATGTCTATTGTGGTGTAAATATCAACATCCACATATGGGCATGTGAAACCATGTACACATTATCATGCGGCACATGCGCGCGCACATTTGTTCATATGATGACATATAAAATATAATATAAATTATTATATATAATAAAATTTATTTATAAATTTAAATAGAATATTGATTTTATTTAATAGAAAATTTAGAAAAATTCTAAACGAATTTAGACAACATAGGCCCAATAAAGATCCAAAAAGGTAGGTTAATTTTTTGAAATTTACCCAATTACTCCACTATAGGCTAGCCCAATTCAAACAAACAACTCACCAATAGATAATAATGAGACTAGAACAGGAAAATGGTGTGTACATATGTATTGGACTCTTTATGTATATATATATATATGTGTGTGTGTGTGTGTGTATAGACACACACATATATAATATTAAAATACAAATACACTCTCTCTCAGTACGCCCTAATCCTTGACTTAAGGATGAGTTTTTCTCTGATACCAAATGTAACAATCCACTTCCTTGACCTCTGATTTAGCGTCTGAATCAACGTTCAAACCATGACGAGCCTAAAAACCAAGTCATTGGGAGACGATAACAAGAACTAAAGAAGTTCTATGATAAACTTTTTGAATCTCGCATGGGAAGGAAACAAAATATAATATAAAATAAGCATCATTATTTCATAACCACTGTAACACCCCGAAAATTTAATCAGAAATTAAATAAAAGAATTAAAGTTGAATATAATAAGGGGAAAAATGGATTTTTTACAAATGTCCGAATCTGGCTACGAAACTTGCACCGTTAAATTCATAGTGATTTTCTGGACAATTTTCATACATAATATTTTGAAATCGGAGCTAATATGAAAAAGCTATTAACGATTGAAAATTCAAAATCGAAAATAATTAAACAATTATTTAAGGAAAGAAAAACTAAATATAGAAAGCTCCACCGGTCGACACTATGAGCTTGTCCGATCGACCGGTCGACATTATTGGGTTAGGGTTTTGAGTGGCCCAATATCCCAAATTTTATAATATTAAATCCAACGGCTGAGATTAATTTCAACCCCTATAAATTGAACCCTAAGCTAATTGTCAGAACCCTAATTCACTTATTGTACATCCAAATTCTATCTCTCTAAAATCTAAAATGTCTTTCTCCTCAAATTAAAGTTTCTTCAAAACCAAATAGTAGTTAAATTAGAGAAATTAAAGAAGAAGAGATTAAATCAAATCAAGAGGAGATCTACACCAAGCAGAGGCGATTCCAAGGTTGGGAAGGGATAGCTTTTTAGAGGTGAGTGGGTTCATGATTAGTAAGATGATTTACATGTAATTGATTTTATTTATACCCTATTTGATATGGAATTGTTTAGATTAAATCAAAAGTATTGTTTATTGGATAATTTCATAGATTCGAATTTAAATAAGAATTTAACTATTACAATATGATTCTTGCCCAACCTAGATCTGGATAAAGTAAACCTACTAAGAAATTTGGTTTAGGTTGAAAACCCTATTTGTTGAATTGAATATAAACTATATGTTAATTCTAAACAAAATTTAATTCATTACAATAAACAAACATGTTTATGAAGTTGTTAGGGATTGTAATTGAAAACTTTGGAGGTTGTAGATTGATATAATAAGGGTTCACTGTAATTACCAGTTTGTTGTAATATGCAATTTGTAATTAACATCAACTGCAATTGAGAACGATGATAATTAAAAAACAATGATAATTAAAATACACAGTAAACACCATGATTGGTCGACAGGCTCATGGGAGCCAGTCGACCGCTCCAGTGACCAGCGGACAATCGATTAACATTTTATGGCCAAGATTGAATCTCGGGATAAGGCCCAAGTAATTAAATTAATTATATGATATATATATATATATATATGTTAGTATAGTAGGGAAGTTAGTTCCCAATAGTAGGGTTTAGTGCGTATTGAGAGAACGTACATGAGAAGATTTTGAAAAAAAGTTTTCCAAAAATGTTTTCATAAAGTTTTCAAAATGGATATATATGTATTTATGTATAGATAAAAGGATTTCAAAGGATATATATATATATATATAATACAGAAATGCTTTCCCTTATTCTTACCAATACTATCTGTGGAAAAAATTGCTAATAAATTCCTAAACCACAGTTAAAAAGGATGAGAAATCCTGTTGGTTGTGGCTCAGGTAAGGTAGCTAAGATTCCCAGGCATGAACATCCTAATTTGGTTATGTCAGTATCTGCAAGCGAGAGGACAAGTTGAGCTTAACCCTAACAAGGGACCCATAGAGCAGGAGCTAGGTGTAGTTCCTGTCACCCACCTACCACCGATTTGCCAAGCTATGTAAGGACTACGAGTCTGGAGGGAAGCCGTATGTGGTCTCAAGGGAATGGATTCGTACTTGTGATAGGATTTTTAGGCTGATGGATCTTGAAGATGACGTTAGGAGACAGCTTACGACTTGGCATTTATCGGGGGTAGCTCTGAATTGGTGGGATGTGGTAGTTGCGGAGACTGATGAGGAAAAGATTACTTAGGGAGAGTATAGGAGGCGATTTGAGGTGAATTTTCATTCCAGAGTCGAAGCAGGAGTATAGTTAAAGAAGTTCATACATTTGTAGCAAGGCGAGATGCCTATGAAAGAATACGTAAATCAGTTCGATGAGTTGTCTACGTTTGGTATGGAGTTGATAAATACCTCTCAGAAGAAAGCTCTAAAGTTTTCTAAAGGACCTAGTCAACATCTTTGGGATTTGGCCTTTAGTCATATTCCCATAGGTGCAACTTTCGAGGGTTTGGTGGAGATGGCATTGCCGAATGCTATTTCTAAGGACGAAGTGAAGAGTGAGCCCAAGAAGTTAGAAGGAAAGACACCCTAGAAGAATTAGCGCAAGGGTGGAATGGAACCCAAAGGGAGATTAAGAAGCAAGAGCTATAATGTAGGAGATGTGATAAGAAGGGGCATTTTGCGAGGGAGTGCAGGATGGACAACCCGAATATCAAGTGTTACAACTACAATAAATTCGGTACATGAGGTGGGAATGTCTAGCACCACAGAAGACCTATACTCAAGTGGTTTCAACATACACACTAGATGTTGTTCCTAGCTCGAGTGCACCTCCAGTAGCGAACAAGGGGAAGAAGGTTGTAATTGAAGGTGTGCTAACATTATCTGATTTACCTATTCATACCTTACTTGACACGTAGACATCATAGTCTTTTATCTCGAGTAGACTTGTAGATGAGTTGCACTTAGACACTAGCATAGTTACAGACCTTGTAGTTGTATCCAACCTTATTGGAGGATTGGCTTATTTATCTATGATATGTAAGGGTTTGAAATTGTTTATTTTGGGGGATGAGTTCGATTGTGATGCTTTTGTCTTAGGATTTTGTGGGTTTGGGTTAATTTTGGGTACGGATTGGATGCCTATATATGGGGCGATCCTAGATTGTGATAGGAAATGTAACACCCCGATATTTATGGAAAATATAATTAAAAACAAATTAAAAGCGCATTTGGTACAGTGGTAAAGGCACATGTTGACTTCCTTAGTGACCAGGGATCAAGTCCCGTTGTCGCCCAAAATCTAGAGCGATGTTTTTTTAGCTAGTTCGTTTCCAGCGATTTTCCTACGTATTTCAGCGTTGTTTCTGACATGTGGCGGCTTTCCATTCGCTCCAGTGATGTAATAGGATGAGATGGATAAATTTTATTGGTTGAGTGATGTGTATGGGCTAGAATGGATAACCATTAAGTGTATGAAAGAACCAGACTTAATCTAAAATAATCTAATGGATTATATTCACCCAAACAATCTATAAATAAACCATCTAACCTAAACCTAATCTCTTATTCAGCCGTCGCCATAATTCTACAATAAATTAGTGTGCAATATTCTTTCTCCTTTTCTCCACTAAATAAACAAATCTCTACCAAATTAAATTATCTATATACATTCAAGCAATTTGGGGAATTTAGAAGAATCAAAAGGAGACAAATTAAAGCAAAGCTTTTTTCAAATTTATGCAAGCTGAAGTGCCAGGTGAGTGGGAACTAATATGAAATAGAAAAATAAAGTAGTTCAATTTCAGTTCTTTTCTGGCACGTTAATATGAATTAATTTTTGTTATTAATTGAGAATAGATGTAATTATTGCAACTTCTTCTTCTTCTTCCACTTCTCAAATCTAATTCATGTTTGGTTTAAAATATGGGACATATAAATTGTCTATTCACGTTTTATGGCATAAATAAGATTAAAATTTATGTAAATTATTGTATCTTCTTCTTCTTCGACTTCTCAATTCTAATTCATGTTTGGGTTGAAATTCGGAACAAGTAAATTATTATTCACCTTTTATGGCGTAAATAAGATTGATTTAATTAAACTGAATTAGAATTGTTATTCAATTTCTAATGGTAGAACAGGTTAGTTGAATAAATTCAGAATATGTTACTTGAATAAAATTATGGATTTGATTGATATAATTACATAATTTTGAATATAGTTTTGGAACAAAATTGGGAAGTCTAATTGGCAATATTGTTTATTTCATATGTGGCCTAAAAATGTAAAAGTGGAATTTTACGTAATTAAATGGTTTGTGACTATTGGATAAAAATTTTGTACGGATTAAATCTCTAAAAGGAGAACGTAAATTAGGGTGGAAAAAAATGTAAATTAAATGGACCCTAAAGGCTAGTGTAAATCTGTAACAAAATGACATAAAAATTACAAACAAACCATACGTATTGAACGGACGTGAATTTGAAATACCATTTATGTAAGAAAAAGGAAAATTGTGAAATAACCAAATCAGATGTAAAAATGGCCTAAATCAGATTAATGGAAATAAACAATATGTAAAATGTAACGGTAAAATTAACTAATCTGGAAGCAATTTGGTAGGCAGGCCTTGTAAAGGTCTGGATAGGTGTTTCATGCAGTTAAGACCAAAATATAGTTTTGGCTGTACGTACTAGGAGCGAGCAAGTAGGTTCACAAGGATGTTTGTTACCTTTCATAGGTTGCTAGTACGTAGGATAGATAGCATCTGCAATCGTAGGCTTCTTCGGGTAGATCGACGCGGACGGAACATGACGAGTGTGCTCCGATGTAGGCTTCTTTAGGCAGATCTTTGGAGGATTTTGCGCAGCCGACCCAGCTGTGGGCGCTCTTTCGGAGGACCGACACTTTGGATAGGGGCAAATCCACGTTGGTGACTGAGGAGACAGGAGGATAGGAGTCCAGTTTGGCGGAGCCTGAGAGCAACTTCGGGGTCCTGCGAGGTTGTTTGAGTCAGCGCCGGTCATACGTAAGAGGCATTTAGTCACAGTGCACGGGTGAAGAGCATGACTTTCACGCTGTAGCATGTGGATAGGTAAGGACAGCAGGTCCAATAGGCCGATTGACATTTAGTATTACTGCATGGTTGACTTCCCTAGAGTGACCATAGACTTTGGCTTCTTAGGAACTGTATCTAAGAAGGATTCACTGCATTATATTATTCACCCTCTATGATATTCGGGGAAGACCTGGAATTAAACTGTTTTGTTCTTTCCGCTTCATTTTATTTCTCATTCACCAGACTTTATGTCTGACCCATTCCTATTTTTCCTATTTTCCCCAAATCACAGGAGGGCAGGTCTAGGTTGCAGTTCCTTGCAGCTTGGAGGATCATTGGAGCAGTTGTTATCTTCAGCTTTTGTTTCTTTTGTTTCATGTACTTCGTTTCTCTTTTTCGTACTTTACTCTATATATGGGGACCTATATTGTGAACTTTGTTATGTTTTATGTTTTGGTGGAGCCTACTTAGTACTTTTGGTTTCAGAGATAAATTTGGGATAATGTTGTTTTTAATGAAGCTGTTTTGCTATTAATTTATAATTAGTGAAAGTTTTCTTATGCTATAATATTTAATCATTTTATGTTGTTGCCTTAGTCTTTGTGCTATGTTATGGATTTTTATTTCACCCGACCACCCGTGCTTTTAGTCATGTGCGATTTTTGGGGTGCCTAGAGGTACGGGGTGTCACAGTAAAGTTTTTCGTTTGGGATGGCACTATTCGAGGCCCTCTATGGCAGACCATGTAGATCACCGGCTTGTTGGTGGGATACCACCGATAGGATCTTGCTTGGACCAAACTTGGTGAGGGAAACTTCCGAGAAGGTGGATTTGATTCGCAAGAGGTTGAAGATTGCACAAGATAGACAAAAGTCATATGCCGATAGAAGACATTCAGATTTGGAGTTAAAGGTTGGAGATATGGTTTTTGTTAAGGTTTCTCCTCTGAGAAACGTTATGAGATTTGGCTCAGTGGGTAAGTTGGCATCGAGATTTGTAGGACCCTTCCCTATTACCGCACGGATTGGAAAAGTGGCATACAGAGTTGATCTTCCAAATAAGTTGGCAGGAGTTCACAATGTTTTTCATGTTTCGCATCTGAGGAAGTGTCTACATGATTCTGCAATAGTAGTAGAACCCTATCAACTAAGGGAAGTGGAGGTAGAGTGTGAATCACTTGTGCGTCGTACACCCACCCGTATATTGGAACACGACGTCAAGAGATTACGCAACAAGGAAGTTTGTCTAGTGAAGGTTCAGTGGGGAGATGACCCTAAGGAGTGCACATGGGAATCTGAGGAGAGAATTCGAACTTCTTATCCTTTTCTATTTGAAGGTACACTTCAAATATCATACGGTAAAATTAGTGTGTATTATTCTTCCTCCTTTTCTCTACTAAACCTAATCGATATCCGGGGAAGACCTAGAATTAAACTGTTTTATTCTTTCTGCTTCATTTTATTTCTCATTCACCAGACTTTATGTCTGACCCATTCCTATTTTTCCTATTTTCCTCAAATCACAGGAGGGCAGGTCTAGGTTGAAGTTCTTTGCAGCTTGGAGGGTTATTGGAGTAGTTGTTATCTTCAGCTTTTGTTTCTTTTGTTTTATGTACTTCGTTTCTCTTTTCCGTACTTTACTCTATATATGGGGACCTATATTGTGAATTTTGTTATGTTTTATGTTTTGGTGGAGACTACTTGGTACTTTTGGTTTCAGAAATAAATTTGGGATAATGTTGTTTTTAATAAATCTGTTTTGCTATTAATTTTATAATTAGTGAAAGTTTTCTTCCGCTGTAATATTTTAATCATTTTATGTTGTTGCCTTAGTCTTTGTGCTATGTTATGGATTTTTATTTCACCCGAACACCTGTGCTTCTAGTCATGTCCGATTTTTTGGGTTCCTAGAGGTGCGGGGTGTCATGGTAAAGTTTTCCGTTTGGGTACTTGTATTGGATGCATTCTAGAGGTTTATTGCAATTCCAAAGGTTCGGTTATGTTGAGTTACCTATATTATTTAGACCTATCACATGTTGAGTTAGATTCAGTGCAAGTAGTTAAAGACTATCCAGCTATCTTTTCCAAGGTCACCGGTCTTCCACCCTAAAGTAAGATCGAGTTCCTGATTTATCTTGTGGAGAACATCAGACCATTGCCTTACCTTTGAGGCATATGGCTTCTGAGGAGAGACACAAGCTGAAAAAGCAAGTGAATGAGCCATTGGAGAAGGGCTTCATTATAAGGAGTATTTCAAAGTGGGGAGCACTGGTTCTCTTTGCTACCAAGTCATATGGTTCTTTGAGACTTTGCTTCGATTACCATGAGTTGAATAAGCTGATAAAGAGGAATCGTACATGTTGCCTTGCAAAGACGATCTCTTTTACCAATTTTGTTGGAGTGAAGGTGTTCTCTCAGCTTGAATTGGCTACCAGATCCCATCAGTTATATGGCTGAGGATAGTATTCAGAAGAGTACTTTTCATGCACCTGACGGACTTTATGAGTGGTTAGTCTTGCCCTTTGGACTAACCAATGCACTCGCCTACTATGTTGATATGATGATTCATGTTCTTAGAGGATTGCTTAATAAGTTTGTGGTGGTATTTGTGGATGACATATTAACCTATTCGAAAAGCAAGGAAAAGCACAAGTTGCATTTAAAAGAAGTGCTCAATACACTCCGTGGACATAAGTTGAAGGCGAAGTTTTCCAAATGTTACTTTTGGTGCGAGGATATATACTTTTTGGGACGCGTTGTCTCTGAAAGTGGGCAGGTGGTCGATCTTAGTAAAATTGATATGGTATAGGATTGGCATGTGCCGAAGAATGCCATAGAATTGAGGATTTTTCTTAGTTTGACAGGTTATTATAGGAAGTTCATTAAGGACTTTGCAAAGATCTTTGCCTTTTTGACTCACCTTGCCAAGAAGAATTTGGCTTTCTCATAGGACTCAAAGTGTGAGGATGCTTTTATCCAGCTGAAGGAGGCATTGACTAGTGCACTTATTCTAGTATTGCCTGATAATTCGAAGTCATTCATAGTGTATACCAACGCTTGTGGTACGGGGTTGGGAGCAGTCTTGATGCAGGACAGGAGAGTGGTGAGCTATGCTAGTCGATAGTTGAAAGTTCATGAGAGAAACTACCCAACCCATGATCTTGAGTTGGTGATCATTGTCTTTGCACTCAAGTCATAGAGACGCAATCTGCTAAGATAGTGGCTTGAGCTGTATATGGATCATAAGTTTGAAGTATTTATTCTTCCAAATGAATTTGAATTTAACGCAGCAAATGTGGATGGAATTTTTGGCATCGTATGACTTCGATATCTCCTATACTCCAAGCAAGGGCAATGTTGTAACTAATGCCTTAAGTAGAAAGCATGCAGTGTTGAGTCCTATATTCTTAGAGTGGAAGCACTTGGAGTTCATTTCTAAGTTCGATTTCCAACCATCATCAGACATCACTCTAGGATTGTTAGCAGCTCTGGATGTGCAGCCTACACTTATGGACCACATTGGTTCAAGTTAAAAGCAAGACAGGGAGTTAGTGAATATTTTTGAAAAGCTTTGTAACAGTCAAGTCACTTGAGGCGCTATGCCATTGACTCGAAGGGGTGGTTATGGAGAGATTGTAGGTTATGTGCTCCTCTCATTATGGTTTTGATGATATGGTACTAGTTGAGTGTCATTGCTCTAGGATGACCATTCATCCCGATGGAGATAAAATGTACTGTGATATGAAGAGAGTCTTTATTGGCTTGATATGAAGAAGTGTGTAGCAAAGTATGTGGCCCGATGTACGACTTGCTAGAGTGTAAAGGTAGAGCATAAGAAGCATGGTGGATTATTACAATCATTAGATACTCCATAGTGGAAATAGGAGGGTGTTTCTATGGATTCCATCGATGTAATACCAAGGTGTAGGAGGGAGAATGAGAGTATTTGGTTCATAGTCGACCGTCTGATCAAATGGACTCATTTTATTCCAGTTAGGAGTACGAGGACAATTGTGTCTTTGGCGACACTATATGCGAGGGAGATAATTAGGTCACATGGATTTCCTTTTAGCATCATTAGCGACCGAGATCTGCTTTTCATCTATGAATTTTGGAGGAGTCTACAAGAGGCTTTAGGCATTGAGTTGAGTTTAAACACCGCTTATCATCCACAGACCAATGGCTAGATGGAGAGGGTGAACAGGGTGTTGGAGGACTTGCTTCAGATGTGTAACTTAGATTTTGGAGGCTCTTGGGAGGATCACTTGCTATTAGTAGAGTTTACCTTTAATAACAGCTTTTAGGCGAGTATTGGGATGGCACCGTTTGAGGCATTATACAGAAGGCCTTGTAGATCATCGTCTTGCTGGTGGGACACTATGGATAGAATTATTCTTTGGACCAGATATGGTAAGGGAGACATCAGAGAAGGTAGAATTGATCCATAGGAGGATGAAAACTACGTAGGACAGGCATAAGTTTTATGTTGATGGGAGATGCATGGAGTTGAAGTTCACAGTAGGTGACATGGTTTTTGTGAATGTCTCACCGCTTGGGCATGTTATGAGATTTGGTAGTTCAGGAAAGCTTACACTAAGGTTTGTAGGGCCTTTCCGATCACTGGTAGAGTTGGGAAGTTAGCTTATAGGGTGAAACTTCCTGAAAAGTTAGCGGAAGTACATGACATTTTTCATGTGTCACACTTGCAAAAATGTCCACACGATATAGTCGCTATATTTAAGCCAGGTCAATAAGAGAAGGTAGAAGTAGAGAGGAGTTACCTGTTCACTATATTCCCACTCGTATTCTTGATTATGGTACAAAGCAACTCCGCAATAAAGTTATCAAGCTTATTAAGGTCCAGTGCAGAGACGTGTTAGCTCCTGAGGAGTTGGTTTTGATGACAACAACCTTACTTAGAATTAGATTATAAAATATATAATACTAACATTATTGTGTAGATATATATAGATATGTTTGCAGGTACTAAAGAATGAAGAACTGTACAGTATAAAGATTCAAGATCAAAGATTGAAGATATCAAGATTCAAGACTCATGAGTATCAATAATTTCAAGAGTTCAAGTTTCCAAGATAAGTTATATAGTTAGGAATATTGTTAAAACTCATAGAAAGGCACTGACATCTTAAAATCTATTTTATTCGTGGAATGGAATCCACTTCGTGCTCGTTAAAGGGATGGAACCCTAAGTAGGATGGAACCTACGAAAAATCTAGTGGAACATCTTTTTGTATCCACTTACTTTTATTTCAAAATGATTTTCAAAATATATAGCTTGTTTTTCAAAATGATTTTAAATATTCCTGTTTAAAAACCAAAATCATCTGTCTTGGTTTTTCAATATATTTTAGCCTAAAAAATATCCTTAGTTTTAAATATCCTTAATTTTAAATATCTTTGATTTTAAATTATTATCCTAAGTTTTTAAACTATAATTCTAATATTAATATATTTAGCTGTTTTATATATTTATACTTAAGATTTAAATATAAAAGTATAGAAAATTATTATATATATTTTAATATTGTTCTCTATAGTTATTTATGTATTATAACTATATATATAAGTATATTTTAAAGTTTAAATATAAGTATAATATAATATACAAATTATTTTCAAAGAAAAACAAATCACCAAAAAATACAAGGGCATGTCGACATGGTCACATGTACCCATGTCGACATGGTGACAGTTAAATTGTTTTTTAAAAAGAAGTGTCTATTCGCCATATCCCTTCACCAATGGACATGGCTATTGATCTACTATAAATAAAGGGTGTTTTCAACGAATTTTAATCACTTTTTTCTCTGATTTAACTTCTCTTCTTCTTCTCCACTTTCTTATTTACAAATTACACCATTACTCTGCCGAAATCAATATCGAATCTAACTAGATAATTTCTGGTTTTGATTCTCTCCACTATCTCTACAAGATCCAAGTGCTAATCTGAGTTATAGACTTTTTGTAATCAATTGAGCGAGAGAAGGTGTGATTGTAGCCCTGGAAATCAATTGGGTGAACTTGTTGCCCGGTAAATCAAGTATCTCTACCCAGAGGATTGTGAATCTGGAGCGGTGTACCTCGTGGCCTTGAAATCGAGGGTTGTATTTGTAAGAATTGTTTTTGAAAGGAAATCCGTACTTGTGTTGCGGGACTAGATGTAGGGTAACTCCGAACCAGTATAAAATCCGGTGTGTTCTTTCCTTTACTACTTTTACTTTATATTTGCATCTGTGTTTGATTCTGTGTTCATTTCTGTGTCTGATTAGTGTATACATTGTTAACAAATTAAGATAAATTCAAAAGGATTAACAAATTTCTTAAAACACTATTCACTCCCCCTCTAGTGTTAATTCTAGCCTTAAGATCCTTAATCCGCATTCTAACAATTGGTATCAGAGCTTGGTTTTCAAAAGTTTCATTATCTGAATTTTGAAAAATTTCAAAATGGCTACTAACACTAGTACTGCTATTACCACCAACACTAGTTCATTTGTAGAAGGTCAGTCTACTACCAGACCACCACTTTTTAATGGTAGTTACTATGCATATTGGGCATGTAGGATGAAAATATATTTACAATCTATAGGACTAGACACTTGGAATGTCACACAGACAGAATATTCTGAACCCACAACTGCTTTTGCTCAGTGGACTGCTGATCAAAAGACTGTTGCATAGAATAATTCTAAAGCTATGAATATCTTGTTTTGTTCACTTGATAGGAATGAATTTAATAGAGTGTCAGTTTGTAAGTCTGCATATGAAATATGGAAAACTTTGCAAGTTACTCATGAAGGAACAAGCAAAGTTAAACAGACAAAAATCTCCATGCTCACAAATCAGTTTCAATTATTCAAAATGAATCCTAATGAGTCTATTCCAGATATGTATAGTAGATTCCAGGATATTGTCCACTCTCTAATATCATTGGGAAAAGTATTCTCCGAAGAAGATCAAGTCAGAAAAATCCTAAATTCTCTTACTCCAGAATGGGCTCAAAAGACACTCGCAATCGAAGAAGCAAATGACATCAGCATCTTAAAGATTGAAGAACTGATCGGAAACCTAATGTCGTTTGAAGTTCAAATGCTTGGGAGAAGAGAAAGAAAGGAATCAGAAAAGAAATCAATTGCATTCAATGCACTAACAGAAGGATCAAATTCAGACAGCGATAATGATGAAGAGATTGCTTTTATGACCAAGAATTTTCGGAAATTCCTGAAGTACAGAAAATTGAATAGTTCCAAGAGAAACAACTTTAAGAATTCCGGTAATCAGACTACAGTACCAAACTTTATCAAATGCTTCAATTGTGACGAACCAGGTCATATCAAAAGAGACTGTCCGAATCCAGATAAGCAAAACCCTCCTACAAATAATGATTCTGCAAAGAAACGGAAACGTGCATTCACTGCTACTCTAGATGACTCTGACTCATCCTCCAATGACGATGAACAGAAGAAAGATAATTCAAATCTGTGTTTCACAGCAATTCTCGATTTAGTCGATACCAAAGACACGGACTCTGAAAAAGGTACACGTTTACAATACATTGGCTGAGATTGCATGCTTGAATTGATTGATTGATTGGTTGTTTTTGAATTGATGTGTCGTTTGAATTTTAAAATTTTTATTATTTTATTATATTTTTTATTATATTTTTTATTATTATTATTATTTTTAATAATATTATAATATTTTATGAGTCTTAGTAATATTCCAGATATTATATAGACATTAAAATAATAGATATATATATATAAATATTACATTATATAAAAGTATCTAGTCATCAAAATTTACGGATACCTGTCGACATTGGTCCATCCCTACCTGTCGACATGGTACAGAAAATTTGAAATTCAAATTTTGAATTCAAATGCTTGTATTTTCCTCCACTCTTTCACACCATTCGAGACTCTAAAAGGACACTTTTTGACCAGAGAAACTGTCCATTTAATTTCTTTTTATTTACTATCATTTATCTCATCTTTTCACTTAACTTTTCAAATTCAAACTCTTTCTTCATAACTCAAGCTCTCTTCTCTCTACATCAATGGCCTCCTCAAGTACTCCATCAACTATGAGACTCTCCAAAACCTTAAAAGAACACCTCTTTTATGATCCGGAAGCAATCAAAGCCTATATTGGCTATGCTAATTATGGAAAAGTTCATCCCGGAAAGTTTGCAATTTTTGCGATTTCGCTTTTATGAAATCGATTCTCTTTGTGTTAACAACAACATTTTAAGTCTTGTTGACGATTCTCAAAATGATTTTATATGCTACCCAAATCTTGTGAAAATGTTTTATCCAAATCTTAATCGTGGCTTTTATCAAGGAAACGATGATGAAATTTGGAGTAGTGTAAAAGGCACTCAAATTGTTTTAAATTGTGATGTTTTGGGAGCGATTCTAAATTGTAAGTGTACGGGTATGGATCTTTCAAATTTCAATTTTAATGAAAGTGATCGTGAGACTTTCCACCATATTTTTGAAAGTGACGAAAACTTTGATTTTATAAACCGCAATTTTCGTTCAAAAGCAAAAATTGTGAGCCTTCTTTTGCAACACACTTTGACCCCGAGATCGGGAAGTTTTAATAATCCTACTTCAAAAGTTTGTAAAGCTCTTTTCGCTCTTTTTGGAAACTATGATATTAATTGGGCTCAAGTTATTTTGGATGAATTTCGGCCTAAAAACTTGGAAATGGGAGAAAAGATTTTATATCATGGAATTTACCTTACTAGAATTTTCAACTATTTTGGAGTGAATTTTAAAGGAGAGGAATTCATTTCTAGAAAAGTTTTCAATCATTCCAATATCTCACTTATGAAAATTTCATACATCTTTCAACCTTATGAATCCCTTGTGGAAAAGGAAGAGCGTTTAGCTCACGAAGAAATGGAAGAAGGAGAGGAAGAATAAGAAGAAGAATGGGATGAAATGGATATTCAAGAAGAAGAAGAGGAAGGTGAAACATCTCTTGAAAGTATTGATTACACCTCCAAACCAACCAACAAGATGATTATCCAAAACCAAAAGATAATTGTGGAAAATCAACGGACACTTAAAAGATCCGTTAGTAAAAAGTTGGATAAAATGTCTTCTAAGATGAACAAGTTCTTCTCAAAAGTCAGCAAGAAGTTTAACCTTTCATCATCCTCATCATCCTCCAATTAGATCTATCTTTTCATACCTTGTCGTAGTTGTTTAAGTTTGTTTTAAGTTTGAATGTTATTGTATTTCATGTTGTTTAATCCATGTATCATTCCAGTTTGAATTAATGTTGAAGTTCTTTCTGTTATCTAGCTTATTTCATCTCTAGAATAACTGTTAATATGATATATATATATATAAATAAATATATATATATACATTTATTCAAAATCAAAAACAAGTCATCAAAACACAGATGACCCTGTCGACAACCCTCAAAGGCACCCTGTCGACATGCTTAAAATATGAAGTGTCTTTTCATTTTAATTTTTGAATTTTAAATAACTAACTTGTATCTATTCATTTCAAACGTTACACCTATAAATACCTGTTCTCTTCCAGAAATCTTTACTCAAAATCATTACTTATCTATTCTATCTATATTTCTTCTCTTTTTCACAAAAATGGCCGATCCTATTCACAATTTATCTGAAAATCTTGAAGAAACTCTTAAATCCTTCAAGAATATTCTCTCTATCATTCTCCGTAATCAGCGTCACTTAGAATTGAGTCAAATGCAGATGATCAAGGAGCAAGAAAGGCATTTCGAAGCAATTCGTTGGATGATTTCCTCCCTGCACAAGGATGATAATGAAGCACATCCTCCTGTTTCTCTATCTGTTGATAATGAGAATTGGGATGCCATCAAACAAGACCCTATCTTTGGAAAAGAAGGATGGGTTGATGTTCCTCGTAATATTTGATTAACTTTGTTTGTTTGCTTGCTTAATTAGGATTTGGTTTGATTTGCTTGAATTTGACTTAGTAAGGATTGATATTATGTATGTAAAATATAACATACATATGATTAGTATTAATAATATATGATCTTTTAAGTTATCATGATTATCAGTTTAACTATCTATTTTTATATTAAAAACAACATTATGAATAAATAAATTGTGTTCTCTTATTCGTATATTCTCTTATCTTTTGAATAAATAGTTTAGTAGTTAGGAAAAGTAGTTATTAAGAGTTTAGTTTAAAGTTAAGTATTGATTATGTATGATAAGACTATCATTATAATCACAAGTAATGTAGTCTTAGTTTCAGGGGGGTTATATAGAGTTATATAGTATTATAATTAGGGAGTTATATGGTTTTTGTTGATGACAAAGGGGGAGAAGTATAAAATAGGATAGTTAGGCATAGATTAAGGGGGAGTTATTAGAAGTATTAGGATAGAAATGATATTTTATAAACAAAGGTTGTCATCATCAAAAAGGGGGAGATTGTTAGTCCCTGAGGAGTTGGTTTTGATGACAACAACCTTACTTAGAATTAGATTATAAAATATATAATACTAACATTATTGTGTAGATATATATAGATATGTTTATAGGTACTAAAGAATGAAGAACTGTACAATATAAAGATTCAAGATCAAAGATTGAAGATATCAAGATTCAAGACTCATGAGTATCAAGAATTTCAAGAGTTCAAGTTTCCAAGATAAGTTATATAGTTAGGAATATTGTTAAAACTCATGGAAAGGCACTGACATCTTAAAATCTATTTTATTCGTGGAATAGAATCCACTTCGTGCTCATTAAAGGGATGGAACCCTAAGTAGGATGGAACCTACGAAAAATCTAGTGGAACATCTTTTTGTATCCACTTACTTTTATTTCAAAATGATTTTCAAAATATATATAGCTTGTTTTTCAAAATGATTTTAAATATTCCTGTTTAAAAACAAAAATCATATGTTCTGGTTTTTCAATATATTTTAGCCTAAAAAATATCCTTAGTTTTAAATATCCTTAATTTTAAATATCTTTGATTTTAAATTATTATCCTAAGTTTTTAAACTATAATTCTAATATTAATATATTTAGCTGTTTTATATATTTATACTTAAGATTTAAATATAAAAGTATAGAAAATTATTATATATATTTTAATATTGTTCTCTATAGTTATTTATGTATTATAACTATATATATAAGTATATTTTAAATTTTAAATATAAGTATAATATAATATAGAAATTATTTTCAAAGAAAAACAAATCACCAAAAAATACAAGGGCATGTCGACATGGTCACATGTACCCCTGTCGACATGGTGACAGTTAAATTGTTTTTTAAAAAGAAGTGTCTATTCGCCACATCCCTTCACCAATGGACATGGCTATTTATCTACTATAAATAAAGGGTGTTTTCAACGAATTTTAATCACTTTTTTCTCTGATTTAACTTCTCTTCTTCTTCTCCGCTTTCTTATTTACAAATTACACCATTACTCTGCCGAAATCAATATCGAATCTAACTAGATAATTTTTGGTTTTGATTCTCTCCACTATCTCTACAAGATCCAAGTGCTAATCTGAGTTATAGACTTTTTGTAATCAATTGAGCGAGAGAAGGTGTGATTGTAGCCCTGGAAATCAATTGGATGAACTTGTTGCCCGGTAAATCAAGTATCTCTACCCAGAGGATTGTGAATCTGGAGCGGTGTACCTCATGGCCTTGAAATCGAGGGTCGTATTTGTAAGAATTGTTTTTGAAAGGAAATCCGTACTTGTGTTGCGGGACTGGATGTAGGGTAACTCCGAACCAGTATAAAATCCGGTGTGTTCTTTCCTTTACTGCTTTTACTTTATATTTGCATCTGTGTTTGATTCTGTGTTCATATCTATGTCTGATTAGTGTATACATTGTTAACAAATTAAGATAAATTCAAAAAGATTAACAAATTTCTTAAAACACTATTCACCCCCCCCTCTAGTGTTAATTCTAGCCTTAAGATCCTTAATCCGCATTCTAACAAGACGATCCGGCAAAGAGTACATGGGAGCCTGTGGAGAAGATCCAAGCTACTTACCTCAAACTCTTTTATGGTACATTACCATTTTAGTTAAATAAGTATAAACTACTTATGTGTTGGATGCTAGCTTAGTATACCCCATAGGTTCAAATAATTGGATGTTAGGAATGGTTGCGAATGTGTCATTAGGACAAATTTTGGATTGGATGCTAATGGATGTATTTATTAAATTGATATTTGCACACTTAGGTAAATACGTTCTCAAGTTAGCATACACTCACACCATCACTTGTTTTATTTTATTAAGTTATATGCATATGGTTGTCGCATATGGATTGAATGGTTGCGTATACATGTATAATTGCCAGTATATTTACATAGGATGTTGCATACATTTTGGACACATAGCATAAACACTTGCATTAAGGAGGTCGATTGGATTAGGTGACCGCCTTATTTTTGCATTAGTATAGGTTCATATGCATTCCATGCCTCTATGTACATATTGACTTAGAAATTGAACTAAGGACAATGATTGCCAGTGGTTAATGGATAAGTTGATAGTTGTAATTATTGATTTCTGTACGACTGAATTACATTTTTCCATTCTTAGAGATTTCGAGGATGAAATTCTTTTAAGAAGGGAGAATGTAACACCCCAAAAATTTAATCGGAAATTTAATAAAAGAATTAAAGTTAAATATAATGTTTACAAACGTCAGAATCTGGCTACAAAATTTACACCGTCGCATTCGTAGCTATTTTTTTAGACAACTTTCAAATATAATTTTTTGAAATCGGAGCTAATACGAAAAAATTATTAACGGTTGAAAATTCGGAATTGAAAATAATTAAACAATTATTTAGGGAAAGAAAAATTAAATATAGAAAGCTGCACTCCATTGGTCGACACTTTAAGCTTGATCGGTCGACCACTAGCGATCAACAGCTGCAAGCCTAAAGGTTGACCGGTTGACATTACCGGGTTAAGGTTTTCAGTGGCCTAACGGTGATTCCAAGAGTGTTGGGGAAGGGATAATTTTTTTAAAGGTGAGTGAGTTCATGATTAGTAAGATGATTTACATGTAACTGGTTTTATTTATACCCTATCTGATTCGGATTTGTAGATTAAATCAAAAATATTATTTAACGGATAATAGTCATAGATTCGGATTCAAATAAGAATTTAACTATTAAAATATGATTCTTGCCCACTGTAAATCTGGATAAAGTAAACCTATTGGGAAAAAATTGGTTTAGGTTGAAAACCCTATTTGTTGAATTGAATATAAACTATATGTTGATTCTAAAACTGATTTAGTTCGCTACGATAAACAAACATGCATATGAAGTTGTTAGGGATTATAATTAAAAACTTTGGAGGTTATAGATTGACAAAATAAGGGTTCACTGTAATTAACGGCTTACTGTAATATTAAATTTGTAATTAACGTTTACTATAATTGAGAAAGATGGTAATTAACAAACAACGATATTTAAATACACAATGAACACCACGACCGATCCACAAGCTCATTGGAGCCAATCGACCGCTCCAATGACCAAAGGTCGACCGGTTAACGTTTTATGGCCAAGATTGAAGCTCAGCCTAGGCCAAAGCTATTGAATTAATTATGTGTGTGAGTGTATGTGTGTATATATGGATGTTAGTATAGTCGGGAAATTAGTTCCCTACATGATCGACCTTAGGACGACACGAGATGGAATGGATATGTATGTGGGCAAAGAGGTTTAGGCGCTATTTAATTGGCATGGTCAATTTTCGACTGGGGCGATTCTATTGCAAATTGCACTCACATGAGGTTCTACGGTGTACACGCACATTGGCGATGATGCATGGAGAAGTGTGGTGCATGTCACCAACAGGAGTTCTTTGGTACGCACGGCTGCGAGGACGCGATACTATGTTGTTGATGGATCCTGGAGCGGTGTAATAAGAGGCGTTACGTTACCAATAACAACCAGTACCTTAACAGGCCCGAATTTCAACAAAATCGAATCCACTTCCATTAGGGAACAGATCGTTGGTTTTGGTAACCTGTAATAAACATAAGTATATCAGAGATCGATCAAACTAAACTCGTAGTGGAATAGAAAATATAATAGGATATAAATACTGACTGAGGCTACTACCTCAGAACCAATGATATTCCTTAGACATCCAATTGCCTTGTCAGTACCGAGCATGAATAAGAAGACTTCTCCATCAACCGTTCCGTCTTGCTCCAGTGACATTTTCCTCTAAATCTATCATATGGGTTGTAATGAGGAGGGATCAGAACAACGTTTTGCTGATTGGAAAATTGCATACTTAATCTATAACACAAACTTATATCGATTGGTTTCCATTTAAATGTTATGTCTTATTACTTACGGTTAATCCGTGTAATGTGCGTACGATATGTCTATCTAACCTTCTTCAAGGTATATAATACTAACATATGTTTATTGTGCATACATTACCGAAAACACGACTACTTAATACTTCTTGAATAGGTAGGAGGCAGACCCAACAGCCATTTAATACCTCAGTCCCTGAAGCGGGCCCTTCGCATCGTCAACGTTGGTCTATTGGTCCTAGCTACAAAGACCGATGACTTCTATATACAGCTTTATAATATATAATTGTTGCATCTATCGTTAATAATGTCCTAACCATGTGAGAGATAGTACCCAAGACACTTAATACCTTCTTGGAATTAGGCAGACTCTGACCATTCAATACCTTATTTAATGAAGGTCCCCATCACTTAATACCTAACCCCAAGGCAAACCCCTCAATCTAGCTGAGATTCTACGAAAATCTCTTTGGCTAGGAAGTGGACAATTCTGAGATATCCTTTACCGTGCTTAACTGCTAACTATGACCATTTAATACTTCCCAAATAGGGAGGAGGAAGACCCTCAATTAACCACTTAATACCTACAATCCAGAAGCAGGTCCTACATCCTTTGCATATCCCTTTTTCCCCGAGTCCTATAGTTGAAGATGTCTCACATCAGTAGTAAGTGTACACAACTGTTGGTAGCCTCCGAGCGAATGGCAAACTTCTGTTGTGTAACTCTATTGACCCCACATCCCAATCCACTAAGTCCAATTAATTATTTTAAGCTTTATTATTGGACAAAGCCCATTAATCTATGTTTGCATATTTAATGCTATAATTTATTATAATGACAGTTATACTGCATTATAATGTTTAATTGCTTCCTAGCATGTTTTATTTATTATCATAAATATCCCTTTTATCCATAATAAATGATTATTATCTTAATGAACGTTTCCAAAGACATTTATTTACTTATTCAAACCTTACCATTATTTCTTCCTTACCTTTTCCATGATTAACCTACCAATTTCATTAGTCAGTCTCACTTCATCCATTTATATTATTCAGATTATTGTAACTCCCAATTTATTGCACATTTGTTGCCTATTTATTTTTGGAGTTACAATCCTTTCAGGTTTATTTTCCAAATTCTACCATTTCTTACATGATCTATCCTAACGTCAATTTACATTTAATGCGAGCATTAGCGTACGATACACTGTATTAATTATATTTTTATTTTGAATGTTTTAGCGTGGTTATATATATGTTTATAAAAAAAATTTACATTTCCAATTATTAGTCTTTTAACTAAAATATTTCATTCTATATTTTAATCTGTTAGAATTATCCTTCCAAAAGGTTTCCCACTATAGCCTTCTATAAATTAACTTAAATTAAGGGACCTGCTTAGTTTGAAATTATAAGGAATAATTTATTTTCTTTTTATTGAAATAGACAACATAAACTACGGAAAAAAAATCCATACTTTACACATCTCTTTCCTTTTGATGTAAATTCCTTGTCAAATCAAACATTATACTTTTTCTAAAATTAGGATATTGGACAAATTCATGGAGATTAAACGGATAGTACTTCCAACAAATTAAAATACAAAACTCACGTTCTAAATAGAATCAGAGCAAATCTAAATTAACTAATATTTTTACAACTTAATTGTAGATTTGGAACAAATTCTACATCTTTATCCGTATTCAACCTTAATAACTTGGGGACCGATTTCCAGATATGGGTGTAAACAATATTCCTATTTATTTACATAATATGTAGGCATTGTTTTATACGCTTAATTCAGCCTACAACTTTTAGATTTCTATTAAAGCACAAACATCAAATAAAATTTCAATGAAATACATTTTGTGTTATAAGTGAATTACATAATTTCTCACTCACCTTTAAAAGCTTTCCAAATCCCCGTGATACCTTGAATCCAGTCCATTTCCTTTCAAATCCAAAGGAATTTGTATAAAAATGTTCACATACCATTAAAATTACAGATCTGAGAAGAGATATAGGAAAAGGAGGAATAGATTTATAATATTGAAATTTACCTTTTTTATTTGCGCAATGCTAATTCGCTCCTTCTCATCCTCTATTTATTTTTTGCTCTTCTCCAATTTGTATAAATTCAAGCTATTTTAAATTTAGGAGGAATAATGGAAAAGAGGAAATAGTAGAGCTTCGCTGCCCTAGATCAGAAAATATGAGAAGAGAAGGGAGAGGTTAGGCTCGTATTTATAGCTCTCGAATAAGTCGTATCCGTTAGATTAAAATTATTCGATCCGGGTCGTTGGCCGAGGTTCAAACCCCAATCGAAATGCCTCGATCGGTCGACCGCTCCCCTACGAGCGGTCAATTGCTAGAGGTCGACCGCCTTATAGCAGGGGTCGACCGATGGGGTCCCGGTTTAATTATATATTTATTACCATGATTTATTATTTAATTATTTTTGTTATTATTTCTTTAAATGCCCGTAACTTCTTCATTTAAACTCCGATCGTGAAACTCCAAATATGAAAGGTTCTCAGAAAATCGACACAAATGCAATGGTGCAAGTTTCATGGCCAAATTCTACTATTTACTCAATTTCCATTTTTGGAGCATAATTAATTATTAAATTATTAACTTAAATTTACAAAGTGTTACATTCTTTCCCCCTTAAAATAATTGTCCTCGAATTTAGTCCAATGATTGAATCATGGGGTAATGCAGTAACCACCCTAAACTACCCAAACAATTAGTATACAATCAATTTTTCAACCAAATGTGCACAAGTGCATAGTGTGTCACAACATAAAAAAACATATATGCAGATAGATTCTAAAATCGAGTCTTTCTATATGAATGTATTTTTTGGAAAACATTTTTGAAAATATGATGAAAACAACCTATATATACTAGCAGTTGTATATGTATGCAGGTTTTGAAAGATCTTTTTCACACAAAAATCTCATACTCGTACGAATAGGAGCATGGTTCAACCAATTTTGCATCCACTTCTACCATCCAAAAATCTAACGCGCCGTATTTTCATATCATAGAAGTCTACTTTTATGCCGGGAAAAGGAACATAGGCGAAGAATTTTACATTCTTACAATTTATTTGGTACCAACCTCGTTGTACATTGAAAATTTCCTCGTCGTCCCAAATTTTCTTCAAATTTTTCCATGTACAATACGCATAAGGAGGCTTGTTTTCAAGCTCTAAAACGGATTTGAATCCAAAACGGATTCTTGTGCATCGTTTGACAGATATGTAAATAGAAATTCCAAGGCTAAAACAACAGTTCTCTTGTGCTCGTGTGTGTTTATCCTAGCGTCAACCTTAATGCACTGCTAAATTCATATTTATTACCAATTTATCTTTTCTACGCCTGGTATGTGGCATTAGAAAATAAAAAAAATTCCATAATTTTTTTTTCCACTTTTCAATCAAATTTGCACACGGTTTGAAAAGTTAAAATTCCAAAACAATTAAGCACTACTTTCTTTTAAAACATTTGAACAAAAACGTCCAGAAATAATTTGAATGCCAAAAATAATTTAAATGCTAATTTTTTGAACGCAAGTTTCCAAAACATTCAACCTTTCTATCAAGACAAATCAAGCCACATTTGAACACTGTCGGAAATCATTTATGAGTTGACGCATATGTTCCATCCTGCTCTTTCGTAATTAGTTCAAGACCTTTAAATTTATTCTTTTATTTTAATATGACGACTCATTAATTAATTTGTAAATTTTAGCTTTTCAAGGAATAGAAATAATGATCCATGATTCCATAATAGCTTTTGTGTGTCCTTCGCTCGCTAAAATTCATTATTTTATAAACTTCAAGTCTTGTATTACATTTACCTTAATTAAGTGTCTTTACGAGATTTTTCATATTTATACCGTTTCTTCCTAAAATACATATAAGGGCGGTCTACATATCCAGAAACAATAGTATAGTGAATAAATAGGAATTCATCTTATAACATACCATATGCGTCCTTTATACAAGAGGTAACCAACGGTTACAACCCAAACAAGCTAAAGAAAGAAAAGGACAAATGTTGGAAGGGAAATAACAAAATAACACTACTAAACCCAAAATACTACCTCCATACTATGGGATGGTCCCGATTCTCTATGGGAGTTCGAGCCATTGTCGCGACCCCGGAATGGGCAAAGCATAGCGGCTATGCACGCAATCTCATGGCTCTCGCACTGCTGCTTAGGTCGAATCTCTACCTGGACCTATCGGATAGCGACTAGCTCAGGGTTCTGGTATCCTCCAACACCATGCTCTTGCTCTGCCTCTTGCTGCGGTTGCTCTTCTGTTGCTGGTGCTAATACCCCAGTCGGTGCCTTGGGGACTTCCATCTTCTTGAGAGAGGCTTAGTCAAATGCAAGATAGACCTTCTTCTAGACCGGCTCTCCGGAGACCTTTTATCTCTTTTCTTTGGAACTTGATGTGATTATATCTAGAACTAATTTCATATTTATTCTCAGCTTTTAACGGCAAACAATTGTACGCACTATATGTTTCCACATGTTTGTCACCTTTGAAAATAAGAATATATTTTATGTATTTGTACCTTTGCAAATTTCGCACTTAGTTAATGCAGATTTAATTAATTAAAAATAAGACAATCTTGATAAAATGTGATTTTGTAAAAATCAACTGGATTGGATTTAGGATAAAACTATTAGACTTCATAGCCCACTACGATTCAAATAGAGTTTTTTTTTTTCAAATCTACTATTTCTACCCGTTGCAGACTAGGTCAGTTCCAACAAGTGAGTTACGTTATTTGTACCTTGTGAATTTCAAGGACAAAATCATTTAGAGATGAGAGAATGTAATACCTCATAAATTTAATAATATTTTTTGAATTAATAAAAGTGATATTTTAATTAAATAAAAAAGGCAAAATTATCATTTTTACAAACAATAGAATTTGACAGTGAGAGCTGCATCATTGCGTAAGGCACGTTTTCCAATCCATTTCGACTATAAATTTGTTTGGATTGGAGATCATACGGAGGAGATACGAAAAAACAGGTTTCATTTTGAACGAGCTTTAGCCGGCTTTGGATCCAATAATTTGAATTTGAATACTGTGGTTTCATTTTTCTTCCTACTACTTAAAAGAGAAAAAGACTGTACGTTCCCATTTCAAATTCTCAATTCCTTTTCTTTTCAAAATTTCAAAATCAACCACCAACTTTAACAAATCTACAACTTTCAATCTACACAACGAATTGGCGAATTTGGCATCCAAAAGATAGGCACGAGGAGTGCTACGGGCTGATACTAGTTTCAGAGCGAATTGTGAAGGTTTTTGGATGCTAAATTGTATGACAGTGAAGGCAATCTTTGTTTCTTCTTCATTTCGGAGGCATTGATCAATACAAGTGAGTGAATCGCCATTAGTCTATTATATAACGCATATGTACTATTATGATGATAATTAGTAGTCTATACATGGTTAATGATGAATCAAATATGATTTGTTTACTGATTAAAATGGTCTGAAACAATTTAATATATAAGTTTAGCTTCTAGCAAAATTCAATATAAATTGATTCTCTCCACCATAAGTTGTGTATTGATAAAAATTTAATCGGTAAATGATGTATGAACAATGGTATAAGGTAGGTAAATTGGAATAAATAACCAAAACATCAGAAGTAAATTGGAATCGTATTGGGATGTGAAGGAACCACCACCCATCAAAAACCATTATGTATATGTTTAAAAAATAATACTGTTTTCAAAGTGCAATTAATTATAATGTTAAATAATTACATTGCAATTACTTTACCATGCTACAATCATTTGCAATTGTATTACCAATATTTGCATTGCCCATTAATTTTGTTGTGCAATAACACACTGGTGAAAATATACTCAAAATATTTGCAGAAGTATGAATGGTGTAATGCAACGCTAACATTTTCGGAAAATGTGTCCAAATATTTGTATTTAAAAGAAAAGTCATGAATAATAATTGCACTATACTATTGCTCCCCATTTAAGATTGAACGTCCGTCTAATACAAATTTGTCAGAATCCACATCCAATGATACAAGTCTAGACCATTCAGATCGCATTTGCCAATAATGATACTTACAGTTGTGTTAATTAAATCCTTAGTTCAATCCCTCGATGTGCATTTTCGACCAAATTCTTGGATATATTCAATCATCACTTGATGATTTTTCAAATTTTGACAATTAGACTGTTTTTTGGTGTAGACGTGAAACAAAGGATTTAGAAAGTATTTCTTTATGAAAAAAAACTAACATATAGCTAATACAGTTATAATAAAACAATAATACTAATGACATTTGGAAGGTATTTCACCATTCCTTGAACGAAAACTAACACCCAGGCAAGAGTAGTACACATGCTCTCTTTTACTTCTATCAAGCAGTAGTACTGCTGTTAACATAATATCCAAATATGGCAGTACTACAGTACTGCATAATTGAACATGTAGTACAACCCAATAATATCTCTGTAGCTCATTCAGTTTGGGTGTGTACGTATATAAAAGTAGCTGAGGCGGTCCTGAGCTAAGGAGGCAATGGATGGTAGAAGTATCAACTGGAGCGATCTGTGAAGACATAACATATGAGCTTTTGCTTATTTCATCATCATGTTATGTGTTCTCAGGTCGCCCCTGTTGAGCCTTTTACAACGTATGCCAAAGTTCAAAAATAAACATGTGGGTTTTGTACATATCCCAAGAGAACCAGTATTAGTTTGTGTCATTTCAGGTATGGCTTCTGTCCTTTTTCATTCGTCTTATACATATGCCTTTTTTGAAGAAAACAGAATTTCACAATTAGCAACCTTTTGACATGAAACTGTGTTACGCATTGTAACTTTATGTCTGTGACTTTAGTTATTAGAAAATCACAGTGCAAAACATCAAAAAGATGAATAAATATCATATTTAAGAAATCAGCAAAAGTATCCTACTGATCTTCACAGAAGTATTAAAATATTAGGAAGTGTAAAAGTGAGATATACTTAAAAGTAATGTAATTCTACCATATGGTTACACTGACCAAGGGAATAATAGGAATACATAATATTATCACATGCTTAAACTCCTTTTAAAAATGTTATTAATACAAAATAACAATGATTAGAAAAGATTTAGATATGATAACCTCCATTCCTGCATTCTACTGAACAAGAAACGCACCGTCATATAATTAAGATAAAAGGAGCATCCACTCAATAACTATAGGTGTAAAGCTAAAGCTAAAAGCAAAAAATACAACTACTATACTTTTAACAGTTCAGTATCAGAGTATTACATTTTAATAAAAAGAGAGAAATTATATGCATGATGCCTTCAAGACTCAATCATTGAAGACAATAATGCTGCAGGTTAGTATATATAAAATCATTATCTTGAACATACACATCAACCATATTAACTTTTAACACAGCTTGGCATTGGCAAAATGGCAAAGGGAGTGCATATTATCTAAAGTCATGCTGTAGAGCATCAGAAAGCATATTTATCAGCAGGAACTGAAATCAAGAAGGCTCTAAATGTATATGTATCGTTCAAGCTACAACATATATGGACAGCGGTAGGGCTGCTACAAGATAAATCTTTCATATAGTCAACAATAGTTAAAAAACTTGATAATCGCTGTAAACCGTACTAACCGTACATAATTTTGTATATGGTATTTCGTAAAAAAGTATGCAACTTGATTTAACATGTACACTGATAATACATGCCTTCATACGATAACAACGCTTGCATGCATGATCTATTTTATAAACAAGATATCTTGTTCGTGAAAAACTTTAAAACCATAATTATTTATCAATAATAATGATGTAAATAATTGGTAAAGAAGTTCAATTTCAAATATATGACTTACAGTTGTGGTAACGATAAAATTTATAAACCGTCAACAACAGTTGTGGTTATAATTGGACGTGATAATGACGATTACCACATCCTTAGCACCTCTACACAAATTTTGTAATTTGATCAAGCATGACAACTAATTTCATTCAAAAAAAATAAAAAACACAAGGTATTTTGATCCTAAAGTATGCTTATATCCCATACCTTAATCATATTGGTTATCAATTCTAATCCATTCTTATTGACAAAGGACATTTTATATTAAATGTTGTTATTCGCTTGGTTATTATCTCTACTGTAATATTTCATATCGCAACTTTCTTTTCTATTCTATTTTAAGTTTTAAAGCACACTTCTTAAAATGTCATTAATTTTATAGCTAAAAATTTGTTAATGAAATGAATAATATATCCGTGAATATCTTGTTAGAGCACAACCAACACTGGCTTGTTCAATGGAAAAAGTGAACTGAACTAGTCACCACGCAACCAGATATAGCTTATTCAGTTGGTCGTGACTTTTTTTTGGGCTAGTGAACTAAATAGGGGACTGATTGTTAATACGGCGAAGAGAATGCCGTTTTATTGCAAAAATTGATAAAAACGGCAAAGTCATATCAAATTCTTCGCCGTTTTATTTGTTTATGATTTTTTTAAAAACAAGTTTTGTCGTTCGTTCGGTGTAAAAATAAGAGAGAAGATAAGTGAACAGGTTCATTGTTGGTAATGTTTTACAAACTTACGAGAGAGCGTGCATATCATTATTTATATATAGATTTCTTTCATTCTAAATCTTTGATAATGTTATACCGTTTAGGTTAAATTGACTGTTTTTTCCCCTTTTTTAATTCAATAACTAGAAAATATATGAAAAAAGAAAAGAAAGAATGCAAGTGAATTTTAATACAAGGCAAATCAATTTGTCATGGTGCAATTCAGTTTTCAACACAATGCATCGCATTTTGTTACAATACAGGTCAGATTTATTAAAATGTATTTCAATTTTCAATTTAATGCAAACCAATTTTAATATAGTTAATAATTGTCAATGTATTAAAGTGCCAGCCACGTTTTTAATATATATTTTCCATATCATACAGAAAATAAACAATGTAATTAGCTGGGATACAAAAATTGATTCAAGGGTATTTTGACCATTTTTTCTTTAAAAGAACTTGATCTATATTATGAAATAAGAAGCAAGAGGTCATTTTGACCTATTTATTTTAACTTTAGGAACCTCTAACAAAAGGCCTCTTTCCAAAATCATTCTGAACTAATCTACTTTTTATTATCATCATTTTGAAAGTATAAAAATTACACTTATGCAAGATTAAAATTTGATTATTCTTGCCCAATATAAACTGTTATTTACCAGGTTTTATTTTTCATACTTAACTTTACATTAAATGGATAATACTCTCAGTTTAAAATTAACCTGCTTTTCGATTCTATAAGTACTTTTTTTTATTTAATTTTATCTTATATGCTAGAATTTATACTAAATGGACTCGGAATTTCAGCTTAAATTTAACTTGTCTTTAGATTTATTGGAATGTATTATTTTTGGAAAATATGTTTTCTATCTAGGTTGTATGAACTACACTTGAAAAATAATGACTTTAACTCATATGTTTTATATTTAATTGTATTTAAAACAATTGATTTTTATAAATGAAAAGTAAAAGCTATAAAATGGAAGATGCTAGAGAGTTCCAATAATCAAGTATAGAAAACTGGGGATAGAAACTGAATTTTCGGCTTGAATCTGGGATGTCCTACCTGTCCTTTCTATTTCGCACATTCTGACAAAATAAATTTCAGACCTCTTAACTATTCCTGTGAAAATTATGGTTTTTTATTTTACATTTTTTAAACTTCATTGGGATGCGATATTACTGAAAGCACTTCTTTTGAAAGAAAAGTCAAGTATTTAAATCACTCCTAACAATGAATTTTGTTTATAACATATTTTTATCAAAATAAAAGTAATAATTATATACATACATATACATATATACATGTGTGTGTGACAATGATTGGTTGCATCTCATTTTTGCTACACCTCAAATCCCTCTGAATATCCGCCACAAGTTCTAAATTAAATAACACTCTCTCTCTCTTGCAATTTCATTCTATTATCTAATTCAAAACTTGTGTGTGCGCGCGCGCGTGTGCATGTGTACAAAGTACAAACACAATGCATGCATACATTGTGTGAATCAACTACCAAATAACTAATACTAGTGAATAACTTGAAGAAGAATGTAATCATTTTTTTTATTTAGACCATAAACAAATAACACATTAGTAAAAGCCTAATAGCCGGTCAGCATTTTATAAATGAGACCAATAATTCCTCATGTGCATAAAAATATTTCTCAAAACCATGCAATGAGTTAATGATCATATTCTAATTTTCTTATACAGTTTTTAATAAAGAAATATTAAACATGAAAATATAAGGTAAAATAAGTAAAACATTGAATGTGTGAAAGTACAAAAACATACATCTTTTTGAAAGAACGTATTGGCAGTGATAACGTAACAAAGGTAAATAAACTGGAAAAACGTAAACTTTTTCTCGGAACCTAGTTCAAATCAAGGTTCAAAATCTCAGTTTCGGTCTTCTGTAACTTAATGAACTTTAATCCAGTTTGTAAATTTCAAAAATTTAGGTTCAAGTTTCAGTTTTGGATTTCATTATATATTTTTCATATAATCACACATATATTTGTTTAATTAACTGAAACAACATGTATAATTGGTCTTTAATTGAAAATTAAAATATAAAAGAACAATTTTGATTAATTATAAATATTTATGACGGTAACAAATAATTATTTATTACTTCATATGTGAGTGTATTTTGTGATTTTGCATGATTCCGAAGTTAAAATTGCAGATTTGGAATATCTATATATTTGAAACTCAAATTAACTCTTTTTTTATTTTCTTTTATAAAATTTGAATTTCAACATTTTTTTGAATCGGAGTTTTGGTTTGGTTTCGCTTCGGTCATTATCGAAAGCGGAACGACCTGAATTTCGGTGTTTCGATCGAAACCTCAAACCTTGATTCAAACCCATAACCTCATTTTGTACTAAATTTTCCAACCAAAAGTGAGTATGATAATGTTTTATAAAGCTGAGGTTCCAACTCATAATTTCATTGTGATCTCATTTAATTCTAAAGAACATTTTGAGAATTTTAGAGTCGGATTGAAAAGTTGTGATGAATAGCAACTACTATTAAATATGTAAAACATCCCTTACAAAGTTCCTTATATAGCAAAAGAAACACTGCAGCTTACATTATGCATTACAAAAGCATTACAGCCACATATATCATACCATTATCGTCAAAAATCTTGAAATCCTACGATTTGAATCCTATTTCAAATTCAGTCTTTCCATTTACGATTCGATTTATAGTCTGATTCAAACCCAGCTAATACCGCGGTTTAGAAAAACCATTCAATCCAACCTAATATGTTAAATATATTTATTTGGTACAATCATTTCTAAACAAAATAAAATTGGAACAAGAAAGAAAATTAAGTTTTAGGTTTAGATGTAGAAGTTGAAACATCAAAATCAAGTTCAAAGCGTGTGCAAAATCTTAAAATATGAATTTTTTGAATCTACGATTTACAGTTTAAATTCCTTTTCGATTTGAAGTTTGAATTTTACGATTTAAAATTTTGAATCTCATTTTGAAAACCTTGCATCATACCATGGCCAAATTAACATAAGCTAGAGCCCAAAAAATGTAAGCTGCAAACAACAGGATATAAGAAGAGGCATGATTACTAGACTTAACAAGTTAACATTATCATTTAGATACGGCCAGAATGTATTCCTGTTTCATAGCCAAAACAATTACAAAAGTGAATAGCTAACAGATTTACCAAGGATTTGTATGTGTAACCTACCTAAGATTAGGATCTAATAGAATGACTTTGTGCCATGAAGGATCAAAGAGCACACAAAGAAAATGGATTAGCAAACAACAGTATCCCAAGAGCAGGCATATAATGAACACAGGTATTGTTCGAATATTTAGGTGATAACATTTGGATAGAGTAGTATACTGATATCCCTAGGAAAATATATAAATAATATTGCAAGCATCAACACTGTAGTCTTCTTCTACACCAACAAAGTTGCAAATAATGAAGTTTGCTGTCAAATAAAACGCATTAGGGAACAAAGGAATCTACCAAACAAGTATATATCTTTATGAAATTAGAGTATGAGTGAAAATACATATATATTATTAAGAAAATGTCATATGCAAATGAACATGGCATCTAAGCTATGAAATTTTTTTACTATAAAGGAAAACTGTATGTCTACCTTTAACAAAGGTGTGGCAGACACAAGCCTACTGCATCTGGTCTACAATCCAGCTCCAAAGGAAAACCATTCTCAAGTTTGACTCCAGTTGATGTGCTTTGATTGCTATGTTTCATATCTTCCAATAAATGACAGAACATTAAGACTGTGTTCTTCGTTCATTTTTCCATGAATTTTTCGCAGCTTCAGCAGAGCCAGAATTACCATTATTAGCAGCTTTAGGTTTCGAAAAGAAAGGATCCCATTCATGAGCACCAACCTTTTGCCCCTCTTCCAACAGTTCATATTTCCAACTATTCTCCTCAATAAAGTCCTTATCTTCACGATCTTCGATTATCTCATGTCTCAACTTTGTCACTTTATTGATTATAGCTTGTACTGAAACATCAAACGCATCCTTCAATGTCTCCAACTTAGACCTGGGATCAGCGTATATAAGCCTTGGTATAAGACCGATCACTTCTTCTCTCATCTCCTTCACAACATGTGATGGTATTTGCCTCAACCTTTCCTCTATACTGACAACATTCTTTCGAATATCATCCTCAGGAATAAATACCGAATACTTTGTATAATTTCTCGGGAGATGCCAAGTATACTGCGTATAGGCAGAACCAGGGTGAAAAAACACAGGTATGCAACCAGCCAACATAGAATCAAATGCAGATCTCCTAGTGTACGAATCACCTTGTGGTTGTAAACAAAACAAAGAACTTTGAAACATTTTCATGATACTACTAGGAGAATGGCACTTGCTTTCACCAAAATCACATTCTAAAAGTTTCCCAACTGGAGAGCTTTTGCACTGCTCTATAATTTGACCTCGAATGGATTTTGCATTACCAGGTCTAGGTGCACCTGCAAAAGAAAACAGCCATTTTCTTTCCAGTTTTCTCATACGATCTTGCCAAAGAAACACATCAGAATCTCTTGCAGGATGGAAGTATGTAGGATATGGAATGCCAAAATCATTTGCATTCCATGGGCTAGATTCCACAACCAACATAGACATATTTTTAGCAGCAGGCAAAAACAATAGCTTGTTCCCCCAATCAGTTTCTGTATCAGTCAATCTTCTAAAATCCCAAGTGATTCTACCAGCAACTAAAAAGTGATCTCTACCACCCATCACACTCCATTCAGGTCTCTTCATAAGCCAGTCTACCAAATCTAGAGAAGCAGCATCTCTAGTGGATATATTATACCCCCACAAATATCTTGCAATATCAAAACCTGCATAGAAAGGCACAAATACCGCAGCAGCAATGGAAGAGTCCTTTGTTAAGCACTCATATTGCTTCATTCTATTGTTAAATATGACATCAACTGCAAACTGATTAGTAGCATACCAACCCGTGTTTGAAAACACGCCCTCTACATTTTCAAGCGGAGGGCCTAAACCAGCATTGGTAGTGAACTTACACATATTAGTCCAAAGACTAAGCTTTCTACACTCCTTGAGCATGTCATCATTAAACCTAGAAGGCAGATCGTAAACATAAATGTACCTTCCAGCACATGGATCACTCTTGTTCTCTGCGGTTTTAAGAGCCCGTAAAAAAGGAAACTTCTTTTCTGGGGATTTAACTTCTTGTGGACTATCTTTATCAACAGGGTTGAAAATAGGTGGAACTGGAACAGGAGAATTAAACGGGTTAACGGGTTTGTTAGTTTTGGATGTGTGGTCGGTTTGTGATGGAATTGAAGAGAATGGAACGGTGGGCTTATCAGGTAGGGGAGCATTGTTACTAACGACTGTGAAATGCAAGTAAAAGATCAAAAACCAAAACATGGCTGATAATGTAGCTAGAAGACAAAGGCGGGATCGAGGTGGCTTTCCGTTGGACTTTTCCATTTCCTCTTGGGAATTTGATTGTAGAGGCCGCCTTCTCATCTAATTTCGGGTAAGATCAAGAAATCAACAAAGATATTAACTATGTTAATTTTTCATAAGTTGGAAATGAGCAGAGAACCCTACTAAGAAAAACACGGAATTGGGCGAAATGAATGGAAATGAAGCAAAAAACTTGAAGAAATCGAACAAAATAACTACTTCGAAACAATTATGAAAATTTCAGCCCGGACTCGACAAATCAGAACTCCAAAACAAAAAAGAAAAATTCAAATGAACGTAAAACCTGAACAAATCGAGTAGATAGATTGGCTGAATGTATGGATCCAGAACATGGAATTTGAGAGAACTTCGGGAATTAAATGAGCAACTGTATTATTATAATTTTTAATGTATGGAGATGCGAATAAGCTAATAATTTGGGTTTAATTTGGGAAGAAGTTAAAGAAAAAAAAGGACAATTATGAGCGTGTTATATAATAATTAGTCGTCGCGCATTTTATTATTGTGCACTAGTTGTCGTCGGTAGGCGGTACTCCATACCGCCATTGCGATTTGACAGCCGCGTGTCGGTCGTTATTTTGACTAGTTCCTTATACGTGAATCTATGTGGGCCCTGGAGTTAATGAGTGGGTGCTAACCTGGGTGTAAAGTTATTGCGTTCAGGTTTTAACGTTCGATGGCAAGAGAAAACAGCAAACAGGAAATAAACAGACGAAGAGCTGGCACGTAGAGTTTTAAAACTGAGGCTGAGTGAGCTGCATGTTTATCAATTTGCTTAGTTAATGGTTGACGGGTTATTATTGTAGTCGAATCAAAAGATAATCATTCTGTTTATATAGGAAGTGTGCTGCAGAATTTGACCTTTAATACAAAATACATGTATATATATAAGAAATAATGTTGGACTCTTAGGCGTTCGCAGGCTCCTTCGGTCCAATTTCGACTTCCAACGTGTCGAACACCTACAATGGTCAAACATGTGAAACTGGGCTACGTCCTAACCTATTTAAACAGACGCGGGGTAATTGAAAAGTTAGCGTTTAATACCTCAACGCGTCGGACATCAACGACTAACTACACCCTGTAATCTTCCACTTGTTATCCTACTCTTCACGCCACTTCTTCTTATTTTTTTCTTCACGCTAGTGTCATTCTTGCAAACAAATGTCTGACACTGATTCCGACAATGAAGATTTGGTTGTGTTGTTGGCCGTATATGAATTTCTCGATGGACTAAATTGTAGAAATACTTCAATGCACACTTCAACTTATACTGAAATGTATTTGGTTTTTGATATTTTATCCGGGTACTAAGAATGTTGTCAACTGAACTTTCGTATGAGAAGACTTTGCTTCACTACGTTGTGTGACTGCTTGGAATCTTACGCTCTAACGGCTACAAAAGGAACCTGCATCAAAGAAATGATAGTAACATTTCTATATATCAAAGAATGATATTGTCACGTACCGAAATTTTCGACTTTCGAAAATTCGACATCGATACTCACTTTATCGACTGCCGAGAAATCGAGTGCCGGAAACTCCAATAGTGAGGGTTTTAAAAAGAAGAAAAAGGTAGAAGAAGAAGAAAAGAGGAAAAAGAAGAAGATAGAAGAAAGAAGAGAAGAACAACATAACAACAACAGAAACAGAAAACAATATCAGAATCTTACACATCGCAGCGGAACAATATATAATAGATAATCATTAGTCTTTTAAAACAAAGAACTATATCAGTTTATACATACATCAATCATCAGAGTCAATATACAACAATGGACAGTTATATAACTTGTCCTCATACAGAATACACAGCGGAATAAATACTATCAGATACAACTACTACGTCTCGCCATCCAGCTTGCTTCCAAAGCTCCAGAATATCCAGAATATCCTGATAATCTAACTCTAGACTGCCCGTGTGGAAATTGGTGGGCACCCAGAGTTTAGAAGGGAAACAATAAACTCCGAGTCAGTCATGGTGACTGGTGTGAGATCGTAAAACAGTTTATCTTTAAAATAAATAGCAGAGAATTTTAAAGTCAATTCGCAATGCTTTTGGAAAATGAAACTACCATAAGACCTCCTGCCACACACACAATGCAAACACAGACTTGGAGGAGATTTCTTCTTATGATAGTCAAAGATGCTTACTACGCAAAAATCAAATTCTTTTTTATATTATTATTAGTGCATAGTGTAGAAAACATTTCGAAAATAGAATATTAATCTTAGCCGACATAGGTACCATTATAGTATGCCTACTATAGCTGCCATATTAAATGGCAGGTTCTACAACTAAAACCGTACAAGGCTCGTATTGTTTCTTTGGATTTCCAACAAATGGTCAGGCTAAGGAACTTCCTTTTCCACGATGGGTACGTTCCTGGAATAGACGACCCGAGAAATAACCTAACATTACGGTTAGATCTCTGCCAACACAAGGCCGGGTTACCTCTGCAAAAGTAGGTAACTACTGACACGCGTATGTCATCCCCCGATCGTAACCGATCTTCCCGAGGATCCCCGATTTCCAACAAACCACATAGTAAAAATGCAGCAACCACATAGGTTAAGTATCTGGGCTCCATACCATGATACCACCTCTATCCAGAAGGAATGACATACACTAAGGGGCGCTACTCCCTAGAACCTTGCCGCATCCTTCCTGTTTCGACCATTTCCGGGGTGTGAGGCTCGATGAAGTCTCGTCCACGAAGCTACGCTTTCTACAAAGCCATGCTTCGGGTCAAACAAATGATCAACCTATGATCACAAAGATATAAGATCAAACAAATGATCATATCGCAAATGATCAAACACTGATCATTTCACAGCAACACTCAGTATGCCACGTTACCAAATTGGGAGTATATCGCTGATAAATTTCAATTACATAACCTCTGAGCTCGTACGTCTCAGAGAAGGGTGTTAAGCTAAGAGAATAAATTCTCCGCCACCAACAGAAATGTATTTGAAAGAAATCAGCTTTATATCTCAAATTGTAACGTCAGACACACAATCCATACAAGTCTGTTCCGGGATCGAACAGAACCGAAGGCACTTCTCACGAAGCCCTTGCACATCCGGATAAATTTCTAATCACGTCCGGACTTCCCGTCACTAAGGGTGATAAAACCTCTAAATCGGAGATCAGCCGATGTAGAGTAACTCGACGGTAATCCTTCCGTTTTCAAAAATATCCGGTCTTCAACACCGGTCTTCGAATGCAATTCATAACGACGTATCACATATTCGGAATGGGTTATACGACCCCATGGTCCTTTTCCGGCTAACCCGAATAGTGAGCGCTTATTCAAAAATAAGTGTGGCATTCAAGTTCATCCAATCACAACAAATATCCATTCAAGGTAATTATTGATAGTCGGTTATTTAACTATCAATAAAGATGCGCAACATCATCAGATTCCAAATAATTTTCCGAATTATTTCATCTTCAAAAATACCTTTACTAGATATAAAATTTCCACACTTCAAAAATAAATCAATATTTATTTTTCTAAACAGTTTCCATTTCCTTTATAAATTCCGTCTTGAATTTACATTTTTCGAATATCTACTAATATTCGATTTACAATCGTTTTCAAATATTCATTTTCGATTTATCTTTAAGAAGATAAAATCTCAAAACGTTTCATTTCATTTTGGAAATGCATTTCCCTACTTATTTAAAAGTAAGTAATTCACAAATCATTTATTTTCAACACTTGGAAAATATTCGATATACTTAAATCAAAATTAAGTATATTTTTTCATTCTTTAAGGAAATCATTCTATTTCACAAATTTTATTTGAGTCAAAACGAATGTTACGTAAAACATCGTTACGACAACTCAAAATCACTAGTATAGGGATTCGAAATTTAGATAGATATATAAATCCCAATACTACACAAAATATTTCCTTTTGGAAACCATTTACTATAACAACAGTGTTATAGTCCAGCATTTCCTTATTTCTCGAAACGTCTATTTCAACAATAAATGTTGAAATCTATGTATTCGATACTCAACACGTTTTAAAACATCTTTTTAAACAATTTCTTCATTTCATAATATCACTTTCCTAAAACATATCCATTTTATTTAATAATATACTCACTGTCCAAAATCGTGAATATACTTCGTTATCCAAATTCAACATTTCTACACGTTTTATTTAAAGGCTTATCCACTGTCCAAAATCGTGGATATAATTCCTTTAATTAACTTCTACAATTCACTTATCAAAATAAGTGATTTCGGATTTATAAACAACGTTTATAAATCACAATTTTATATTTTATAACAATTTCAAGTTATGAAATCCCTTATTTAAACAATTCCATTTGACTCATTTATATAATAAAAATCCAAATCATAAGTTGATAACTTATAATTCATTTAGTTTCAAAATCCTTCATTTCATAACTTCACAAATCGTATATCTATTAATATTACTTACTTATAAAATCCGTTTGTAAGTTCATTTCACCATTTATAGAACTCCTAAATAATCTCCTTGTTTTAATTTATAAAATAACAATTTTATACATCTTCTATAAATATAATCCATTTATAATAAGTCGAAAATTTTAATTTAAACCAATTTCAATTTAATCAACTTATATTTCAAAAACCACATTCTTATTATATTTCCACAAATCTCATAATTTTATGACACGAAAATGATAACATTTATTTATTTAAAATGGATTAATTCCAAAATTCAATAAAACGTATATTTTCAAAAATCACTTTGAAATCCCTTTAAAAAATAATATCGTTATTTTTAACTTCAAAAATGGATCCGATGATGCAACAGCACCAAACAATCAATCACAACAATCAAATATCATATATCATCATATGATAACAGAATATATCAAAATATCTGTAAATAATCAATACGGTGAGGAATCCAGTTGGATCCCTCCAACCTGTTTCCCTTCATCCACAGATGTTAGCACAATACCAATTCCGCTCCAGTACGGAATTATCGCGGTATATGGGTTTAATAAATATTATCCGCTTACTAACGGCGCAATAGGGTCTCATCCGCTATACGAGGCGGGAAATCAATCAATCCAATATATACATATGCCAATATGTATATATTGCTATATATATAGATATATCCTACTATATCTAATATCACATCCAATAGCAATCAAATCAATCAATAAATAACTGAAAATTCCACTTTCAATTTGAGTGAGAAAAATCTCACCTTAGCTTTTAATTTTGCAATCCAATCCAATTCTGACCATTTCTTCACGGTTTTGACCTTGTATAAACAATTTATACAATTTATAAATATTCGAACAATCGAATAATAAATTTCCATTTGATAATTTCAATTATTCAATGATTTTTCTTCCTGTCTTTCTCTACTGTAATATCGTAATGGTATTTATTATAAAACAGAAATTAATTTCACTGTTAATATTTTCTAATCTATATAAACTTGACTGTAATCTTCAAATGAACTGTGGATTTCAAATAATGTTATATATATATATATTCTTATCCTAAAGAAATAAATTCATCTTTTTAACATAAATTTTTAAATTTTAAAACAGATTAACAATTATACCTCAGCCCAGAATCAAACGAACTGCCTACCGAACCCAACTTCTTCCATCGACGACGGTCATGACAACATCGGTCCTCCCCACGTGCGATCAGCCATCATTGGCGATGCCTCCTCCACGCAGTCGAACGTGACCCCTCTCCTGACATCACCGCCATGAACAGTACCTCGACTGCCCCAAAATCCAATCGCGAGCACTACTACACCGTTTGCCACCAATACGAGCACCTTCGACCTCGACGTTCATCGCCTTCCACTGCCACACGAGATCGACTTCCACTCCATCGTCTCGAGCCTCCAAGACAATCGATTGCGAGCTCCAAACCCTAGCTCGCCTACGCTAACGACTTCGACCACCTCGCGTGCGCGCCAGTCTCCTATCGCAGCCCAAATCGAATCGCGGCATCGCTCGCCGCCTGCCTTGCTCGAGCCCCGTGCTTGAGTCGCGACCTCAGATCGAATTACCCCAGCGCGCGCGTACGCGATTCAATCGCGATTTTTTTTTTAGTTGAGAAGGGGCGACCATTATTTATCGTGAGTTTGATTTTCGTTTGAACTGAAGAACGAGATGGAGAGGAATATTTTAAACCTGAATGAAGTAGTCTCTACACGATCTTCTCCCCGTGATTAACGGCATGATTTATGGAAGAGAACGTGTTTTGATTTTGACCATAAATTTAAATTTTAAAATTTAAATTTAAATCTCGATAAAACTTCAATGCATTTTCTTGTCGTGTGCTCACATAACAACTCCGAAAAATACGAAAATTGAAATCTGACAATAATTCAACGTTACGGACCCAATGGAACTGGTTTCGTCGAATTCCGAGACTGTTTGAAAATTGACTATTTTTAAATATCGATTCGAACAATAAAATTCAAAACTGAGCAAAACAGTTTAAATTTCAATTCTGAAAGTTCGATTATCTTCGGTATTATCAATATGAATTTTCAAAGCCTTTGAAATATTTTTCTTCAGCTTATGATTGAAGATTTAAATTTTTATTCAACTTACAATAGATTAAATTTTAAAGTTTAATCGCAAATTTTCAAAGTTATATCGGGGATTCAAATTAAATCATCATTCAAATATTTAAATTTAATTAAATATTTTCAATTTAATTTGTTCAAAATTCTGGGTCGTTACAGATATCAAAAATCACTTATCATTATTTGTTTTTATTTTCATGCTATTCTAAAAATTGTGCGGTTAATGTCCAAAGATATAATTAAACCCGACGACCCACATTTCAACACAATTCGGAATACTATCCACTTTTTAAAAGTTGTATCAGAGTTTTAGACAGAACACATATAAGTGCACACTTGTCCAGTGCTAGTGCACAATCTTTTATTGGTCGAATATGATATGTGACACAAAATGTTATGGTTATTTGCTCGTTTGATATGACATTTACGTATGTAATGGCTGATTGGAAGGAACCGGACATGACAGTAGAGTTTTTAATGCCGTAATAAACGATAAGGACTCGAACTTTCTACATCCTCCACAAGGGCAGTACTATTTAGTTGACTTGTAATATCCTTTAGTAAAAGGTTATTTACTCTCTTATCGAAATGTAAGATATCATATTCTTGATTTTCGTGAAACTCAAAATCAGAAAATGAGATTTTCAATTTCTAACGTTCAAGTTTACGTATGGTAATTGAAAGAACATTTGAAATATGGAAGAAAAAGTTTGCGTTCTTAAATTATATGTCTACTTTTCAATTTCCAATTTAAGTAAAAGTGGTTGTTGCTACAATGACTATTCACAACTTCATACGAAAGTACAACAGTGGAAACTCCGACTATATGACATTTGATGATGATCCCGATCTTATTTCAAATGTATATTTTGAAGAATACTACAAACATCAAGATACTAGGGAGACGGAGAATGAAATAGTTCTAAAGATAGTAGGAAATAATACGACTTTTGTTCAAGATAACATATGAGATGAACTAATTCTTGTAGGACTCCACTGAATGTTTGTGTCGCATTTATATTTACTATTCTGTATTGTATGGACTAAAAATATATTTTCAATTTTGCATTATTGTATCTGCTATAATATATCTGTTATTATAAAGCTTGTCTCGATTGAATCTTGCTTCCTCTCATCTCCACCTTTTGTTTACCCTTTCTTCTCACCTCTTGCCAACCATTCTTCATCATCATCTGTTGTCTCTAACACGAGAGTTGGAGAAACACTAGCATTCGTTAGAGGAAGGCCTGAGGAACTTGAGGATGCCTTTAATATTTTGTTGTATAATATGAAAAAATTATATATATGGTCATTAATACATGCATGTGTGTGTGTATTCATACATATATTTTAGGCCATAATTATTTTAACAAAATTAAATTATTTTCGTGCGCATGTGCGTGTTATGTAATTTTAATTTTTAGATTTAAATTTTAAATTAAAAGATATTCTGATATCAAGATCTAGATTTGATATCATACCTAACCATATATCTTAAGATCTAGATTTGATAGATTGGTATCCTTTTATAGAATAGTATCTTTCTAATTTTCAATGATTACAAATTTAAAGGACTTTAAATAAAAATAACTTTCTGTAAGTTTAACTAGATTTGATACTATAAATATAATTTGATATCATACTTAACTAGACACACACACACACTAGACAACACATATGTATAGAGACTGACTTTTTCATTGCGGTGTAAATACCAACACCTACATACGGGCATGTTAACTATGTATAATGTATATGCTGCATGTGCATGTCACATGTGTATATGATACGCATGTTAATATTATATAATACAAATATAATATCAAAACAAAAAACCTTCTTGCAAATTATATAAAACAATGATTTTATTTAAAATTAATTTAGATAAGATCTAAATCAATTTAGACTTCATAGGCTTAATAAGATCCAAAATGGCAAAAAAATTGAAATTCATCCATTTTACTTGTTGCGTGTTTGACCAGTTCCAACAGTTTGGACATGGAATAGTCGACCATAGGGGGTGAAACGATCATGGATCTGGTTTGAAATGGTATGGGAGACTTAGTAAAAGGTGGTCGATACTTCTTCCTTTTGTACCTCTATAAACACCAAAGCAAGCAAACCTTTTTCTACATGGTGCTTCACTCCCCCCTGCTGCCACTTCTTCTTGCCTCCTCATCTCTTCTAGGCGAAACTTCATGGAGCCAAAACATCCAAATGCAGAATTTATAGGTGGTTGCCATTGCACTTATTTGGTTGCTCATTTAAGTGGTGAATCGAAGATTCTAGGAGTTAACCTATGGTTCGAGGTGTTACGAACGACGAGATTGATTGAGGTACAAATTCAATTTTAACTCATATGTATATACATGCTTAACACATGTCATTTATACATATATAATATATCGCATTGCCATTTAAATATATGATTTCTTATATTATTTTCCATTATAAAATAGAGTTCAAATTAAAAATTAAGATATATACATTGCATCAAATATATTTCGGCCATAATTATTTTGTATAAAAGTATTTTATGAATTACTAAATTAATTTTATAAATATAAAAATTTATTACCTTATATTTTTAGCATTTATTAAATTATGTGTGTGTGTGTATATATATATATATATCTCCAAAGCTAGTTTTATAATTTTATGTGTATATATTTAATAAAAAAAATTGTTCTAAAATGCTCTCCGCCTTTTGTAAATATTTTTTTTTGGTCGAGAATATATTCATATAAACATATTATTATATAAATTATTTTATAATATAAAATATGTATTTAACATATAATTATATTTATTTATTTTGGCCCAAATATATGAATGGAATATTTAAAATTAATGTTTTAGAATAATAATAAATATTTATATTTAAATATTTTGAATTTTAATATATATATATATATTTGAAATAGTCAAATTCAAATAAAAGATTTTATACCAAATCAAACTTGGTTCAAACTTAGACATTTTGGATGCCTTACTTAGTCAAATAAGTAAATTTCAAAATTTTAATTTATAAATAATTTTCGAACTATATGTATGTATGTATGTATATGTATATGTACATGTATATAAATTTAATTTAAATTTATGTAACAATATTATATGTGTGTGTGTGTGTCCAAAATATATGTATGTGGTACCAATAATATGCGTATGCAAACCATATACATATATTTTTAGTACATTTAAACATATGTATACGTAGACATTTATATTCTCTTGGTAGGTATTTGTATATACAATAGATATAAATCTTAATGCATATATGTATATGTGTGTGTATTTACACACGTGCTTATATCTTTTGTTCTATTATGTTGGTCGAGGAGTACATATACGTCATATCCAAAATATGCATTAAACATATAAATATACAAATATTATAAATACAATGAAATATTATTTAAAATGTATATTGAACCTAATGCTTACTAATAATTTATGTAGGTCAATTAAGATCCAATTGGAGATTTTTTTTTAAATTTACTCATTTCATCCTCTACCAAATGGGTCAGATGTAACAATGATATCAAAGTCCAATTGGTCTATGCAGTAGTCATCATTTAGGGCTAACTAAGAACTTACTGTCTAATGGGTGTCTAGAATAGAAGTGTTTAGGCTTGGGGTTGGATAATAACTAGTTTCCCCTCTCAACTCTTGGCCTAGCCCAATGGGTCGAGTAAGTCCAAAAGATTGGCCTAAACATAATGCTTAGATTTAATTTAGACCTTGGGATAATCTCAAATTTTAAAATTTAAAATTTTATTTTAAAATTAAAATGTTAAGTTTAAAATATAAAAGGATTGTAAAATACTATAAAATAGAATCAAAATGTTTTGATTTTTCAAAATTGTTTTGGAAAATAAATTTAAATAATTTTCAATTTTTTTATTATAATTATTTAATTAAAATATTAATTAATTAATTAAAGGTTAATCAATTAATTAAAATGTTTAATTAAATAAATAAACAAATAATTATATATGTATGTATGTATATGTATGTATGTGGGTATTTATATATCTATATAATAAAGTTGGTCTTAGTTAATGTAAAACATAAAGAAGGGCAGTGATGCCAGGGAAAGACATCAAACAGATCTAATTAATCCAACTCAATAATTATTTAACATTAGTTAACACTTTTAAATTCTATGCCAACTCTTCTTTCACTAAAAAAAGGTATTATGCGTCCGAGTTCAATCCCCGAGATTGACATTTGTCGGCATTGATGAACCATATTAAAAAAATATGTTTTCATCCTAACTTTATAATAAGCATAATTAGTTCCTTTAAACATTGGTGGTTTAGCTATTGACTAACCCTCGAAAAAAAAATTATTTAAAATAGACATATCTACGGGTTTCTCTTAGCAACCTGCTCTGAAAAAGATATGATGCATCCTAACTTCTTCCTACGCCATGATTTCTCTCCACTCACCCATGATCTTTTTAAAAAAATAGCATCTTACAACATTGAAGCCTTGTTTACTCCTTGTATCACATGATCAATTGCTTCTACCCATAAATTTAAATCCAATTTGAATTTACCTATCCCCATCCATCACACCATCTTCCGTGCCAAAATTTGAGAATGTATTTTCTCCACCTATTTTATTCACATCCTTCTTCCATATTGCATTTATCATTCATGTTCGAATGGGTTTGTTCTTACCTGTTGCAAGGACCTATTCAGGTTTGTTTATATTTAGCACTTATATTTTGGATGAATGGTTTATGCACATAATATGTTTGGTTATTCTTCTGTATGGGTTTCACCTCTTCTCTTCTTAATTGTTACGTGAAATACAACTCTTTTATCCATTACTGTAGGAGTTGTTATATATATGCTATCATTTTTGTATATTAAGCTTATATGATACTTAGTTGTTGTAAAGTTTAAAACTCATGGAAGCATGTGATATGTTATGTTTATCAATATTACAAATAACTGATGTAAAGCTTATATTATCATCATTTTTTATTTATCACTATCTATTAAAATATGCATCAAAGGAAAACAGAAAAGGCATATGCATAGAGGACATACATGCAAAATAGTTGAGAACTTTGAATTGAAATTTATCCATAATTATTCCACATTTAGAACAAGTGGGTTTTTTAGATATTATTGTTAATGTTGGACAACTATAAGTTTTGGTTTGTCATTTGAAAAATAATGAAAGCTTGGTTCATATGTTTATGTAAACTATTTGTTAAACCTGAAATTAACCTGAAACTTTGAAATAATTATTTGTTGCTCTTTACAAATCTAATAGTAATGATATAAATTAGAATAATTTAAAATACTTTGCCTTTCTACGCTTGGATAATTAGTTCAGTTGCTTACATTAATTTGGTGCCTTAATTTCTTTATATATTTACAGTAATTTTACTGGAAGCCCTCTTAGTCTAGAATGTAATTTTTGATAGTTACATATCGATTTTATTGGAAGTCCTCTATGTTTGAAAACCTTTAGATAGATAATCTGAAGATGTACCACTGTTCCACAATGGACATCCAACAATAGAACAATTTTTCTACTACATGAAACTTATTCCTTATGCGTGTTAAAAGGCCAAATTTTCATTCTTTCTTACCCTTATTATTATCTTCCTTTTTAGGTAACAATATATCATTATTAGAGGATTAAAAAGGAAACCATGGTTGCAAAGAAAGGTGATGAGCAAAATGCATTAACTTCATTTTGAACAAAGCAAGATTATATAAAAGAAAAGCAAAAAGGTGAGTGATTTTATAAAGTGTGTCTATGAATTCTTTTATTAAATAGACAGGGATTTTAGTTATTTGATTTTATGTTGTTCTGTAATAAAATCTTGACATATACATACTACCAACTTACTATCAAAAATATATTAATTGTTGTAGACAGCAAGTGCAGAAGGAAAAGAAGTAGAGAAGAAGGACGGACTTACCCAAAAACAAGAAGGGTCCAAAAAGGGAAGCTTTTGGAAGAATAAGAAGAAGGGAAAGTTAAAGAAAGATGGTAAAGTATGCAAGAGATGCCAAAAAAATATCATGAGGCTAAAGATTGTAGGGTGAGTCTGATCAAAGAATCTTTTAAAGGGAAGTGCTTTCACTGCCATGAGGAAGGGCACCTCAAGAATCAACGTCTTAAGCCGAAAAAGGAAGGATCTAGTGGACAAATCTATGCTATTGAGGTTGTCCCTGTTTCTAGACCACCCCCTAGAGATCAAGGGAAGACAACATTAGAAGGTATAACTCTTATTCTTGGAACTACAATTCCTACCTTGTTTGATTCGGAGCATCACATTCGTTTATAACTAGGAATGTAGTTAATTTCTTAAAACTTCAAACCTAATTTATCACCAGCCCAATAGTAGTTTCTAATCCTATTAAGGGGTCGACACATTTCTCATTAATTTGCAAAGACGTAGTTGTGGATATATGCGACATTATTTCATATGTAATGCGTACGTTCTAAATTTTGAGGGGTACAAACTTATTTGGGTATGGATTGGTTAACATACTATGGATTAATTCTTGATTGCAATAGGAGGGCTGTATGATTTAAAAGTTGTAGAGACCATGACCTAGAAGTTCTTTGTACACCCCAAGACTCAGTTGAGTCAAGCTATTTATACTCGCTAAGTCTACCTTTTAATGAGCTCTCATATGTACTTGTAGTTTGCGAATTTCCTGATGTCTTTGAGAAAGTCTCGGGTCTTTGACCCTAAAGGGAGATTGAGTTTAGAATTGATTTAGATAAGGATGTTAGGCCATTCTCCCTGCTATTAGGACACATGGCCTCTAAAAAGAGACGAGAATTAGATAAGCAGATCTCTGAGCTATTGCAGAAGGGTTTCATCTAACGGCCTCGGAGTAGGGTGACTTTGTTGTCTTCACTACTAAGGCGGATAGCTCGCTGAGACTTTGCGTCGATTATAGGGAGCTAAATAAGTTAACAAAAAAGAATAGGTATCCTTTACCAAGGATAGATGACTTATTCGATCAACTTGTGGGAGCCAAAGTCTTTTTCCAACTAGTCTTGGAAACCGGATTCCATCAGTTGAGGATTGCAGAAGAAAGCAAGTCAAAGACCGCATTCCGCACACCAGATGAACTTTATGAGTGGGAAGTAATGCCTTTCGGGTTAATGAATGCCCTTGCTTACTTTGTAGATTTGATGAGTAGACTCTTCAGAGGGCAACTCCATAAATTCGTTATTGTATTCTTGGATTGTATCTTGGTATTCTCCTAGAGCAAAGAGGAGTATAAGGACCACCTAAGAGAAGAACTAGGAACTTTAAGAAGGCACTAGCTTAAGGCCAAATTCTCTAAATGCCACTTTTGGAAGAAGGAGGTAAGATTCCTTGGACATATTGTTTCTAAGCAAGGACTGGTGGTGGACTCTACAACATAAAGGCCGTTCAAGGATGGAGAGTTCCTGGAAATGCATCAGAAGTTAGAAGTTTTCTAGGGTTAATAGGCTACTATAGGAAGTTCATAAAGAATATTGCAAGAATAGCGACCTCTTTAACCCACTTGACCAAGAAGAACCTAGTCTTTTCTTAGGATGATAGATACGCTAAGGCATTCGAGAAGCTTAAGGAGTTGTTGACAAGTGCACCTGTGCTCACCATTCCCAATGGGACCAACCCGTTCATGGTTTTCACAGATGCTTGTGGCACAGGATTAGAAGAAGTTCTCATACAAGAAGGGAAGTTAGTTGCTAATGCTAGTAGGCAACTAAAGGAGCATGAGATGAGTTATCTAGTTCATAACATGGAATTGACAGTTATTGTCTTTCCTTGAAAATGTTGAGGCGCTATCTTTTGGGAGAAAGGTTTGAGTTGTCCACTGATCATAAATCACTCAAATGCTTATTTTACCAAAAAGATTTAAACTTTAGGCAATATAGATGGCTGAAATATATAGCATAATTCGATTTTGGTATACAATATACCCCTGGAAAAGGGAACGTAGTTTCCTACGTCCTTAGTTAGAGACACGCTACCCTGAGTGTTATATATGAATGGAGGCAGTTGGAGTTACTCTAAAATTTTAACTTCCAACCACCGATAGGACCCATCCAAGGCTTTTTGACAGTAATGGATGTTAGGCCAGCTTTAATGGACTGTATTGGGCTTGAGTAGATGAAGATGATAGGACAATGCAAATTCTAGAGAAGTTGAGAAGAGGAGAGAATTTTCCCCATGCCAATAGATATTCAGTTGATGAGAGAGGATGGTTGAGAAGAGATGGATGCCTTTCTGTCCCAATGATAGATGGCATATTAGAGGAAGTGCTTATGGAATGTCACCACTCAAAGATGACCATTCACCCTGGAGAAGATAAAATGTATAAGGACAAGAAAAGGCTTTTATTTTTGGCTTGGAATGAAGAGAAGAGTAGTTGAGTTTGTTTCTAAGTGTTTCACATATCAGAAGATTTAGGCTAAGCAAGGGAAGCCCGAAGGAATATTGTTGCCATTAGAGATTCCAACTTGGAAATGGGAGCACATTTCGATGGATTTCATAGAAGGATTTCCTAGGAGTCAGAGGAGTAATGAAGCTATTTAGGTTGTCGTAGATAAACTCACTAAGAGTGCCCATTTTATTCCTGTTAGGAACAATAAGACTACTGCATCTCTCAGGTAGAGTTACATTAAGGAGGTAGTTCGATTACATTGGATTTCGGCAAGCATTGTTAGTGATAGGGACTTCTTATTCACTAGTGAGTTTTGGAGGAGTTCGCAAGCAATCTTGGGAACTGCTTACCACCCAAAGAAAAACAGCCAGATGGAAAGTGTGAATAGGATTTTGGAAGACTTATTAAAAGCTCGCACCCTGGACTTCGGAGGACATTGGGAGTAGCACCTACCATTGGTTGAGTTTGCATATAACAATAGTTACCAAGCGACGATCGGTATAGCCCATTTTGAAGCACTTTATGGGATGCCATACAAATCGCCAAGTTGTTGGTTGGAAATCACCGACAAAATTTTGCTCGGACCCGATTTGATCCGTGATACCATGGAAAAAGTAGAGTTGATTAGACAACAAATGAAGGCAGCATAAGACCGCCAAAAATCTTATTTAGATAGGAGAAGGAAAGAGCTAGAATTTGAGGTTGGAGATATGGTGTTTGTCAAAGTCTCCACTCTTAGAAAAGTTGTTAGGTTTGGCAAGTCGGGAAAATTGGTGCCTTGATTCGTTGGGCCGTTTCGAGTTTTGGAAAGGATAGGAAGACTTGCTTACCGCATGGAGCTTTCGGACATATTAACATAAGTCCATAATGTTTTTCATGTTTCTCACCTTAGGAAATGCCTTCATGATACCATTTGTAGTAGAGCCTGATCAGTTGGAGGATATAAAGGTAGAGCCAATAGCATCCCGCGTCACTGCATGCATTGTGGAGCACAAAACTAGAAGACTCTGCAAATAAAGAAATTAGATTGGTCCAAGTACAATGGGGAAATAATCAAGTGGAAAGCACATGGGAAACCGTAGAGAAAATGAAGGTCTCTCATCTCGATCTTTTCACCGGTTAACTTTTCTTTCCAGAAATTAGGATTTTTCTTGCATAGTGGTAGCTAGATTGGAAATAGGAGATGGTTGCTACACTTTTCACAGTCACTTTACACTCATGTAGAAAAAAATTTATGCATGTTTAAGGTATTTTCATACATACTTTCATGACACAATAACACACCCACGCTAGGATTGAGCTCATTTATAGTATGTCTGCAGTACATAATCACATTGCACTTTGGTTGAGTAGATGGTTGTATAAATAATTTGGTTGTATAACATGAATTTTATTGCGCATTATGCTGGTTGCCCCTTGAAAAGATTTCGGGGAGAAATCCTTTTAAAGGGGGAGAATGTAACACCCTACAAAATCGACCATAAATAAATAAGTAAATAAAATGAATAGATCATGTTAAATAAGATAAGAATAAAAACGAAAATTTTGTAAAAGTTGGAATTTGGCCATGAAAGTATTACAGTTACGTTCGTGGCGAAATTCTGATGAATTTATATATTAAATATGCTAAAAACGGAGCTCAAAAAAGAAGTTATGAGCGTTTGAAGATTTCAGGTTTAAAATAATTTGAATTCAAATTCAAATGAATAAATAAATTTGAATTTTGAATTTCAATATGTTAACTGAGATTAGACTTGGAAGTTAAGTAACGTTAAAGTTAACAACTAACGTTAAAACTAATTAAAAATTGAAATTAATTAAGAAACGGTAAATAAAATAACGTTCCATATAAGGAGGGAGCAGTCGGCCCTATTAGGCGATCGGTCGACCCCTAGTGTTCGACCGGTGCATAGGGGTAGTCGACTACTACCCTATGGCGGCGGCTAGGGTTTTATCGTATTGAACGTACCATATTTCTCTATTTTTAACCTAGTTTCATCCCACGGTTCCGGTGCGTTTCAACCCCTATAAATATAACCCTACCCTATCCACTTTTATTCATTAAAAAGTTGGGAATTCAGCGAACCTCTGCCACTTTGTCTCTCCGATAGATTCAGAAACTCCATTAAGAGTTTAGGTAATAATTTAGTTTATTTTTCTATTAATTCTTCCAACCTATTTCTCCAAATTTTCTGAATCAAACAAATATATATACCTATCCCTTGCTCTATGTGTGTGGGTGTCAAAAGGAGATCTGGAAGAGGTTATAAGGCATTGCAAATCAAAAGAAGATAAAGTAAGGATATTCTATGAGTGGAAATCTTAGTTTTTCTATTTTAGTAATTGATTAGTATATGATGGATTTGAATATTCCTTAAGGGTTTTGGGATTGCGAAAACAAAACATTATAAAACCCCTCAAAACTCCTTTAATTCTGAATGTCAATTCTAGATGGAGATTCTCAATTGTTTATGTTGAATTGATGGAATTGAATAGTTTTTGCTGTTTTGATAATTTCAAAGTCTATTCCACTCCTTATTCTTTGATTTGATTATGAAATTTTGACAATAAAATAAGGGTGTAAAGTATGAATCTTATTCGTAGTTTATACTACTTATTTCATAAAAATTAAATAGATATTCTCTTGTTATTTTTTTGTAAAAGAGGAGTTGAATATAAGATGAAATTAAAATTGCAATTTCTACTGTTAAGGTTATTCCATTAGTTTGATGTAATCGATTGAGTTTAGATTTTTGTATACAAGTCTATTTATTGCAATTTTTGATATGAGTATTGAATCCTTGTTATGGATATTAGAATCCCTTGTTATCGATATTGGAATTTTGACATCATTGATAATATGGAGAAAGGACTTGTGCTGTTGTGGTTAAAACGGAACCAACATTTAACGCTAGTTTATGGCGTATAATCTGCATGCTTAGAAATTACTAGGCACGAATATATATATATATATATATATTTATATTAGCGTAATAAACGTATAATTATAACCTATAATTGCTCAGATAAATAGGTTGTTAATCTTATTAAAACCCCTTAGGAAAGAAATTAATATTTTAAGGCATAACAAGGAAGATTCAATATAAGGCCTTAATTATGGAACAGTGAGATATGTATTATATATATATAGTGTAAATGTAAATTATGAATAAGTCATAGGGATGCGAGGTCGGTCAAGAGACACACGGAAGTCCGACGAGCTAATCTGGCTACGAGCAGTATGACTTAGGGGTTGATGTAAGACATCACCTATGATAAGTGACTATGATGATGCGAGGTTAGTCCCAATTCTGTAGAGTAAATCTGCCCAGCTAATCTGGCTACCAGTACCTATGAATAGTCAGGCTAATGTGAGACGTCACCGTGGGTACGGATCATAATATGAAGGACCTGCACTGAGGAATGTGTAAGTGGATATTTGAGGGCCCGCCTCTTTTCCCTAAGAGGGGTATTAAATGGTTGAAGGGTTACAATAAATGATATCTCGAAAAGAGTCTGCTTCGGATGGGTATTAAGTGGCTTTAGGGTCCGCCCTCGAAGTATTAAGTGGCTCGAAGAGGTTACCTGTGATGCTAGCTAGATAGGTATCTGTGAGGGGTCTGCCTTGGATGTAGGTATTAAATGATGAGGGCCTACCTTGGCCGAGGTCTTAAATGGTCAAGTCTGCCTATGCCATAAAGGGGTATTAAGCGACTTGGATACTATCTCTCACATTGTTAGACATTTATAACGATGGGTATGGGTTATGAGACTAGGAAACCCGCTTCAGGGAAATTGAAGGTATTAAGTGGTTGTTTGAAGGCCCGCCTCTTTCTCTTATATGAAGTATTAAATGGTTTTAAATACATATGACATATTTTTTATTCTGAAATATACTGCCCAAGTACTGAAATAGTATGGCTCGAGGTTTTATTCACCAGACACTTGTTGTTTTGACTCCCTCTCATTACAACACAAGTTAGAGATGGACTTGATGATGCTTGAACATGGTGAGAGGGAAGCTTGTGGCAGTTGTTATTTATCTTTTCATGTTGTTTTCTATTGTACCCATAAAATGTAGTTCTGGAACAAAATGATGCAACAATGGTTACTGACATTATGTTATGTTTTGTGACATTTGGATTTAATTTGAAATAAATGGGTAGTATTATTTCTATTTTGTTCCTTCTGCTGTGAGTTCTAAAAGATTAGATAGATAGCTTTATATTGTTATTTTTACCAACCAACAGCTAGCTTTGGAACGATTCTAAGTTTCGATGAGCTTTTTCTTGATCGGAATTTAAGCTTGTTTCGGAGTGGGTTGTTACACATAGACCATCGATCCATAGACCACCGATCCATAAGATCACATTTGTATAAACTTTGCAAAATTAATAACAAAGTTTATGTAGACGTAGGCCAGTGATTTGTCGAACCACTATAATTTTTGTGTGTTGTTTGCTCTTGTTTTTCATTTAATTTCTTCATTTTATTTTCTTCTACAAATCTTTATGGTGTTTATGCCAGTTTTTGGCATAAACAATAATACTATTGAACTATGGATTCTTCACTTTGATTATAGTTAAATCGTGGCATAACATCCATCAAACGACTATAGTTTGGTCTGAGTTAAAGCATTGGTAGTGAAATACTATTCAATAGAGAATTTGTCTACCCAATTATATGAGGTTAGTATCACGGTCAACTATAGTCAACTCAAAGTCAAAGTCCCTTGCCAGTGCAGCACGATTAATAATAATTGTTATTATTGAACCAAGGACTTTATGTTTGGACTAGCTGAGTTGAATGTCGGGGTATTGGAATTCTGATTAAAACTAAATTCCATAAGTCCTAATTTGATATAGTGTTGCCGAAGATAGTTGGTGTACAATAATCATTACTAAAAGGTACTTCTTAATATTGTAAAATTGGATTCTACCCGAAAAGGTTTATAAGCAATAAATTCGACCAAATTGTCACATGAATAGCTCAGGTGACGTGTGCATGTTAATATCTGAATTGTTCGATATTAATCACTGCCTAAATTTATACATTTGAGCCGCACAACCGTAATGATGAATACTCCGAAATACTATAAATTTAATTAATTTATAATTGTTGTAAATTGATTAATTTAATTAATATTTATGAAATATTAATTATTAAATTTTGTTTGATTTTTGAATGCCATTAGTATTTAATTGAGTGTGTATGTAAAAGTTATATATGCGAGCATCAATATATGATATCAATAAGTATTTAAATTGATTATTTATATGCGAGCATCGATATATGATATCGATAAATATTTAAATTAGATTTAAATTGATTATTTACAAAACAAGCTGGAGATTTTTTTGAAATCCCATTTAGGCCCTAATTATGACTGGCTATAGGGTATGTAGGATTAAAGATTTCAAATTGGATTTGAAGTGGCGAGAAACTAGTGAGTATAAAGAGGGAGAAAATATCTCATCTTTTACCTCTTTTTAATGCCATTTAAAACCACTCTCTATGAGTCAATTTTTGCTTGGTCTTTTTTAGTGTATGGCTGTGAATTTCATGGAGTTATAGATGAAATTTTTCAAAAGCAAAAATAAAATAAAACAATACAAATGTACGTACATCAAACTGTTGTAATTTCTAGAGGCAATTCAATTGAATTTAGGAGTCTTTCATTCATCCAAGGTGCAAATCTAAGTCCACACCTATGAGGTAATCTTCTATAGTTTACGATTTCATATTATCATAATAATACAGAACTAGATTATCATTGAATGAATTTATATACATATATGTTGTCATACACACACACACACACATATTCATAACTACACAACTATATACATATATAAATGTTGATTTATAAAGTTTCAAAATTAATACTTTAACTTAGTTTTAAAATTAAAAAAATTGATTATATATATGTGTGTATGGAATTTAAAATATTTTTATTACTTTTATTAAACAATTAAATAAATTTAATCGATTTAAAATTATTTTTAATTCATAAATATATATATAAGTATGTATATATTTATAAATCATTTTAATTAAATTATAAATCGTACTATTTTCTTCAGCAAAAATAAAACAAAATTCAAAACATATTTTATTTCTTTACAAATAAATTTTTACATTGTTTTTAATATAATATATGTATATATATTTGTATATATATATTTATAAATTAATATTTCAATTTTAAAATAAAGTTTTGTTCTATTACATATGGATAATAAAAAAGTTATTTTTGCTAAAAGGATATTATATGTTATATTTAATTTAATAATTGATTAGTGTAAATTAAATAAATAAATATATATACCTATATATATGGATGTATGCATGTGTATTATTATCTGGCTTTTTAACCAAGCAGCCTTTAGACGAATCTGGACGTCGAGACGTAGACGAAACTATTTAGGGACTTGGGGGCATACTTGGAAGGACAATAGGAATGGATCCAAGTACTTGGAGAAAAATTGGAGCTAAGGGAAGAGCTCGGTACCGACCACCTTTTGGTCCATACCGATCACTTTTCCGCCCCCGGACTTCTGAAGCTATGGGATTTGGCTAGTTGATGCGAGTGAACATCTTTAGGTGCATTTCTCAAGGAGTAGGCAAACAACTCCAAGGAAGTTCCGAAGGAAAGATGACCAAGTACAGGTGATATCGGAACCTCTTGGAATCAACACGATTTCTAAGGAAAAGTGCTCGATCGATGTATAGCAAATCGAAGATAAAAGTCCAAAGGTGGGAAGAAGGTGTTACTTCCCTTCTAAAAATCAAGTCAGTGCCCACCACTTCTAGTTGGTACCAAGCTATTTTTATTGCTCTGGGGTCTTCATCTTCCCTTCTACATATTCAGATCTGACGTTAGACATAGTATATTGAGATCTGACGATTCTGCTGGATGGTTTCCCTATAAATACAACACCTATGACATTTTGGAAAAGGACCTTTGGCACTTTTCTTGCTTCATCTTCTATCTCTCCTCAACCATGGTCATTAAGGAAGCTACTCTTAGTTGTTCTAGGCTATTAGAAATTGCAAAACCCTTGTACTAGTGACTGATAATCTATAATCAATAACAATACAGCGGACGTAGGCCATAGATCTGCTAAACCACCATAAAAATTCTGATTTTGTCTCTGTTTCACTTATTGTTTCTGTTAGATCTATTTTAATTCGGTCTGCTTTGGGTGTTGTGCCATTTCTAGGCTTAATATGTGTGTGTGTTTGTTATTTTTGTGAATTATACTTTATTAGATATTATGTAAGTTTATTTTGAATTTAATATTATATATATAAATATATTATTTTCAGTTATAGATCTAAATTGTTTTACTAAGTAAATAATTAGATACTTTGAAAATAATTTTAAATTTCAAAATTATTTACTTGCTCAAAAATAATATAATCTAAAAAATAAAAAATTATTATTATATTTGTATAATATTTAAATAAAGTTTTGGATAACCAATTTGTATATAAAGGGCCATCGTGTTTGTTCTGGTGTAAATCTCAGCACCTATACATGTATATATTTACTATGTAGACAACAATGAGTACCATTGGATATACTCGTGTTAAATTCAAATATGAATTCAAAATAAATCCATTATTTTTTAAACAAACAAATAACTAAAATATGATTTTATTTAAATAAAATTTAGAATGGATCCAAAATCAATTAGATTTCACACACCCAACAAAGATCCAAAACTGAAAAAAATCACCAATTTAACCCGCAGCGACCCGACCCGACCCGATTCCTTCGATAATTTGCTATCTCCAACATAATTGGATTAGTTTAAACTTTGCTATCTCTAATGGAGTTAGATTAGTTTATACTCCGCTATCTCTGGTCGAGTTAAGGTTTAGAGATAATACTCTTTGTCCATGGTGGAGTTGTGGTGAGTGCTCTATCTCTATAGCATCATATAGCATCCGTATGACTATCCATAATCCATGAAATGATTTTTGATCCGGGAAGGATTTATAAAGCCATTCATTCATTCAACAGCAAAACGGGCTTATGTCTTCTATTTATAAAAGCATCCAATGAGGACATTTTGTTACTCATCACAAGAAGGGATTCGTGCCTTTAGGACCGAGAAGACTTTATAAGGCGGTCATGTTGGTCATTCAAAGGAAAGGATCTATGAATGCTTTAGGAAATGATACAGACATCTACCTCCAGTTGCCTCGTAGTGCATGGATGCACTCTGTTGCCTGGTTCGATTAAGCATACAAGGTGGCTTTCGTAGCATGCCTTCATATATGGTTTGAACTCTCCCTTTGGGGGACTTGGTTTTATCGAGGATCCATGAGTTGGATTTCATTCTCTTATCTAAAACTCTCTCCATAGTTGCTTGCAAAATGGCAAATCATTCCCCACTGTTTTATACATTAATACTATAATTTTGGAATACCGTACAAAACAAAATCCTGTTGGTTCAAAAATCAAATTTACTAACTAAATTACACTGACAATGCTTTCTTGTCCAATTAAAGTACATAAATCTAATTCAAATCTAAATGGATCAGATAGGAGCATCCCTTTGGTTTTTTGGCCAAACATTGGTAACGATCCCTCGACCTTGTGAATATGTAGGCATACCAAAAAATATCTCACACCCTATTCTAACAAAAAGAAATAAAAAAGAGGGATGTATACATGTGTTTCCTTGACTCGAGCCATCTTTGATTGTCACAACCCAGGTAATCGTTTATTGACATTCGTACAACAGAAGCACGATTATCAACTAGTAGGTTTATGATGTATTACAATAACATTTTCTCTCTGATGTAGTTCACATTTCCATCTCTCATGTGCATGCATTGGTTGGACTCATGGCAAACTAGATTATGAAAATGTTGCATCTATTTGAATTATACTATTCTTCGGTTGGCTCTTTGCTTGGGCTGCATCGTAATTCACAATGCCTTTACTAGCAGGATAAATGTTTTTTGGAGTATCGATAAGCTCAGTGCACAGGACATTGCTTTGACTTCCCTTGAATTAGTTTTTTTCCTTCTAGTCCTTTCGTTCACCTTTCTCATGCCTTTGTTATAAGGCTTTCCTTTGCTAATATGGTTGACTGTATGAATTCTTGCCTCAATCTCAACATCTTCCAAGCGCATATACTTATTGGTCTATTAGTATAAATTTCCCAAGTTAATAATAGGGTTCCTCTTCAATTCCTTGTAAAATTCCATTTTCATATTGATTCGAAATATAATAGCTCTAGGAATTATCCGTTCAGCAGGTTGGCATACAATAGATACTATGATGTTGAATCAAACTAAATAATCTCACAAATTTTCACCATCATTCTGCTTAATATCAACAAATGGCATCTTGTCATCCAGCTAGATGACATAAAATCTAAACTGGCTAATAAACTTCTCTTTCAATCGCCACATGTGCTAATGGATCCATGTTCCAAACGGCTAAACCACATGGCGGCTAACACAGACAAAAAGGTAAGGAAATTAACAATATGTTATTTCCTATGTTGCTCATACCACTTCTATATGTTAGATTGTAACACCCTCGAATTTTAGTATGAAAAGTTGCTGTTAAATTAATTATTTTGATAATTAAAAGGCAACAAGGTTAAGGATATAAATATACGGAGAAGTTTCAATTTAATAAAGTACATAATTATTTAACTAATTGAGATGATGATTCAAGGCAGTTTTAAATAATAAAAAGATGAATATGTTTAAAATTTAAACATAAGAAGGGATTAGATAAATATTGTGTTAAAAGGGAGGATGAAGAGTTTAAGCTAATTATAAGCTTAAGGTCCAACCTACATAAGAAATTTCCCCTGACACCGTCCATTCTTCATGCTTTATTCATTTTTATAAAAGAAAATATTTCAGCACTTTAATGTCTTCTCCTTCTCCCCACTAAAATCTCTAAAACTAAGTAAAAAGCATTTCTCATCTTAAGATTGAAGACTAGTAGATATAAGGTACATTTCTCCATCTCTAAACCATTCTGAGTGAGTAAGATCACCCTCATTGCATATTTATATATCATTATTTTTGAATTTTGATGTAGATGATATTTAGTTTAATGTTATATCAATTGGGTTTTGATATATTTGACTATATGGAAGAATATTATATATAAGACACATTTCTTCATTTCTAAACTATCCTGAGTGAGTAATATCACCCTCCTTGCGTATTTGTATATCATTATTTTTGAATTTCGGTCTAGATGATATATGATTTAATATTATTTCAATTGGGTTTCGTATATTTGACTGTATGGATGGCTATGTGTATATTGAGTTGAAAACCCAAGAAAGAAGAAGGTATTTGATATGTAAACCTTTGTAACGAATCCACATTTTCTATGATGATTATAACATGCTTTTAGAGATGGATTGTTGATTTGAAGATGTATTGAATGAGATAATAAAGTGTAATGATATAGCATATGAAAGTTATCTTTCATATTATCAATACAAGTACATGTGGGTAAATGGGCATATGAATGTCTTAGCCCAATACAAGTAAAAATATTGTTACATTATAAATAATCTTGTACAAAACATGTATTAGATAGATTAGGCACAATAAAATCAATACAATTCTTTTCTTTTTTATTTTGTGAACATGATATCAGAGTCATCAACCAAAATTGCCTCATGGCAGTGAGCGCCTTGTTGGAACTTTGTCAGAGTCAAGATCATCACCCGAAGTTAGCTGCGCCTTGTTGGCCATCATAAGAGAATAATCTTCTCTTCATTTGATTTAGCTGGAATACCCATTTCCCCATCTTTTTTTAGTATAAAGAACTCCTTTTCTTGTATTTTTCACCGTGTCGCACCTAGAGATCACCTTCAGTGCAAAAATCATCATCCGGTTTCTCTGGCTGTACATTTCTTGATCTCATAACAAAGTTCATCATCTGATCTTTAGTTTGAATCCCATCATTGCCTGAATTCCATCATATATCAACCACTACATTCAAGATTCTGAAATGGCAGAGGGTGATATTGAGCATACTTTACCCACCTCCACCTCCCATAATTCAAGAACCAATCCTTCTCAACAAATAGCCACTCAAGAATTGCTCAAAGCCTTAGTCAAACCACAAACTCAGTTAATCATAATACAACTTGATGAATCAAATTACTTGCTTTGGAAATTCTAGACAGAAACTATTGTGAGAGGATATGGCATAGAAGAATATGTTCTTGGAACATTGGTTATACCTGATAGAGTTTGGGGTATGCCATAGGGGTAATTATGTAATTTGTTACATTTATCTAACTCGTTGACTAATCTTATTCGAAATAAAGGTGTTTCCTTTCTATTATATACTCGATATAATGTAGTTATATGAATTAATTAATTAAAAGTATATTTAATAGAAAATACATAAATGGTATGTTTTGTAATAGTAGTTACAAAGTGTTGTAGCCATGAGTAATTTATCACAGTAAAAATAAATATACCATTTTATCATCGGGGGTATTACATCGTTTTAATAATTCATCCAATAATGGCTTCCTCTCCCTCTCCTCTCCCTCAGCCTCCTCCTTCTTTTGCCCCCTCATTATCCTTTTCTGATATCTCCTTCGTCCCCCCATTTTACCTTCGCCAGCCTCCTCCTCATCATGCACATGCTCCGCCCACTGCCTCCCCCCGGAACCCTCCTGCCCCCCTCCGTCCATCGTCCCCTACCCCCAAAACCTTTGCGCAAGTAGCGGCTATCCCGGCCCCCCCCCAAACAGAAGCCCCTTCTTCCGACCCCTCGTAACCTCAACCGTAGGCGCTTAATTCCTATTTTCAAATCCTGCCGCCAAATTCTCGATTTTTTAAAACATAATAAAAGGTGTTTCCGTTGTGCCGGTTTAGGCCACGTGGCGACAAACTGTAGGGAACCAAAGATTTGCTTTTACTGTGGATTTTTTGGGCATCATTACGCCAGCTGTCCATCCAAAGCTCCTATTTCGGGACCCGCTAATATCTTCCCAGATAACCCCTCGTTTCCCCCACGCAGTCATTCCCCCCTCGATTCCAATGCTGTTAAAGTACCTTTTGTCGTTTCCTCTGCCCCACGTGCCCCTTTTTCCAAGCCGTCTTCTCAAATCCCCTCCAGTCACATCGATAATGTCACTGTTCAACACACATCCAATAGATTTCCTTCCCGCTCTCCTCCTTTTTCTCCAAACCATTCAGCTTCTCCTCTTCCCAAAGCTTCTCCCACCCTCATTCCTATGGTCGACTACTCACTGTACATCACTGCCACTATTATCGATGGAGCATGGACAGTCGAGGTCCTCAGCAGAGTCTTAGAGTCTGCCTTCGATCACCCGGACTGGGCCATCTGGCTTCTAGACAACAGCCGCTTCCTCATCGCCTGTCCCTCTGAAATCCTGAAATACAGAGCTCTTAACCGAAAAATCCTCACTAAGGCTGGGGGCTCCATATATCTTGAAGCCTGGCCGGACTACGAACGACCAGCTCCTATCGACTTAGAGCCGCCCAGCTGGGCCACAGTCAAAGGAATCCCTGAGCCCTTACGAGACAATCCGGATGCAGTGCAGACTGCTATCAACCCGGTGGGGAGATTCACCGAGTTTGATAGATGTGAATGGTCTGAACTCGACCGTAGGCTTCTTTACATCAAAATGCAATTCTTGGTAGGGGTTCCCTCTTCCTCCTCCTATAGGGTCCAACTCAACGACGCTGAATACCTCATAACCGTTACTAGATGGGATCACTCTCACCCGCGCAGTAGACCTGAAGCTTTCCTCCTGGGACTGGACTATGAAAGAGATATGAAGTGCTTCAGTGACCCGATGAACGTGCAATCAGATGAACTGGATTCAGACGACCGCTTCGACGTTATGAACTATGAACCGGCTTCTCCAACCCCGCCCTTTCCCGTGCCCCAACTGCCTAACATCGAGTTTGACGATGCAAGCATTCCGGCCCCCTTTGCAGATCCATCTCCTCAGCGTTGGGACCCCTTCTTTGACTTGGACCTCTCGGTGCCTCCTCAGTTCCAAGCTCCCAGCTTTGACCCTGCGTCCCCCCCCGTCCCAAATGCCAACCTGGGCCCGAACCCTAACCTGACCTCTCCCCCATCTCCGCTGCCGTTGCACCTTGCGAGGCAAGACCTAACCCCAGCTCGGGTGAGGAGAAGTGCGCGGAACTCCAGATCCTTGCCTGGTCATGCAGGTAGCATCTATAAAACTGTAGTATTTTCTTCTGCTAATTCTAGACTTAACAGAAAACTAGCGCGTTGCATGGGAGTTAATATTCAAGACGAACATTACACTGCCATGCAAACCCTAGAACAGGAGAGATTGTCCTTCTCCCAATGAAAATCATCTCATGGAATATTCGCGGGCTAGGGGACCCCTCCAAAAGGCACTCAATCTTCCTTACACTGTCCCCCCTAAAAATCGACATTCTCCTGCTCCAAGAATCTAAACTGTCTGATCCAACTCCCCTCATCATCAAGCAACTAGGTGGCTCTCATCTCACAGGCTGGGCCCATACCAACTCTATTGGCTCCAGAGGAGGCCTAATCACCATGTGGAACGAATCTATTTGGTCCCTTTGCCAAATCATTCCTCACACCTCCGCCCTCCACGTAGCTCTCAAACACGTGCAGACCAACACTATCTATTTTTTCTCAAACATTTATGGTCCCCAAGCAGCGCAAGAAAGACGGAACCTTTGGTCCGATTGCTCGAATTTTGCGTCATCTATCCAGGGACCTTGGGTAGTTGGTGGTGATTTTAACACAACTAGATACTCAGATGAAAGGAGCTCGGGTTATATTTCTCTTGACTCGGAGGACTTCAATGCTTTCATTAATTCCTGCTCCCTTATCGAACCCCCAATCAACAATCGTCAATTTACCTGGTCCAATAAGCGCCTTTCACCTGCCTTAGCTAAACTGGATCGCTTTCTTTTTAGTCCTGCCTGGGAAGACATTCACCCCCTCTCTTTTTGCCTTGGCCTCGCTACCATTCTTTCTGATCACTGTCCCCTCTGCCTTGATTCCGGTACCCCCCCGACCTCCAAGCGACCATTCCGTTTCGAGAGGCTCTGGCTCCTAGAACCTTCATTCGATGATTTTATCAAACTGGCTTGGAGTCAGCCTTCTAGATCCACCTCAGCCACCTCTCGGGTTGTTTGCAAACTCGGATCCCTTAGAAAACTCCTCCGGCCTTGGGCTAGGTCGATCTGGGGCTCCATCCGTACTCGCATTGCCACCATCCAGAATGACATTCTTGCTCTAAATATCCAAGAGGAGTCTCACCCCCTAGACGAAGGAGACTCAGCCACCCTTGCAAACCTTGAATCTGAACTTGAAAGACTTTTGAAACAAGAAGAGATTGGTTGGAAACAGCGGTCCAAAGCCAAGTGGTTTAAAGATGGCGACAAAAACACTTCTTACTTCCACAAATTAGCAAATGGTCGGCGCAGGTCCTTATCCATCCCGGAAATTGTGCACAATAACAACGCTATATCTGATCCTACCTCCATCCTGAACCTCTTTTCCGAATTCTACCGTTCTATGCTAGGAAAGCCTTCACCTCCACTTCCCGTCATCGATTGGAACCTTCTCTATCCTAATCCATTGCCCATCCCCATTGACTCGCCTTTCACGGAGGAGGAAATTCTGGCCGCCCTCAATGATATGGATGACAACAAATCCCCAGGGCCAGATGGCTTTGGTCCTTTCTTCTTTAAGCATTTCTGGAGAGTTGTCAGAAATGACGTCCTAGACATGTGTGCCGAATTCTGTTCCAACCCTATGACCATATCCTGCCTTAACTATGCCAACATCGTTCTCCTTCCCAAATCTGATGGTGCCAACTCCCTCTCCGCATTTCGACCCATTAGCCTGCTCAATACCACTTTCAAACTGATAACCAAGGTGCTCGCTAACCGTCTCCAAACCCATATGGATTCACTGGTGGGAGTGGAGCAATCGGCCTTCATCAAAGGAAGGAGCATACTGGACTGTGTTGCGGCAACACAAGAAGTCTTATCCCACTGCCATTCTTATAACATCCCTGGGGTCCTTCTAAAATTAGACTTCTCCAAAGCCTTTGACTCAGTCAACTGGAATTTCATCCTTGAACTCTTAATGCACAGGGGCTTTCCACCTAAGTGGTGCAACTGGATAAAAAGTATACTGAACTCAAGCCTTTCCTCGATCCAGATAGGCGGTGTCTCTGGCGGTCTCATAAAATCTGCAAGGGGTCTTAGGCAGGGAGACCCTCTCTCCCCACTTATCTTCGTTCTCGTAGCGGATGTGTTTAACAAAATGATCAAACGGGCGACTGCAGATAACTACTTGGCAGGTATCCGTCCTTCCAATCCCAACTCCAACTCCCCTCCCAGCCCTTCGATTTCTAACCTTCAGTTTGCAGACGACACAATCCTTTTCGTCTCCCCCTCCCCTGAACACATCCATTGTCTTAAGGTCCTCCTGTACACCTTTGAACTCATTTCTGGCCTCTCTATTAACTTTAGCAAAAGCTCTGTCATCATGCTTGGAAATGCTGACCATCTCGGTCCCTCCATCGCCTCTGCCCTCAACTGCAAACTTGACTCATTTCCCTTATCCTACCTTGGCATCCCTCTGCGCCCCACCAAGCTTCATCGTTCAGACAGGAATCCCCTTGTATCCAGAATTGAATCTAGACTTGCAGGTTGGAAAGCGAACTCCCTATCGACAGCTGGCAGACTCGTCTTGGTAAAAGCGGTACTCTCTGCAATCCCTCTCTACTGGCTCTCCTTTCACAAAATTCCTAGTTGGGTATCCAAAAAAATTGATTCTATTAGACGATCTTTTCTCTGGAATGGTGGGAGAGCCAAATGCCTGGTCAGCTGGAAAATCATCTGTTTACATACGGAACATGGCGGCTTAGGCATATCTAACTTGATTACCTTCAACCAATCTCTTCTCGCCAAATGGCTTTGGCGTCTCCTCTCTCCGGGTCAGTTTATCTGGAAAGACTGGATCCTGGCCTATTACTATAATGCGGACCCTTCCCTTGCCCTCCACTTCGCCCCACTCTCCAAACCCTCACCTTTTTGGTCAGGTGTTCTCGCTTCAGTTAATCGCATCAAGCCGCTCCTTCATGTGGAACTTGGAGCTGGCACCAACTGCCTCTTCTGGTTCGATCACTGGCACAGCCTCTCCCCACTTCACCGCTCCCTCCCTTCCCTCTTCTCCTCCTCCAATCGACCTCTCTTATCAGTAGCGGACGCTGTTAACCTCGGCCTACCCGGCCTCTGCCCCCCATCTCTTTTCGACACTGACACCCTCTCTGAGCTCCTCTCCGCCCTTAACATCCTGCGTTCGACTGTCCTGACCCCTACCCTGCCTGATCTTCACTCCTGGGCCCTTGCTCCTTCCAGTGGCTTCTCTGTCTCCCAATGCTACTCCTTCCTAAACCACCCCGGTAGACTTTTGGCCTTCCCCCGTGTCTGGAAATGCCATATCCCTCCCCGAATCAAATTCTTCCAGTGGTGTCTCATTCATGGCCGGATTAACACCAAGGATCGCCTCTCCCGCTTCAACATCACTTCAGACCAGATCTGCGTCTTCTGCAACACTGAAATCGAATCTATCAGACATCTATTCCTTGAATGCGATTTATCCTTCTACATTTGGGTTTCGGTCTGTGTCCACAATCTTGGGATAATCTACTACTTAGAAGACTTCTTTGAACACTGGCAGTATGGCTCACCTAACCCTCATCTAGACTCTCTTCTGGCTATCTTCTGCTGGGTCATCTGGAAAGAGAGAAACGCTATCATTTTCAACAAACCCACTAGCTCGCGTCTGGCATTATGCATTAAAATCTCTAATCTGTTCGATTATTGGGCAGGTCCCTCATCTTCGGCGCCCTTCAGATTTCGCCTTCCAACGGTGAGGTCCCCCTCGGAAGAATCGGTGGGCAGCGCTTCCTCCGCCGCACCGACAGGACCACATGGAGCAGACTAAGGGATCGACTGTCCTCTCTCTCGCGCTTGAACCTGCTTTTACTTTTCGTTGCAGTCATTTTAATAATCACTGGCTTAGTATGTATATTAATCTTTACCTATAACCTGATGCAATGTCTGTAATCTAAACACTTTTTTGCTGAAATGCTGCTTTAGCTATCGATCAGGCATGTTGATCGAACTATCACTATATTTTATATTTAGCCTAATCGGCTGTGTAGTCACCTGCTACACAACCGTTCTTCTCAAAAAAATAAATAAATATACCATTTTAAATGTTTCTAGTTAAGATGCATCGAGATGGGGTATCGATGTATCCGTTAAGGCTAGAGTACGTAACGCTCTCTAAATGTTGGACAATGTATTACTCATGACTGCTGGAGGCACCTAGGGTTACATACCCATAGTTATAGGATAACTATGGAATGACTCATTCGATAGTTTTCTGTTGGTTAATATAACTAAGATCAAACAGAAAATATCGATGTGAATAATTTACACAGTTTTTTCGACTTGAGAATACTACGAATCTTCAACATGAAAGCTCTGCTTTGATTATAGTCAAATCATTGCACAGTGTCCATTGAGTGATTATAGTTGGGTCGAGTGGAAATATTGGAAGTGAAACACTATTCAAGAGAGGATTCGTCTCCTCAGTTATGTGGCGTTAGTATCACGGTCAACTCAGGTCAACCCAAAGTCAAAATCTTTGCCAGAGTTGTTTAGTTAATAATAATTGTTATTATTGAACCAAGGACTTTGTGTTTGGACTATAGAGTTGAATGTGGAAGATGTTGGAATTTTTTACCATTACCAAATTCGATAAGTTCAAAGTGATATAGTTTTGACGAAGAGAATAGGTGTAAATAATTGTCGCAACTGGGTAATGCTTATTAAATTAGAATATGAATTTCTCGAAAACGAGTAAGCGATAAATTTGACCATTATGTCACACCACCTGCTAAGCGAATTATGAACGTTAACGTTCGAATAGTGCGACGTTAATCGCTGACCGAATTTACACCCAAGAATCACACAACGGAATCGATGAATTCTCTTAAGACTGAATGATTTAATTAGTTTATAATTGTTATAAATCAATTAAATTAATTAATATTCATGAAATATTAATTATAAAATTAGGATATGATTTGAGAAATAAATTTGTTGCATGTATTTATAAAAAGATATAAACATGTTGATCGATAAGAGATATCGACAACAAATTTAGTTAAATATAATTATGTATATTTAAATTGGGTTAAATGGGTTCAGAACCCATGAATGTTAGAGGTGTAAGTTGTTGGTTTTGATAGAGGAAGGGGGCAGCTACTATGCATGAGATTAGGGTTTTGATATGTGTGGTTGAGATCATTATTTGCTCTCTTATCGTACCCATATAAAAGCAAATCTCAAAACCATAGTCAAAGGCTAATTCATTTTTTGAGCTGCCACTTTCTTCTTCTTCTTCCTTATTTTAATGGCAGCAACTCTCCTCTAAAATCATCCCAAAAATCCTCAAATCCAATTTAAATTAAAAATACTAATTTGTAGTAGAATGTCTCCAATCCCGGATTAGCAACCTTATGGATTGGGAATTGTCCTTAGAAGAGAATTCATTGTTCAACGTGGACTCAAAGGCTTCATTAGGAGGTGAAATTTTATTTATTATTATTGTTTTGATGTGATGACCCTGAAATCGGCCTTCGAAAATCGGCACCCATACTTCACTTGTACTCAAAATGCCGTAGATTCAAACGCCGAATCTGGTTCACTGGAGCTTATAACACCATTAAGTACAACAACACAGCGGAATAAAAACAGATGATATCATATACAATTCCAATGAATACAATATCCAGAATGATATACAACAATGATATCAATATGATACAACAATATCAGAGATATGATACAAGAAATAGCAGCGGAAAGAAAATAGATAACACCAGCAGCGGATAGAATGTCTCCAATAGGATGCTCCAAGATAAGCAACGTCAGTCCATGAACTCCAAGAACTGAACTAGCTCCAGATAATCTACTAAACCTGAATATCTGAAAAACCCAACTCTAGACTGCCCGTGTGGAAAATTGTGGACACCCAGAGTTTAGGAAGGGAACAATAAACTCCAGATCAGTCATGGGACTGGTATGAGCAAACAAAACAGTTTATCTTTAATACAAGCAACAAAGGCTTTTAAACATTGAAATCAGCAATGCTTTTGGAAAATGAAACTACCATAAGGCCTCCCGCCACACACACAATGCAATCGCAGAATTGGAGGAGATTTCTCCTTATGATAGTCAAACATGCTTACTACGCAAAATCAAAACTCTTTTGATATTATTACTAGTGCATAGTGTAGAAAAACATGTCGAAAATATAATATAAATCTTAGCCAGCATACAACCATTATTGTATGCCTACTATAGCTACTACGTTCAATAGCAGGTTACCGCCACATTCCATAGCAGGTAATACAACTAAAACCGTATAGGGTTCGTATTGTTTCTTTGGATTTCCAACAAATGGTCAGGCAAAGGAACTTCCTTACACCGAAATAGAAACGCCTCTGGAAAGACGCCCCGAGAACCTAACCGGATCTCTGCAAACACAAGGCCGACGCTACCTCACGCTGTACAGCTGTAACTAGGTAACTAACACACGAGTCATGTCATCCCCCGGTCGTCACCGACCTTTATCCGAGGTACCTCGATCACAAAGCAACAACCACAAAGTATAATAACTGTGCAGCATCAACATAGGTAAAATATCTAGGCTCCATACCATGATATCACCTTTTATCAAGAAGGAAATGACATACCCTAGGGGCGCTACCCCTACAAACCTTTGCCGCAACATTCCTGTTTCGACCATTACCGGGTTGTGAGGCTCGACGAAGTCTCGTCCACAAAGCCACGCTTTTTCACAAAGCCACGCTTTTTCACAAAGCCACGCTTTTTCACAAAGCACGCTTTGACCAACAAATGATCATCAGCACTTCGTATGCCACATTACCAAATTGGGAATGTATCACTAGTAACCATCAACTACATAACCTCTGAGCTCGTACGTCTCAGAGAAGGATGTTAAGCTAAGAGAATAAATTCTTCGCCACCAACAGAAATTTATTTGATAGAAACCAGCTTTACATCTCAAAGTGTAACGTCAGACACACATCCATACAAGTCTGTTCCGGGTTCGAACAGAACCGAAGGCACTTCCAAAGAAGCCCTTGCAATCCGGGTATTCACTAATCACGATCGGACTTCCCATCACTTAGGGAATCTCTATACCGGAGCCATGATGCAGAGAAAATCGACAGGTCATCCTATCGCTCTCGCAAATACCTGGTCTTCACCACCGGTCTTCAAATGCTATCCATATCGTCGTATCACTATTCGGAATGGGTTATATGACATAAAGGTCATTTCCCGGCTAAACCGAATAACGAGCGCAATTAAAAATCATATGGATACTGGGGTCTCAATTAAGTCACAACTTATTACCCAAAACTTTCTTTTCAAATGGTTTAACAAATTACCATTTTCAAATCTTTAAACAAAAAGATTCATTTTAACAACCTACAACGGTTTAAACAATTTCCACACTTTTTTATCTTTTAAACAAAAGATTCATTCACAGATTTTCCAAATCAATTTCCATTTCAATTTAACTCGTTAAATCTTTAAATCAAAGATTTAACTTATAGCTTTCAAAACAATTCCATTTCAAATGGTTTAAACAAATCATCATTTTAAATCTGTTAAAATAAACAGATTTAATTCATAGCTTTCAAAAAGAATTCATTCATAACTTGGAAAACCATTTTTTTCAATTCAATCTTGAAATTCCTTTAATTAAACTGGAATTTCATTTCTTATCTGAAAGCTTTTATTCTTTTAAAACAAATAGTTTCATTTTGGAAATCTGATTCATTTATACGAGTTAAGGTTCTTGGGTTAAATTCAAATTCCCAAAATTATACTTTTAAAATGGTTTAAATTCATATAAACACATTTTTTACATTTTTAACCAAAATTTCCAATCATTAAATTCAATTCCAAATATTGAATTCAAATTCAAATTAAATTATTTAAATTGGAAATTTACCAAGTTATTCAAAATAGCTTTTATCTTTGAAAACACCTTTTCAAAAGCTTTTAATATTTAACCCAAATTCATTTCCAAAATCAATTGAAATTAAAATTTCAATTTCAAAAACATTAAATTAAAATTTTCTGTGACTTAGCCGATTTCCTCGTAAAATCCATATTTGTGTGTGTATGGTGTAGTCCAGGGGTTTAACACAATAGTGCAACACAATGAATCATCACAGATCGAAATACAGGATATAGTTGATAAGCGATATAAACTATAACGCTTATCGTTCATGCACATACCACAGATATATAAATATCACAGATAATAAATTACATCACAGATGATTTATCACAGATCACAACATAAATCAGGATATATCACAAAGCATCACATATCAGGGATATCAACAATTCAATCATTCAACAGAATCCAAACATTCATTAGTAAGGTCAGTTAATTGTTTGATTAATTCAAATCAGATTAATTTCTTATGAATAAATTAATCCTGGTTAATTAACATTAATAAATTACAAAACATTTTGATTAATTATTCTTTAATCGTTTATTAATTAACCATTAGTAATAAATTAATTAACCTTTAATTATAATTAATCCACCTTTAATTATTAAATAATTATCCTTTAATTATTAAATAATTATCCTTTAATTAGTTACAACATCTTAAGTAATTAAGTAAGTAAACCTTTAATTAATTAATTTAATTTAATTAATCAATCCCTTTAATTATCTACCTTAATTAATTAAAGATAAACCCTTTATTATTATTATTATTAATCACTAAAATCTAAATTATCTTTAAGATAAATCATTTTTCTTATTAATGATCTAATTATCATTAACTTATGCATTTCGAAAATATTTTACTTTCGAATTTGTTTTAAGATTTCATTTCAATTTTGAAATTTAAAAATGAATACAAATTTAACCTAACAAGTTTTTTTTGAAACAATTCACAAATTCTTTAAATTACATGTTAAAGACATTCTTATCTTATAAAAGGATTTTACAAGAATTTTAAACCAAATTTATTTTAAGTTCAAATCACTTTAAATATATTTTAACATTTAAACTTGGTTTAAACATTATAACTGGAAATTTTGTTTGGGCCTAACCCATTTAAAACAAACCCGAGCAAACCCAGGTTCTCACTCGAGTGTTACTCGAGTTTCTCTCGTCCCTTCCCGAGTCTATCTCCTTCCCCCACCTGCTCTTCTTCTTCCTGTTCTTTTTTTTCCTTTTCTTTTCAGTTTAAAGTTTAAGTATAAAATTGGTACATGAACTCCTCCACAAACTCGAGCTCGACCCCGAGTCTATCTCCTTCCCCACTCGAGTATCTCTTCGAGTCACTCACGAACGCGAACACTCAGACACGGACAAGACGCCGTGCACGTGCACAAATGGCTAGAGCCTCTCCGACCATCACCGCTAGTCCCCACAGGTCGACAATGGCCACGTCGTTCAACTTGACAACCCATTTCGATCAATCCTTCACACAATCAAAATTTAACTGTTCGATCGACATTCTGGAAACAATCCTGTTAACCTAATCGCCTTGCCTCCACCACCAAAGACCACCAGCGGTCACGAATTCTCGTCAGAAGCTTCGCCTTGACCACATGCTGATATCCCCACCATCTTATGCAACTCGGTTCATCAGAGATGCCATGGCGACGAGATAACTGACCCTGATTAAACTAAGGAATAAAACCCTATATCGTTCTCGCGCGCACAACCAAGAACTAAAACGAGAATTCCGCCATGGTCATCGTCTTCCCCGAGTCCACCCGCATCTTTCCGACCTGGCCACGCCACCCCACGGCGATGAGATCGCCGGAATTTAATTTTCGACTGAAAATCGTTCACTCTCCAATTTCTCGTGATATAGATCATTAAAAATTCAAAATTTTCTTCTAAAATTAAATTTTCAACACAAGAAACTTGATCATGTGCTCGAATCCTCGAATTGAAGACATTAAATTTTTACAAAAATGTGATTGCTTACAGTAAAATAGATCACTATCGAACTACAAAGCATATTAACTCACTAGACTATTTTTACCATAAACTATATTCGAATCTTAACACTTTTCTAGTTCATAGCATCATCAAATGCAAACTAGAGAAAGAGAAATAGATTTTTGAATCAAATTTTTTTTTAAGAACTCAAAACAGAGACATTTATAAACAACAGCCTGCACAAGTATATCCATCTTCCAAATATATCAGAGAATCCATATATATATATATATAGCATACTTATTCACAGATATAGCTTGCACAGATTCATACTTTCAAATTTTTAAAAGTAGGTGTTACTCACATGATTAAGAAATGGACAGAGCCTTTACTTTGAAGACTGTTTTTTGAAAACTTGAAACTGAATTGCCAATCTTCTTTGTTTTGATAAAACTCGAGTTGCTTTGATGTTTTATGTTGAATGATTGTTTAAGTTATGATATGTACTTAGATTTTCTTAGCTTGGTGGATGAATGGAAGAAACTGAGATGAACAAACTGATATGAGGTTGATATATAGGAGATGTGTTACAGGGTATATATTATTTTTGTACAAAATAGATAGAGATCTTTCTTTTCTTTGTAGCTGATATTTCTGTTTGGTGGCTGATATGCTTTTGTGTAGTGTACTAATGCTTCATGCATTTATTATCAATTGTACCTCATTCATATATATGTTCTTCTTTCGGCTGAACAATATAAAGATAATTGTTGTGGCTTTATTTTCTCAAGTCTACATACTTATATGTATATATTTTTCCTTGTACTTTGTAGATATTTTGTTTTGTCTTCTTGTTTACATATTCATTTACAACTTTGTTTCATTATCTTCTTTTGCAAGCTTCGTAGAAATTTACACTTGCTTTTGTTCATACATGAATGTATTTGCTTACTTTCTTAAGTTATATTTCTTTGTATTATGAATGATTTTTTTTCCAGGCATTATTTTACTTTGTAATTCAAATGAATTTCTATAATCATTAGGTTGTTGAAATTCTCTAATGTATTCACTTAATATTTTACATAATTTATTAGTACGTTGTTTGACTTTATAGTTCATGATTTATCATATATATATATATATATATATATATATTATTTCAAATCTACTCATATATGCTCAAATACATATATATTCACATATATACAATATTTACAATATTTTTAAATTTAAACGATTTATACAAAATTTTATTTTGAGCTCGGGGAAACTCGCATCAATTAATCAATTAATTTCATAGTTTTATTCAAAAATAAATTTTAATTATCATTTTAAATTTATATAAAATCCGGGGTCGTTACAGACTTCCCCTCTTAAAAGAATTTCGTCCTCGAAATTGGCAAGGAGACACAAAGATGGATGAAGAATATTTCATCAACTCAAACTGAATATTTATTCTGCATTTGGCTTACCAAATCAGAATATCAATAACAGATACAAGAACGAATCTGTTTAACACTTCACAAGATACTCGGATCATCTTGATCTACGAAATATGCAGTGACATTGGTTAGTTCGAAGTGATAACTAACCATTCGTAGAATATATCCGGACCCAAAGAATAGATAGATATATGGATACAATTTCAAAGCTTTTAGTTTAGGAACCAAATTACACCTATCAACCATAACAAACAAAGCAAACAATTCATCCAAACAAACAATTTTGGTCCATCCGAAGTTTATATTCCATTTTAATATATCGAATCTTTTCCTGGATCTACCAGAAATTATCGAAGAATTGAGAAGAGAGATGTTGAACAAAAGAGATTGATAGAGAAAAGACTGTTTCCTTGTTGTTACAGAGTATTGACCATTTAAAGTCGTATTCCCCTGTCCCCTATCTCATCCTCTTCTTGCACTCATACTTACTATCAATGGATAGTAAGAGAATTTACTGAGGCATTCGAATGGATATCTGAGAATTACTCATTCTAGGGTATACTTCACCCTATCTTTAATGAGCTACTTAATGTGTTATACTCCTGAGCTAAAGTTCAACCTTAGCTCTGATACCAAATGTGATGACCCTGAAATCGGCCTTCGAAAATCGGCACCCGTACTTCACTTGTACTCAAAATGCCGTAGATTCAAACGCCGAATCTGGTTCACCGGAGCTTATAACACCATTAAGTATAACAACACAGCGGAATAAAAACAGATGATATCATATACAAATCCAATGAATACAATATCCAGAATGATATACAACAATGATATCAATATGATACAACAATATCAGAGATATGATACAAGAAATAGCAGCGGAAAGAAAATAGATAACACCAGCAGCGGATAGAATGTCTCCAATAGGATGCTCCAAGATAAGCAACGTCAGTCCATGAACTCCAAGAACTGAACTAGCTCCAGATAATCTACTAAACCTGAATATCTGAAAAACCCAACTCTAGACTGCCCGTGTGGAAAATTGTGGACACCCAGAGTTTAGGAAGGGAACAATAAACTCCAGATCAGTCATGGGACTGGTATGAGCAAACAAAACAGTTTATCTTTAATACAAGCAACAAAGGCTTTTAAACATTGAAATCCGCAATGCTTTTGGAAAATAAAACTACCATAAGGCCTCCCGCCACACACACAATGCAATCGCAGAATTGGAGGAGATTTCTCCTTATGATAGTCAAACATGCTTACTACGCAAAATCAAAACTCTTTTGATATTATTACTAGTGCATAGTGTAGAAAAACATTTCGAAAATATAATATAAATCTTAGCCAGCATATAACCATTATTGTATGCCTACTATAGCTACTACGTTCAATAGTGACGCAGCGGATTATTCAAAACGATCTTCAATCGGTGAAAGTAGTAATCGGTGGATTGGAAGATACTGAAATGCCCAAATTCGTTGATCCGAAGATTCCGAATTCTAGCTATCCCGAACTCGTTGATCGCGCACGATACCGGGTTCAAAGATCTTCAATTCTTCAAGCGTTGATCAAGCGCACTTGATTCCGCGAATCGGCTTCTACAATCGTTAAATCGAGCGCACTCGATTATCCAAAAGAGGAGATAGGAGATTACACTCAACTACCAATTTGAATGAAAGCACAAAGCTAACAAAAGAGAATTTTATTCAAAAATCAACAACCACTTTACAAATGAGACTCACGGCCTATTTATAGGCGAACAACTTTACAACAGAAATTTCACTAACTCCTAAGTCGTTTCCGACTTAACAAAGATTCCGACTCAACATAAGTCGTACACGACTTACGACTCAAAAGAAATGACTCAAAAGTAAACAACTCAAAACAGACGACTCACCATAAGTCATTTACGACTTAGCAGATTACAACACAATCACCACGACTTACGACTTTAAACAAATGTGTTCTACGACTTACAAAAATATACAGACTTATTATAACACTTAGGTCGTAGACGACCTAACGACATAAGACTCATACGCTTTACGACTTAACAAACAACGGCAGAGATTAACTCGCAGAAGAATCAACGGCACCAGGCTTCAGCGACTTAAAAACAGGCGGCATCAACGACTTAAGGAAATCAATGGTTTAGATTAACTCGCAGAAGAATCAACGGCAACATCTTCATGCGACTTACGACTTAAGAACTTCACGAGTTAAACTTCCGCGACTCACGAGTTAATTCTTCTAGGTCGTAACTCACTTCCTCTTCATGCCTTTTGTTAAGTCGTGGACAACTTATACCTTCAGCTTCGTTAAGTCGTGGGATTTCACTAGGTCGCTGCCGAGTTATACTAAGTCGCTGGGACGACTTAAAACCTTCGTTAGGTCGCAAACTCGAGTTAACTCCTTCCCCTGGTTTCCAGTTAAGTCGTAGCTCCTGCTCCCATGCCTCCTTAGGTCGTAACTTGACACAGTCAACTCGTTCTTCATCATTAGGTCGTGACTCGTTCATCACTTCTACCTTGTTAGGTCGTGAACGACCTATAAACTCCTTAGGTCGTGAACGACTTATGCCTTCAACATTCTGCGCTGCATCAAATAGCAGGTTACCGCCACATTCCATAGCATGTAATACAACTAAAACCGTACAGGGTTCGTATTGTTTCTTTGGATTTCCAACAAATGGTCAGGCAAAGGAACTTCCTTACACCGAAATAGAAACGCCTCTGGAAAGACGCCCCGAGAACCTAACCGGATCTCTGCAAACACAAGGCCGACGCTACCTCACGCTGTACAGCTGTAACTAGGTAACTAACACACGAGTCATGTCATCCCTCGGTCGTCACCGACCTTTATCCGAGGTACCTCGATCACAAAGCAACAACCATAAAGTATAATAACTGATCATCATCAACATAGGTAAAATATCTGGGCTCCATACCATGATATCACCTTTTATCCAGAAGGAAATGACATACCCTAGGGGCGCTATCCCTACAAACCTTTGTCGTAACATTCCTGTTTCGACCATTACCGGGTTGTGAGGCTCGACGAAGTCTCGTCCACAAAGCCACGCTTTTTCACAAAGCCACGCTTTTTCACAAAGCAACGCTTTTTCACAAAGCACGCTTTGACCAACAAATGATCATCAGCACTTCGTATGCCACATTACCAAATTGGGAATGTATCACTAGTAACCATCAACTACATAACCTCTGAGCTCGTACGTCTCAGAGAAGGGTGTTAAGCTAAGAGAATAAATTCTCCGCCACCAACAGAAATGTATTTGATAGAAACCAGCTTTACATCTCAAAGTGTACGTCAGACACACATCCATACAAGTCTGTTCCGGGTTCGAACAGAACCGAAGGCACTTCCAAAGAAGCCCTTGCAATCCGGGTATTCACTAATCACGATCGGACTTCCCATCACTTAGGGAATCTCTATACCGGAGCCATGATGCAGAGAAAATCGACAGATCATCCTATCGCTCTCGCAAATACCCGGTCTTCACCACCGGTCTTCAAATGCTATCCATATCGTCGTATCACTATTCGGAATGGGTTATATGACATAAAGGTCATTTCCCGGCTAAACCGAATAACGAGCGCAATTAAAAATCATATGGATACTGGGGTCTCAATTAAGTCAGTTAATTGGTTGATTAATTCAAATCAGATTAATTTCTTATGAATAAATTAATCCTGGTTAATTAACATTAATAAATTACAAAACATTTTGATTAATTATTCTTTAATCGTTTATTAATTAACCATTAATAATAAATTAATTAACCTTTAATTATAATTAATCCACCTTTAATTATTAAATAATTATCCTTTAATTATTAAATAATTATCCTTTAATTAGTTACAACATCTTAAGTAATTAAGTAAGTAAACCTTTAATTAATTAATTTAATTTAATTAATCAATCCCTTTAATTATCTACCTTAATTAATTAAGGATAAACCTTTTTTTTTATTAATCACTAAAATCTAAATTATCTTTAAGATAAATCATTTTTCTTATTAATGATCTAATTATCATTAACTTATGCATTTCGAAAATATTTTACTTTCGAATTTATTTTAAGATTTCATTTCAATTTTGAAATTTAAAAATGAATACAAATTTAACCTAACAAGTTTTTTTTTGAAACAATTCACAAATTCTTTAAATTACATGTTAAAGACATTCTTATCTTATAAAAGGATTTTACAAGAATTTTAAACCAAATTTATTTTAAGTTCAAATCACTTTAAATATATTTTAACATTTAAACTTGGTTTAAACATTATAACTGGAAATTTTGTTTAGGCCTAACCCATTTAAAACAAACCCAGCAAACCCAGGTTCTCACTCGAGTGTTACTCGAGTTTCTCTCGTCCCTTCCCGAGTCTATCTCCTTCCCCCACCTGCTCTTCTTCTTCCTGTTCTTTTTTTTTCTTTTTCTTTTCAGTTTAAAGTTTAAGTATAAAATTGGTACATGAACTCCTCCACAAACTCGAGCTCGACCCCGAGTCTATCTTCTTCCCCACTCGAGTATCTCTTCGAGTCACTCACGAACGCGAACACTCAGACACGGACACGACGCCGTGCATGTGCACAAATGGCCAGAGCCTCTCCGACCATCACCGCTAGTCCCCACAGGTCGACAATGGCCACGTCGTTCAACTTGACAACCCATTTCGATCAATCCTTCACAAAATCAAAATTTAACTGTTCGATCGACATTCTGGAAACAACCCTGTTAACCTAATTGCCTTGCCTCCGCCACCAAAGACCACCAGAGGTCACGAATTCTCGTCAGAAGCTTCGCCTTGACCACACGCTGATATCCCCACCATCTTATGCAACTCGGTTCATCAGAGATGCCATGGCGACGAGATAACTGACCCTGATTAAACTAAGGAATAAAACCCTATATCGTTCTCGCGTGCACAACCAAGAACTAAAACGAGAATTCCGCCATGGTCATCGTCTTCCCCGAGTCCACCCGCATCTTTCCGACCTGGCCACGCCACCCCACGGCGATGAGATCGCCGGAATTTAGTTTTCGACTGAAAATCGTTCACTCTCCAATTTCTCGTGATATAGATCACTAAAAATTCAAATTTTTCTTCTAAAATTAAATTTTCAACACAAGAAACTTGATCATGTGCTCGAATCCTCGAATTGCAGACATTAAATTTTTACAAAAATGTGATTGCTTACAGTAAAATAGATCACTATCGAACTACAAAGCATATTAACTCACTAGACTATTTTTACCATAAACTATATTTGAATCTTAACACTTTTCTAGTTCATAGCATCATCAAATACAAACTAGAGAAAGAGAAATAGATTTTTGAATCCAAAATTTTTGTTTAAGAACTCAAAACATAGACATTTATAAACAACAGTCTGCACAAGTATATCCATCTTCCAAATATATCAGAGAATCCATATATATATATATATATATATATAACATACTTATTCACAGATATAGCTTGCACATATTCATACTTTCAAATTTTTAAAAGTAGGTGTTACTCACATGATTAAGAAATGGGGACGGAGCCTTTACTTTGAAGACTGTTTTTTGAAAACTTGAAACTGAATTGCCAATCTTCTTTGTTTTGATAATACCCGAGTTGCTTTGATGTTTTATGTTGAATGATTGTTTAAGTTATGATATGTACTCAGATTTTCTTAGCTTGGTGGATGAATGGAAGAAACTGAGATGAAAAAACTGATATGAGGTTGATATATAGGAGATGTGTTACAGGGTATATATTATTTTTGTACAAAATAGACAGAGATCTTTCTTTTCTTTGTAGCTTATATTTCTGTTTGGTGGCTGATATGCTTTTGTGTAATGTACTAATGCTTCATGCATTTATTATCAATTGTACCTCATTCATATATATGTTCTTCTTTCGGCTGAACAATATAAAGATAATTGTTGTGGCTTTATTTTCTCAAGTCTACATGCTTATATGTATATATTTTTCCTTGTACTTTGTAGATATTTTGTTTTGTCTTCTTGTTTACATTTTCATTTACAACTTTGTTTCATTATCTTCTTTTGCAAGCTTCGTAGAAATTTACACTTGCTTTTGTTCATACATGAATGTATTTGCTTACTTTCTTAAGTTATATTTCTTTGTATTATGAATGAATTTTTTTTTCAGGCATTATTTTACTTTGTAATTCAAATGAATTTCTATAATCATTAGGTTGTTAAAATTCTCTAATGTATTCACTTAATATTTTACATAATTTATTAGTACGTTGTTTGACTTTATAGTTCATGATTTATCATATATATATATATATATTATTTCAAATCTACTCATATATGCTCAAATACATATATATTCACATATATACAATATTTACAATATTTTTAAATTTAAACGATTTATACAAAAATTTATTTTGAGCTCAGGGAAACTCGCATCAATTAATCAATTAATTTCATAGTTTTATTCAAAAATAAATTTTAATTATCATTTTAAATTTATATAAAATCCAGGGTCGTTACATTTGATTTCAAGTTTATCATATGAATGTTGATTTACATCCAAATCTCTTGTTTGTATTCAGATCTGTTTATTGTTTAGATTACGTGAGATTTTTGTGGGTACATGTGTTTGTTATAATTGGATTGGTTATATGCTTATTATAGTATTTTTTTATTGATTTACTGTTGAATTTATTTCTAAAAAAAATATTTTGATTTATATTAATATATATAAATAAATCTGGATTAAATGTATACAGATTTGCAAATTATCTATATGTATAATTGTATATATGTTTATATCTTGTATATATTTAATCTAAAAAATTTCTTATGATGTTTTATACCTATTGTGAATCATAAAATATAAAATTATTTTATTACATATGTATATACATATTTTATTATTATTTAATGATTTTATGAATTGTTTATTATGTATAAAATAATTAATTGTTCAAAATTTCTATTTTATTATTTTTATATGTTTTGCACCATGTAAGATGCTTATGTAAAATTATAAGATTTTTTGAACTTAGTTTATTAATTTTTTAAATTAATTTACTTTAAGTCTGCAATCGGTTATTTAATTAAAAATATAATTCCAATTGTTAAAATTTTGGAAATTTTTTATAAATATTATATGTTTTACAGGTACCTTCTAAAAAAAATTCAGATTTTTAAAACTTAATTAATATTTTTTATAATTAATTTATTTTTAAACTGCAGTTAATTATTTAATTAAAAATATAATTTTAGTTGGGAAAATTCAAGAAAATTTTCCCAACATTTGTGCGTATGTGTAACGACTTCACCCATCTCGGAGGCAAGCCATTCAAGGGCTCCGAGACAATTTTGAGGTTCAGGCTTGGCTTCGAACATGCGAGAGCATCTTCACTCGCATGGAGATTTCCGATCATCAGCGTGTTCTTGTGGCATCGAGTATGCTGCAAGAATGAGCACTAGACTGGTACGAGCTCCTTATAGCTGAGATAGATGAGTCTACTCTTACATGGCAGCATTTCCGAGATCGTTTTGAGCTTAAGTTCGTGCCAAAATCCGAGAAGGCTTTCCTTGCCCGTCGCTTCCTAGAGTTGAAGCAAGGCAAATCCTCTGTATCAGATTATATATCCTCCTTCAAGTCTCTATCCAAGTATGGGCTCGAGTTCATTAGTACCCCATACAAGAAGAACCTTAAGTTCGTATCTGGACTTAAGAAGTATTTGAAGAAGTCGCTCATGCTTCAGCTTAAGCTCTCGTTCGAGGAGCTTGTGGATTCGACGCTTCACCTCGAAGCCGTCGAAAAAGAAAAGGATAGTAGTGACGACGCTGAGGTTCGAATGAACCCAAATAAGAAGAAATGTCCCTTTCAGAGAACCCAATCATTTCCTCCTAAGAAGAAGAAGAAGCAAGGCAATTCTGGTTCTCATTCCGGTGTTGCACCTCCTTCAGCTAGAGTGTTGGCTTGCTTCAATTATGTTTCTAGAGACCATCTAGCTAGAGAATGTCCTCAAACCCCCAAGTGCCATTATTGCAAGAAGGAAGGACATATAGTTTCAGCATGTCCTAAGAAGGGGAAGAGTTCAGGTTCGGGGAATCTGAATGTGGTTCAGGCTTCTGGTAGTGCATCTCAGTTGCGAGGTATATCTCCTACTATTTTGGAAGGTTCTAGTATTTTTCTTGACCGTTTTATTTGAACCTTCTTCGATACGGGTGCTTGGCATTTATCCGTACCGGAGAAATTTGTTAATGCTATTAGATGTTCCGGTCTTGTTGCTTACTTGAGGATTGCGAATCCTTTTAAGGGGATCCGCAATACTTGACGTGAGAATTTTGGGATTTGGTCCATGTAGCTTATCTTTGCGTGTGTATTAGCATGCTATTTTCTATCTTAAGTTTGGAGTAATTTGAGAGGGAGTGACTTGCATTTTATCAAGCCACATTCTGTGATTTGAAGGGTCCTATATTTAGGTATCCTAATTCAGTTGGTTGGTTAATTCATGTCTTCAGAATATTGATTATGATTATGAAGTCTCTGTATTCACTCTTGAGTATCGAGATGTTGATGATATATCTCGAATTCTCGTCATTGTGACTCTGTTGATTTCTGTAAGTCCATTCGGGTATGACACCTAATCAGGCAATCGAATATTGCATTGATCTCATTCCCGGTTCTTAGCCTTTCGGTCATCCTTCCACGAGGATGCCCATTAAGGAAATGAGGTAATCCTTGGAATTTAATTGATATTGCCATTCTTACCTCTTTTGAGATAACCTTTTTGGATACTCATTTATAAGCTTAGTAATATTACTTCACCCGAAGTAATGATTTGACGTTTGTGTTCTTCTTCTCATTCGAGAAGATATTTTACCCTTACCCTTATATCTTGCTGATTTCTTATTCGATCTATTAGTGGTGCTAGGGTCTTTCTTCGGCTTGACCCTACACCGATTCTCATTAGCCACGAGTTGCGGAGGATAGTGTTCTTTTACCGCATTCCGCACTCGTTATGTGTTTCGAAGTAGTTCGTTATACCGTTAGAAATAACGAACACTCCAATTTATTCCCTCAATCTTGTGAATCGAGTATTCAGGGAACATCTCGATGAGTCTCTTTTTGTGTTTTTGATTTTGGGTATATGTAATGAATTGTGTTTTCAAATTTTTCAAAAATTGAAGATATATTTCTAAGAGGAATTGGATTTGGTTTTTGGGATAAACAAAGAACATTTTGAGAACTAAATATGAGATACTTCTTTTATAAAAGATGATTTTTGTGTTGGGTTGTCCATCAAGTGCTTTAAGAATTTTGGTCGATACGCCTGATCAATGTTATCGATAGGAATTTCCTAAACGCAGTGATGAGACAATCAGACACGATAAACTGAGTTTTAATAAGATTTAATTAGTAAATTAATTATTATGGGTTGAGAATTAAAATTTTTATTTTTTATTTTTGGATGACATATGCAGACATTGAACCATAGTGGGATTAGATGAGTGGTGAGGTGGTTTTGATGATTTGGTCAAAGCTGCAGCCAATCGACAGGGTTATGTATTATAAATCATTGGCGAGGCAATGCCATTATGATAATTGAAATGTATGAGCTTGAATATCTTTATGTTTTATTGTTGAAATGATGAGATAATACTTTGTTTAAAGAATAAATGTTTGTTGAATATTTTAAAATAAGTTATACATGTTAAAGATGGAGTTTGTTATGAGAATTTGGGTATTTGAAAATAAAGAGTAGTAAATTTTAAAATTTTATCTTAAGAATTGTTGAAATGAAATTATAAAAATTCTCTCAAAAATTTAATTTTGGAATAAAAAGGGGAATATGAGTTTGAAATTATTTTTCATTTTATAAGAACTGTAGGAAGGAGTTTGGAAAATTTCCAAGTGTTGAAAATTGAGATTTTGAATTTAAAGGCGATGAATTTTGGAACTTTAAGAAGTTAGATTGTAAAAAAAAAATTGGATGGTTTTGAAGATAATGAATTTCAAACTCTAATAAATTTTGATTGTAAATTAAAATTTATATCTATTGTGTTCCTCGTGATTGTCTTGCCTTAGTGCACTAGTCTAACGACTAGCATTTTGCGGTCGTTTGAGTAGAGTGATCTTTGAAGTAACCATCTCTCATCGGGTCATCTTACCTCAATGGTTGTTATCTTAGTATTAGTATGGCTCCTTCCATAGTGACATACGAAAAATCATCAGTTTGTTGTTGGAGTTCGGATAAAACAATGCTAAATCCCAACTCTATTCGAGAAACGTTTGTGAAATCAATCTCCTTCGATAGAGTTTTAGTAGCACCCCGTTGTGTTTTGTTTCGAAAGTGAGATGCTTTCGAAATCATGATGTATTGCTCAAAGAAATTCAATGGTCCGCAAATCCTAGTATTTATACTTAGGAAAATCATTGAATTTACCAAGCAATTTTATCTTGGTCTTCTTTCGTCTTGAGTGGAGCGTAAGGAATTTTAATCTCGTGCTTGTCTATCCTTTCTTTGATTGATGAAATTAATATGTTGAATACAAAATCTCCTCTAGAAATTGTGAGGATGCAATTTTGTTAAGGGGGGAGTCTACAACAACCATGGTTTAGAAATTACCTGTATATATTAAATTATAACGAAAGTTATAATTTAATATTGTAAATTAAAATATAATTAGAAATTTTAAATTGTTTATTTCGAATAAACAATGAATTTTGTAAATAAAATGAGAAAAATAAAGTTTGGAACTTTATTTTGTTTTTTGGGTATAAATATGGGATTAAATATTGACTGGATAAGTATTTGGTTTAAATAAATTGAAATATTGGGTATTTATTAGTTTGGAGCTAATAAATTAATTAGATGATGTATTTCAACGTTAAATTGTTGAAATAAATCTAAAATAATAAAAATAAAGTTTTAAAAACTTTATTTTGAGAATTTGAGTACAAAATAATCAAATTGCAATTTTATTTGGGTAAATACAACAATATTGATAATTATTGCCAATATTAGCCTTTTATTGAATATAAAAGGAGAATTATGAAGAAAACATGTCTTTTATTAAAATAAAAGATGAAATATTGTTTGAAAATATTAATTTTATGATTTAAAAGTGTTAGAATGATTTATTGCAATTTATTTGACAAAGAGAATAAATTTTGAACAAATTATGCCTTTAAAATGGTGTTTTTACACTAAAATTGTGTAAATTGTTAAATATTGTTAAAAAGAGAGTTTTATCGTTAAAATTATCTTTTTATTGTTAAAATAAATTTTATTTTATTACAATAACTATTTTATTTCAATACCATAAGATGTATGCATTTTTGTATGACTTTAAAATAAAGAAAAATGATAATATAGTGATAAATTAAGTGAAACTAGTGCGAACCCGTGCTTCGCATACGGATTTGACCATACAGGTAGTTTATATAGTTATAAATTTATTCTAAATTATAAATAATGAAATGGGAAAAAGAAACGATGAAAATTTTAGTGTATAATAGACTTTTAAAAATTATTATTATTACTACAAAGAGTAGAATTGGTTTACCAAAATTTATGTCACGTAGCATTATGAGAAAATGTCCTTAGAATGAACGATCAAAGATAGTCATGATCGCATTAAGTTGTATAGTGCATATAAATTGCATACTTCTTTTGCACAACCCGATGTTAGGAAATAATCCAAGTTCAGAAGGTTGCCATAAATTTGATCTCTTCAAACTGTACGCAGGCTACATCTTTTTGGTGGATATATGGATATTTTTAAACCAGTTACAGTTAAGCAAGAAAGTAGATAACAATATTAAATACCTCAAATATTTATAAACTGTGCAAAGCATAACAATGTCAGTAGGATGAAGTAACAATGACTCATTATTTTTACCACAGTAGGTCAATCGTACAGTAGGAAGTATAACAGCTGGTAGTAAAATTAAATTTTGAGTAATAATTGGACAAATAGAATGCAGCCATAAAAGGCAAACAACCCAAAATCAACTAAAATATTTTTGATAGAACTTCTATTTTATTATATACAGTGAAAAACACAAATTTTGTACTTCAAAACAGTGATATGGGAATATAATACATAGCCGATCCTACTCCTAAGTCTGAAGGCAACAAATGTTGAAGCATGGTGCGCAGTAGACTTTTATCCAGAATGGTAGTTCATTATCTGTAGGAATAAAAAAAAACTCACATCGGCAGCCGCATAATGTTGAAGTAATCATCTAACTTACATACATACAATAACCGAAGGGTGGGTTAAATGATATGCTAAATGATCATAATATTACATGAAAAATGGAGTAACAAATGTAACAATCCCGATATCCTGCTTCACATGCAGTTGAATCATTGTTTGTTAACATCCAACATGGCTCCGTAATTCATAAGTAAATTAAGTTAAGAATAGGGAATGAAAAAGTAAGTTGAATAAATAACCATGCTTGTTTAACTTCAATCTTTCCCCTTTTTTGTTTTTTTTGCGAAGATTTTTTTTTTGAGGATCAAAATCCTATTTTTTGCATAAGAACCCTTTCAAGACGGAGTATTTTCTATTTTCAAGTGGTACATTTCGATTCTTCCAAAATGGGCTTTAGAGTAGATGGATGCTATGGACCAACGTCAGCTTCTAATACAATGTAGAATCAAAATGTCGATACAATTAGGCTCTCAGAGTTAATATGCAAATAACTATGATTAAATCATGATAATTCAGCTGCCAAGAAATAAAATTGATTTCATTCTAATTAGTTATAATAATGTATACCAACATTGTAAACGTTTTCTATCCCACAACAACTGAATCCTTCAACAAACTAAACAGAGGATTAGGAAGATGAGATAGATTGTTACAACACTGATGTATAAAAATTGGACAGTTGGTATATAAATTAATTGGCCTGCCTTTCTTTTCTAGAGATATGTCTCAAATAATGATTACTTGATATACCATGGTACTTAGCATTTTACTTGTCATCATCATCTATTCTCAATCAAAAGTCCATATATTTTGAATCAAAGTTGTCAACATTTCTTAGGAGGAATCCCTAGCTTGCAATTAAAATAAATCTCTATCCCAAACACTTTCTGCAAATGAGCCCTAAATAATACCCAAAAAGGTTCAGAAAAAAAAATTGAATAGGTAATTAAGGACAGTCCCAAAGCTTTTTTGATAACGTCAAAAATGATAAGGGTTTACCTTTTTTTCTAAAAAATTGGAAAATCCAATACATCAACATTCACCCTAATTAAACAGACAAATGTTTTGACCAAATATTCGAGGCAAAAATAATTCTTTTAAAGAAACTATAATTGTCAAAATGACATGAAAAATACTTGGGCCAATCGGCATGTTATTTATAAGAATTCAATTAACATTACAAACTCATAAATACTTAGGCCAAATCTATTAAGGAATATAGCATAAATTACAAACAATAAGATTTTAGTACTGTTATTGTGGCACTAAGTGTGGCTAATAAAATAATTATTCATTTCTTTATTTGGAAAAGAAGTATACAAAAATATTTGTAAATGATTTGTAGCAACTTCATAGAGCATACCTCTATCGTCCTGCAACAGTAGTGGGTGGCTCCCTTATAAAATTCAAGCACCTTCTTGTTGTGAATTTTCGCTGCCACTACAAAATGTTATAGTGCTTATGACATATAATTAATAGTTTTTATGGAAATAAATGACAAAATGAACAGATTTATGATTCGATCATGGTTAATTATCTTACAGGAGAATGTATAAAAGTATTAATTTTTATTTTTATTAAGCTGACATCAACTCTACTATGGAGATCATATGTTTGTATGACATTGGTAGCAATAGTAAAACTAATCATCTTAGTAATATAATATCTGCGCGCTAAAATTGAATTTAGAACGGTTTGTAGCCACCTATTTTATGCCAGTTTACTCCTGAGTTGTTTATATCGGGATCATATTGGAATAAATTATGAACCAATAAAAGGAAAAATATTAATTATTATTTGAAATCGGATAAAAAGATACAATTTTAATTCAAACTGATCTCGTAGATATCTTAGATAAAACATTAGTATGTATTATTCAATTTTGTAAAGTCGAATCAATAAGATAGAATTTTAAGAAATACATCTCTTTCGGGTCCAAATTGTGTGTACACTGTTCGATCCAAAGTCAATCAAAAATGGTAAAAACTATCGAATTTCATATAGTTTTTCTATAGTCCTAAATATCAAACTTCATATAGTTTTTCTATATAAAAAAAGATTACGTATTGTGAATAGGAAATCAGATCTATGTGATAAATTTCTCTGTAATTTCTCTTTAAGTTAGTATTTGAGAGGGGAAACCTATTGCAACTTTTTTTACAATTATAAATGATAAACCACCCATAGAGATATTTAGGAAGTTATAAATATGAAAATGCAAAATGGAATAGTGCAATATTCTTTTTATGTGCCCAAAATAAAGGGAAAATGATATATAAAAATAATAAGATTTTGATTACTGTTATGGTGACACTAAGTGTGATTAATAAAATAATTATTTTTCTCTTATTCTAAAAAAGAATTTTAAAAAATATTTGTAAACGATATGTAGCAACTTCATAGAACATACCTTTATCGTCCTGCAATAGTAGTGGGTGGTTCTCTCATAAAATTCAAGCTCCTACTTGTTGTGAATTTTTGCTGGCACCTACAAAAATATTATGGTGCTTACGATACATAATTAACACTCTGTATGGAAATAAAAGACTAAATGAACAAATTTATAATTCGATCACAGTCAATTATCTTACCTAAGAATGTATAAAAGTATCAATTTTCATTTTTATTAAGCTGACATCAACTCTAGTATGGAGATCATATGCTTGTACGACATTGGTAACAATAGAAAAACTAATCATCTTAGTAATGTAATATCATAGCACTAAAACTGAATTTATAACCGTTTGTAGCATTCTATTTTATGGAAGCTACTCCTGAGATGTTTATATTAGGATTATATTGAAATAAATCATGTACCAATAAAAGGAAAAATATTAATTATTACTTGAAATCGGAAAAAAGATGCAATTTTAATTCAAATTGATCTTGTAGATACCTTAGATAAAACATTAATAGGTATTGTTCAATTTTGTAAAGTCGAATCAATAAGACAGAATTTTTAGAAATACATCTCTTTCGGATTTAATTTGTATGTACACGATTCCATCCAAAGTCAAAGGTAAAATCTACCAAACTTCATTTAATTTTTCTATAGTTCTAGATATCAAACTTCATATAGTTTTTCTATATAAAAATAGGATTACGTGTTGCGAATAGGAAATCATATCCATGTGATAAAATTTCTCAGTGTAATTTCTCTTCAAGTTAGTATTTGAGTGGGGAAACCTATTCCGACTTTTTTCACAATTATAAATGATAAACCACCCATTGACATATTTAGGAAGTTATAAAAATGAAAATGCAAAATGGAATAGCGCAATATTGTTTTATATACCAAAACAAAGGGAAAATAATACATAAAAAATAATAACATTTTGATTACTATTTTGGTGGCACTAACCGTGGTTAATAAAGTAATTGTTTTTCTCTTATTCTAAAAAAGAACTAAATAAAAATATGTGTAAATGATTTGTAGCAACTTCATAGAACATACCTCTATCGTCCTGCAATAGTAGTAGGTGGTTCCCTTATAAAATTCAAGCACCTTTTTGTTGTGAATTTTCGCTGGCATCTACAAAAAACGTTACGGTGCTTATGACACATAATTAATACTTTGTATGGAAATAAACGACAAACTGGACAGATTTATAATACGATCACAGTCAATTATCTTACCTAAGAATGTATAAAAGATAAATTTTTATTTTTATTAAGCCGACATCAACTCTACTATGGAGATCATATGGTTGTACGACATTGGTAACAGTAGAAAAACTAATCATCTTAGTAATATAATATCTGGGCACTAAAACTGAATTTAGAACTGTTTGTAGCCATTTATCGTATGGCAGTCTACTGCTGAAAAGTTTATACCAGGATTATATTGAAATGTATCATGAATCAATAAAAGGAAAAATATTAATTATTACTTGAAATCGGATAAAAAGATGCAATTTTAATTCAAACTGATCTTGTAGATATCTTAGGTAAAACACTAATAGGTATTATTCAATTTTATAAAGTCAAATCGATAAGAGAGAATTTTTAAGAAATACATCTCTTTCGGTTTTAATTTGTGTGTACGCGAGTCCATCAACAATCAATCAAAAATGGTAAAATCTACCAAACTTCATATAGTTTTTCTATAGTTCTAGATATCAAACTTTATATAGTTTTCTATATAAAAAGATTATGTGTTGCGAATAGGAAATCAAATCTATGTGATAAAAATACAAAATTAATCCTATGCTCCTTGCAACATTGCAAATTCGTAACAATGAAACCCTCACACTTTCCCTTGTCTTGTAATCCACTTGACCATTCTCCAAATTATATTTGATATAGGAGCCACTGACATAATTGTGGATATTGTATAATTTGCATATTTGTTTTCTTGTTACCTTGAATGCAATGAAATTACACTGATCAACTCAAGTTATTTTGCTATGTTGTTCAAAATCTATGAGCTAATTAAACTTAAATATTAACACAAAGCCACTTAAGAAAAAATACATTTACTATAATAATTTGAATTTTCAGCTTTTAATTTTGTATTGATGATGAAAAGATACATTAATATCCTTAACTTCTTTATGTTTCTTTTATCACTAAAAATTTGGAAATCAATAAGAAATAGGATACATAGTATTTCAAATTATAATAAATGTGTATATAAACAGTTTAGGCCATACCTTTTTTATGACACTATTAGTTATTCCATTATTGATTGAATCTACCTAAGTTCATCCATTAGATATGACCATGCTCCCTTTGCATCATAATTGTATAAATGATGGTCAGTTGTCTTCATAAACTCGAATAGTTGAAACTCTTGGACCATACCTAGAAAAACTGGCACCTGTGATCATTAATGCATGCAAACATAGTACTCACACATTCCATTCAAGGAATGAAACCACTGTAATAAAAAATCTAATGAAGTATCATGGTAAAATAAAGGGAAAATCTTATTATCTTTATCCTATCATTGCAATTTGATGAAGACATGTGTCAATATCATGGAAAGCAAGGAGAAAATGTAGGATTCGAGGAGTGAAGGGATATTTGAACTCAGCTTTAATAATATAGTATAAACCAGCATATGATGAATTTACAGATGTTTTTTGAGATATTATTTCAGCAAACCAAGATTCGACATAATTCCACATCCAATTAGAGGGAACAAAATTAATAAACTGTATACTAAATTTTTTACCTCATGAATAACACAACATTATTAAATTTCTGACTGCTATTGAAATGGAGTAAAGCCATGGCCATTGAATTTAACAAAGGCAGTGCGGTGGATGGATATGAAGTCTCCTAAACTAAACAAACAATGGGTTACAATTCTTCATTATTATGTTGCCTAAAGACGTTTTGTTTGCATAATGCCTATTGAATTTAGATAATAATACAGTTTACTTATTGACCCAAGTTATGAGTTGAGTTTAGAAGGAGAAACAAAGATTTTAAGATGATTAACTGATTAGTCCAAGTTATAAGTTGAGATTAGAATCTTAAATTTTCCTATGCGACTGCAAGAATCTAAGATGATTTCAAGAATACAACCTGAATATTTTGAAGCTTTAGTCTAGGCAAGAAATAAAACACCAATCTAAAAACATGATAAAAATTATCATATATACAAAAACTTTGCAAAAGGAAAATTATAACTATCAGATGGAAATAAAATGAAAATTCAAGTAGAATACAAATAATTCAAATTTAAAACATCTTCAATACGACTAAGTACATCGGTTATGAGAAAATTATATCTAGATAAGTACCTGCAAATCAAAGATGTTGAAATTACCTGAACATGAAGCTGAAGTCATAAAAAAAATAAGCGAAACAACAGTCAACTCTGGCTTAGAGGACGCATCATAGTTATGAAATGACAGTAATTAGCGAATTTCGTGAAACATTTCGATGATTGAAATAAAATGAAGGGAGAACATACCTGAAATAATTGAATCAAATTCCTCGATCTGAATTGAAGCTGAAGAAATGGTCTAATCTGCGACTATTACATCAGAAAGATCGCCATGGCCTATCGCAGTGGAACAACTTGTTAGTTGATCGTCATATGGAGATACTTCATCAGATGGCAGAACAATGGAATTGATTTAGGGTTTTTGCCATGAGTGGGAAATGAAAACAAATTGAATCGTTAATTTTTTTGTGGTGGAAAAGTGACGCTTCGATTTTTGAATATAGGAATATTTATGGGGTTTGGATGAAAAGGGAGGAAGGGAATATATGCATAGTAAAAGAAAAACAAAATACGTGACTGTTCAGTTGCCAAATTTCAAGGGGGCCTGTGTGAGCTTGAAATTTAACTCACTAATAATAATATAGTATAGATATGTGCATACCTTCTATTTTCTTTAAGTATTTTTGCATTTGGGCTCTTTGGGTAAGAAATAGGGTCTATTAGCCATAACTAGAAGCTTCTGGTTAAGGAGATTAGTCTGTACGTAATTTCCTTCCTCCTCTAAGAAATGAACTTACTGTAAAACAAAAAGGAAAGAAAACAATGGATGCTTCATCTAAATCCTATTTTTACTCAATTTTCTGCAAATTAAAGAAGAAAATCCACCTGAACAAGTATCTACAAGGTAATCTCCATCCAATACCTAAAGGTTTTCATCAAAATCTTTAAAACAAGATATGAATTTGTCTGTAACTATTTCCTTTTGCTGTGCATGTCTTGTTTCAGCTTCTACAGGTGCTTAAAGCCCCAATCCATCGCCAAAGCTTGCTCCTTGCCATCCAAATTCGCTGCTAAATCATAAGGTGAGTACAAGCTCATGAATTTCTAGCTAAAAATTGAAGTTCCTGTGAAAAAATTTGCAAAATCGTTTACTGTATATGTTATTCTTTCTGGTTGTTATTCTCTTTGTTTCCTGATTTCTGGTAGCCACTTTGAGTGGCCATATCTCTCACGTTTCTTATCCAAATTCAATAATTTAAGATGTTATGCAAAACTTATACTTTGTACTTCAACTTTTATGTTTTGAGTTTTCTGAAATTTTGAAGTTAGCTTGGTCAAAATAGCGTTTGTTTGTTGCTATCCCAAGAGCAAAACGATAGCAACAATGATCGTTGATCTAAGAATTGTTTTGGCCGTATCTTTTGATCTATAAGTCCAATTTTGGTAATTCCTTTTCTAATTTCAAGCTAAGAAAATCACCTTCAACTTTTATGTTTTGGGTTTTATGAAATTTTGAAGTTAGATTGGTCAAAACGGTGTTTGTTTCTTGCTATCCCGAGAGAAAAACGACAGCAACAATGATCGTTGATCTAAGAATTATTTTGCCCGTATCTTTTGATCCATAAGTCCAATTTTGGTGATTCTTTTTCTGATTTCAAGATAAGAAAATCGCCTTCAACTTTTATGTTTTGGATTTTGTTATATTTTGAAATTTACATGGTCAAAAATTCAATCTAACGTCGCTGTCCCGAGACCAAAATGACAGAAGTAGTGAAATTCAGATCTCAGAATTATTTTAGCCATAACCTTTTCATTTCTTGTCGGAATTCAATAAATTTTAATGTTCTAGAAAGCTCAGGATATCTTCTACAACTTTCATGTTTTGTGTTTTCTCAAATTATGTGTCTAAATTGGGCAAAACGGCCAAACAAAACACAGGCTTGGGCAAAACGCCCAAGTTTCTTCCTGTGTATCTTGAATTGTTGCACCAGTTTGGTGCTTTCTCTTGTGTTTTCCGAGCATGGTTTTGATGCTCATTTCAGTGCAAATATTAAGATCTTTATATCATATATGCTCTAGTATTGAATCATGTATTTCCTTGGATTGTTCGGGTATGGTTTCGATGATAAATTTTAATATAGATCTTGAGTGTTGTATTATCTTATTCAAGGGATAAACCATGCTTCTTGTGATTATTTTTGGGTTGCTTCTACTATATAGAAGCTCGGATTTTCACAAATCCATTATTGGGGTTTTAATGAATTTTGATGATTCATTCTGTGATGTTTCCATTGTGCCCTAAAATATTTCTCATATACCTTTACAAAAAATTTCAGAAATTTTCATCTTGATTTCATATTTTTAAGAATTAATTTGGTTAAGGGCTATTATCAACTATTTAATATTAAGCTTTATTTTAATTTAAAAAAAGTCCATAAATTAATCTTAAGCCCAAAATATGTTTTCAAATTTTATAAAATTATAAAACTTGTATTTTTTTTCATGTGATTATTTTACATTAATTTATTATGGCAGAAACTGTTTTATTCAATAATTTATATACATACATACATACATATATATATATATTCATATACATATATCAATATCCTGTTTTGACATATTATACAAGCATATATTTGAACAAATTACAGTACACACAAAATGAGCTAATATGTCTGTTGCAATGTAAATCTCAACATATATATATGGGCACATTATACCCTTCACGTATTATGATGTTACACATGCACGCACATATACATGTATGTATGTATATACGGTCATATATATATACACACACACACGTGGGCACTCATACAAATAAATAAAAGAAAATTAAATAAATCTCAGACTACAATTTGTACAGTTAGAATACATATGGACATAGTAATAAATCTTGCCATGAATAAATTATTAATTAATGACATTTAATGTAACAATCAATTCAAATTAAAGAGAGAAAATAAAAGGTTTCTCTCTCCATTTAACGCAATTAATACTCTCAATTATTTCTCATTTTAGAGAAAGAAATGAAAGGTTTCATTCCCTATAGATTAACTAAATGTTAGGTGTATTTGATACACTATACATTTGAAATTAAAAGCTTCCCTTTAACTAATTTAAATAAAATAAATGATTTTATTTGAACAAATTTAAAAAATTTGTAAATAAATTAGGCTTCATAGGCCAAACTAAGATCCAATAGGGTAATTTTTTTGAAACTCACATTTCTTCCGCTGCGAGCTGGCTCGGTTCCTACAATGGTATCAGAGGCCAATAGCCTATGTGGTCTAAATTAGTCATATTAGGGCTAACTAATTAAGCTTGCTCACTTAGTACGGTGTCTAGAAAGGTAATGTCTAGGATTGGAATTGGGTAATCAAGTACAATGTCCTACCTGGTTACCAGCCTAGCCTGGAAGGTGATGTGGGCCCAAAGGTTACCCCTAATAGAAAAGGCCCAACTTGAATTGGGCCTTGGGCTAATTTGCAAAATGTTTTGAAAATTAAAGTTAAAGATTTTAAATTTAATTGTTAAATTTAATTGTTAAATTTAAAATAAAATATGTTTATTATAAAAGTTATAATATAACATAAAATTTTCAAAACGTTTGAAAAACAATTCACATTAATTTCAAATTTTAAATTTATTAATAAGATTAATAACAGTAAATTAATTAAATAAGTTAATTAATTAATGAAGCATGTGCGTGTATTATACATTGAGATATATGCTATATTGCTTTTAAATTGTTTAAAATAACATAAGTATACATGTATGTATGTGAACTGAATTTTGAAATCAATATAATTTAATTAAAATAGTTTAATTAAATTAATTAATTAAAGGTTAATTAATTAAAACACACATATATAAGATATATGTGTTATACTATAAAAGTTATAGCATACACTATAAATGTTATAATAGATATGTGCAATATAAAAGTTATATTGGAATACTAATATAAAATTAATTAAACAGTTAATTAATTAAATAAGATTTAGTTAATATAATGTTAAACATAAGACTATTATATAAGTAATATGAAATATAAAAGTTATATAATAATAAAACTTATATAATACGAATGTATAATTAAAGGTGGAACATTAAAGAAACCCTAAATAGACTTAAGGAATAAATACATATGTATATGTATGTATACCGTGATTTATGATGTATTTGACACTTGAAACATGAGAGTATTTCATAAGAAATACATTATTTCATAAGTCGATATCACTCGATATAATAGATTGAAGATAATGAATCTTTAATATAAAATTGTCCTCTATCATATATATATATATATATTAATAAATTACTTGCATACTCCTTAGTTGTTGAGCAAACTCAAGCTAGAAATGTTATGTGTAGTATTACTAATATATCGAATAGACGATGTAAGATAACTATATGTATTTGTTGAGAAAACTCAAGGTACATATATTATACTTAGACCGTCGTGATATGGTAGGTATGAGTGAATAATCTCTTTCGATTTGTTGAGCAAACTCAAGGTCGAAACAAGGTTAGAACAAAGTAGCGTGGATTAGGAGTTGTATGTGATACAACCGACAAGGAGTTATTCATCGACCGTGGAGCTATGACTTGTTGAGCAAACTTAAGGTCATAATTTCAAGACGAACGAATCCTAACACCCACGAGTGAAGTCGAAAGACTTCTATGTTTCACTTAGGGTTTGGTGAAACATAAAAGACTAGTGAATGCGTTATTAGAAAAATAAAATAACAACATTTAACCTTTCTAATATTGTAAAAACATATGCTATATAATGTTATAATAATCTACATTGATAAATTTTTGCATTTAATAGGATTGATAAAGTGTTTATCAATTGAGATATTTAAATGAAATGAAGATTGACAAATAGAAATATAACATATACCTACCAATAAAAGATTACTACATATTAACGTTTCAATACCCATGAAAGTGCCTGATATTACAACTACTAAATACATTCGTATTTTGGTCACTTACACATTTATTTGGTCCAGACCATGTATTACATTCTATGAGTTTCGAAATCTAGAAGCAATACAAGACTATGGATATTGATCCATTTACAATTATAAATGCTATATGGTGAACGGTTAGAGTTTGTAATGTAAAATATATCGATGAAATTAGTTCATCCGAAAAACCAAATAAACCTTAGTGCAAGATCAAGTGTTCAATTTAATTGATTACAAAAGGATCATATTGTGTTAACTATAACATTAGACCAAAACTACAATATAAATCTAAGAACTCGATCACTGAAATGTTAGTTTGATCAGTTTATGCAAAGCGCGACATATTTGATGTTCTTAAAAGTTAAGGATAATCGAATGCGCTTTTGTAAAGGGTTCATTAGGATATTGTAGTAAGGATTTTTTTTAAAATTATTTTACCATTTAAAAAGAAAAACGAATGTACAAGTGTAGATGTGATTTAAGGTATAGTTGGGACGAAGAGATTGAATAGTCACTTCTGCTTCATAAAGAGACATCAAAAATGAGAATTGTAGTAATCATGACTGATACTTAACGTTGGAACTATTTCGAAATATATTTTCATATAGAAAATTGTTTTCTATGATATTTATTTCTTTTGAGTTCAAGATATTTGATCGAAGAACTCTCCACGGTAAACTAGTTGCAGTATGTGAAATAAATAAATTCATATTAAGTGAATGATGGACCTTCGAATATAGTATGGTATTATAGTAATGACGGAAATAGTGGGAGCATACCATATAACATTTATTGATTGCATTATATTACGAAAATTGTTTTCGTAAAACACGCCGAACATTATTTATGAAATAATGACTTTTTCTCGGCATCGATTGAGAAATAAACATAACTATATTTCAATATGAATATTCGTTATGAAATAAAACTATAATGTGGTATTTGATTTTATAACAAAAGTGATGCACTGGAAAATACAGAAGCATCTAATATTATTTACAGTTATTTTGGAATTATAGACTAAGCCATAGTTTTGAGAAAATAATTTTATTATATGATTTTAAATCATGTGACACTGGTAAATTATATCTCAAACAATTAAGGTCTATGCACCCATTCAGTGGGATCATCATAAGAGTTGATGAACTCTTTGGATTGATACATATTGATGTAATGAAATCGTAAGTCCATTAATACAAAAATGGTTCCACGTACTTCGTCATATTCTCCGATGAGTTATCACAGGTAGGGACATGTGTATTTGATACATATGTAATATGTCTATGGTAAACTCATAGAGAATAAAATAAAAGTAAATAAAATAATATGCAATGGAAATGATTCAATTTGATCGAATGAGTGAGTATATTGGAAAAGGTTCCAAGTGTACTAAAAATAATTAAAGATTCAATCTCAAAAGTCACTCCTCCATGTGATACATAATGATGCATCGATAAGGATTAATTGAACTTTGTTGGACAATGTACGATTAATTATGAGTGAAGTTGAGTTAGTTTCTTTCTATAAGGTCATGTACTTAATAATAGTACACAAGGTTAATATTATTTCATCCAAATAATAGTTTACAAAATCACACAAGATAAGGGTTCATAAGAAACTCCAGCATATCCTAAGCCAAGGAGTCAGCGGGTTGTGTGAGTCGAAAGATTACACATAATAATTGTTCATGAGGGATCTTGTATGAATCTCCCTAAAAGGATTTTAGGAAAGGCTATCATTGGATGCTATATTTATGTTTTGAACATAAGTTTTGTAAACTAAAACCAAATCTGTTTTATAAACAAAGAAATTCATAAAACGTTTATGAATACTTGTTCTGTTGCATTGAGAAACAATTATTGTTTCAAGAAATACCAACTTCATTGTGAAGGAATTTCTTTGAGGAATTATTGGTAGTAAAATGTAATTGGATATGACCCATGGATAGAACTGATTAGATGAGATGAAATGAAATTAACTAACTTAAGCAAACACATCGCATTAGAGTGTCTAATAAGTATTCTCGCACATTGAAGAAACTATGAGTTTATTATTAATGTCAAAAATATATAATCCCCAGTTGTTTAATTAAACCATTAAGAGTGTTGACTCTATGATATGGTATGATGCGCAAATCCAAAAGAATTCCAAGTACGCCATCAAAATAAGATTTTGGTAGTTGTAACCGAAGGGATGTGAACCATCGGTCGTGATTGTGTCTTTATGAGAAAGACTAATGTAGTTGGAATTTAATGAGCAACGTTGATAAAAATACCCTCATAATTTTCAATTGTTGAGATTAGCATAATAGATTTGTTATTCAACGTACTCAAGTTATTCCAGATTTACTCACAAAATTATCGCTTTATAAGACCTATTGTTTTGGTATATGTGCCTAAATAGAAAATTCTAAATAATGATTTAGAATAGTCTATTTGCTCATAACAACCAAAGTGTCTCGAAGTCAGTGGGAGCGATACAGAGGTTGTGAGTTTTCGAATATGATCCAAGAAATGATACAAAAGTATCATTTTATAAGCATCAAAATTGAATAAGTATTTTGGTAGAAATATTAAATAGTTTGATTTTCAATCAAAGTGCAGAGGAAACGTGTGTTCATTATAGAAGAACGTTAAAAGGTATATTGATATTTCTAAACTATAAGTAAACAACACACTGTTGATTTTAACGACGTACTTCTATTAAATCAACCTTAGTTGTTTTAATACTCGACTTTGGATTTTAATTGATGTATTTTATAGTGAGTATAGAAGATATTGGGAATGTCCCAAATCGATATGTAAGGACACCTTATTAAATTGTTTAATACAGAACATATGAGATGAGTTCCTTATGCATCGGTAATAGGAATTATCACATATTTTACGTTGTCTACCATATCGTGATTTTTGTATGTATTTGATATGTTAACACTCTTTTGATTTGCGACCTAACGACTCAATTAGTAAGCGACCTATCGAGCTCAATGGTCTAGTTCACGACTTAACAATTCATAACAGGCTACCACCTAACGAGATAAGCGGGTGAGCGACCTAACTATGGAACGGTTCTAGCGACCTAGTACGTTGCTAAGCGACCTAAGGTGCGAAGCGACCTAAGGTACGAAGTGACCTAAGGCGCGAAGTGACCTAAAGCATATGCGACCTAAAGCATATGCGACCTAAGCAATGCCACGACCTACCGACCTAAGAAGCTAGCGACTTAAGGGATCCCACTACCTAACGACCTAAGAACGAAGTGGTCTCAGCGACCTAAGCAATGCCGCCGACCTACGACCTATATTAGGTCGCGCGCGTCCTATTAACTCGCTCAGAAGAAATCAAGATCAAAAGAGATGAGCCAGATTATATCCCCTAGGTCGCTGCCGACCTACGACCTAACTTAGGTCGTTCACGACCTAAGACTTTGAAATTGAATCTTGCCCAGATTTTTCCCTATAAATACTAGAGCTACTCCAACGGCAAGAGGACTTTTGGATGATTCTTTGGAGCGCCTATACTCTGCTGCTTTCTCGACTCAACCAACACTTCAAACACCGAAAACACTTCAACGAACTTCAAGAGAAGATCGAAGACATCCGACATGGATTCAAAGAGCTCTCTTGCATCAAAGTTCTAGCTACTTGTCTCAAATTTGTCGTAATCAAATTGTAATCGAAGAATTGTTGTAAAGATTGTAATTGAATTAGCAATAAAGAAGATAAAGTGGACGTAGGCTTAATTTCGAGCCGAACCACTATAAAACCGCTGTCTCTTTACTTTTCTGCTATTTTCTGCTTATTTCTGTTCCCGTACCAACGGGTGGTGCTTTCAAATAACTCATACACACACCGGGGTGTTAGCATCGATTTTTGCGTTAACATTTTGGTGCTTTCACTGAGAATTGAACTCAGGGATATTTTCACCCTTGCTTCGCAAAGACTTGTTGAAAGGATCTCCTTAAAAACCAAAAGTCTGTCTGAAATCATGGCTCTTGGAAGGAAGAGTAGATCTATGAGGTCCGGGAATGCTAATGATAGGGCTGCTTCTTCTCCAGCACCGAATCAGGAGACTCCTACTATTGGAATCACTAGGGCCGAACTTGATGATGTGGTTTCTGGACTATACCAACAAATGGAAACTCATAATGCTTTGATGATGGACAGATTAAAGGCTCTGCTCGAGGCAAATCGACAACCAGAAAACAATGAAACAACTTTTGCCGAAGTTGCTCATAATCCACAAGAGAGAGGTATTCCTCAAAGAGCAACCGGCACCGCCAAAGCGCGACCTTTCCAAGTTGAAGGTTCAAGGCCGCAGCCAACTTTTCGCGAACATTTGCCGAGGCAAACTTCTGAAAGGGGAGCTGACGTCTGCCCGGCGATGCCTCTGAACAATGAGGAGTACTTATCAAGGATGGTTCGCCGAATCATGAAAGAGAGCATGCAGAGGGAAGAAAATGAGAACGACTGGGGATTTGCTCCAAGCAAGACTCTGTTTACTGAAAGGATCCTGAAAGCAGAATTTCTAAGGAAATTTGTACCTCCTACTATCCCGGCCTATAGGGGGACAAGTGACCCAAACCAGTTTCTATACAAGTACGATTGGCATATGACCGGTGCAAGGGCATCAGATGAGATTAAATGCCGATACTTTCTAGTGTACTTGGAAGGAGTGGCTCTACTTTGGTTCACAAAGCTACCAGTTCGGTCCATAGATCAATTCTCTGACTTAACTCGAAAATTCAAGGATCAGTTCAGGTTGTATGCTTCAAAAGCTAAGGATATAATGTCACTGTCCAGCCTTGAACAAGTGCCTGGAGAATCTATCAGATCTTTCTTGAACTGTTTCAATATAGCCCTAGCCGAAGTGGATAATGTAGAACCCATTATGATCCTGACCTACCTGATGCGAGCCATCAACAAATCAAGTGAATTCGGAAGATGGTTAAAAATGAAGGAGCCAAACTCACTCGAGAAATTCTATAAAAAGGCCAACGAATTCATGCGCTTAGAAAGCCTTTCTGCGCCAGCTAAAGTAGTGGTTGCCGAAATCCAGAATAACAGTGTTGCTTCTAATAAAAGAGAATCTGGAGGACGGAAGAGGGAAAATGATGACGAGAAAAAGCAAGGGAATGCGAAGAAAACTCGCCACTTCGAATCTTCGAATTTCACTCCCTTGACTGATACACCAGAGAATATTTTCTTTGCAACTAAGGATACTGTTGAATATCCTAAACCACATAAGTTGAGACTTGGGAAAAATGCCACGCAGAGTGGAAGATTCTGTAAGTTCCACAATCAGCCTGGCCATGACACTAATGAGTGCCGCCACTTGAAGGATTTGATTGAAGAGCTGTTGAAAGAGAATAAACTTCAACAATATGTCAAGAAAAACAGGAATGACCCATCCTCATCCACTCAGGGGCAACAACTTCTCGGCCATCAATACGGTTCAGTCAATAAAATTACAGAGCAGGAATCAGAGAGGCTTGTCATTAATGTTGTCACAGGGGGTCCTCACACAGCGTCTGACCACACTCCATTCTAATTGGCATGTGGATCAGAAACAATGATTCCAGCGGAAATGGAGATTCAATCCCGAGATTCTGGAACAACAATCACTTGCATCCAATTTTTACTTAACGTCATTGCTTAAATTTGTAAAAATGATGATGGATGTATAACTCTTGTATTGTAAACTACTGAGAAATCAGTGCAATTCAATAATAAAGAACTATAAATCTTGTGTTCCCTAATATTATAAGATGTCTGTCTCATTTCGATATGCAAATATATTAAAATATTGCTAAAATGTCGATTTAATATTGCAGGTTATCAAAGCTATCAAAGCAGAGCTTACCTATTCAACACATCACAAGGCTCAGCGATTCCTACAAATCACTCAACAAACAAATGTCAAGCCACAAAAGTTCCAAAATTTAACTCCTACAAAAGAAGTGCTATTCAAACAGTTAGTGATTCCACCAAAGTGGGCACCTTCTTGACGAGAGGGTTCCAGACTCTTGCTAACCAATTGCGATCGTTTGTGCAAACGAACATCCGGTAAAGTAGCTTGCGTCTGCCCCATGGATTCACTCAACGATAAAGTACACTTCTCTGGAAAAAAGCAAACAACTTGCAAAAGGATGGGACATATATTTGAAGTGATAACAAGGAATCGCTAGGAAGCAGATGGTGGAAGGACACAAGCAACACTGCTACTCTTCAGAGTCCAAATGCTACTCCTCCGAGTTCATGCGCTACTCTTCGGAGTCCAACTGCTACTCCTCAGAGTCCAAATGCTACTCCTCAGAGTCCAAACAATGACCTCTTCGTAGGCAGAAACTGCTTCGGAGGCACAGGCCCTCTTCGGAGGCAAAAGACCTCTTCGGAGGCACGTTTCACCGGAGTTGAAGTGCAAAAATCTCTCTTCGGAGGCCCACTTCACCAGAGCTGAAATGCCAAAAAGATCTCTTCGGAGGCACGTTTCACCGGAGTTGAAGTGCAAAAATCTCCCTTCGGAGGCCCACTTCACCAGAGCTGAAATGCCAAAAAGACCTATTCGGAGGCACGTTTCACCGGAGTTGAAGTGCAAAAATCTCTCTTCGGAGGCCCACTTCACCAGAGCTGAAATGCCAAAAAGACCTCTTCGGAGGCACGTTTCACCGGAGTTGAAGTGCAAAAATCTCTCTTCGGAGGCCTACTTCACCAGAGCTGAAATGCCAAAAAGACCTCTTCGAAGGCACGTTTCACCGAAGTTGAAGTGCAAAAATCTCTCTTCGGAGGCCCACTTCACCAGAGCTGAAATGCCAAAAAGACCTCTCCGGAGGCATGTTTCACCGGAGTTGAAGTGCAAAAATCTCTCTTCGGAGGCCCACTTCACCAGAGCTGAAATGCCAAAAAGACCTCTTCGGAGGCACGTTTCACCGGAGTTGAAGTGCAAAAATCTCTCTTCGGAGGCCCACTTCACCGGAGCTGAAATGCCAAAAAGACCTCTTCAGAGGCACGTTTCACCGGAGTTGAAGTGCAAAAATCTCTCTTCGGAGATCCACTTCACCAGAGATGAAATGCCAAAAAGCCCTCTTCGGAGGCACACTTCACCAAGTTGAAGTGCCAAACAAAAAGCCCTCTAACGAGGCACAAGCCCTCTTCGGAGGCACAACTCTTCGGAGGAGCCCTCTCCCGAGGCATAACAAAAAGCCCTTCCCAAAGGCATATCAAACAAAGCCCTCTAACGAGGCACGTCCAACAGATCAAAACATTCTTCAGAAGCTCACTTCACTGCGTAGGGGAATCCACTTTTCAACAAATAAAAGTGATCATCGCCGAAAGTAGAAGTGTTCTTTAAAAAGAAAGAGAAAGAAAAACTTCTCCGATACAAAGCGTATTCTATTTAAAAGCAGAATAATATTTCCTCAAAACGGAAGAATTATTCTCTAAAATAAGAGTACAAGTCTTTTCAGAATATTGCAGTAAGCCGTGGTATGGGGGCATATAACTATATTAGTAAAAACAACGCTCAAACATCATACTACGAACTCACTGCAGGATCATATAAAGTAAATAAAGAAACTTGTGCAAAAACAAGGAATAAATGCGTTCACACATATATTAACAAGAAATTGTACAAGCAAAAAAGAACCATATTATTCCATACTATGAAATTTTTGCACATATGCAGGTTTCAACAAGTGGGGGCCGGTATCCGCACAATTTCTGGTCAATACATGCAAAAAGCAAAAAGCAAACAAGCATGAAGTCAGTTCATCACTCCTTCTTCCCGCCACCTTTAGAACTCTTGCCCGGCTTAATGACTAGTTTTGGAATCCGGCGTGGACGGGTCGGGGAAGAAGGAGAAGAAGGTGTAGCCGGATCTTCTTCTACTTTGTCTTCACCAGCAGAAGCACCTTTCTTCTTCTTCTTCGTAATTGCGCGCTTCCCCTTCTTCTTTGAAGAAGACTCACTGCCCAGACTAATTAGCTCAGATAGCTTCGTGTCATCATCATAAGGCTCCGGAGTCTTCTCGCCTTCTTCAAGTTCCCCAACCTTCTGCTCTTGCGAAGAAAGTGGATCGTCCAAGCCTTGAAGGGCTCCTATTTGTTCTTCCTGCGATCCCAGCTGAGAAGCAGGAGTGACTTGAAGGGATGGAGGAGGAACAGCTGGAAGGGGAGAAGTTTGCGCAGCTCTCGGTACTTCCGCTATAGAAGAAAAGAAGTTAAAATCAGTATTCTCCTAAAAAAGAGAAGATATTAGTTCATCGAGACTTAAGTAATCAGCGAGAAATTCGTCAAGCTCAGGTGAAGCAAGCAAGTAATCCGCTTGACTTGGATCAACATCGAAGTTACCTGGAGAAGTCGGTTTAATCACTTCAATTTCAAAGTTTTCGGCTTCAGTGTCATCCTGGGTTTTCTCTTCAGCTTGACAGTGGGAGGCTCGGTAATTGCAGTTTTAACTTCGGCTTTTGCAGGAGGTGGAGAATAAGAACTAGAGCCAATGGTATCAGGGTCGACCGAAGCCGGACGACGAGCGGGGTCAGTTGAAGTCGCTTTCTCTAAACGCTCTCCTCCTGCTGCTTCGGCTCGCTCCCTAGCAAGCTGCTCTTTTCCCCTGGCAAGGGCGGTACATTCTTCATCATCCAGATAAGTCGCCTCAAGATCCGCCTCTGCATAGCCAGCACCTCCGAACATGTCAATTATCGCTTCCCACACTTCGGCCAAAGTAATTTTATATGTCGGTCCCAGAAATGAGAGGCTACCACGCCCCAGGACGCTGTGCAAGTAAAAGTCGAATAAAGTAGAGCTGATATTGGCTTTAGTAGCCTCATGAGATTCCTCGGCTGCAACTTGGCCGGCAACTGCCTCATCACGCTCTTTTTCAACTTTGGAAAGTCGAGCTTTTAGTGCTGCAATCTCCAGGTCTTGGGAGTTAACTTTTTCCCGCAGCTGAGCAGTATCCTTGCGATATTTTTCAATTACATGCCGCTCTGCCTCAAGTTTCGTCTCAGCGTCTCTCTGAGCAGCGTGTGCATCTTGCACTTGTTTTTGGAAGACCTCTTCTTTTTGAGAATGCGAAGCAGAAGAAGTGGCAAGCTCTTCCTTGAGCTTCTTCACTTCAGACTCAAGTCTCGCGTAATCATCAGCGATGCTTGTCATTTCTGCATCATGCTGCTTACAAATTTTATCCCACTCCGACTTGTCATTCTCCATAGTCAACATGGCTTCGAAGTTCACACGGTTAACTCTTTGAAGTTCATTGACAAGTTTCTGCCAGCCAGACACCCTCTCGATATCGAGTTTGACAACATCAAGGTTTCTTAACATAGCTTGCTTATCAATCGGTACCAAGTCTAAGTCGAAACGCACTCCCTTTAAACACCAATTTGGGAATCGGTTTTGAAGTGTGGGTGGAGCATCCTTTACTTGATACTGAGGCCTGTTGATAATTGTCTGAATGTCAGTCTTCTCAAGAGCAGGAGAACCGGAGGGGATGTCAAGGGAAACAGAAGCAGCAGTCTTTTCAGAAATTGCAGATGCGTCCTTTTCGCTAAGCTTGGTCCGTTTGCTCGAATCTTCAGCAACGTGACTTTTCCCTTTAATGTCATAGGATTTCCTTTTATGGGAGTTATCATCCCTTCTTCTTTGCCACTCCTCATAAGTTTGTCTTTCATGAGCTTTTCTAGCAGCTCTTTCTTCATCTGTTTCCCTCGGGGCAGTGAGATAACGCCTATAATCATAAGTGTTGCGGCTTCCATGGCGCTGGAAATTGTCATTATACGAGCCACTTCGCCCTATCGGAGAATCTGAAAATGAAAGAGACAAGTCTTAAAAATCTTCAGAGAAAAGGAGTTAAGTACGCATAAGTGCTAAGTATCCTAAGTGTGTGTGGTGTACAAACTACACGCGCCAGACTACAAACCACTCTTTGGTGTAAAGGTGGTAATGACTTGTACAGCGGGTGTTAAAATCTGTTGTAAGGTAGAGGTCGCCTCAACTACAGGAGAAATAGCTTTTGAAACGTCATCTTTAAAATGCTCCTGTGAAGTTATCATCAGATCGCTCAATCCCTCAAAAGTGTCATCACCGTCGTGCCCGGCAGAACTTTCTTTTTCAACTTCCACATCAGCCGCCTTTTCGGAATGACGAGGAGTTTCTTCTTCCTCAATAACCGGGGTAAGTGAAAATTTACCGGACGACCCCGCAACGTCAGTAGAAGTAGAACACTTCACCAGTGAAGCATCAGTGGAAGGTTCTTTCGGTGTAAGTTCTTCGACGGGAGCTGGGGCATCTGATGTCTTTGCTGGAGAATCAGGGACTTCATGAGGCTGAGTAGAATAGGAAGAGTGAAGAAGTCCGAACTGATGTAGAAATTCGTCTTTCAACAGAAATTTGATGCTTCTCTCCTCGATCGGCACAGCCATAAGCCTCTCAAAAGTTGGCTTATGGCCAGGTTCTCTAGAAGGAGGAGGAAGCGCTGAAAAGTAAAGGCGAAGTTAGCACTTGGCAATTCAGACTTCGAAAAGCTTAGAAAATAGAAGGAGTAAAATTAAATAATCTTACTTCCTTCTCTCTAGACAGCGTAAAATCCCGGAGGACAGCGAACGAAGAAAAATTGACTCAGAAACCCGTGAGCGCTCTCAGGAAGACCGATGATCAGTTTACGGTTCCTGGGGCTTCTCACAAGTGTGATGGAAGGATGGTCTTTGTTTTTAGCAAATGAGCATAAGTAACAAATTTCGTCAAAGCTCGGAAGACGGTCGAGCCTCCTCCTGAATAGCACACATAACCCCATCAGGATGGCATAACCATTGGGGTGTAGCTGGAAGGGGGAGATAGCCAGTCGGAGAAAAAGTTGCTGAAAAAAGTCATTGAAAGGAGGGATAGCCCCACTCATGCACATTTTCCGATTGACTGCGACGAAATCAGAAGGTGGTGTATCAGCAGTGTCGCTTCGCCCAGGGAGTATGGCATCCGCTTCAGCTATGCCGAACTGAATGCACAATTGGCGGAAAACTTTATATGTTAAAGTGGTTGAGGTTCTTTCTGGAGGATTAGTTAACGGAGCAGGAATGGGAATAGCTTCTCCATCTTGAACTATTACCTCTTCTGGTTGAGAAGTCATTCTACACAAGCAACTGGATATTCAAATGTGAAGGTGCACGTTTCCTAAAAAGTGTGATGTGCAGAGCTAATAAAAATAGGAAGCAAATATAACTGGAATTAAACTAGTTGACAATCGGTCGATTACAAGATTTCAGGGCTTGTTAATTTAAAACTCAAGTGCAATGTTAGTGCAAACAAAGCAGCTTTAGTTGGCTATTTTAGTTTTGCTTTAATACTTCACTTGAATTTGTTGGTTTACAACACTTCGTTCACACAACCTATTTAAATTGATTATTCTTTATCGACTAATCTGTCATTCGATGTGGGCAGTCAATGGCAGTATATTCGTCCTAGTTTTCTGCAAATATTGTGTTTAACAGGTTATTAACATTAGAGATAATATGTAAAGAAGTTCAAACAGTTCAAAGTTCAAGCGGTTCATTCTAGCTGTTCAAATTGAAAATTCAGTCAAGTTCTGTCAAAGCTTCGCAAATGTCCAAGGCAAATTTTCTTAGGTCGCATTGTTCAAGTCAAAGAGTTCAAGGCGTAGAGCTTCAGGGCAAGGCAATGCAAATTTGGTTAAGTATTAGGTCATTTAGACATGCTCACGACCTAAAAGCTTAAGGCGCAGGAAGTTAAGCCACAACAAATGTCTAAGTGTTAGCTCGTCTGCGACCTAAAGTGTTGTTAGGTCGTCTGCGACCTAAAAGCTGCTGCAAGTTAAGTTAGGTCATTGATCCTTTAGGTCGTGATGCATATTAAGGAAAAAGGTCTCGGGTCAAAATGATGCAAAATCATCCAAGTCCTAGCTCGGCCGCGACTTAAAGCTTACGTCGCAAGTAGTTAGGTCGCAGGTGAGCTAAGTCGTGTGATTCGCATCCAAACTTTCAAGCCATGAGTCGTTCGAAGATCTTAAGACGGGAATTATCCAACTCTCCTTAACCCATCAGTTCCTCTCCACTTACCAAACCGTCTAACTTCCTAACCCAATAACCCGTTAACGATCTCCTCATCCCCTCTAAAATCACGAATCAGTTAGCCTAAAGCACTGTAACCCATCACCTTCTTCTCGCAAATTGTCTAAAGCCAGGACAAATCACCTCAAGTCCATCAGCAATCGATTGTAACGAGATTCGTGATGAAGCGTGGCATAAAGAAGTGGGTCAGAGATGAAAAATGGGATTCATGATTCAATGATAATCGAGGATTGAGTAGAAAGCAGATTCACTTACGCAATGGAATATTAAGGATAATCGGTGATTGGTCGGATTGAAATCGTCTTTGGGAGCTCAAGAAATCGTTAATGGTGAATTCGGATGAAGGAGTAAGTGATGAGAAGAAAAAAGAAGGTGGACGACTTATACACTAAAGTGGAGGAACCTGAAACGGCACGAACGACCTAACCAAGCCTTTAGGTCGCTCGCGACCTTACGATTCAGAAGGGAACGGGTTAAAAGATATCGAAGCATACGACCTAACTCTTAGGCGTGTACTTCGAGGGTCAAGTGTTAACCCTCTTTTGATTTGCGACCTAACGACTCAATTAGTAAGCGACCTATCGAGCTCAATGGTCTAGTTCACGACTTAACAATTCATAACAGGCTACGACCTAACGAGATAAGCGGGTGAGCGACCTAACAATGGAACGGTTCTAGCGACCTAGAGATGTACGTTGCTAAGCGACCTAAGGTGCGAAGCGACCTAAGGTACGAAGCGACCTAAGGCGTGAAGCGACCTAAAGCATATGCGACCTAAGCAATGCCACGACCTACCGACCTAAGAAGCTAGCGACTTAAGGGATCCCACTACCTAACGACCTAAGAACGAAGTGGTCTCAGCGACCTAAGCAATGCCGCCGACCTACGACCTATATTAGGTCACGCGCGTCCTATTAACTCGCTCAGAAGAAATCAAGATCAAACGAGATGAGCCAGATTATATCCCCTAGGTCGCTGCCGACCTACGACCTAACTTAGGTCGTTCACGACCTAAGACTTTGAAATTGAATCTTGCCCAGATTTTTCCCTATAAATACTAGAGCTACTCCAACGGCAAGAGAACTTTTGGATGATTCTCTGGAGCGCCTATACTCTGCTGCTTTCTCGACTCAACCAACACTTCAAACACCGAAGACACTTCAACGAACTTCAAGAGAAGATCGAAGACATCCGACATGGATTCAAAGAGCTCTCTTGCATCAAAGTTCTAGCTACTTGTCTCAAGTTTGTCATAATCAAATTGTAATCGAAGAATTGTTGTAAAGATTGTAATTGAATCAGCAATAAAGAAGATAAAGTGGACGAAGGCTTAATTCCGAGCCGAACCACTATAAAACCGCTGTCTCTTTACTTTTCTGCTATTTTCTGCTTATTTCTGTTCCCGTACCAATGGGTGGTGCTTTCACATAACTCATACACACACCGGGGTGTTAGCATCGATTTTTGCGTTAACATGATACATGAAGCAAATATCAAATCCAAATAGATATCACTAAATGGTTGTTTGAAGTGTTCTCGTGTATTTATGAAATACTAGAGAATTGTTTACATAAACAGAAACTCCTTATGAAGGAGTGTACAGAGTCAAACATCATAAGTGATATTGAGTATAATATGTCAATAATAAATTTGAGTTAAGAATCTTTAAGTTGGAAATGTTCCAAATGAAAGACCATGGCTGATTCAATGAAAAAGGCTAAGTGCATCGCCTTAAATAGTGCCGCAATAAAATCATGTATATGTGTGTGTGTGTGTGTGTGTGTATCTGTGTGTGTGTAAATGCAAAATTTATAACTGAGCCAATTCAAAATGTTGAGAATCCCATAACATTGTTACATGATAACAATCTTGCGATATAGTTCATAAACAGAACTTAGAGCTCACCGGAAGTCGAGAGACATGCTCCAGATTGTTCCACATGATAAAATAGTTTGTCACCATCGAGAGAGTTGATTGACAGAGTAGAAAATTAAAACAAAATAGCATATTCGTTCATCGAGGGACTGACCCAATTGGTTTTGAGAAAACCGATTGGAGAAGTAGGAATAAGATTCCACAATTGACCCCAAGTGTAAGTGGGAGATCGATAGAGTTTTGGATATGCCCTAGGGGCAATTATGTAATTTGTTACATATATCTAACTCGTTGACTAATCTTGTTCGAAATAAAGGTGTTTCCTTTCTATTATATACTTGATATAATGTAGTTATATTAATTAATTAATTAAAAGTATATTTAATAGAAAATCCATAAATGGTATTTTTTGTGATAGTTGTTACAAAGTGTTGCAACCGTGAGTAATTTTTCACAATAAAAATAAATATACCATTTTAAATGTTTCCAGTCAAGATGCATTGAGACTAGATATCAATGTATCCATTGAGACTAGAGTACGTAACGCTCTCCAAATCTTGGGTAGTGTATTACTCATGACTACTGTGGGTTCCTGGGGGTACGCACTAATAATTATTGGATAACTATGGAACAAATCATTTGATAGTTTTTTGTTGGTTAAAATAACTAATGTCAAACATAAAATATCGACGTGAATAATTTATATAATTCTTTCAACTTGAGAATACTATGAATCTTCAATATGAAAGCTCTGCTTTGATTATAGTCAAATCATGGTACGACATCCATTTAGTGACTATAATTGGGTCGAGTGGAAGTATTGGACGTGAAGCACTATTCAAGAGAGGATTCGTCTCCTCGATTATATGGGGTTAGTATCATGGTCAACTCAAGTCAACCCAAAGTCAAAATCTCTGGCCATAGTCATTCGGTTAATAATAATTGTTATTATTGAACAAAATACTTTGTGATTGGACTATAGAGTTGAATGTGGACGATGTTGGAATTTTTGACCATTACCAAATTCAATAAATCCAAAGTGATATAGGTTTGACGAAGAGAATTGGTGTAAATAATTGTCACGACTGGATAACACTTATTAAATTAAAATAAAAATTTTATGAAAATGTTAAGCGATAAATTTGGCCATAATGTCACACCACCTGCTAAGTGAAGTGTGAACGTTAATGTTCAAATAGTTCGATGTTACTCGTTGACTAAATTTATACCCAACAGTCACACAACCGAATATTAATTATAAAGTTTGGATATGATTTGAGAAATAAATTTGTTGCATGTATTTATAAAAAGTTATAAACATGTTGATCGACATGAGATATCGACGACAAATTTAGTTGAATATAATTATGTATATTTAAATTGGGTTAAATGGGCTCACAACCCATGAATTTTAGAGGCAGAAATCACCGGTTTTGATAGAGGAAGGTGGCAGCTACTATGCATGAGATTAGGGTTTTGAGATGTGTGGTTGAGATAATTATTTGCTCTCTTATCATACTCATATAAAAGCTAATCTCAAAACCGTAGTCTAAGGCTAATTCATTTTTTGAGCCACCACTTTCTTCTTCTTCTTCCTCATCATTTAAATGGAAACTCCCCTCTAAAATCATCTAAAAAATTCTCAAATCAAATTTAAATTAAAAATACTAATTTGTAGTAGAAGGTCTCCAATCCCAGATTAGAAACCTAATGGATTGGGAATTGTTCTTAGAAGAGAATTCATTGTTCAACGTGGACTCAAAGGCTTCGTTAGGAGGTGAACTTTTATTTATTATTATTGTTTTGATTTCAAGTTTATCATATGAATGTTGATTTACATCCAAATCACTTGTTTGTATTCAGATCTGTTTATTGTTTAGATTAGGTGAGATTTCTGTGGATATATGTGTTTGTTACAATTGGATTGGTTATATGCTTGTTGTAGTATTTTGTTTATTGATTTATTGTTGATTTTTTATTCTAAAAAAAATTAATTTCGATTTATATTAGTATATATAAATAGATCCAGATTAAATGTATACAACTTTGCAAATTGTTTATATGTATACTTGTATATATATATATATATATTTATATCTTGTATATCTTTAATCTAAAAAAATTCTTATGATGTTTTATACCTATTGTGATTCATAAAATTTAAAATTATTTTATTAAATATGTATATATATATATATATTATTTAATGATTTTGTAAATTGTTTATTATGTATAAAATAATTTATGGTTAAAATTTTCAATTTTATATTTTTTGTATTTTCTACACCATGTAAGATAATTACTTTAAAATTTTAAGATTTTTTTAACCTAATTTATTATATTTGAAAATTAATTTACTTTTGGCCTGCAATCAATTATTTAATTAAAAATATAAATTCAATTTGTAAAATTCTGGAAATTTTTTATAAGCATTTGATATTTCACAGGTACCTTCAAAAAAATATCATATTTTTAAAACTTAATTTATTATTTTCTGTAATTAATTTATTTTTTAATTGTAGTTAATTATTTAATTAAAAATACAGTTTCATTTGAAAAAATCCTATAATATTTCCTAAGCCCAAAATATGCTTTATCTAGCTTCAGAAAAAGTTTTATAATTTTCAACTTGGTATCATATTTTTAAGAATTAATTTGATTAAGGGCAATTATCAACTATTTAATAATAAATATTATTTTAATTAAATAAATTCCATACATTATCTTAAGCCCAAAATATGTTTTCAGATTTTTTAAAATTATAAAACTTGTAATTTTATCATGTGATTATTTTACATTAATTTATTATGGCAGAAACTGTTTTATTCAATAATATATATATATATATTCATATACATATATTAATATCCTGTTTTGACGTATTATACAAGCACATATTTGAACAAATTACAGTACACACAAAATGTCCTAATATACCCGTTGCAATGTAAATCCCAACATCTATATACGGGCACATTATACCCTTCATGGATTATGATGTTATACATGCACACACACACATATGTGTGTATATATATGATTCATATATATATATTTATACTTTTATAAATAAATAAAACAAAACTAAATAAATCTTAAACTATAATTTGTATAGTTAGAATACATATGGACACAATAATAAATCTTGCCATGAATAAAATATTAATTAATGACATTTAATGTATCAATCAATCCAAAATTAAATAGAGAAAATGAAAGGTTTCTCTCTCCATTTAATGCAATCAATACTCTCGATTAATTCTTGTTTTAGGGAAATAAATGAAAGGTTTCATTCCCTATACATTAACTAAATGTTAGATGTATTTGATACACTATACTTTTTAAATTAAAAACTTCCCTTTAACTAATTTAAATAAAATAAACGATTTTATTTAAAACAAATTTAGAATTTTCTAAATAAATTAGGCTTTATAGGTCCAACTAAGATCCAATAGGGTAAAAAAAAATTGAAATCCACAAATTTCTTCCGCTGCGGGCTGGTCCAGTTCCTTCAACACCACCAAGATATACTATAGATAGTGAAGGTAAACTTGTAATTAATAAAGACTATACAAATCATCAAAGACAAGATACTCTCATTAGTTCTTGGCTATTATCATCAATCAGTGCAAGTTTTTTACCACAATTAATAGGATGCAAATCATCTCATGAAATTTGAAATTCAACTCAAAATATTTAGCAAGGGTAATGTACTACAAAAGGCAACTACAAAATCTAAGAAAATATGCCATGAACATGAGAGAGTATCTAACAAAGTTCAAGACACTTTGGTGATCAACTGGCTGTAGCAGGCCACAAAGTTTCTGACACTGAGCAAGTGTTATCAATATTAAGTGGTTTGGATGATGAATATGAAGCATTATGACAGTGATATTCTCTAAAGAAACACCATCATCCATTGGATATGTGCATTCTATTCTTCTTGCTCATGAAGGAAGAATAGAGCAAAAGAAACCATGATACAAGAATTTTCTGCTAATTATGAATCAAAGAATCAAGAAAAAAATTATAGTAACAAGAATCAAAGGGGTGGACAATAAAACATATCCAGAGGCAGAGGTGGAAGGTGGTACAATAACAACAACAATGGACTAAGGTGTTAAATTTTTGAAAAATATGGTCATGGTGCAAACAAGTGTTATTTTAGATTTGATGCAAATTACACTCCATCACAGCAAGGAAACAACAATTAGAAAAATTACCCAAGTGCTAATATGATCAATATTTAGCAAGATTCTAAAGGTCAAAAAGGAATCATTACCAAGATTGAAGACATCCAATATGAAAGTTGGTTTTCAGACTCAGGGGCCACTAATCATGTGACAAATAATCTAACCAGATTTGAATCTTGGCAATCAGGAGTACAAAACTAAGCAGTGCATTCATATGAGAAATGGTAAGCCTATTAATATTACTTTTTCAAGAAATGCATATATCAAAGGTGCAAGAAAACTTTGTCTTAATAAACTTTTAAGAGTTCCTCTAATTAAAAAAAAATTATTGAGTGTTTCACAAATTGCGAAGGATAATAATGTATTTTTTGAATTTCTACACTAAATATTGCTTAGTCAAAGATACTCTGACTAATGAAGTTCTCTTGCGGGGTAAGAAGTATAGTGGCCTATACAAATTCAATGTCGATAATGGAAGAAATCAAGATTTAAGGGATAAATGGTGTAACAGTTCTAAAATCACTCGAGCAAGTAACCATAAGACCTTTGATATGTGGCATTATAGGTTAGGACATCCAATTGCAAGTGTTGTAAAACAAGTGTTGAATAGAAATAATATTTCTTTTAAAACCATTTATGTGCCTTATGTTTGTAAATATTATCAAATGGGTAAGAGTCGCATAAACATGCTTTTTTAGATTCAATTCATATAGAATTAGTAGCCACTGATTTATAGGGGCCTGCACCAATTAGTACTGATTATGATTTCAAATATTACATTTCATTCATAGATGCATTTTCTAAAACATGTTTGGATTTATTTCTTGAAATAAAAATCTGAAACTTACAATGTAGTGCTTCAGTTTATTACTCTAGCAGAAAAACAAACTGATTGCCAAGTGAAAATTATGCAAACAGATGGTGGAACTGAGTTCCATCCACTTAAAGAATATTTTCAAAAAAGGAAATTGTTCATAAAACAACATGTCCTTATACTTCTGAGCAAAATGGACTAATAGAAAGGAAACATAGATACATTGTTGAGTCTGGTTTAACACTTCTTGCTCAGGTATCACTACCACAAATTTTTTGGCCTAATGCATTTGCTATTATTGTATATCTAATAAATAGGTTACCAATAAAAGTATTGCAATTTAAAAGTCCTATGGAAGTTCTTTTTAATATTAAACCAGACTATCATAATTTAAAAGTATTTAGGTGCCTATGCTTTCCTTGTCTAAGGCCATATAATACTCACAAGTTAAATTTTAGATCATCTCCATGTACTTTTCTAAGCCATGCAGCCAATAAAAAAGGGTATAAGTGTCTAGATAGTAATGGAAAAGTATTCATATCAATACATGTAGTATTCAATGAACAAATATTCTATTCAGTAAAGCAGAAATTAAAACTTCTCAAAAAATATAATTCAAGATTCTCCATACCACCAATACTTGACTTGGTAGGGTAAGCAACAACCCGAACAGTTCAGGAAATTCCATGTCCATAACACACTATGCTCCATTCTGAACCAGGTCATGAACAAAGAGAAGATTCTGAGAGTTCACATCAAGTTCCATAACAAAGCAACAACCAATCTGAATCCAGTCAACCAATAGATGATTCAAAACCACATATTGATCAACATGAGACCATAACTGGAAGCACTAATCAGTAATTTATTCCTGAAAAAATTGGTCATCATAGGATCACAAGAGCAAAAGGCGGAATATTCAAGCCAAAAATACACAACATAATTACTAAAATTGAAGAGCCAAGTACTTATTATCAAGCAATAGAAAGTGAAAAGTAGAGAGCTGCCATGAATGAAGAATATGAAGCACTGATGAGAAACAAAACTTGGGATCTTGTTCCCTTGCCAAAACACAAAAATATTATAGGATGCAAATTGACTTATAAATTAAAGAAGAATGCCGATGGCTCAATTTCTAAGTATAAGGCAAGATTAGTAGCAAAAGGGTATTTACAACAGAATGGATTTGATTTTAATGAAACTTTCTGTCATGTTGTGAAACCAACATCAATTAGAATAATTGTTACAATTGCCTTGCATAGAAATTGGAGCATCAAGCAACCTGATGTAAATAATACATTTTTAAATGGTGATTTGCAGGAAGAGGTCTATATGGAGTAGCCAATTGGATTTAAGCAGAACATCAGTGAAGAACTTGTTTGCAAACTAAACAAAGCAATCTATGGGCTAGAGCAAACACCAAGGGTTTGGTTTGATAAACTAAAGTCAACCTTAATCAAAATGGGCTATAATTCAAATAAATTAGACAACTCCTTGTTCACAAAGTTTAGTAACGACACAGTAACCTATATACTAATATATGTTGATGATTTTCTAATTACAGGAAACACTGAATCAGAGATTAATTGCATCATAAAGCAACTAAACAAAGAGTTCTCTATCAAGGATCTTGGCAACTTAAATTACTCCCTTGGCATTGAAGTAAATAGAATTTCAAACACACGCATTCAGCTAAGTCAAAGGATATATCACTAAGATTCTCACTAAAGCCAAAATGGATAAAGAAAATGCACTACCTACTTCTATGATGAGCAATTTGCACTTATCAAAAAATAAAGGAGATTCAATCCCAAATGAGAGGCAATACAGGAGTATAGTAGGAGCATTGCAATATGCAGCTATGACCAGACCAGAAATCTCATTCAATTTGAATAAGGCAAGTCAATTCATGCAAAGGCCATTAGATGAACATTGGAAAGTTGTAAAAATAATTCTGAGATATTTAAAAGGAACAATAACTCATGGACTAATTCTACAATCATGCAAGTCAATCAATATTACAACTTAGGCAGATGCAGATTAGGCAACAGACGTGGATGACAGACGATCCACGACAGGTTATTGTATATTTCTAGGTCAAAATACAGTTTCATAGTGCTAAAAAAAGCAGCCAACAATTTCTAGATCTAGCATAGAAGCATAATACAAAAGTGTTACTAGTGTTACTGTAGAGATTATATGGATTGAGTCACTACTAAGTAAATTAAGGATTAAAACACACAACAAAGCTACAATATGGTGTGACAATCTGAGTACAATTACACTCACAACAAATCTAGTATTACATTCAAGAACAAAGTGCATGGGATTAGATTTGTACTTCGTCAAAGAACAGGTCTTAAAAGGAAATCTGAATGTAAATCACATACCAACAGCTTACCAGAAGGTAGATATACTTACAAAACCCTTATCGAAGAAGAACTTCATCCGACAAAAACATGAACTGAAAGTTGACGAAGTCAACAACGATTCAGATTTCGAACCCTAAATCCAACTTCAAATTCTCATCATGGAGCAGACACATCTACAAAACCATGCTATAAGCTAGATTTTGTAGAATTGAAGCTCGAATCGAAGACTAATGACGTCAACGACAACTCAAATCAACTTATAAAGTTCAATTACCGCTCTAGCTCATCCACAAAACCATGCTACAAGCAAGATTTTACAGTTTGAAGAACAGATTTAAAGATCTGGAGAATTGGCAACAAACTGAAAAAAATTGCAAACCCTAACCCTAGTCGGGTTTGAGGGGGGTATTGAATGAAGTAATGAAGTGCAATGATATGGCATATGAGTTTCATATTATCAATACAAGTACATGTGGGAAAATGGGGTTATGAATGTCTCAGCCCAATACAAATACAAATATTGTTACATTATAAATACTCTTGTACAAGCTATGTATTAAATAGATTAGAGACAATAAATTCAATACAATTCTATTCTTTTCAATTTTGTTAACATATTTCAGTTGGATTTTGGTATATTTGACTGTGTGGATGGCTTTGTGTATGTTGAGTTGAATACCCACGAAAGAAGAAGGTATTTGATATGTAAACCTTTGTAATGAATCCACATTTTATATAATGATTATAACATTCTTTTAGAGATGGATTTTTGATTTGAAGATGATAACATCATCTGAGTAATTATTGCAAATTTTTGAAGGTGAAAACAAAGCTATTTTAGAAATTTAAAATAGCCTAGAATATTCAAAATTGAGTAATCCTGTTTAGTTTAAATATATTATATGGAAAATGAGATTTATGATTTTTAAACTTTTTTCAAGGATTTTTCTAGCATTTTTGTTATTTATTTTCATTTTTAAATCATAAGGGAATTACTTTTAATTATATAATTAACTAATAAAAATAATTACTTGGGGAGTAGTCCCTAAAAATTTTAGAAATGTAAGAATTAGATTTTTGAAAAGGATCGTGCGAGCCAGAGATATTTTTACAAGTGTTATGATTAAGTAAAGAGAAGTAGAAATTCAGACTTAATTACCCTTCTTCCATTTTCATAACCTACGACAATCATTTTATAACCTGCAACTTATATAATGCGATAACTATAGATTGCGGCCAATAACAAGTGGTAACATGTTGGAACATAACATGCGACAATTATAAATAACGATATCTACAACCTATAATAATTGTAGCTTGCGACAATTACAGTACGTGACAATCATAACATGCGATAATTATAACCTGCGATCGTTATATGTGCGATATTTATAACTTGAGATAATTATAATATAGACTACTATAACCTGCGACAGCCGACAACTATCATGTGCAATAATTATAAGTTGCGGCAATGATAAGGTGCAATAATCACAAATTGCAATAATAATGAGGTGCAATAATTATAAGATGCAATAATCATATATATAAGCATGACAATTATAAGTTGCGACAATGATAACAAATGACAATTAAAATGCAACACCCCATAAAATCAAGCAAAAAAATGAACTGGATAAATTAATTTAAATAAGATAGGGTAAAAATGGAAATTTTGTAAAAGTCATAATTTGAATATGAAAGTTATGTCGTTGCGTTTGTGGTGATTTTCTAATCAATTTCCATAAATAATTTGTTGAAAATGGAACTCAAACGAGGAAGTTATGGACGTTTGAAGTTTTGGATTTAAATTTATTTAAACAGAATTCGAATTCAAATAAATAATTAATTCCCAAATTTGAAATTCAAAAGTTAACCGTAATTATATTTGGGGATTTAAGTAAACGTTAAGATTAACGTTAACATTAAATAACAATTGAGGAAGAAAATAAATTAACAATGGCAAAAAGTTATACGCTCCAAAAATAAGGGAGCGGTCGACCCCTTTACCATGACCGGTCGACTGCTAGCGGTGATCTGTGGGAGGTGGAGGTCAACCAATGCCTGTTAAGTGGTGGCTAGGATTGTGCAATTAAACGTGCCAGATATAATTTTAACCGACCTTCATATGATGGTTTTGGTACATTCCAACCAATATAAATAGGATCCTATTCCTCTCAGTTTTATTCATAAAATACTTTGAAGAATAGCAAAGCTTTGTCCGTTCGTTTCTTTATAGATTCAGAAAACTCCATTAGGGTTTTAGGTAAGAAATCATATGTATCTATCTTTGTTTATTATTTATTTTCTCAACCTATTCTCCTCTAAACCTCTAATTTCCCAAATCTAACATATACACAAATCCCTTGCTACATATATCAAAAGAAGAGATGTGAAAGAGTTCATTGAAGGTGTGTAAAATACAAGAGAAGGCAAAGCTAAGGACCTCTGTCAGTGGAAATCGTTGTTTCTCTATTCTAGTAATTGAATAGTGTAGTTTGGATTTGGTATATGCCTTGGGGAGTTTTAGATTACGAAAACATCGCATTAAAAAAATCCCCGAAATTCCTCCAAAGCGAAATGTCAATTCTTAGGTTGGAATCTTAATTTTTTGTATTAAAATAATAGAGTTTTTGTGGATTTTTCAATAGATGTGTTTTACCTTCTATTCAACTTCTTATTTGTTTTTATGGATTTGATTAAGAAATGGTGTGTGAGGTATGAATTCTTATTCGTAGGTTGCACTGCCTATTTCTATAATTGAGTAGAAATTCTCATGTCTAATTTTATATAAAAGGAGTTGAATAGAGCATAAAGTTAATTAAATTGTAATTTTCTATTTTTATTGATTTATTCCGTTATTTTAACATAAAATACGTTAGAGTTGGATTCTAAGAATAAGTCTATTGATTTGATTTTGGAATATTTGATTTATGGAAGAAATGTTTTTGTGGAAATGAAACTTGTATAACTTTGGAAGATTTGACATTTAAAACATTAGTTTGCGGTGTAATCTCTGCATGCATAGAAATCAATAAATGTGTGTGTGTGGGTAAACTAGCGTAAATAACGTACAATTATAATGTATTAATAGCGTAGTTAATTAGGATAATAATTATCCTTTAAATCTCCCTTAGAAAAGTAATTAATTATAAAGGCGAAATAAGAAGGATTTCTTATAAGGCCTAAATAATTGATACGGTAAGATGTGTGATAATATACTTAGAGAGTGTTATGAAATATGAATAAGTTATAGGGATGTGAGGTTTGTCAAAAGCACACAGAAGTCTGCCCAGCTAATCTGGCTACTGGTAGTGTGACTTTAGGGCTAATGTGAGACATCGCCTATAATAAGTACATATGGATGACGCGAGGTTAGTTGGCATGCTACCTCAGGTGCTATATATAAATGGAGACAGTTGGAGTTCCTCTCAAATTTCAACTTCCAGCCAGCAATAGAGCCCATCCAAGGCTTTTTAGTAGTAATTTAGATTAGGTCGACTTTGATGGACCGCATTGGACTTGAGCAAAAGAAGATAGTTGAGATTCTGGATAAGTTGAGAAGAGGAGAAAATTTTCCCCATGTAAGTAAATATGCAGCTGACGAGAAGTGATACTGAAGAAGGGATAGACGCCTTTGTGTCCCAATGATTGACAATATGTTGGAGGAAGTGCTTGCAGAGTGTCACCGCTCAAAGATGACCGTTCACCCCGGAGGAGATAAGATGTATAGGGATATGAAGAGAATTTTCTTTTGGCCATGAATGAAGAATAGGGTATCCGAGTTTGTTTCTAGGTGTTTGACATGTCAAAGAATAAAGGCTGAGAAAAGGAAATCCAGAGGATTGTTGTTACCATGGAAGGTTCTGATTTGGAAATGGGAGCACATTTCGATGGACTTCGTAGAAGGGTTGCCTAGGAGTCAGTGGGGAAATGAAGCTATTTGGGTCGTAGTAGATAGACTCACTAAGAGTGCCCATTTTATTCATGTTAGGAATAATAGGACGCAATGTCTCTAGCACAGATTTATATTAAGAAGGCGGTTTGACTATATGGAATTCCAGTGAGCATTGTCAGTGATAGAGACCCCTTATTCACTAGCTAGTTTTGGAGGAGTTTGCAGGTAGCTTTGATAACTTCCCTGAGTCTTAGCATTGGTTACCACCCACAAACTGATGGTCAAACTGAAAGGGTGAACATAATCTTAAATGACTTGTTGAGGGCTTACATCATGAACTTTAGAGGATACTGGGAGCAGCATCTACAGTAGTTGAGTTCGTATATAATAATAGTTACCGAACGACGATTGGTATGGCCCCCTTTGAGGCGCTTTATGGAAGGCCATGCAAATCGCCAGATTGTTGGCATGAAACTAGCAATAAACTTTTGCTCGGACCATATTTGATTCATAATACTTCGGAAAAAGTAGAGTTGATCAAGCAACGTATGAAGGTAGCGCAAGATTGTCATAAATCCTACGCAGACAAGAGAAGGAAAGAGTTAGAGTTTGAGGTTGGAGACTCAGTATTGATCAAAGTCTCCCCTCTTAGAAAAGTCATAAGGTTTGGTAACTCTATGAAATTGGCACCAAGATTTGTTGGGAATTTTCGAGTTTTGGAAAGGACATGAGGACTTTCTTATCACATGGAGCTACCAGATAGATTGGCAGGAGTCCACGACATTTTTCATGTTTCACATTTGAGGAAATGCCTTCATGACATAACCGTTGTGGTAGAGCCTGATCAATTAGGGGATATTAAGATGGAGCCAATGACATACCATGCCATTATACAAGAAATGGTTGAGTACAATGGGGAGACAACCCGATGGAAAGCACATGGGAAACTGAAGAGAAGATGATGATCTCTCATCCTAAGCTTTTCATTGGTAAACTTTTCTTTCCAAATTTAGGTTTTTGGTTGCATCGTGGTTGCTAGATTGGATGGTAGGAGATAGTTGCTGCACTTTTCACTATCACTTTACACTCATGTAGAAATCTTTATGCATATTTAGGGTGTTTGCATACATAGCTATATGTCACGATCACACACTCATGCTAGAATTGAGCTCACTTATAGTACGTTTACAATACATAATCACATTGCTATTTTGGTTGAGTACATGTTTGCGTAGATAACTTAGTTGTATAACATGGATGTTTATTGTGCGTTACGTTGTTCACCCTTTAGGTAGATTTCAGGGACAAAATCCTTTTACGGGGGTGAGAGGGAGAATGTAACACCCTATAAAATCAACCATAAATGAATGAATTGGATAAATTAATTTAAGTAAAATTGGGATAATTTTTAAAAGTTGAAATTTGACCAAGAAAGTTATGTCGTTCCATTTGTAGTGATTTTCCTAATCAAATTCCATATATAATATGTTGAAAACGAAGCTCAAATGAGAAAGTTATGGACGTTTGAAGTTTCAGATTCAAATTAATTGAAATAGAATTCAAATTCAAATAAATAATTAATTCCCAAATTTGAAATTCAAAATTTAACAGTAATTATACTTGAGGGTTAAGTGAACGTTAAATAACAATTAAGGAAGAAAATAAATTAACAACGGTAAAAAGTAATACGTTCCCAAAATAGGGGAGCGGTCAACCCCTTGACCATGACTGGTCGACCGCTAGTGGTCGACTGGTGGGAGGTGGCGGTCAACCGTTGGGTCATAAGTGGCGGCTAGGGTATGTATAATTTAATATGCCAGATTTTATTATTTTTAACCGATCTTCAACCGACGGTTCTGGTGCGTTCCAACTACTATAAATATGACCCTGGTCCTCTCACTTTTATTCACAAAATATTTTGGGAATGTTAGCGAAGCTCTGTCTGTTCGTCTCTTCATAAATTCAGAAAACTCCATAAAGGTTTAGGTAAGAAATCCTATATATCTATCTTTGTTTATTATTTATTTTATCAACCTATTCTCCTCCAAACCTCTAATTTATGAATCTAACATACACACAAATCCTTTGCTCTATATACCAAAAAGAGGAGATCAGAAAGAGTTCATTAAAGGTGTGTCAAATGCGAGAGAAGGAAAAGATAAGGACCTCTATAAGTGGAAATATTAGTTTTTATATTCTAGTAATTGAATAGTGTAGTTTGGATTTGATATATGCCTTGAGGTAGATTACGACAACATCGCATTCAAAAAATACACAAAATTCCCCCAAAGAAAAATGTCAATTCTTAGGTTGGAATCTTAATTGTTTTATATTAAAATAATGGAGTTTTAGTGGATATTTCAGTATATGCGTTTTACCTTCTATTCCACTTCTTATTCTTTTTCTTTGGATCCGATTAAGGAATTTGATTAAGAAATGGTGTGTGAGGTATGAATTCTTATTCGTAGGTTGCACTGCCTATTTCCACAAATTGAATAGAAATTCTCACATCTAATTTCATGTAAAAGGAGTTGAATAGAGCATAAAATTAATTAAATTGTAAGTTTCCATTATTATTGATTTATTCTATTATTTTAACATAAAATATGTTGGAGTTGGATCTAAGCGTAAGTCTATTGATTTGATTTTAGAATATTTGATTTATGGAAGAAATGTTATTGTGAAAATGAGACGTGTATAACTTTGGAAGATTTGACATTCAAAATATTAGTTCGGGGCATAATCTCCACATGCATAGAAATCAATAAATGCATGTGTGTGTGTATAAACTAGCGTAAATAACGTACAATTATAACGTATTAATGGCGTATCATTTAAATCCCTATTAGGAAATGATTAATTGTAAAGGAGAAATAAGAAGGATTTCTTGTAAACCCGAAATAATTCACATGGTAATATACTTAGAGAGTGTTATGAAATATGACTTAAGTTATAAGGATGCTAGGTTAGTCAAAAGCACACAGAAGTCTGCCCAGCTAATCTGGCTACCAACAGTGTGACTTTGGGACTGATATAAGACATCACCTATAATAAGTAACTACGGATGACGCGAGGTTTGTCCCAATTCTGTAGGGCAAATCTGCCCAGCTAATCTAGACCAGTTTCTACGAATAGTCGAACTAATGTGAGACGTCTTCATGGGGTACATGTCATAGTACGAAGGTCCTACTTCGGGGATTGGAGGTATTAATTGATTGTTTGAGGGCCCGCTTCTTTCACTTATATAAAGTATTAAAAGGTCGGGGTTAAGTTTAGGCATGGTTTAGGATATCTCAGAAAGGTACGCTTCAATGGAAGTATTAAGTATCCAAAGAGATTTCCGTGCAATGTTAGCTAGATGGATACTTATGCGGAGTCCGCCTTGGGAATATGTATTAAATGATGGGGGCTACATCAGTTGAGGTCTTAAATGATCAGAGTCTGCATATTTTCCATTAAAAATGTATTAAATGAATTGGTACTATCTCTCGCATTGGTAGACATTAATAACGATTATTATGGGTTATGGAATTGGATAATACGAAGGACCTGCTTCAGGGGTTAAAGGCATTAAGTGGTTGTTTGAGGGCCCACCTCTTTTCCTTATATGAGGTATTAAATTGTTTCGAATACGATTTAAATGCGAAAGACATAACCTTATTTAAATTATACCACCCAAGTGCTGATATAGACAGGCTCGAGGTTTTCTATTCACTGGGCATTGTTTTCTAACTCCCTCCTCATTACAACACGTGTAGGGAAGGAGGCGATGATCAAGATGGAGATGACGATGAGAGGTGCGTGTGATAGTAGTCTATTTATCTATTTATGCTATTTTCTGATGTACCCATTTGAAGTTGATAGTGTATTTTTTAACATCATTTTGTAGTGGTTATTGTTGATATTATGTTACGATTTTCTAACATTTGGAATTTTAAATGAAATGGGTATTGTTTATGCTATTATATTTTATCCTTCAACCGTGACTTCTGAATGAATAGATAAATAGATATGTATTGTTCTTTTTATAAACCAACAACCAGGGAATGGGTCTAAATCTCGATGGGACTTTTCTGGGTTAGGATTTAGGCCTGTTTCATGGCTGGTTGTTGCATATAAGATAGGACAGTTATAAATTGCAATGGCATTTATGAATTGCGAAATCCTTGATTTTATGTCACGCCAACATATGGTTCATTACTTTTGATAGTTATTGTTGTGGAGTTTTAGAATCGGATGATTATGGTTTTAAAACTTTCAATAGCTTTAGGTTTCTTAACGTGCAATAACTATGTTTTATAAAATATGGAAATTCATGTTTATAAAGTGTAAAAGCCTTGATTTACGACTATTGAAGGGTCTTTCTTTAAATGGCGACAACTATGTTTCACATGCAAAGACTCCTTGTTCAAATGTGTGATGGCTTTGTGATAACTTGTGATAATGTACCTATATTATTTTAGTATGCGATGCTGTATTGGCTATACAAAGATAAAGTGTTTGACTACATGTAAGATATCTGATAATTGATGGTTACAAGTTAAATTATGCTTTAGAATCAATATTTGGATGAATATTTCATAATTGTATTAGTTAGAAATGATTGTTCAGTTTATATCATATTGATGAGATTAGTGAAATGCTCACTTAATATAATCACTAAACCAAAACATTTGGGATTTGAGGAAAATTATTGACTAATACAGGGTTATAAGATAACGAGTATGCTTAATAAAGAAGTTATGGAGCATAGACTGAACCTTGATAATGACCTACATGATTACAAAATCATTTGAGAAAATTAGAGCTGGAATTGATAATAGAATGGTCGAGACCGAGGTAACTCCTTAGCTTGTGGCTTCTTTCTCTCGGGCCACAAGATCAACAACTCCTAATGTATGACACTAACATATAAAAAGTAATGAGTGTACAGAGTGGCCTAAGTGGGGACACTCATGAATATAGCAGGTTGATCAAGGACCCCTATCATGGAAAGAAAATTTCTAAATATGGTTAAAGCTTGAATCAACCCAATTAGTTTTTAGTTGACTTGTAAAACTAATAGGTTACTAGTGACCTTAAAGGAAATCCAATATGATGACTTAACACTATACATAATGCAAGCATGGAACCCGATAACACAATTTTACTAATAAAATGTAGAAAATGATAAATGGACGTAGTTGGAATGGGTACAAGATAAGAATAACCCTAATGCATGGAAAAAAAAATTCTAGTTTTATGTTCATGATATTATCATTATGTTTTGTGTAATTCAGTTGAATATTAAGTATGGGTTTCATTTATGTATGGAAATATTAGTGAGGGAAAAACGTGTCCTTACCAACTATTGATTGACCGAATAATGATGTGTTACATTATTCACATCAGACTTCATGTTTTACCCATAAATTTTGTTCTTCCCTTAAACTCTTGACTACTAATTTGAGTAGGCTAAGGGTTAAGGTTTCACAAGTTTCATTTTGGTGAATAAAAGCTTTTCGAAGACATTGTAGGGGTCAAGTAGTTTATTAACTATTCACTATGTATAAATGTTTCTTTAGTATGTAATAAAGATGGGATTTATAATAGTATAGTATTTTTGACTATGATAAGTCATGGTGGCGTCATCATATATCAATTATGAAGGAATATTGACGCAACTGAATATTATATTTGATGTATGCAATGGATACAATGGGTTATGTAATGAATTTTAAATGAGGTATAAATAAACATTTTTATTACTACTACTCTACGATGTTAATTGTTCAATAAATGATCTCATTTATAGTTTGTTGAAACTTATTCCAATGATGAATGCAAAATCATTGTTGTTCATTTTCATGTCTCAAAATGGAGGAAGTTAAATGGATGTAGCACTTCAACTGTATTGCAAATGGTATGTTGTTTACCTAGAAAACCAGATGTTTGGGCTGAATGGGCTTTGGTCCATTACGTTGATATCAGGTTTCCTTATTTTATTCTGTAGCGTTGGACATATCGTCTCAATTACATGCTCTTCTGCTAGTATAGTGGTTCCCTTGTGCGCTTGGTGGTCCTCGCTATACCCATTACTAGATAGGTTAATCATGCATAGATATCTTAGTCCCCGGTTGTGTAGTCCCATTACAGTTGCCAAGCATGTAACAAAAATGCCTAAATTAACTTCAGGTAGGACTCTGTTATATAGTCTAGTGCTACAAATAATTTAGATCGATTCTAGTTGGTTCAGATCCAATAAAACTTAGTTCTACTTCAGTCTGATTCAGTGGTCTAAAGATATGTGCTTCTCCTTATCTATCCTGCATTAGATTTTGATGCTTTTTGGCATTAGCCCTGTCCAGATGCCCAATAGAATTCCATACCTAATTCGTATCTCCAAGAGATTGCATAAGTATCCTTTCCTCAATGCACCATAGTAACATGTCAACCATCGCCCGATGCTAAGTTAAGAAGGAAGCTGTAACGAACGACCTTTTCGACCCTCAAATGTCAACACTAATGCATCCACGGTATCCATGTGCTGAATACCTAAGTGCCGGAAAGACAGAACGTTAGGGTAAAATAAAAAAGAAACGGAACAAGAAAGAAGAACACAATATAAGAATCTCACATGCGCGACGATAATTTATAATATCTTAAAACATCTTTACCAAAATTAAAACTTTAATATACATACAAAAATCAGAGTAAACTAACCTATCATTAGCCCGGACAGTTATAACAGCATGTCCTTGCAAGTGCTGATAGATACAAAATAAGTAATGTAGCAGAAAATAAATACCCAAATAGGTCTTGGAGGCATCCATCTCGTTTTCTGAAGCTCCAAAGCGTCCATGACTAAATATGGAAATATACTCGGGGCTGACCCGAGCGTTATAAGAAAACAACACCCGGATCATAAGCTACCATGTGGCTCTTGGACCGATCGGTTCCGATTACCTAACGTTGGGAATTGGGTCGTGAAATTTTTTGGGTGACCTCGCCTACATCTTGAGATCCCGTTGGTGAAATTTCAGGAAGATAATCGATCGTCTATCCCTATAAATACAGAGTTCATTTTTCATTTTAGCAATCTTTTATATTGCTGTTTTACTCATCCTCCATTGTAATCAAGAATCAATCCGATCTGATCCCCTTTGTTCTTTGAAAAACCAGCGATTAATAAAGCAATTTCATCAAAGTGGACGTAGGCGATCAACTCTGAACCACTATAAATATGTGTTTTCTTGTTTTCTGTTTGTTTCCTTTATTTTAATTTTAGTTCTTTACTTTATTTCTCTATATAAAATCTTTTGGATGTTTGTGCCAACTTTTGGTGTAAACAAGAACTAAATTTAGTTAATAAAAATATGATTGTTATATATTTATTTAATTAATTTTAGTCCCATATAATAATTAAATATAATAAATAATATATATATATATATCTATATGTGTGATTATTTATTTTAATAGCTGAAAATTTTGAAATTGTTTTAAAGTAAGGCATGCTAAAATATAGGAGGGTTGAACTATTTAAATAGGGTTTAATTAGTTAATGAAATAAGATCTCACTTATAATTGGCCATATCATGAATGGTGGATCTAGATAAGATATTTTATACAGTCTATTAGTGTTATAAATATACTTAGAGTTTCCATTCCACATACACATAATTTATTCTCTTTACGTAATAAAAATTACAACTTAATGGTGAACTTTGCAACTCCATCATTGAGTTTGAGAATTGTTTTCTCATAGATGAAATTGAAAGTTTAAGGTGTATTCAACTGGGAGGATCATTAAGGAAAAAATTTCAAATTATTTTTCGAAAATATAATTACATAATTATTTTTAAATTTTATTAAAAAAAAAATTTCTACTACTTCTCTGTGCATGACCATATCATGCCGCAGATTGCATCATTTGCCACCATCACTCCATCACCTGCCAATCATAATACTGACACCAGAGAGCATATAAAACCATAAAAAATCAACTAGGAAAACTTTGGCAACAATCAACGATGAACATCTCGAGCTAGGTTTATGTAATGGTGCATCGGAGTGAGTGTGAAGGGTATCGATTGGTGCCGTTTGAAGAGGGGTACATGACGGTGGTAGCAATAGGTGGTCTAGTATTGTTGAATTTTTTTTATCAAAGCTGGAATAATGGTGGCTTTGATTTTTTACAGTATTTGAGAAATGTTTCAATAAGTCCATATTTTTTGAAACTTAATCAAAACTAATATATATATATATATATTATTCATTTGATTCAAATATTGGATATTTGAGTTAAGACTAATTATAACCAATTAAATTTATGACATCAATTTGAACAAGCACTATTTGAATTTCTATAAAAATTTATTTTTCCAGCTACTTTCATATGGATATTATTTATTCAAAATTTAGAAAAAGATAGGTATATAAATATTATTATATATGATATGATAATATATATAAAAATTATTTTGTTATTGAATTTACCATTATGTAAGTGTTATTTAATTTGATAATAAATTATCTCATTAAATATTTTAAACTAGATAGTAACATTGTAAATCAAATTAATGTTAATATAACAATAACACAATGCAGCTTAATTTCAAATCAGATTTACAAACATTAAATATGATTGAATGTTAATAACATTATTCATAATAATGCTATAAAAGAATAGTGCATATTGTATTAACATGATTTCTTTTTGAAATGTTAACCTTTTACCTTGTTGCCTGATGCACTTGATCCAACAATGGTATAATAATATGTAGATAATTAGGGGTTCTTGCAATATGATTTATGGAAAAACATTGGCTCTTACCCCTACATGTCCTAGGTCAAGGAGTTGCTAGGTTGTGTGTGAGTTGAGAGGCTAAACTTAAAACTTATATCTGATGGATCTTGTTGGGTCACTTAAAGGTGTGTGAACCCAACAAATAATATTTATAAAGGCAATGTTATAAAAGCACGCATTGTGTTATTATCACAAACATATAAAATTTAAGTTAAAAATTGGTTTAAATTTAAATTTATATTAGTTATGAATAAATTGATTTTTTTTAAATTGTATAAAAGTTATAAATAAAGCAATTTTAAATTAAATCAAAATTTATAAAGGTTATGAATACAATATAAAATTGTTTTAAATTTCTATTCACAAAGGTTATAAATAAACAAATTTAAATTTTATTAAAGTTATAAATAAATAGATTTGAACTGTTTTGAGTTTATATTAAAATGGTTAAAAATAAATAAACACAAATTTTTTTAAATTAGTGTATGAATTATAAATGGTATAGTTCACAAAAGGTTATAATAAAATTGTAATATTAATGAGTTGTTAATTAATGGTAGTATATACATAAATATATGATTTAATACTGTATTATTATAAATAAGATAATCTTATACAATGTATATAACATAAAATAAAATGATATAATTTTAAAATCTAAAATCGAAATAAAATCGACTATAGTTTTAAGGATTAAATACATATGTGTGTATATATATATATATAATGACAAATGATATCATTCGGATTTTGAATATTCATTATTCCTTATAAATGATAATACTCATCCTTATTATTTTGAGATTATGAATCAAAAATAATGTTGCTCTCTATCATTTACAACATAAATAGAATATAGACATACTTATGGTTATTGAGCACCCCAAGCCATAAAGTATTTATAATGATGTTTATATTGTCTCTAGATTGGTAAGAAATTTTGTAACTTTATTGAGCACCCTCAAGAGTCATAAATTTTTCCATAGAAAATCAAGAAATGATGGGTTATGAGTATCTAATGCACTTTATGATTTGTTGAGTACCACAAAGATCATAAGATGATTAGGAGCCAAGAATGTACAATCAGGATTTGTATACGAGGTACGACTAATAATAAGGAATTTAACATTTACATGGACCACGATTTGTTAAGCACCCTCAAGGTTGTATTGACATGATAAATGGGTCCTAACACTCATTAAAGGAAATTACAAAATTCCTAAATCTCATTACGGGTTTTTAAGAGATGTAAAATCCAGTGGGAACCTTATAAGGAGAATAAAATAAGGCATTCCAATCAATATAAGAACATATATAATATTATAATAATCTACTTTGATAAATTTTCACAATTAATGTAATTAATAAAATTGTTCATTGATTAAAATATAATAAATGAACAGAATAAAAGATTGATGAAGAAATGTAATTTACTTACCAATAAATTTAACTTCGCCATGTTGCCACATCAATATGCATGCAAGAAAGAATAATACTTTCGTGTCTTAGTCACTTAAGTGTGAATTTACCTTATGTTGTGTATTGTCTTCTATGTGTTTTGAACTCTAAAACAATACCGGAGAAGTGATATTCGACCCATATTCAATCGTGTACAAAAGTTTTATGATAAATAATGGAGTTCGTAATATAAGATTTCATTCAAAATGAGCAAGTGAGCCATAGTGCGAGATCATGTGTTCAATTCAATTGCTTACAATGAGTATCTTGTAGTTTTAAGAACAAAACTAGGACAAGGACTATAAACAAATAGAAGATTAGTGAAATGTTAGTTTTTGATCTGATTAGATAAGTGCAAGTTATTCAATCTCATTAACATGTTAAGGATGAAAGAATGCATTTTTGTAAAGATATCTGTGCATTCTTGTATTAAAGGGTTTTTCTTTTGAAAGGTTTGATCATTTAAAATAGAAAGCGAAAGTTTAAGAGTGAAAATAATATTGGCACCATTAGGATGAAGAGAGCAGTTGGTCACCTTTGCTTCATGAAGTGACACAGGAAACAAAATTGTATAAAATATTTATAGAAGCTTAATAAGGAATAAGTAAGATGATTTCTATCTCAAATGTATTTTTATTATAGAATTTACTTATCTATAATATATATACACACACACACATACATACATACATACATATATACATACATACATACATATATATATATCTTTGAGTTTGGGATATTTGATCTGAAACTCTCTACTATAAATTAGCTACAGTATAAGAAATAAATAGCCCATAATAAGTGATTGAATAGGACTTTTAATTTCAAATGTTGTTACTGTAACAGTGGAAATAATGGGAGCATACCATATAACAATCGCTAATGGATGCATCATGTTTTGAAAAATAACCTTTGTATATACCAAATGTTATTTATAAATAACAACCAGATTAGGTTTTGACCAAAATTAGATGTAGCTTTGTTTAATATGAATATTCATTATTAGTATTTTTTGGTATTTTGATAATGGTACTCGTTTACATAACAATAGTGATGTGTAAATTATATAAAATACAAAAGCATCTATAGTATTAATAATTATTTTTGGAATCATAGAATAAGCCGTATCTTTGAGAAATTACTCTTTAATCATATGATAGTGAATCATAGGGTACTTTTGAATTGTATCGTAAATGATTAACGACAAAGTACCCATTCAGTGGGAGTGACAAAAGAGTAATAAACTCTCTGGATCAATACATATATATGCATTCTAAGGTCTTATGATACTGAAATTGGATCCGCTTTTTTTTATTAAATTCGCTTATAGTTTTCTTAGATTTAAACATGTGTACTGGATACACAAGTTAGATATTTATGAAAAATTAATGGAATATGAAAAGGAAGTAGAAAATATAACATGCAAAAGAGTTAAACAATTTGATTTGATCGAATAGGTGAGTATCTTGGATATGAGCACCAAGAGTACCTTAAATTGAATACGATTCATTCTTAATGTCACTCCTCTATATACTACATAATTATGTATTGATAAGGAGCAATCAAATTCTATCGGACATAGTACAGTTGACAATGGGTGAAATTGAGTTAAATTTTCTATTATGGGATATGTGCTTAATTGTAAGCACCAATGTTGAGTTTGGTTTCATTTAAAGTTAAGATTATGATTTCGTATAAGATATGGATTGGGAAAAAACCCTATATTAAATAGTTTAAGATATGTAGTTATTGGACCTATATTATGAATGTCAGATAAATTTGTTTTATGTAAGTCTATAGGCATATTATAAATGTTTTGAATGCTATCCATCGCATTAATAAACACATTTTTGTTTCAAGACATGCCACCTAATTTCAGAAGGAATTTCTTTCTACAGAAATTAGTGGTAATGCAACTGATTTAGATATGATCAAAGATTCTAACATGGAAACGGATTTCATAAATGATACAAATTTAACCAAGCCCAAAAAGGACACAACATATTAGAGTGTCTAATAGGACATCTTACACAGTGATGAGAAACTACAAGTTTGTTACCAATACCAAGAAAATGGATTGTTCGTACTGACAAACCCTCAATTTTTGCTAAGCCTTAGAGAGTATAGATTTTCCACTTGACATGATGCTTTAAATATGAAATGGATTCCAAGTAAATTAATAAATTTGATTTTGCTAACAGATTTGATGTAATGACTCAGGTTTTTGGACCAGTCAAAATCACGGAAAAACCCTTCCATTCTAAAACTACGAATGAAAACTACCAACTTAATGCACAATATTTGATAAATATTCAACACTATTAAATGTATAAGATACAATTTCAATTGTACAAGTTATCAGAGTAATCAATTTAATCTACTAGATGTGCTTTAATACATATCAAATACAAATACAAATAAATCTACCACTGCACAACTCTGATGAGAGAGATAGCAATAGACGTTCTTGTAAACTCAATAAACATGTAAAATGTGGAATAAAATAGTAAGCAGGAAAAATACATCAATGCATGATATATAGCAAACAATAAATAGAAAAATGTTATGTTATTATTGGGGCTGCATCACTACCACTTGTGACTGCCTATGTACCCCTATCTAATTGGGCACGTAATAGATATAGGATCAATCCAACGCAGTTCTCCTACCGCAAATAGGACTCATGGAGCCTAACAAATATTCAATTCCCAAAACTACCCAATTAGGCTTAATCTTTACATTTAGATTTTTTTTCAAATTTAATTACCTTTATGGAAATTATTTCTTTGGACTTTATTCCCGAATTCTTTTTTCAAAACATTTGAAATATATATCCTATATATTCAAACAAGTCCTTTACCTCGGGATCTGAAAACAAATCACCTTTAGAATTGATACCGATATACAAGCATACAAAACTATATGCTACCAAATATCGGGAGGTTTCTAGCCATAACCAGGCCCCTGGGTCTAGCCTTCCGAATAAATAATAGATTGGTGCATCCCTTTACTGCGAGGACTACACCGAGGCAACAGAACATCTACACCTCCTTTGCCCATGCGTTACGTAGATTATGGGTTACCCGAATCTTTGGTAACATAACAAATCACTTTATATCCCGAAGTGGAAAAATCATTTACAGTAATAATTACAAATACTTTTAATCTATAATAATTTTCATTTCCAAATCCTTTCAAAAATCATCTTAAAACCATTGGGTTTAGTCCTCGAAATTCTTTCCATTTTATAAAACATATTTTGTAAAACCATTCTTTATATAAATCCCCTTTATTATTAAGAAAATGCGGTCCGAGTAAATCAAATTAACTATTCCCTCCATCGTGCCAGTTCGGGTAGCAAGGGAGAGCAGGAAACTGGTTTTCCAAACTCAAGCCTAGACACTATCTCTCTGCCACCCATAAGGCAGTCAAGTTATTTGATCGACTCGAAATCTTTTAAAATGTTTATTTCCAAATATTTCTATTTCTTTTAAAGGGAAAATATTTCATAACATTTTTTTATGAAAATCCAACTTCAAAACAATTCATTACAGTTAAGTTAAATTATTATAACCAATTATAATAATTAAATGAACCAACATCATCGCTAAACACCTTATAGTCAAATTGTGAAATAAATCACAAGGTGTTAGCATACAATTATTTTCTACCCAACCCATGCATATGGATAATTAATTGCTCATAAACTGGCGAAGAAAAATCAATAAATAATAATTAACAATCAATAAATAACACTTCATTTATACAATATTAATTAATCAACATATCAATTAACTTCAAAATAATCATTTTACTTAGAAGATCGGAATGATGTTTTATTCTGCTCCTAAATGTCCATAATTATTTATGCAATTTATAATAGCAGACTGGGGATTTGTTCTGTTAATTAAATGTCACCAACGAATTATTAACTACATTTATCGTAATTAAATTTAATAATTAATAATTTCCCAATAATTTATACTTTGTCAAATAGGTCAATATTCTATACTAATATGTTCTACTCGTCAATGTGATTCTAACGCCGAAAACCGCGTGTCAATCGGAGTTCGTATGGGTGAGTTATAAATTTACTAAGTTTAAACTAAACTAACAAAATAAAAACAAATAAAACAATTACCCAAACGGGCTAAAGCCCAACCCGCCTTGCCAAACCCAACCTGAATCTTTTTCCTCCTCCTTCTTCTCCTTCTCTCCTTTACTCCATTTCTAGTAAACGCTCCTCCCCCGTGCACGTGCACGTGCACACGTGTTTCACTTCACCGCTCGACCAACCGAAGCTGCCAACATGTCCGCCATCACCTTGCCATCCGACTGCACTACCTTGCCACCACTCCGGCTACCTCCTTCAAGTTCCGACCTAAAGACCCACAAAAAAAATCGTGTCCAAACCCAAAAAGTATTGAAACTTTTCGATGCCAAACTCAACCAAATTTAACCACAATGTAGCCCTCTCCTCCGTGATCACAATGCCACTCTCTGATTCCCCGATCGTCGCGTCACGCTCCGACGAACCCAAAACCTAGTTTCGAAGATTGTAAATTGTCGTTGCAGAATCTTACCGAAACTTCATCAAAAATACTACGTTTCCATACAAACTCAATGACCCTCACGGCGTCGAGTAATTCTAAGCGGATTTAGAGATACAATTTTTCGAAGTTTTATGTTCATTTTCTTTGTCTACTAACTTATCGCGATTTCTCGATCATCACTCAACGAAATCACAAGCGATTTTTTTCTAAAAATAATAGAGATCGATATGAAAAACTTTCATATCGGTCACTAAGGCTAAAAATGAGTGGATTGAGAGGATTAGATTTTTGAGTGGATGAAATGGTTATTTTGCATTCTCTGTAAAAATAGAAATGAAGAAGAAAAGAAACTCTATGTTGTTATCTATGTGATCCCCCCTTGAATCAATGGTGTTGTGTGGTATTTATAGATGGAGGAAACTTAGGGGCTAAGGATTGAGCAAGGTCAGTGAAGTGAAGTCTTTATGTGCTGAGGTAAGATAGTAGACGGGCTGAAGTGAAGTTATAGGGTGATGGTGATGATGTTGGTTGAGGTGGTGAAATGAAAAGAGAGGGAAGAGATTTGATTTTAAAATTTTAAAATATCTAGATATTTATATTAAACATTTCAGGATACGATGCTAGCCAATATTCCGTCTGCATATGAACTACTAACGACAAAATAAAATATAATTACGCATAACAATATGGCACGATCACGAAAAAAATAGACTGGTTATCTTATTCAGTTAAATTTCTAATGTAAGGACGTTTGGCACAAAACGTCAAACGAAAATTTGATTATTTTCCAAATTAAAAATTATGAAAAAACCCGATAAATTAATTTAAAAATACATCTCAAATATCTAGTCTAAATTTTGATATAGTTGTTTTATTATAATTTAATCCAAATCCGAATATTTAAATAAATTAAATATTCAAATTTGGAAACCCACAATTACGGGTCGTTACATGCTTCTCCCCTTAAAAGAAATTCGTCCTCGAAATTCCAAGGATGGAAAAATATAACAAAACCAAATAATTAAGTACACCTAAAAATAAAAATTACCCATAACCCCCGTCGGAGGTACGGTGCCTTATCCTATCCATTTTTTATTTATCAAGTTAAGGTAGTTTCATTTTAAAATTCCTAGGTTGATTTACTAACCTAAAAAAATTTCACTTAGGCACCTAACCTAAGCTCTGATACCATCTTCAACGACTTGGGTTATTCGGCGATTTTGACTGGTTCGAAAACCCGGGTCGTTACTGTTAAATATGCAAGTACATGATTTTTGTTTGATGATAATAAACATATATACATTCATTTAAATGTATTTGTTATTGTACTATTTTATTTTCACATAATTAAATAAATATTTGCTGAATAAAATAAATAACATAGAATTTAAATTCAAACTAATATTTTATTCAAACAAATATTTTATTACAATTTTTGAATAGTACAAAATTAGTACTCTCACTATATATACAAAATTTCAATTACAATAAAATTTCAAACCACTACATAAATTTTCACTATACAACTATCATTTACATTTGCACCTCACTACATATCACTCGTTCACTCATATTTGTTCTTCAACTATATTCCAATTTGTATCCAGCATCTGAATTATCTGCAAAATAAACACTGACGCAGTAAAATCGAAAAAGAAATACTTTTGTAGTGTAAAGTAAAATGTGTTTTTGAAAATATTATTTGCCTCAGTTATTTAGGTTGTTCGTCATCATATTTATTTTGAATTCATCATACATGAACAACTTGTGACATGCATAGTGTATCACTTTATATGCCACAGGGCTGTGCACACCGATATACACTTGATAAAACTGCAGGGACATGTGAGCACAAGGTCAAACCCAACCAAAAGCTAGGATCAACTCAAGTGCAATACAAATAAAGTCACGATTTGAGCATAAGGTCAAACCCGAGCCGAAGCTAGGTTCAACTCAAGTGCAATATAAATAAAGTCACGACATGAGCACAAGATCAAACCTAAGCAAAGCTAGGTTCAACATAGGTCCAACAAATATGACAATTGCCTCAATCATATGTACAAAATGTGCATGCAACATTTCAGTTACAACATAGCAGAGAAGGGATGGCACCAAAAATGGATAAACAGAGGCATGAATGAAGGCAGCAGCTCGACTGAGCATGTGCAGACTCAAATATCAATGGCATCAAGGTAGTGCAACAGTGGTGACACACACATACATCAGTGTAGAGCATGACATGATCAACCATTCTACAAGTGCAGGCATCAAGTTCACCAAACAAAATGAAACAGTGATGCAACATTGATGCCAGAGAATCACCAGTGACAATATAGGATGCAGTGAAGTAGTAAACAACAAATGTAGTGGCAATATGAGATACAATGGAAGCAGTTCAATATGCAAGCAAGGCTACAACTCCAAGCAGACCACACATGAACATGTACGCAAGTGTGTCAACACAACCAGACTCAACAAACTATCACAGCAGCTACACTATACATATATATACACATGCAGACAAGTACACAAGTCATGTACATGATCAAAGAAATGAACTTAATGAAGCAGTGGACAAACTGGGCAGAGCAGGTTCAAAAGGCATGAAGATATACAACAGAGAAGACTGCAACAAGATGATGTATATATGAAGTCCCAAATTAACATAAGTTCAACAAGCTCAAATATACAAAGGTCAAAAAGAAAATGAACAAGTTCGGAACTGAAGTGAATTCGATCATCCAAGACCAGACATAGCAAATGGATGTACACATGAAGTTCAGAAGCTAAACCAGAAATGTACTAACACATGCCAGTGGAACAACAAACCAAAAGGAACCAGAGACCATCACAGATACAACAAAGCAAGCAGGTGTAATGGAAACATCAGTTCAGGTTCATACAATAAGTAGCACATTGGATACAAGTGCAGTCAAGTCAAACATACATATATACATACATATATGTATGTATATATGTATGGAGACCATTGACCAAAGTGTAGAGAAGTTCCAAAATCAAGATGAACCCAGATCAGAAGTTCAAAAGTGAACCAGACCAAATTGAAACAGAGACCAAAATAGTAACATATATGCACGTATATCAGTGCAATGATTCAGTGCTTTTCAACAAGGACAACACAAATGAATTAACATGAATGCAAAGTTTCAGAGGAAACTGGAAACCTAAAACTGCAACCATACTAGATTCAAGAATACAAGTCCAATGAGATGGACAGTTTCAAAGTAACATGATTACCATAACATGAATATCCTAGCTAGGTAGACAAATGAAAATGCACAACACATGTATACACAAATATGTATGTATGTATATACATGTTTGTATGTGCACAGTTACTAACAGTAGAAACAAGAACAAGGAAGCAGAGCGCAAAACAAATTAAGCTGCAGCAGTAAAAAGAGGAACAAAATTCAAATGTAGTCAAGTTCTCATCTCAAAAGATTATCACAATTTTAATTACCCAAGTCAGAGCCGTGGTGACCTAGGAATCGAACAAGTCAGAATCAAAGTCGTGGTAATCAAGCATAGCACATCAGAAAATATTCGAATTGAACCAGTCTAAAGAAATCACAAGCATCTAAGCAAAATCAAATGGCCAAGCAAAAAATAATTGAAGAATTCAACTCGAAAAATACAAACGTTAATTTAGAGTTTTCAACCCTATAAAACCCAATCATCATCGGCATTATCAAGTATCGAGTTCAAGCAAATTAACCAGTAAAGCAAAAGTATAAATCTCATACCAGTTTAGTTCGAACATGATCGAGAAGCAGCCATTTGCAAATCAAAGATACGATCGATCGACAGAGCAATCAACGCGAAGACATCTATTTTGATCTATCAACTAAAATCTGCAGAACCCTAATTTTCAGAAAGAAAGAGGAACGTACGAGGCAGCCATTTTCAAAGCAAAGGATACTTGCCGAAGAAATAAAAAGAAAAGGGGGGACATTTTTTCTTATCACTTCATTCTTTTGGGCCGGCATATATTTGATTTTGGGTTTTAATTTTATATAAGGCTTTTAGTTCTAAAATTAGGGTTTTATTGCTTGGAGTTGTTTTTATTTGTAATTCTCTTTTAAACTTTTGTAAAATTCTAGTCGTGTGACTAGGGGACGAACTACGGTGGTGTAGTTCGAGAATTCACAACTCAGTGGCTGAGTTGTGGTAGGGTTTTGAGCGTAGAGTTAGGTTAGTCTATAGCGGGTGTCGTAAGTTTACGTGTGTAAGCGTCTGACTACTTAATTTCTAGTAGAAACCTTGGGGGCAGCACGTAGGCAGGGTTTTGCCGAAGCTGGGTAAATCTGTGTTGTTCTATTTCTGCTTTTATTATTCTGCTATTATCTGTGCTGCAATTATTTTATATATTTCCGCATTAAGTTTTTATAATTATTAGTATCACCCTATTCACCTTCTCTAGGGTGAAATCGATTCTACAAGTGGTATCAGAGTAGGTTAATAGCAAGGATGTCTAACACTAGTTGCAAATCTAGCGAAAGTCAGTCCAGTATTATTCCCCTATTTTGATGGAACAAATTTTTTAAATTGGAAACTGAAAATGGAATTTTATTTAAAATCTATTGATTTTAAATGTTGGGATATTATTAAAAATGGGTGTGATATAGTAGACGAGAAAAATACTTCGATTAATGCTCTTGCTATGCATATACTATATTCTCATATTAATCGAGATAATTTTAACTATATCTCTCATTGTGAAAATGCACAGGAAATCTAGAATACTTTTGGTGCAAAAGTCAACAACGGTAAGAAATCCTCCATAATCAACTCAGTTGAAGAAACATGCTTAACAGGATTTACAAAAGACAACAGTGATGAAGATTCAATAGCCGATGAGATAAGCGATCTTTCATTCAATGATTTAGTTCTCTTGTGCCGAAAATTAATTGAAAATAATAAAGCCCTTGAGATGAAAAATAATAAGTTGAAAAGGGAACAATCTAAACTGCGTCAGAAAAATAATGATTCTAATTGTAAAAGATGTTTGAACTATGAAAATGAATTTGCCTGTTTTCATGAAAACTTCAAAAGTTAGAAAACGAAATTTTAATTCGGGAGAAAAATAAAACTGAGTTGATTTGTAAAAATAATATTTTGCAAAAAGAGTGGGAGAGTTCTAAGAGGTCGGAAAGTTCTAAATGTGCGATTTTTGAAAAGAAATTAAATGAGCTCAACAAATTTTTTAAAACTCTTCAAAAAGAAAGCGTGATTTTAAGCAAATCTGAAATCATTCGATTAAATCACGAGTTTGAAAAGGAGATTAAAAAAATCAAGGATATTTGATTTTTGGTTTTAATTTTATATAAGGCTTTTAGTTTTAAAATTAGTGTTTTATTGCTTAGAGTTGTTTTTATTTGTAATTCATTCTCATGTAAACTTTTGTAAAATTCTAGTCGTGTGACTAGGGGACGAACTACGGTGGTGTAGTTCGAGAATTCACAACTCAGTGGCTAAGTTGTGGCAATGTTTTGAGCGTAGAGTTAGGTTAGTGATAGTGGGTGTCGTAAGTTTATGTGTGTAAGCGTCTGACTACTTAATTTCTAGTAGAAACATTGGGGGCAACACGTAGGCAGGGTTTTGCCGAATCTGGGTAAATCTGTGTTGTTCTATTTCTGCTTTTATTATTCTGCTATTATCCATGCTGCAATTATTTTATATATTTCCGCATTAAGTTTTTATAATTATTAGTATCACCCTATTCACCCCCCTCTATGGTGAAATTGATCCTACAGTTACATTTAAGAAGAAGATTAATGTAGTTGGAAATGAATAAAATCAGGTTGATGGAAAATGACCTCGTTGATTTCAAATGTTGAAATTAATGGACCAGTTTTGCCAATCAACATGCTTAAGTCCATTTTGGTTCTACTCACAAATTACCGCACAACATGAATTTGAGTTTTGGCACATTAACATTGAAACAAAAGTTCTAAATGATGATTTATTGGAGATTGTTTGCACATAATAATCAATGAGTCTCGAAGTTGGTGGCTGTAATAATAAAGCTTGTAGAATTTCTAACATACGATCTTGTATAGGTATGTAGAGGTTAAGTAATTATTTTGACCAAAAAACAAATAATTTGATTTCATTCAAAATACAATGGAAGAGCGTGTCAATAAAAAAGAAAATCAGAGGTACTAAATTATACTACATATAAACAACATGCTACTAATTGGTAATGATGCACCTGTGTTTAGATCGGTTAATATATGGTTGTTTAATCATTAATGAAATATTTGAAAGGGGCGTCTTTTATACTTGATATAAGAGAATGTTGGGATTGTCCTAATCAATATGCATGGCACCATATTAAAATGTTTTATATGGAGCATATGAGATAGATTACTAATGCATCGGTAACAAAATCATCAATTTGATATGTATGTACTAAATTGAAATTCGCTTATGCACTTGGTACACTAAACAAATATAAATCCAAGATAAAATCATTAAATGGTATTTAAGAGTATTCTTGAGTATTTACGGAATACTAGAGAATCATTTATGGAAACAATGAACTCCTTAGGAAGGAGCATTAGAACTTGAATTTCATAAGTGACATTGAACATAGTAAGTAAACTTTAAATTCATGTTTACCTTTTTAATCGAGCTTTAAGTTGGAAATGTTCCAAATGAGTGGTTGTGGAAGATTCAACTTTAGAGGATAAGTACATTGCCTTGAATAGTGTCATAATGAATGTAGTATTTCTATGCAAGTTTATAAGAAAGTTAGGAATGGTTCTCCCCATTAAGAATCCAATAACATATGGTAAAAGCAATCATGCAATATAGATTGCAATAGAAACCACCATCATGATATGTTCTCATCTAATTAATGTAAAATAGTTTATTAATGGTGGAGAAGTATAATCAATAAGGAGGTATGAAATAATAATATTATAGATCCACTCACTAAGTCTCTTTCTCGGTTTTAGAGTATGGTTATGAGTCACCATAATTAGTTGCAAGTGCAAGTGAGAGTTTCACAGATTTAAGGGTGTGCCCTTGGAGCAATTATGTAATTTAATTATATAACTTAACTCTTATAACGAATCTTGTTCGAAATAAAGAATACATTTGGTTTTATTTTCTAATGTAGATATTGTTATATTGGGATATAATTAATGTTTTTAAATACACTAAATATATACAAATAGAAAAATCTTAGTAAAAGTATTTAATCGACTGTAATTGTGAATGCATTTGCAACTATGGGTATTGAATAGTATAATATAAATGCTTGTTTAAAAGTTCCCAACCAAGATGTATCGAGAATGGGACATTAATATATCCGTTAAGACTAATGTACATAGCACTCTTCGTATGATGGTCTGTGAATTACTTAAGAGCGTTGTGGGCACCAAGGACACGTGTAGCTTCGGCAATAATTATAAAATGATTTACCGTGAGTCTTCTATAGGTTAAAAGTCAAATAAAAGATCTAACATGAAGATGTGTCGTAGTCTTTTGTACTAATACCGTGAATATTAAGTGTCTAAATTATACTTTGATTATGTTCATTCACACTACATCGTTGATCGGGTCAAGGCCATTATTGAGAATAATTTGGACCACTTGAAGTGATATACTATTGAAGAGAAGATTCATCTCCTTTGAAGAGATGATTGGTATAACCCTAAATTATAGTCAATATAAAGTTAAAATCTTTGGCCAACGCAAATGGTTAGTCAATAATTGTTATCAAATTGAACCATGGACTTTAATGTTGGATTTCACAATCAAATATGAATATTATTAAATTTTTAACCATTGACCAAGCTTTAGATATCTAAGTGATATACTGATGAAGAAGGAAAAATGTGCACAACATATCATTGCTTAAGGGTGTCGCTTTAAAAGATAAATTTTTTTATTTCACCTAGATAATCTATAAGTAACTGAACTTATGTCCACTATCATGCTTCTGCAAAATCCATACAAGCTTTGTTATTAAAATTTTCAAATATTTCTGAAAACCGAGTTCACATCATGGACAAAACCGCAATTGACGGTTTTCAATTGAAATCAATTTATTCAAATAATTTATAAAAGTTATAAACTATTATCATGGGGAAACTAATATAATGGTTATATTGATTATTATTTTTATTATTATTAGAGGGCTTAAAATTAATTAATAAAATATATATTTATTATATATTTATTTAATTATTTTTGGGATAATATATAATTTAAATATAATAATATATATATATATCTATATATAAATATATTTATTTATTTTTAGCCAAAATATTTAAAATTGTTTTAAATAAGGCAGGTTTATAAACATATATATGTGAGTATTAACTATTAAATAGGTTTAATTATCTAAATGAGACATGATCTCACTTGTAATGGATCATACCGTAAATGTTGGATCCAAGTAAGATGTTTACATAGTCCATTTGTATTATAAATATGTCAGGAGTCATCGTTCTACATACATAGAATTTTATTCTCTCCAAAACGAAAAATCACATCTTAATGGTGGACTTTGCAGCTCCACCATTGTGTTAGAAAATTGTTCTCTCTATGGGAAACTGAAAGTTTGAGGTGTATTAGACTGCCAGAATCAATGAAAAAAATTTCAAATTATTTTTCCAAATCTATTTATAAAATTATTTTCTAATCAATTTTTTTATATTTTCTTCTTCTTCTCTATGCATATCTATGCACGACTATATCATGTTGTAAATTGCATATTTCGCCACCATCACTTATCGATCATCGAACCGACTATATTGGACCATGTTGGAACCACAATCGATTGACTAGGCGAGCTCTGGTAATGATTAGAAATGAACATCTTGAGCTAGGGTTAGGGCAGTGGAGTGTCGGAGTGAGTATAGCGAGTATAGATTGGTGGAATTTGAAGAGGGGGTTACGGTGGTGGCAATAGAAGGTGGTCTGATGGGCTAACATGGCCAGAAAAATTAATCAATGGTGGGAATAATGGCAACTAAGGTTTTTTTACAGTAACAGGTAATTTTTAATAAGTCCTTGATTTATTATTTTTACATTTTAACCCATGATATTTTAAAATGAATATCCATCACATACGAACTCCATTTTACACACACTTGCATTGTTGGGTTCGTAATTAAATTCTGAACACAATAACATTTTCTCATAATTTTTTTTGATGTTACAAGTTAGATGCTATAATATTAATATTACCATTAAATATTTACACATCAACACTATTAATCAAACTTAATATATGAATATATATTATGAAAATATTCATTGGATTCGAATATTTGATATGTGAATTTAGATTAATTATAAATATTTAAATTTATGACAACAAATTCGAAAAAGTTATATCAAAATTTATATATAAATTATTTTATTAGTTATAATCATTTAGATATCACATATTCAAAATTAAATAAAATTATATATGTATATAAATACTACTGTATTTGAAAATTATTTTATTATTAAATTTACCATTGAGTAAATGTTATTTAATTTGTTAATAAATTATCTCATTAAATATTTTGAATAAATAATAACATTTTACTACAACAAAACAAATCGTTTATAACACTAGTAGATAGCGTGTAACGACCCGTTATTTTTGGACCATTCAAATCGACAATAAATCCACACATGTCTAATTTGAATAATTCAAAATATCAGATTATCAATTTAAATTTGGCAAAACTCAGCATATACAGTAAATAAATCAATCACAGAATCACAGACACAGAGTAATACAATAATACACAGCGGAAAAGATAAAATAGTAGTTCATGAAGCTACTATATAAACATCAGAGTTAGAAATAAAATACAACAGAATATCTCAAATGCAGTGAAGTCTCCAGTACAACAGATGACTTCTCTGAACAAATCAACTAGAAGAGCTGAAAGCTGGGGCGATAGTTGGATCTCCAAAGGAAGCTCCAAACTCTAGAGGTGAGTCTCAAATGCTGTATCACTCGGTCTGACCCGAGCGTAAAGCAAAACACAAAACACTCGAGTCAGGATTAACATTCTTATATCAATAAATCTAACTCAAGTGAAATATCAACTGAAATACCAGTAACTTAAAGGATGTTTGGGATAACCATCCTCTAAGGATCTGCGGAACTATCTACAAGGTAGAAATATACACTATAACACCGTGGTCATTTCAAATAAATTTATACTTCAAACCCAAAATATCATTTTCATTTCAAAAATATCTATTTTCCAAAATAGTGTATATAGGTTAAATAATTTAAAAGTAAAGTATTTAAAATTTCCTCAAGTCTCACAAATTGCTTCACATCCACCTAAATTCCAAATTCAAATTTATTCAAAGCTCAATTCATCAATTCAATTCAGTTCTAAATATACCATTTAAATTTCAATATATTTCAAAGCTTTAATATTCAACATTTTCAAAGTTAAATTTAAAAGTTCCATATAGCTCTTGATTTAACTTTATTATTATTTAATCAGGGAATATTCACTTAATAACTTCAATATCATTTAACTAGCCTTAAATTACACCTTTACTAAATATTTTCTTAAATTTATTTAAACAAGAAATATTTATTAAGTTACTTAAATCAAACCCAAGTTATAAATCATATCTTAAATCTCAATTTCAATAAGTTTCAAATCGGTTTAATTAAATAAAATTATCTTCCCAACCTTAACTTATTCAAATTATTACCGAAATCTGTTTTGAAACATAAATTTAAATACTTAACCATATTATATGTATTAAATCAATCTTAATTGAATTAAATATTATTATTAAATCTATACATATATATCATTACCATTTATATATAATAATTTAAGAATCAACATTTATTAAAATCATATATTTCTTCCCAAATCCATAGAATTTATTTTCAAAAATATTTATATATATGGACCAACGGTGTCTGTATATATATCTATCATATGGTTAAGTGATACGAATATTTATCATTTCAATCCGTAATTTAAATATATACGGGTAGATATCATTTCAACCCGTAATCCTAATTTCAATTCAAATGAAAATCGCTTGGGTTTATCATTTCAACCCATAACGATTTTCTCCTATTCTAAAGTCCGTTCGGGTATGTATCATTTCAACACATAGTGAATTCTATACTAATAGGGAACTTGCAGAGTGATAACAGATAGAAATAATATAACATGCAAATATCATCAATAACAATATAATATATGAACAACAGGATATGGTGTCATATCCCACAGGTGAACAATTATCGAGAATAACATATATAACAATTTAAGCAACTAACAGCAGCATATTTCAATTGTCGTTTCAATTGAAATCAAATTTAATAAATATAAGAACGTTAATCGTGAGTGATTGCTCACCTTTCAAGGCTATAGAGATCTGACAAAGAAATGGACTACGAATTCCAAAGCAACTCTAGATGGACACGATTCGATGAAGAAAACAGGCACGTCGGTCAAAGCTGATAGATAAGGAATTGACGAAATCAAATCAGAACTGGATTTGATGATGATAAATGGTATAGGCGAATTTATATTTATAACTATATATATAATCGAATTCTAAATTCAACATATATTAAATTAAATATATATAGGAATTTCAAAATCAACTTAAATCCAAACCCATATTAAATTAAGTATATATGTATTTATGTTTTCCAAAATCATTGTTTTTAAATTTAAAACACCTAAATTAAAATCAAACATATATACAGTATATAATTTGAAATAAATACTTATATAAACAAACTAATATAAATCATGTGCTAGGCTATAATACTGACATATTTTAGCTTCCAGACCGTACTCTCCTCATAACCCAATATACATTAATAAAATTCAAATCAACACATCAATGTGGATATATAAGTAACCGGATCATTTCTATATTTATCTCCAAAAGTCAAACAATTCTCTATGCACTTCATATTCCTATAAGTTAATACGCACACGGAAGGTAATAAAGCTGCTTTTAATATAAACAAAGCAGGTAATACATAATATATGCATAACAAATCATATATAAGCAACGCAAGTTAGACTTTTATATCATAACCTTAAAATCATATACAGAAAAGACATGTATACAACATACATACAGGTTATGGTTTTTTTTTAAACAATATATATACAAATATATTTCCTTTTCTTACAGTAAAACAAAGGCTTGTACAGAATTATATGTATATAACTTATATACTGCAAACTAAAGATTATCAGTTATATGAATTAATATATATAATTTTCAGCAGATTTCCAACCAGACTAAACTAACTGCATATATATACCTCTATATAAAATTGTTTACTAAACTTTAATAGTCATTTGAAACCGGTAGAGAAATATATATAAGCAAATAGGAGTATGAGGAAAGTACATATATATGTGAATAACTTATAATACAAAGCTGTATAACTTTATTTAATAACTACATACCACTTAACTTATATACAAGCCAAACTTATATATACGTAACTTATAAATTATATACAGCAGCTCATATGTATACTAAACTAGTATCTTTTGTATGTATATACCTTTAGACAAATAGGTCAGTAACTCAATAAGGTAATATGCACAATACTTTAAACAGGGTCAGATATATATATATATTAACATATAAATGCTTAACGTATAGGTATTTTTTTTATAGTATATATCTTATTTATTTTTTTATTTTTTTTAAAACCACTATCAATACATATATTATATCTAAGATTTACACGAAAAATATACCTATACTGCCATATCTAAATAAAGTTACAAATATATATATAAAACAAATATGAACACCTACCTTCCATATGAATAGACCTGGATAATATAAAATTTACATAGCATATAACCTTATATAGACTACATATAATATTATACACTACTAAACCAATACATGCAAATCAAGCTAGGACAAAATCGAACAGAGCAAGACCAATATTTTCTGAAACCAAAGTACATATATATATATAAACAAACTTTGTAAGATTTAAACACTATAAACAATAAAATTTTAAACGCAACAGAGCCCATATTATAAACAATATACATTCGAAATTGAAACTAGGATATACGATAATAAAATGTAGTAAAAATATATATTACAAGTTATAATAGATACCTTTATATAAGAGGATGCAGGCTAGAAAAATATGCAAGAGGAGGAGCTAGAACCCCATGGCCATACGGCTTGGGTGTCAGAGGCGAGGCGACCATGGAACTCGTGCACGAGGTGGGAGGTAGATGGGTGAAGAAATGAAGGAGGGTGAGGCAAGGCTCGGTTGAGTTGTGAAGATCGGCCTGGAAGAGGAGGCACGTGATAGAGAGGGGAAGACGAAGGTAAACTCAGGTGGGAAGAGAAAAACAGAGGAATACAAGCTTGATAAATAATTTGAAATATATATTTATTTCTTTTCAATTTGAACGGAAGGTTATGGAATGAAGAGCCAGCAAGATCAACGGAAAAAATATATAAAAGATAAGTGAATGTCAATGGTCACGAGCAGTAATTCAGCTGAAAGATTTATGGCAATTAAATTTGTTTGGGCAATCACGTTTCATTTTGAAACATAAAGAAAATGCAAGGTGATAATTATGGTACCGTTACAATAAACATTTTATTGTTTTCGTCGCATAACGGACCTAAAATACAGAAATAAATGTACCGTGGTGATCAACGCGACGAGACGATCAAAACGGTATACATATATCAGTGACAGGATCATCCGATCAAAAGTCGATAATCGGTACCAGAAATGCTGCTATTTTGTCAGAATTAAGATAAACGGAGCAATAGAAGTCCAAATTTGGAAAAACGAAAGATGACGTCTCACTCAGAAGAAGATTTAGAATTTTTCTATAGGAAAATATTCAAGTTTGGAAAACATTTTATTACCATCCAATTTTAACAGATTAAATTGAAATAAAATTATACAGTAAAATAAACCTTCATATTATCTGATGAAAATTTACCATTTGCTATATTAAAATAGACGTATTCCAAATATAAAATTTTTATTTCAAAATTCAATTATTTAAAATTTCACAAAATTCAGTTAACTACGTTATTAAAACCAATCAAAATTTTCGGGTCGTTACATAGCGTTTCCATTGTAATAACTACTGAAAGTATTTTAAAAAAAACATGACAATTGCAAATGCTATATCTTTACTTAAGTAGGCTAAAAAAATACTTGCCTGCTTCAATTTAATATTTTTTCATTTCATGGGTACTTAAGCCGCTTTCTTTTCTTTCTTTTCATCTTTCCTCACTTTTTTTTTGTTATTTTCAATCCCTCTCCATGTAAAAGAGAAAACATAAAACCCTAAACGCTCCCTTAAATTTAGTTCATCTATTTAGAAACCTCAACTATACTATAAATCGTGATCATAACTTGATTTTGTCCTAACTTTCGATTCACTTGAACCCTAAATCCCCTTAGATATCTACATAGCAAACAACAGATCTCGAATTCGTCCATAGGAGTGATGGGCTGCTTTATATTGTTGAAATATTAAACTTGATTTGTTATGGTTAATTTCTAAAAGCTTCTTGTTATTATAGTTTCTACAGTCTTCTTGCATTTACTGTAGTTTGTTGAGAGCTCTTGAATTTTTTAGTAGAAATAAGAATTATATATGGAGTCATGTTTCTAGAATAGTCTATGGAGTCCTATAAATAGAAGAGCTCTATCATCATTTTATATCAAGCAATCAAGCAAGAAATTTACCATCAATAAAAGAAAAGTTTTCAACAACAAAAAAGCCTCTTTCTTATATTCTCTCCCTCTTTCTCATAAAAAATATTCAACAAAGTGGTGTCAGAGCTTTAAGATTCTTTCAAAAAAAGATAGAGAGGGCGAATAACGGCGTTCCCTTACAAGTTCCAATGTTCACTAAGAACAATTATGACAATTGGAGCTTAAGGATGATGGCTCTCCTTGGAGCACATGACGTATGGGAAATAGTGGAGAAAGGCTATATTGAATAAGAAAATGAAGGTAGCTTATCTCAAACTGAAAGGGATAGATTGAGAAACTCAAGGACGAGAGACAAAAAGGCTTTCTGTCTAATCTATCAAGCATTGGGTGATGACACTTTTGAGAAGATTTCGGATCAAAGTCAGCAAAAGAAGCATGTGAGAAGCTTTGAACATCTTACAAGGGAGCTGATTAAATCAAAAAGGTACGTCTTCAAACTTTAAAAGGAGAGTTTGAAACTTTGCAATTGAAAGAAGGTGAGCTTGTTTCCGATTACTTCTCAAGTGTTTTAGTGGTTAGTAATAATATAAAAAGAAATGGTGAGAAGTTAGATTATGTAAGAATTATGGAGAAGATTCTTAGATCATTAGATCCAAAGTTCGAACATATTGTCGCCATCATTGAAGAATCAAAAAACTTGGAGACCATGGCAATAGAGGAACTTCTAGGCTCATTGCAAGCTTATGAAGAAAAGAAAAGGAAGAAGGAAGAGACCGTGGAGCAAGTTCTTAAGACATGGATTGATTTAAAAAAGGAAGAAAATAATCGAAGCCAACAAAGATGAGGTTATGGCCAAGAAAGAGGAAGACGTCGTGGACATGGACGGGGTTGGAGGCCCAACAATGAAAACAACAACAACAACAATAAAAGAAGAGAAAGCTCAACAAGAGGTCGTGGGAGAGGAAATTCAAGGTATGACAAGTCACGCGTTAAATGCTACAATTATGAGAAATTTGCACATTATGCTTCCGAATGTAGAGCTCCAAGAAACAATAAAGTTGAAGAGAAGACCAATTACGTTGAAGAAAAAATCAAGAGGATGGTACATTACTACTGGCTCACAAAGAAAATGAAAAAGGTGAGGAAAATCGATACTGCCTAGATAGCGGTGCAAGCAACCATATGTGTGGAAGAAAAAACATGTTTGTGGAGCTTGATGAATCGGTGAAGGGCAATGTCGCATTTGGAGATGAATCAAAGATAGCAGTGAAAGGTAAAGGAAAGGTTCTTATCCGATTGAAGAATGGAGAGCACCAATTCATTTCTAATGTTTATTATGTGCCAAACATAAAGAGCAACATCTTGAGTCTAGGACAACTCTTAGAGAAAGGTTATGATATTCGATTAAAAGATAATAACCTTTCTATAAGAGACGGTGCAAGTAAATTCATTGCTAAGGTACCATTGTCAAGAAATAGAGTGTTTGTGCTCAACATTCAAAATGATGTCGCATAATGCCTTAAGGTGTGCTACAAAGTTGCCTGTTGGCTTTGACATCTTCGTTTTAGACATCTTAACTTCAGAGGACTAGAATTGCTCTATAAGAAGGAAATGGTAAGAGGATTACCATGCATAAGCCATCCTAATCAAGTGTGCAAAGGATGTTTACTTGGAAAGCAATTCAAAATGGGCTTTACTCAAGAGCTAAAAAGCCGTTGGAACTCATACATACAGATGTGTGTGGTCCGATCAAGCCAAGTTCACTTGGTAAGAGTAACTATTTCCTTCTTTTCATCGATGATTTTTCGAGAAAAACATGGGTGTATTTTTTAAAGGAGAAATCAGAGGTTTTTGAGAACTTCAAGAAGTTCAAGGCCTAAGTTGAGAACGAAATTGGTCTTGTGATTAAAGCCATGAGATCTGACCGTGGATGAAAGTTCACATCAAAAGAATTCCTAAAGTATTGTGAAAATAATGAAATCAAACGACAGCTGATAGTGCCTAGATCCCCCTAGCAAAATGGAGTAGCAGAGAGAAAGAATAGGACAATTCTTGAGATAGCAAAGAGCATGCTTAAAAGTAAAAGGCTGCAAAGGAATTTTGGGTGGAAGCTGTGGTATGTGCGGTTTATCTATCAAACCGATCTCCAACAAGAAGTGTGTAGGGAAAGACACCACAAGAAGCATGGAGTGGAAAGAAGCCTGGTATTTCTCATCTAAGAGTCTTTGGAAGCATAGCTCATATACATATACCAAACGAGAAGCGAAGCAAATTGGATGACAAAAGTGAGAAGTATATTTTCATTGGTTACGACACCAACTCCAAAGGCTATAAGCTTTACAATCCTAATACGAGGAAGATAATAATTAGTCAATATATTGTGTTCGATAAAGAAGGAGAATAGGAATGGATCACATAATGACAATTACAACTTCTTTCCATACCTTGAAGGAGATGAAATGCAATAACCAAGGATCGAACAATCAAGCGAGGAGCCCACTTCCCCACTAGCTTCACCAACCACAAGTTTTCAAGAAGATGAGAGCTCAAGTGAAAGGGTTCCATGCTTTAAAAGCCTTTAAGAAATTTACGAGGTAACAGAAAAGACAATTTTACTCTCTTTTGTCTATTTTCGGATTGTGAGCCTATAAACTTCCAAGAAGCTTTGCAAAAGAAGAATTGGAAAAATGCTATGGACGAAGAAATCAAGGCCATCAAGAAGAATGACACATGAGAGTTAGCTTCACTTCCAAAAGAACACAAGGCAATTTCTGTGAAGTGGGTATACAAAGTAAAGAATAACGCCAAAGGAGAAGTCGAAAGATATAAGGCGAGATTGGTGGTAAAAGGCTATAGTCAAAGAGCCGGCATTGACTATGATGAGGTATTCGCTCCAGTCGTGTAATGCCCCAGAAATTCATGGAATCTTATTTTGGTTAGATTTTGAAAATATATGAATTTAATTGTATAGGAATATATGGAATTAATGGTGTACAAGTGTGTGTGCATGTGTGCACGTGCACACTGATATGGCACAAGGAAGAACTCCAGATTTCCTGAATTTAAAACAAGAATTAAAAAGCATTACAAACATGATTTTGTGATATGGATATTTGATTTCTGGAATTATATAAATCATCCCAGAAAATAAGAAAAGTAAGTTTTGATTTGAATTCAGTAAATAGATTTTATTTAAAACCCAAAAAAATAATATATATATATGTCACAAGGATTTGAAAAAAAAACCTGGATGCACATATAGGTGCATATCTTTCTGAAATTAAGGAGGAGTTAAATAAGCCTAGATAAGATATGTATGCATATGTACATTTCTATAAGTATTGAAAGTTTAAAAAGAAATAAGCAAGGAGAAGTTTAACACTAAAATAGCAAAAGACAAATTGCAAGCAAAATAATTGCTTTAGGCAGAAAATAGAAAATAAACAAGTGACAATGTCACACACAATTAACATGACTTGATAAGAATATGATATTTTGGAAAAGTAAAAAGGGGAGGTAAGCATCAAATGGCTGGGGTATTAAGGATGAAAAATAAGCAAATCTGAAAGGCAGAATGCATGAGTCTTGGCCAGGGTAGGAATGGGATTTTACAATGATAAAACCCTAGAAAAACCTCTCTTATAAATCCAAGTATAAACCAGAAAGATCATTTGCTACCCAAGACATTTAAGAAAACAAAGAAGAAAATATTTGCAAGCAGGAAAGCAAGTTTTAAAAGGTTTCTTTTCTGGATTAAGCAAGAGAAGCATTTTTCTGTGAGTAATCTCACTAAACCCATGGCATTAAGTCCTGTTATGAGGCAGCCAAGCTTATATTATTTTCTACATATTTTGGATTTTATTACTATGGTTTTAATGGATGCTTTAATGGGTGTTTCTGAATGCTTTTGATTGTTTTGATAGCTGAGTATTTTGCTCTGTTTAGCTATATCCAGAAATGTTAAAGTGTGAAATTATGAAAGTAAATAGAGAATACTTGTAACTGGTTTAGATATGGCATGACAAATATAGAAATCAAAAATATATATATGAGTTGCATTACACTTATTAAGTGCTGAAGCTCAAATGAAAGATTCATGGTTGCAATGGAAATACCCAAAAGTGCTGAACCCTTGATCAAATAGAAAACCATGAGCCAGAAATCTTGTTTAAGCTAGATCTTGAATTTAGTTCAAACATGGTTGCTTATGAAACAACAATAACCCACATGCCTAGTCTCTATTCACAGTTATAAATATTCTTGTATTTTCTTTAAGCCAGAATATTTGAAAATATGATTTCCCTGGATATGAAAGTTAGCTTGTTCTTGAATTATGCTTGTAAGCTCTATATAATGTTTCATGAACACTGCGATTCAGTCATCTAGCTATCTTATGATAGGATCAAACATGAACACTTAGTAAATAAACTAAGGATTATGAGCCAAGAAGACTGTTGGAATGCTTGTTGTATTTAAAGTATGCAAGTTGGCACATGGCTTGTTTAAGCCCTGAGATCTTTGTGCAATATTGTGAATTATTTTATTGCAATGTGTCCCCGTGATTCCTTTATGGCAGATGAGGCTAGGAAGAAAGTTGGTAAATGCAACCTCAAATTGATGAAGTAGGAACTTGTGTTATTCCTAGGTTGGTTGGACCGGTGCTATGATAGTTCCTGAGTATTTCTATTTGAAATATATGTTTGCATAGTTGAATGTGTGTACATAATTAGTTTTAAATACTAATCATATATGCACAATATATCATAAACAAGTCAGGCAAATTGATCAAAGAAGCTATGCCAACCTATACAAAATGTTTATGTCTCACTTATTTACTTAATATCATGGAATTTTTGATATTGCTCATACCAGATCTTGTATCTGACCCTTGTTTGCTTATGGCATCTGGGGTGTCTCATTTAAAATGGGGCAGCCTCTAATGCTCTTATAGGGAAAGATGGATCTAAATAGGAAACTGTTATGGCTAATGAGAATGATTGGATAGGCATGCTAAATTAGAATTAAATAAGAACTTAGAATGAATTATTTGCATGTAATCTGGGAAGTTTTTATAGTTCTGCTTTGGTTGTTATGTAATGATCTTGAATGTTTGGATTTATTTAGTTGTTTTAATTGAATCTAGCAATGCATTGAGTTTGGGATTAACCAAAGACTTAGTTGAATCTATGCAAGAAAATATATACTTGAGTATCATGGTGGAAATCTGTAATTGACATATGCCTATATTTGAGAAATGGATATGTACATACATATACTGTATTAGTTAATTACAAGTTACATAAAACTTTAAGTTTAAAGGTTAAAAATCTGAATTTTTAGCTAGAAGTAATATTTCAAGAATTTAGTAATAATATGCAGAAGTGTTTTGATAAAAGAAGAAACTATATATATATAATTGTGTATTTTATAAAAGAGGTATACATGTTCTAAGAGATTTTCCAAGTGTCTAAAATCTGAATTCACCTTGCAATAGTCAGGCTCTAATGTTTTGATGATCCAGTCATGAAGTTAACCCACTTCAAAATAGTGAGGTCTGGGTTGATCAAGATGACCAGAGTTTTTGGGTGTAAAGGAAGGAAATGCATTTGTAAAAATCTGAAGCTTCCTTTGCAATTGCATGTACAAAGACATTTTCGAATACTTGAGCCATTCTCTTTTATTCTTGAGAAGCTTTCTTAGTCTAGAGAGTACAACACAGCTGATATGCACACATTTTACTTAACTATTACTTTTACCAAGTGACCATAAGATCTGGATTCTCTAAATCCAGCAAAGCAACCTGTAAATTAGATGCCAACTGAGGTAACTCAGGGATTAGGGAATAAATTTGGTCCAGAAAAATACAACCATATAGATCATGAAAGAATTACTAAACTGGCTTGGTTATAAGTAAAGGAATTTGGATAAAAAATCACTTGTGTTGAAAATGATAAATGAATATATCATTTTCCTTTCTGGCTTTGATCAAATACCAAATAATCAAACTAAAATTATGGTGGCTTGCTATATACAATCTGAGATCACTTTGCTATCTCAAACTAATAGACAATCACTATAGAAATGGTCAAGAATTAGTAAATATGGATTGCATATGATTATGGGATTCATTACCCTGACTCAAATATCAATATTTTGGAAAATGAGCTATGAACTGGTTGATTAGAAATTCAAATTCAATCAGGATGCACTCTTGCTAAACAACACTCTGATCTAAGCAAGGGGGTCACATACATCTTCATATGTATGTGAATATATTTATTAACAAACTGATATAAATATATTAGTAGAAAAATTAGGATCCTGGATAATTTAGTAAAAAGGCTAAATGACTCTAGGAAAAAAAAAATTAGGTGAAATAACTAGGGTCATTTCATTTGGTATCAGAGCTATGTTAAAATTATACATAGCTAAGAATGATTGTATTGATTGATTGAAGTATTATAACCATATGTATGTACTGATTGTTTGTTTGAGTAAAATAATAATTCAGATAGAAAGTAAAAAAATATATACCCATGATAAACTAACCCCATTTACCCATACTCTAGTTATCCAATCATGGTAGGAAGAGGATCTCATCACAATGCAGGATCAAGTACACCACAAATGCTTGATATGCAAGACTTTATGAGGGCTTTAAGGGATGGAGTAGGGCAGAGACTTGAGAACCCACATGAGGAACTTTCCAAACTATTAAAGACTTATACCAATTTAGGAGGCAAGAGCTTTGAAGGAACTGAAAATGTGATGGAAATTCAAGCATGGTTGAGAACACTGGACAAAATTTTCAATGACATGCAATTGGATGATCAAAGGAAGAGGCAAGTGGCCTCAAGACAACTGAAAGGTGTGGCTTTAAGCTGGTGGGAGGTAGTCATAGCTGGGAGGATTGAGAATGAAATCACTTGGAATCAATTCAAGGAGATGTTGGAAGCTAGATTTGTTCCAGCATCAGCCAAAACTCTATTGCTTGAAGAATTCATCAGGCTTAGGCAGGGAACTTTTAATGTGACTAAATATACTCATAGGTTTGAGGGCTTGTCTAAGTATGGAGCTATGCTTGTGGCTGATGAGGAATCAAAGAATGATAAGTATATTAAGGGTTTAAACCCAGGACTTAGTAGGGCTATGTTGCCATATGCAGATAAAACTTTTGATCAGGTCATTGATCTGGCCTTAAAATTTGAGCAACATGACAAGGAAAGGGAGAAGTATAAGAGTTTTAAGAATAACAACAATAAGAAAAATAAGGGAAGGTATCACCCCTATGACAAAAAGAAGGAGGAGACAGAAAGCAAGAAAACCCATGATACTAAGACCATTGATACAAAGAGGAAAATAACATGTCATCATTGTGGAAAAGAAGGACATATCAAACCAAGGTGCCCAGAATTGAAGGGAGGAGCTTTCAAGTGCTACCTATGTGGTAAGGAGGGACATATCAAGAGGAATTGCCCTGAGTATAAACAGCAAGAGAAGCTAGCAAGTTTGGAGAGCAAAAGCAAATCCACGGTAGAAGCTATTGCAGAAAACCATGGTCAAGTGGAAGGTACCTTATTTATTTGTACCCTACCTATATCAGTAGTGTATGACACAGGGGCAACACATTCTCTGATTTCCCATGAATTAGTTGCATTGCTTAAATTAAATTGCATACTGGTTGAAACTCCTTTGTTAGTGCAAAGCCCATTGGGGAGTTCTAGTGTTTTAAACATGATTTGTGTGGATGTGGAATTAAACATAGGAGGAAATCTTTTTATTTCCAATTTATATGTTTTAAATTACCCAAATATAGGTATTATATTGGGTGTAGACTGGTTAAGGCAATACAAAGCCATAATTAATTTAGACTCATCCACCATATCATTACAAAATTCTAGAGGTCAAAGAATCACAATTTTGTGTGAAATAGCCAAAGAAAGAAAATTATATCACTTGATTGACTTAAATAAGGATTCCAGTGAGCCTTCTATTGAAGAAATCCCCATAATTAACGAATACTTATATGTGTTTGGAGAAGTTGAGGGTGTTCCGCACCACAGACCAGTGGAATTTCAGATTAGTCTGATACCAGGAGCAAGTCCAATTATTAAGAAACCCACTAGGATGGGGCCAAGTGAGTTGAAGGAATTGAAGAAACATTTAGAAGAGTTGAAAAGCAAAGGATTTATAAGACCAAGTAATTCATGCTGGGGTGCTCCAGTAGTGTTTGTAAGGAAACATGATGGCACTTTGAGAATGTGCATAGATTACAGGGAGCTAAACAAAGTCACTATAAAAAACAAGTACCCCTTACCTAGAATTGATGATCTTTTTGATCAACTTAGTGGGGCAAAAATATTCTCTAGATTAGACTTGGCATCTGGATTTCATCAGATGAAGGTTGAGAACTCAAGTGTTAAGTATACATCCTTTAACACTAGGTATGGTTTATATGAGTTTCTTGTCATGCCATTTGGGTTGACAAATGCCCCATCATACTTTGTAGACTTAATGAATAGGATATTCAGGGATTATTTAGACAAGTTTGTATTGATTTTTATTGATGATATTTTGATTTATTCTAAAACAGTAGAAAATCACTTACACCTTGTTTTGTCTAGATTAAGAGAAAAAGATTTAAAGGCAAAATTTTCTAAGTGTGCATTTTGGAAAGAAGAAGTGCATTTCCTTGGGCATGTTATATCTGCCAAAGGCATTTCGGTAAACCCCAATAAAATTGTGGCTATCCAAGCATGGAAAAGGCCAAGCACAGTAGGAAAAGTTAGGTCATTTATGGGAATGGCAGGGTATTATAGAAGATTTATAAAAGATTTTTCTAAGATGTCATCACCTCTTACCAACCTAACTAGAAAGAACCAACCCTTTATATGTACTAAGAAATGTGAACAAGCCTTTAGTAAAATCAAGGAGGCCTTAGTCAAAGCACCAGTATTGAGAGTACCAGAAGGAAATGAGGATTTGATTGTTTATACTGATGCAAGTGGTTCTGGGCTAGGAGCTGTATTAATGCAGCAAGATCAAGTTATAGCCTATGTATCAAGACAATTGAAGCCACATGAATCAAAGTATGCAACCCATGATCTTGAGTTGGCAGCAGTAGTGTATGCACTAAAGCTCTGGAGACATTATCTCCTAGGTGCTAAGTTTATTTTATACACTGACCATAAGGCATTGAAATATCTCTTTTCACAAAAAGATTTGAATATGAGGCAGCATAGATGGGTTGAGTTTCTAGCAGCATATGATTTAGACATACTTATACACCAAGAAAAGCTAATAAGGTTGCAGATGCTTTGAGCAGACAGCATGCTAAAGTAGCCATGTTAATGATAGAAGAATTCAGAAATTTATCTCTACTTACTGATTTGGAAATTGAGGAAAATAATAAGGTAAACATGGAGATGATTGAAGAAGGGAGTAAAGGAAAATTAAGTTTGATAACTCTGCAATCAGATTTAATTTTGAAAGTGGGGAAAATGCAAGAGGAAGATCCTGATCTATTAGAAAAGAAAACTCTAATAGAAAAAGGAGAAGAAGTAATAAACTACCACATCGATAAGAATGGTTACTTAAGGAATAAAGGTAGGATATGTGTTCCAAAGGACATGGGATTAAAGGAAGAGATACTTAATGAATATCATAGGAGCAAATATTCTATACATCCCGGTAGTACCAAGATGTACCAAAACTTGAAGAGGGATTATTGGTGGAGAGGGATGAAAACTGATGTGGCTAAACATGTTGCAAAGTGTATGACTTGCCAACAAGTCAAGGCAGAAACCCAAAGACCCTCAGGCCTATTACAATCTCTAAGCATACCACAATGGAAGTGGGAAGATATATCTATGGATTTCATAGATGGTCTACCTAGATCAAAGAGAGGAAATACAAGCATTTGGGTAGTAGTTGATAGACTGACTAAAGTAGCACACTTTATACCAGTGAAGGCAGAAAGAAATGCACCTAAACTAGCTCAAATATTCATGAGAGAAGTAGTAAGGTTGCATGGAATCCCTAAAACTATAGTGAGTGATAGGGACACAATCTTTTCATCCAGATTTTGGAAGAGCTTTCAGAAAGCCATGGGGAGTGAATTATGTTTGAGTACTGCATACCACCCCCAATCAGATGGTCAAACTGAAGTAATAAATAAAGTTTTGGAGGATTTGTTGAGGGCATGTGCATTGGACTTTGGAGGTAATTGGGAAGATCACCTCCATTTGGCTGAATTTACATATAACAATAGTTATCAAAGCACCATAGGCATGGCACCATTTGAAGCCTTGTATGGCAAACCATGTTTGTCACCAATATGTTGGGTTGAAGTAGGAGAAAAGGCTGTCTTAGGGCCTGAGTATGTTGAAGAGACTACAAAGAAAATTGAACTGGTGAGGAGAAGAATGGCAGCAGCTTAAGATAGGCAAAAGAAGTTTGCAGATGAAAGGAGGAAGCAGGTAGAATATGAAGTTGGTGATTATGTTTTCATCAAAGTTTCACCTATGAAGAAGGTGCTAAGATTTGGCAAGCAGGGAAAACTTACCCCAAGATATGTTGGACCTTACAAGATTTTGGAAAGAATAGGTTCATTAGCATATAAGTTGGAGCTACCAGAAGAGATGAGTGCAATGCACAATGTATTTCATGTGTCACAACTTAGGAGATGGGTGCATGATAAAGAGGAAATTCTAGAGAAACCAACTCAAGTCCAAATAAATCCAAATTTGGTCTATGAGAAAGAACCAGTGGGGATTTTAGCTAAAGAGGAAAAGAAGTTGAGGAGAAAAACTCTGAAATTGGTAAAGGTTCAATGGAGCCTAGACCCTAATGATTGTACATGGGAGTTAGAGGATAAGATAAAGATGGATTACCCTAAGCTTTTTGCAGTGGAAGGTAAAATCTAAATTCCTAAAAAGTTTAATATGTATGGTTGTTTTGACTAAATTGTTTGCTTATGCAATGTTTGATAGATTTTAAAAAATATGGAAATGTTTAAAGTCAAAATGAGAAAATTGTGAGGACACAATTCCTAAAAAGGTGGGGTGATTGTAATGCCCCAGAAATTCATGGAATCTTATTTTGGTTAGATTTTGAAAATATATGAATTTAATTGTATAGGAATATATGGAATTAATGGTGTACAAGTGTGTGTGCATGTGTGCACGTGCACACTGATATGGCACAAGGAAGAACTCCAGATTTCCTGAATTTAAAACAAGAATTAAAAAGCATTACAAACATGATTTTGTGATATGGATATTTGATTTCTGGAATTATATAAATCATCCCAGAAAATAAGAAAAGTAAGTTTTGATTTGAATTCAGTAAATAGATTTTATTTAAAACCCAAAAAAATAATATATATATATGTCACAAGGATTTGAAAAAAAAACCTAGATGCACATATAGGTGCATATCTTTCTGAAATTAAGGAGGAGTTAAATAAGCCTAGATAAGATATGTATGCATATGTACATTTCTATAAGTATTGAAAGTTTAAAAAGAAATAAGCAAGGAGAAGTTTAACACTAAAATAGCAAAAGACAAATTGCAAGCAAAATAATTGCTTTAGGCAGAAAATAGAAAATAAACAAGTGACAATGTCACACACAATTAACATGACTTGATAAGAATATGATATTTTGGAAAAGTAAAAAGGGGAGGTAAGCATCAAATGGCTGGGGTATTAAGGATGAAAAATAAGCAAATCTGAAAGGCAGAATGCATGAGTCTTGGCCAGGGTAGGAATGGGATTTTACAATGATAAAACCCTAGAAAAACCTCTCTTATAAATCCAAGTATAAACCAGAAAGATCATTTGCTACCCAAGACATTTAAGAAAACAAAGAAGAAAATATTTGCAAGCAGGAAAGCAAGTTTTAAAAGGTTTCTTTTCTGGATTAAGCAAGAGAAGCATTTTTCTGTGAGTAATCTCACTAAACCCATGGCATTAAGTCCTGTTATGAGGCAGCCAAGCTTATATTATTTTCTACATATTTTGGATTTTATTACTATGGTTTTAATGGATGCTTTAATGGGTGTTTCTGAATGCTTTTGATTGTTTTGATAGCTGAGTATTTTGCTCTGTTTAGCTATATCCAGAAATGTTAAAGTGTGAAATTATGAAAGTAAATAGAGAATACTTGTAACTGGTTTAGATATGGCATGACAAATATAGAAATCAAAAATATATATATGAGTTGCATTACACTTATTAAGTGCTGAAGCTCAAATGAAAGATTCATGGTTGCAATGGAAATACCCAAAAGTGCTGAACCCTTGATCAAATAGAAAACCATGAGCCAGAAATCTTGTTTAAGCTAGATCTTGAATTTAGTTCAAACATGGTTGCTTATGAAACAACAATAACCCACATGCCTAGTCTCTATTCACAGTTATAAATATTCTTGTATTTTCTTTAAGCCAGAATATTTGAAAATATGATTTCCCTGGATATGAAAGTTAGCTTGTTCTTGAATTATGCTTGTAAGCTCTATATAATGTTTCATGAACACTGCGATTCAGTCATCTAGCTATCTTATGATAGGATCAAACATGAACACTTAGTAAATAAACTAAGGATTATGAGCCAAGAAGACTGCTGGAATGCTTGTTGTATTTAAAGTATGCAAGTTGGCACATGGCTTGTTTAAGCCCTGAGATCTTTGTGCAATATTGTGAATTATTTTATTGCAATGTGTCCCCGTGATTCCTTTATGGCAGATGAGGCTAGGAAGAAAGTTGGTAAATGCAACCTCAAATTGATGAAGTAGGAACTTGTGTTATTCCTAGGTTGGTTGGACCGGTGCTATGATAGTTCCTGAGTATTTCTATTTGAAATATATGTTTGCATAGTTGAATGTGTGTACATAATTAGTTTTAAATACTAATCATATATGCACAATATATCATAAACAAGTCAGGCAAATTGATCAAAGAAGCTATGCCAACCTATACAAAATGTTTATGTCTCACTTATTTACTTAATATCATGGAATTTTTGATATTGCTCATACCAGATCTTGTATCTGACCCTTGTTTGCTTATGGCATCTGGGGTGTCTCATTTAAAATGGGGCAGCCTCTAATGCTCTTATAGGGAAAGATGGATCTAAATAGGAAACTGTTATGGCTAATGAGAATGATTGGATAGGCATGCTAAATTAGAATTAAATAAGAACTTAGAATGAATTATTTGCATGTAATCTGGGAAGTTTTTATAGTTCTGCTTTGGTTGTTATGTAATGATCTTGAATGTTTGGATTTATTTAGTTGTTTTAATTGAATCTAGCAATGCATTGAGTTTGGGATTAACCAAAGACTTAGTTGAATCTATGCAAGAAAATATATACTTGAGTATCATGGTGGAAATCTGTAATTGACATATGCCTATATTTGAGAAATGGATATGTACATACATATACTGTATTAGTTAATTACAAGTTACATAAAACTTTAAGTTTAAAGGTTAAAAATCTGAATTTTTAGCTAGAAGTAATATTTCAAGAATTTAGTAATAATATGCAGAAGTGTTTTGATAAAAGAAGAAACTATATATATATAATTGTGTATTTTATAAAAGAGGTATACATGTTCTAAGAGATTTTCCAAGTGTCTAAAATCTGAATTCACCTTGCAATAGTCAGGCTCTAATGTTTTGATGATCCAGTCATGAAGTTAACCCACTTCAAAATAGTGAGGTCTGGGTTGATCAAGATGACCAGAGTTTTTGGGTGTAAAGGAAGGAAATGCATTTGTAAAAATCTGAAGCTTCCTTTGCAATTGCATGTACAAAGACATTTTCGAATACTTGAGCCATTCTCTTTTATTCTTGAGAAGCTTTCTTAGTCTAGAGAGTACAACACAGCTGATATGCACACATTTTACTTAACTATTACTTTTACCAAGTGACCATAAGATCTGGATTCTCTAAATCCAGCAAAGCAACCTGTAAATTAGATGCCAACTGAGGTAACTCAGGGATTAGGGAATAAATTTGGTCCAGAAAAATACAACCATATAGATCATGAAAGAATTACTAAACTGGCTTGGTTATAAGTAAAGGAATTTGGATAAAAAATCACTTGTGTTGAAAATGATAAATGAATATATCATTTTCCTTTCTGGCTTTGATCAAATACCAAATAATCAAACTAAAATTATGGTGGCTTGCTATATACAATCTGAGATCACTTTGCTATCTCAAACTAACAGACAATCACTATAGAAATGGTCAAGAATTAGTAAATATGGATTGCATATGATTATGGGATTCATTACCCTGACTCAAATATCAATATTTTGGAAAATGAGCTATGAACTGGTTGATTAGAAATTCAAATTCAATCAGGATGCACTCTTGCTAAACAATACTCTGATCCAAGAAAGGGGATCACATACATCTTCATATGTATGTGAATATATTTATTAACAAACTGATATAAATATATTAGTAGAAAAATTAGGATCCTGGATAATTTAGTAAAAAGGCTAAATGACTCTAGGAAAAAAAATTTAGGTGAAATAACTAGGGTCATTTCAAGTCGCTCGACTAGAAACTTTTAGACTAATAATTTCTTTAGCAGCTCAAAAAAATTGAAAGATACGTCAAATGAATGTGAAATCTGCCTTCCTAAATGGAGTTCTTGAAGAAGAAATATATATCGAGCAACCACAAGGCTATGAAGTCAAGGGAGAAGAAGACAAGGTCTTGAAGCTAAAGAAGGCACTTTATGGGTTGAAACAAGCTCCAAGAGCTTGGAATGCTCGAATTGATAAGTACCTCCAAGAAAGAAACTTCATCAAATGTCCATGTGAGTATGAACTCTATATTAAAATCCAAAATGGTGATACGTTAATTGTATGCTTGTATGTAGATGACTTGATCTTCATAGGTAGCAATCCAAGCATGTTTAAAGAGTTTAAAAAAGATATGACGAAGGAGTTTGAGATGACTGATATTGGGCTCATGTCTTTATTACTATGGTATTGAAGTAAAACAAGAAGATAAAGGCATCCTAATCACTCAAGAAGGTTATGCTAAGGAAGTATTGAGGAAGTTCAATATGGATGACTCTAACCCAGTTTGCATGCCGATTGAATGTGGAATCAAGTTATCAAGGCATGAGGAAGGAGAAAAAGTGGACTCAACACTATTCAAAAGCTTGGTGGGAAGCTTGCGATATTTAACGTGCACAAGACCCGACATTCTATATGCGGAAGGAGTTGTGAGTCGATACATGGAGAATCCAACAACAACTCATTTGAAGGCAGCAAAGAGGATTCTTCGCTATGTTAACGACACAACAAAATTTGGCTTGTACTACTCTATTTCTGATAATTACGAGCTTGTTGGATAAAACGATAGCGATTGGAGTGGAGATATGGATGACCAAAAAAGCACAAGTGGCTTCGTATTCTACATGGGAGACACAGCCTTCACTTGGACGTCGAAAAAACAGTCGATTGTCACTCTTTCCACATGTGAAGCGGAGTATCTAGCTGTAACTTCATGTGTTTGCCATGCAATTTGGTTACAAAATTTGCTAAAGGAGTTGAAATTACCACAAGAGGAGCTGACCAAGATTTTCGTGGAAAACAAGTCAGTAATTGCTTTGGCAAACAATCTAGTCTTTCATGATCGAAGTAAGCATATTGATACACGCTATCACTATGTTAGAGAGTGTGTCGCCAAAAAGGATGTGCAACTAGAGTACGTGAAGACGCATGATCAAGTAGCTGATATCTTCAACAAGCCTCTTAAGCATGAGAATTTTGTCAGGTTGAGGAATCTGCTTGGAGTCACAAATCAAGTTTAAAGGGGGATGTTGAAATATTAAACTTGATTTGTTATGGTTAATTTCTAGAAGCTTCTTGTTATTATAGTTTCTAGAGTCTTCTTGCATTTACTGTAGTTTGTTGAGAGCTCTTAGATTTTCTAGTAGAAATAAGAATTATGTATGGAGTCATGTTTCTAGAATTGTTTAGAGGGTCATGTTTCTAGAATAGTCTATGGAGTCCTATAAATAGAAGAGCTCTCTCATCATTTTGTATCAAGCAATCAAGCAAAAAATCTACCATCAATAAAAGAAAAGTTTTCAACAATAAAAAAGCCTCTTTCTTATATTCTCTCCCTCTTTCTCATAAAAAATATTCAACATATACATTTCTTTTTGCAGTCTCGATTTTTCTTATCTATGGAATTCAAGCAATGGTTGCATGTGTACCATCCTTTTTGATTCAGGTCAGGCAATATATGGTATTTAAGCAATTGTTTTAGTTAAACATTGAGTGTCATGGCTAGCTATTTAAAATGTTTCATTAAGTTGTTATACTTAACCTTTTCTGAAACAGTGAATGGAAAGACAAGACTAAGTGGAATATTTAGATGCTTATCTGCTATCAAATTTGATATTAGTTCACATAAGTTGATTACATGTACTATACATTTACTCCTGTATAATCTATCTTCTATATTTGAGATGAAAGTAATTGCTTAAGCTTGGATTATTTTGCATCATTATTGCCTAAATTCTATTAGGTTAGAGAATTTATTATTTCTATCCCTAATGATATTCATTAATCACATATGATATTTGATAAACTTTCTTATATTAACTTTATTTATGTGATCATGTATACGAGAAGTACTGTAAATTGGTAGCAACCAAGTTTTTACCTTACATTTATACATTTGATAAATTTGATAGCACAATTATTGTATGCTATTTTGTGAATATCATGCACACTTCAATAAATTTGAGTTAGTTTACATATAAAAATATTAATTATTTCGATAGCCTGTTTGGGTAAGGAAACAGGGACTACTAAAATATGGTAATGTTAAATATTCATTTGTATATGTATTGTCTTGAGTTACACATTCAAAATTTTGTTAAATGTTAAACCCTAATACCATTTATAATAATTATGTACGTGGAGATGAAAAAATATAGTATTTTCATGTTAATGAAAAGAGGTAGTTATATACAATGAAATGATATCAAAATGGATGCGTAAAAATAAAAACATGAGTACTTGAAGTAAAACTAGACAATGAAAATTTAATTTAAAATTTTATAATCATATACACTAATCTAACCTCATTAATCTTATCAAAATAACTGCTCATGCATTAGAGCAATAATTTTGATGGTTGGTTGTCTAAAAGTGTAAATGAAAAAAGTAAAATTTTGGGTTAAATTCAAAGATCTATTTTAACAATTTTCAGGCTCTTATAATATCAAGTTTAACAAAACGGTATTTTAATTTAAGGTACTGCATTGTTGTGCTGCTATGATTTTTTTTTTCAAGAGCTAGTTTGTAAGTTTTTTATGCTAAATAGATCTATTTATAAGACTATTTAGTTTGATGTATCTTTATATTCTTCAGGAATGATGTACTCATATCAAATTATCAAATTTAGACTTCATTTCCTAGTTATTGGTAGTATCTATTTTGGTTTTCACTGCATAATGATTTTTCAAGTTCTTTCTACTACTTGATTGGCGGTAACTCATCATTATTTCCTATGTTTTTGAGATAGGATTGTTTATGGTATATATTTATAAGGTACATATTATTTTTAAACTGGCACCATAAGAACTACTTTAAAATATGCATTGTAACAACTGTAATTTTGAATATACGGTTATTTCAAAGAAATTACATTAATTAGCTATTAATCATGTATATTATTCATTAGTCATGTGATTTGCTAACCCAATTACATGTTTAACATATACTAAAACTAAATTTAGACAACTAACATGTACCTTGAAATATATGTAGCATATCATGCTGGAACATAACTATTTTCCTATTGAAATGAATTTAGAATAAATTTCATGTATTTTATCCACTTTGCAATTATAATCTTGTTATTTTCACAAATATGTTTCACTTTCAAAGGTCGATGTCATCAATAGTGAAAATAAATTTAATCACGTTTGTATGACATCACTATTTAGTTAAGTTGAACCTTAGGTAAGTGTATCTAATAAATTATGTCAATGGGAGGTAGGCATCACTATTTATTGAAGATGAATCTTTTATAAGAGAATGAACTGAAGTGATCTACTCAGTAGAACTATATTACTTGACCGAGCCAACTGGTTGAACCGGTCATCCAGCCCAAGGGCATTATTGTGATTTTCTGAACTTTGGAGCGGGCCGAAAGTATTGTATATATATCATTTTACTGATACATGATTGTATTATCAAAAACAATATATTCTGTATCATATTCTCAATTTAATAAAGAATCACATTTCTCTTTTATGGTATCAGAGCTTGATACAACCTATTGGCAATCAACATATCAAGCAATACTCTCATCAATTCATCTTCATCATACAAGAAGAAGATTGGATTGGTCAAATCTATCTCCTCTCAGAAAGTTATCTTCATAGAGGAGACTTTCCCAATCTTTTTAATCCAAGATCTTAAGTGTAAACTGTTCAAGAACTCAACCATCATTTACCCAGTGCCTCACCTACAAATCCAATCAGAGAAACTTCATCATCTCAGCTTTGCGGCTGCACCAGGAAGGCCATCAGAGTTATCTCTTCATCTAACCCATTTCTTGCACTATGGTAGGAAATGATGATAATGCATCTCATGATCATCACCACCTCAAACCACTCAAACTACCCATAACTCTGAAGTTGAAGATATCATCAAGAAAATCATTAATCCAAGAAGTAAAATAATCAACATACAACTCGAAACAACTATTTGCTCTGGAAATACAGTATTCAGACTGCTAAAAGAGGATATGGCTTAGAAGATTTCATTCTTAGTACATCCTCAATTCCTACAAAATTTATCATCAAGGATGGAGTATCAGTCAGCAATACATAGTACATCATATACCAGAGACAAGATAGTCTGCTAAGTGCATGGTTGTTATCAACTATCAGTGCAAGTCTACTACCATAAATTATAGGATGCAATACTTCACATGAAATTTGGACCACTATAGAGCAAATTTTCAATGCACAATCATCAGCAAGAATCATGAACTACAAGAGATAACCGCAAAATATACGTAAGAATGAGATGACAGTAAGGGAATACCTATCAAAAGATATAGACTTTATGTGACCAGTTAGGTTCAGCTGGACACAAAGTTACTGACACCGATCAAATTCTTATTATTCTAAATGGACTGGATGAGGATTATGAGTCTATTGTTGCAGTTATCTCATCTATGGAAAAATTACCAAGTATATCATATATACACTCTGCCTTACTTGCGCTTGAAAGAAGAATTGAACAAAAAAAATCTAATTCAGATTTCAGTATCAATTATGCATCATACTCATCAAATTATAGATTCAAGAATCAAGAAGGAAATCAAAATACAAGAAATGATCAAAACAGTCAAAGAAGTGCTCAAACTTACAGAGGCAGATGGAATAACAACAACAACAGAGTCAGATGTCAGATCTGTGAAAAATTTGGTCAATACAGCCAATAGATGCTACTTCAAATTTGACAAAAATTACTCAGCAGGCCAACAAACAAGCAACAATCGGAGAAACTTTCAACCAAATGCTAACATGGTACCTACAAATCAAGAATCCAAGAACCAAGGAGAAAATTCTAAGATTCATGGTGAGGTAGAAAACATGACCAGACCAGATGATATACAAATGATGCATGGTACCTAGATTCAGGTGCAACAAATCATATCACTAGCAACTTACAAAATTTGAATCTAGGCAATAAGGAATATAAAGGTACACAATCTATTTTTATGGGTAATGGAAAATCTATTAGCATATCTAATGTTGGCAATGAAAGTATCAAAGGCAAAAGAGAACTAAATTTAAACAGTTTACTGTGTGTGCTACAATTTAAAAAGAACCTATTGAGTGTTTCTTAATTTGCCAATGATAATAATGTATACTTTGAATTTTATCCAGAATTCTGTGTAGTTAAAGACTTGCTAAGCAAGGACATTTTATTGCACGGTAAGGTACACAATGGCCTTTACATGTTCAATCTATTGAAGAAACAAGATGTTGCTGAAAGAAACTGGTGTAATTACATAAGCTCTTATGAAAATATAAATGATAAAAGTATCTTTGATATATGTCACTATAAACTTGGACATCCAAGTGTTAATGTTGTGAGCCAAGTTCTTAGAAATAATAATATTCATTTTAAAGATGTTAATTTACCATATATATGTACTTACTGCCAATTGGGAAAGAGTGATAAATTGGCATCTCCTAATTCTATAACAGAATACAATAAACCACTAGAAATGGTGGCTGTTGATCTATGGGGATTGGCTCCCATAACCTCAGACTATGGATATAAATATTACATTTCATTTGTAGATGCTTTTTCTAGATTTACATGGATTTATACTTTAAAATCAAAGGTTGAAACATTCAATGCAGTAGTACAGTTCATTAACTTAGTAGAAAACCAGACCAGTCAATCATTAAAGATTATGCAGACAGATGGTGGAGCAGAATTTAAACCACTAAAGACTTATTTCACAAACAGAGGAATTGTTCACAGAGTTACCTGCCCACATACCTCAGAGAAAAATGGTTTGGTTGAAAGAAAACACATGCATATTATTGAGACAGGACTAACTCTTTTGGCACAGGCATCATTACTTATCAAATTATAGACAGATGCATTCTCAACCATAGTATATCTGATAAACAGGCTTCCAACCAAAGTGCTAAAGATTAAAGCCCCTAGTGAAATTATTTTCAATACCAAGGTGGATTACTCAAGCTTGAGAATATTTGGGTGTCTCTGCTTCCCATGCACAAGGCCTTACAATGCTCACAAGCTCAATTTCAGGTCAACCCCATGCACATTTCTAGGATATGCAACACAACAAAAGGGATATAAGTGCCTAAGCAGTAACGGTAAAATATTTATTTCTAGACATGTTTCTTTTAATGAAAATGTTTTTCCTTTTGCAGAGAAAAATATGAAAGTAAATCAAAATATACAATGCAAAGGTCTCTATACCACCAATACCTCTGTATAAGGAGGAACGTGGAAGGAAAGCTGATGATATCAGAAACTGTGAAGCTGATGGGCAAAATAAGTCAATGCAAACAATAGAGACATCATAGGACACAAGCAATCCAACTAACAACAGTTATAACAATGAACAAGTATTAGATCATGAACAGGAACTTCATGAAGATAACTATCAGCATGAAGCTACTCAATCACATGAACCAACACCTGTTCAAACTGGACATCACATGATAACAAGGTAAAAAAGAGGCATTTTCAAACCCAAAGTATATACAACAACATCGGAACTTGAAGAGCCAGTTACATACGAGCAAGCATCAAAAAGCAACAAATGGAAAACTGCAATGCATGAAGAATATCAAGCACTTATGAAAAATAAAACTTGGGATTTAGTGCAGAGACCACAACATTAAAATATAATTGGGTGCAAGTGGACATTCAAACTGAAGAAAAACCAGATGAAACCATCAATAAATATAAGGCAAGACTTGTGGCCAAGGGATACACACAACAATATGGTTTTGACTTTACAGAAACCTTCTCACTAGTGGCAAAGCCAACTACTATAAGAGTTGTTCTCACCATTGCATTACATAAAAACTGAAAAATAAGGCAAATGGATATAAATAATGCCTTCCTTAATGGAGTTCTCAAGGAAGAAGTATATGTGGAACAACCACAAGGATTCAAGCACAACAAAGATGACAATATGATATGCAGATTGAATAAAGCAGTCTATGGTCTAAGCAAGCACCCAGAGTATGGAATGATAGACAAAAAGCAACATTGATAAAATTGGGGTATGCTGCAGCCAAATCAGACAACTCATTGTACATCAAACACAGCAAAGACACTACTATCTTTATACTTGTGTACGTAGATGATTTTATAATCATTGGAGATAATGAATCAGAAGTCAACAAAGTAGTTCAGCATCTAAATCAAGAATTCACTGTTAAAGATTTAGGTGAATTAAAATATTTCCTAGGTGTAGAAGTCAAAAGAAAATCCAATTCAGAAATCATTCTCAGTCAAAGAAAATATATCTCAGAAGTTCTTATCAAAAGCAACATGGATCAAGAAAATTCTCTACCCACACCAATGGTGAGAAACCTACACCTATCTAAATACAGGGGTGAAATCATAAATAATGAGAAACAACATCAAAGTACTGTTGGAGCACTTCAATACATAATCATTACAAGGCCCGAGATAACAAATAGTGTCAACAAAGTCTGTCAATACATGCAACAACCACGTGATGAGCACTGGAAATCAGTAAAAAGAATACTTAGATATCTAAAAGGCGCAGCAACTCATGGATTACATATAAAAGCATGAAACAATTTAAACATACAAGGATTTGCAGATGCAGATTGGGCCAGTGACCCAGATGACAGGCACTCAACTATGGGCTACTGTATATACTTGGGTGAAAACCCTATATCCTGGTTTTCTAGAAAACAGCCCACCGTATCTCGATCAAGCACAGATGCGGAATAACAAAGCATTTCCGCTGCGACTGCAGAGATTATTTGGATAGAATCTGTACTTTATGAACTAGGGTTTCCAGTTCAACAAAATCAGTAATCTGGTGCGACAATTTAAGCACCGTATCCTTATCAGCAAACCCCATCATGCATTCACGAACAAAACACATGGAAATCGACCTGTATTTTGTTCACGAACGTGTAATCAACGGGAGATTAAGCATAAATCACTTACCAGCCACTTACTAGAGAGTTGATATACTTTCCAACCATTATCGAGAAAGAATTTTAAAATATTAATGCAGGAGGTGTAAGTTTTTGATGGCGGCTGAAGAAAAGAGGGATCGATAAAACCCTAGCTCATTTTGAGGGGGAGTATAAGAGAATGAACTGAAGTGATCTACTCAATAGAACATATTACTTGACCGAGCCAACTAGTTAAACCAGTCATCCAGCCCAAGGGCATTATTGTAATTTTTTGAACTTTGGAGCGGGCCGAAAGTATTGGATATATATCAGTTTACCGATACATGATTGTATTATCAAAAACAATATATTCTGTATCATATTCTCAATTCAATAAAGAATCACATTTCCCTTTATCTTTCATGATTGTTTCAAAAGATTATCTCAATGGAGAGGTGGGAGATTTAGTAGTTGACACGCCTATTTATTTGGCATCACAAATATTTCTAGAAAAAACATTATTGGTTGACCAACAAATTAGCATACAACATGAGCTCTATTCAACTATTTCACTTAATACCAATATTTGGTTTGTGTCTTGCTCTTGATTCAAATTAAGGTATGCATTTATCATAATTATACCTTTGAAAGAAAAGGATAGGGATCCTAATGGACTGGACATTGGAACTTATAACCCTTCTTTATGGCAGAGTAGCATAATGGCGAGAGCTCTATTTATACATGCCTTTTTTCCTTGCACTGGTATGAATTCAGAAGAAGAAAGATTCTATGGAAGAAGAGGCTTTTAGTATGTGGTATGCATATTTAAAACTAAATTAGATGAAATGGGATAAGCTGCAATTACTGGTGTTTCCATTTTACCTTACTGTATCACTACTAAAACGGCTTCGTATAGCGGCAGGCGTTTGCGACGGCTAAAAAATGCGGTCGTCGCTAGCCGTCGCTATACGAAATATACAGGCTGCTTCCCGCAAGCAGAACTTTCATTCCTTTCCCACCAAAATTAAACCCTCCTTCCCCCAATCCGCCGCCCCCGTCACCGCAGCCGCCGCCCCGCCTTCCGCCGCCCCGCCTTTCGCCGCCTCCAAATCACCCAAATTCGCCTAGGTATGCTTCTAATCTCTATTTTGAATGTAAATTTGATGTTTTTTAGGTTTAGTTTAAACCCTAATTAAATTAGGATTTGTTGTTAAATTAGGATTTGTTGTTAAATTAGGTATTAGTAGTGTTGTATGTTGATTTGGTAGATTAATTAGTTTATTATCATGAAGTTAAATTAGGTATTAGATTAATTAGTTTATCATGAAGTTGAATAAATGGTTGATGTAGATAATTAGTGTTGGCGATTAACATGGTTAGTTGTGTTAGGTGAAAAATTAGTTTATATTAACGATTAACTTGGTTATTGATAAATTTACATGAAAGTATTCATAGTTTATAAAATTGATAAATTACAAAATTAAGTTGTTAAGTGAATTTAAATTGACAAATTTTTATTTAATAATTAGATTTTTATTGTTTTCTAATTATCTATTTGATAATTAAATTTTGTTGTTTTCTAATTATCTTCATTGATAATTCTTCTATTTATCTTGTTGATTTAGCGACGGCTAGCGACGGCCATTTCAATAATTTTAGCGACGGCTAGCGACGACCAAAATGCAAAAGGTTGTATATATTGTACAAAAATAAAGTTTATACAAAAAATTAAAAAATGAATATGAGAACATTAAAAATTCTGCAAATATCTAATTTTTTTTAAAAAATTAGGAAATGACTTTAAAAACAACTAATATTGTACTAAAATCGATTTTGTAAAGAAATTAAGAAATGAATATAACAACAACAAATATTCCGCTAAAATCTATGTCGTAAAAAAATAAAGAAATGAATATTGAACTAAAATTGTTAATTGAATGTTGAACTAAAATTTAAATATACAAATTTATGAAATAAAATTTAAATAGTTGAAACATTGTCAAAATTTGAAAAGAACAACAATATTTGATAAAATTTAAAGAAATTTTTTTATCCCTTAGATTGGCTTTGGCCCTGTCTGGCAAGTGTTGTATATGATCGTTATATGGATGTTCGTTTTGTAACGGAACAGACATTTATATTCATCTGATACAATATTTGTCGGATTTGTCCCTGTATTGGACAAGTTACAAACACAATAAAGTAATTACATATTATAAATCATTTCATTTTAAACGGTTACAAAATTTCGACAGCACTTCCTTTACGTTCCCTGTGTACACGCATTTGTGTACGATACAGGGAACAGAAGGGAAGTGCTGCCGAAATTTTGTTGAACCGTTTAATCTGAAATGATTTATAAAATGTAATTACATTATTGTGTTTGTAATGGGAAGTAGGATGACTGGCCACCGAAGTGAAAACCAAAATACCAAAAAATAAAAAATAAAGTGAAGTTTTTATTTTGAATTTTCTGCAACGATGAACTGTTTACAATGGAGAATGGTTGAAAATTAATGATTTAAATTGTCTAACATACATTTTCAAATCAGGAAAAATGTTCGATTATTTTCTCGACCGTACTTGGATGTATGAAGTCAGAACTGGAAAGAAGGGATCAATAAAGCAACATTTCTACAGCGGTGTACACGAATTTATTAGATTTGCTAAATCTAATAACCGAAACAACACAGAAATTCGTTGCCCGTGTAGTAAGTGCCAACATTTGAAGCATTGGAAACCAGATATAGTTGAAGTACATTTGTATCAATTTGGTTTCGTGCCTGATTATTATTTCTGGGATCGTCATGGAGAACTTGTTGAACCTACACCTAATACTGAAGTGTTAGAGGACGGTAATATGATGACGAATCTGATAGAAAATATGGTGGATGATGCAGCATGATCAATGTTTCCTACTACTGAAGCTGTCGATGAAGACGAAAATGTCGAAGAAGAACCGACTGCGGGAGCTAAAAAAATATACGATTTGTTGGATTCTGCTAAGAGGCCGTTGTGGGACGGATGTAAAAGCGGAACCGAACTTTCAGTAACGACGAATACATAACTATGAAATCAAAATTCAACCTTACGGAAGCTGCATTTACAGCAGTTGTACAAGCTGCAAAACGACACATGCCACCCAATAATCTGATGTGCGATAGTCATTATAAAGTAAAAAAATTAATGTCCGCTTTCGGTCTACCGTACGAGAAGATAGATGCATGTATGAAAGGTTGCATGTTGTATTGGAAAGACGACGTTGACCTCAGAAAATGCAAAATATGTAACAAAGAAAGATACAAACCAAGAAAGAAGAAAGGGAAAGAAGTCCCGTACGCTAGAGGAGGCGAACAATATCTGGGATGCTATTATTGACCTGCCTTCTCGGACCAATGTGCGGTATAGCTATGGAAATCTAGAGGTAAATTTTGACATGTACTAATATATAAATTTACACATGCATATGAATAGTTAAATAATTTTAATAATATTATATATATATACTAATATATAAATAATTATGAACTATTTTACAGGCGATGAGATTGCAGAGTGCATACAGGAGGTCCCAGCAAGAAGAGGAGATTGCTCAGTTGAAGAAAACAGTGGATGAAATAAATGATTGGAGGAAGAGTTTCTTCGAGCAACAGCTGGATGAGCGGATTGCAGGTTATTTGCAACAGCATGGGAGGATGCTTGGAGAGGATGGCAACGATGGTGAGGAGTAGGTATGCTTGTTTGCTCATGTTACAGTTTGGTATATACACATTTTGGTTGGTTTGGTGTATATATATTTCGGGATATTATGTACATATTTTGATGACTTGTAGATGTGTTAACGGTTTGTTTGGGTTAACGGTTTGTAGTTGTGGTTGGAAAACTATGTACACATTTTGGTTGGGAAACTATGTACATATTTTGATGACTTGTATTGGTTGACATGATATGTATTGTTGTTGGGATTGTATATGATTTTGTTTGGTTTTGTTGGATTTTATATTGTTTGAATGTATAGTGATGTTATATGATGGATATATGATGGTTATAGTTGATGGATATAGTGTATAGTGGCTGTGATGATGGTATTTGATGGTTATTGTTTGAAGTGTATATGGGCTGTGCAAGTGCACATAATTTTGTTCAGTATAGCGACGGCTAGCGACGGCCATTTTGTTCAGATTAACGACGGCTAACGACGGCCAAAGTGCAAAAGGTTTGTGTCGCTTAGCGACGGCTAGTGACGCCAATTAGACGTTGGAAAATTTCCACGTGGCACATTTGCAGTCGCGAGCCGTCGCTATTTAGGTGACGGAGCCGTCGCTAAAGCCGTCGCAATTCTATTGGGCGACGAGGTAAATAGCGACGGCATTTAGCGACGGCTAGCGACGGCCGACGACGGCTAAAAGCCGTCGCTATCAGGTGCCGTTCTTGTAGTGTATGATTTTTCATTTTATATATATATATCACATGTTTGCAAAGACTTTGAGAAAATTCTATTCAATATCCTTTTCTACTTATATAACCCTTGCATTAAAAAATAAATATATACTTGGGTTTGTGATTTTCTCTTAACTGTAACTGTAAGATTGAACTGTAACTGTAACCACAAGAACTACTTTGAAATGTTCATTTCCGCCTCTAGTTGTTCTGCTATGATGAACTGGAAATTTTATTTTGATATTAAAATATGGAAATGTTGTTATATTTCAATTTGATCGATTTATTTTCTTTTTTACATGTAAGTAATTTATTGACACTAACATAGCTGATTAATATTTGGCTGATGTATATGTTGGTCACCTTTATGTTGGCTTTGGTACATGTAATATCATTGTTTCAGTGCACAAAATTTGGATATGTCGATCACGTTGAGTTTCCTGTGTTTCACGTATAATGGTATATGTTGGTTATTCTTTTTTGCTTTGATGTTTATTACCTTTAGATGTGGTACCACATTTTATCTATATGAATAATGGGTCAATACCACTCTTGTTTCTTTAAGGAATATTTATTTGAAAATTGTTTACTTTTACATTGTTATATAGGTGAACATGTATTACATTCTCAATTTTACTTTTGTTTTCTTTTTTGATAGGTCCTGTTGTTGTACAGTTAACCTAGCCTCTTTGTTCCTACTCTTATTATAATATCAATTTTTATTTCACAACTATATGTTTTTAAGTTTTATCATCCTTCGAAAGGTTCCCATTCTTTTAATACAACTGGCTTTGTAGAAACTGGCAGCTCAGACCAATTATATGTTTGACACTCATTGCATATTTTATAATAATGACGAATATCAAGTGTAATAAAAAAATTATTTGTACTGACTATTTTCTATTATTGTAAAAAATACTTTGTGACACTTATAACTTTCATTTCATTACATCATTCTACATTTTACTTTTGGAATTGGAAATTCATATGTATGAGGACAAATCGATCGGTTTTAAAATTCTGATGAGTAAAAAGACTGAAATTTATATCTAACATAGCTTACATATCTTATTGCTTATTTTAGAAATAACCTATTCACTTTCATATACATCCTTTAATTTCCCATTCTTTTGTGGTAAATTACTACATTTCTAAATTGTATAAATTTTACTTCTCATCGGGTTTTCATTATAAAATATATTTTTTCTTCATTGGGTATCCTTTCAATTTATGTAAATTTTACTTTTTATTTCAGATTATCTATTGGATGTGATTATATGGCGCAAACCTAAGGATTACAGCACGGTCATCCCTAAAAATATATTTCATTTAATTAAGTGTTCAATATTTCTTATTTTATCATAATAAATCTTTTTATGCTGATTATGCCAATCATAATTTTAACTTCAATTTTGACATTTGTTATGCGGACATTTTTTACAAATTGCAAAGAAAAAAATGAAGAATAGATAACACTATGTAATCTGTTTAGGGAAGTTTGTGTGGTTCTGCTTGTGTTCAAGGTATAGTTGTATCAATATTGCAAGTTTTGGCACCCCCTTCAAAACATGTGTAAGTTTCTAGGAAGGAATATGCCATTGTCCTAAAATATTTTCTACTCTTAAGAATGTACCATTATATTCAAATGAATGATTTTCTGCATTCTCACACATATTCTAATCATAATGAATTTTTTGTAATATTGTAGTACCGAGCATGGTGGGTCTATATATATTTTCTTTTTTTTGTAATATTTTTATGCATAAAAAAAGCTTACATGGCTACCTCTGATTCGAATTTATAATTAGGCAACTTTTGCGGGAAACGACAGTTGATACTTTTGTTCCTAATGGTACTAAAAATATAGATAATGGTAACATGTTATAAGCTTTTGGCTTTGTACATTTAGCGTTTTTAAGTACTGAAAGTTCTACAATGTACTTCTCTAGATGGGTCTGTTAATTATGGTTTCTTCCAAGCCTTTTGAACTTGAACATTCTGCAATAAAGTCAGCAACGGCCTGATCCTTACTGGAAGTGCAAGGCTGGAACGAGGTGTGATGCCGTCAAAGCTCTATAGAACATTTTAAAAACTAGACGGTCATGTCAGGCCGATTAAGGATTTACTTCAGAGGTTGATTCGTAAGGACTTTGTTAGGGTGAGCCTAAAAGTGTGGCCAAAACTTTGGGCTACCATGAGCAGGCATAATGTGAGTTTCTCTAGTCTGGTGTATCTTTTCACTAGACCGATCAACCTCTTGCTGACACAATAGACCAGTCGTTAGACCTTCTTATCTTCTTTGATTAAGGCAGCATTGATCGCATGATCAGATATGGCTATGTATAGATAAAGGTCCTCCCCATCGATGGGTTTGGAACGTATAGGAGGGCAAGCTAGATGTGGCATCAGTTCTTCAAATGCCTTAGTGCATTCCTCGCTCCAAGTGAATGATTTTCCCATTATGATGAGGTCAAAGAAGGGTAGACATTAGTCGGGGATTTTGAAACAAACCAACTTAATGCTACCACCATCTCATTTAAGCTTTACACTTATTTCATGGTTCTGGGGACTTGCATATCTTGAATGGATTGGATTTTATCGGGGTTAGCCCTAATCCCCTTGGCACTCGCAACATAGCCGAGGAATTTTCCAGACCGGATAGCGAAAGAGCATTTCTTGGGATTTAGCTTTATGTTGTATTGATGAAGGATGCCAAAAGTTTTTAGCCATATTTTGTACATGCCCCCTCGCCTCCTCAGATTTGACTAGTATATATTCTGCATAAACTTTAATAGACTGACCAATCTATTCTAAGAACATGCGGCCGACAAACCGCTATTATATTGCAGCCGCATTTTGCAAACTGAAAGGCATAGCATGATTGCAATACAAGTCGGCTTTAGTTATGAAGAAGGTATGTTCATGGTCTGGGCCATGCATGACAATCTGATTGTACCTAAAATATACATCCATGAAGGTATGGAGCTCATGTACAATAGTCACATCTATCAATTGATTGATGTGAGGCAAGGGAAAACTGTCTTTAGGGCAGGCTTTGTTAAGATGAGAGAAGTCAATGCATGTTCTCTAAATCCCATTTGGCTTTTTGACCAATGTCGAGTTTGTCACCAATAATGGGGAGTCTGGCTCCTTGATAAAGCTGTTGGCTAACAATTTCCCTACTTCTTCTTTGAGAGCTCTACCTTCCTGGGTCAAGTTGTCGGTGCTTTTGGCCGAAAGTGGTGTCCTTTGGATCAATATTGAGCTCGTGGCAAATGATCCTTGGATCAATGTCGATCATATCGGCATGCCCCAGGCGAAGACTTCTTTGTCCTATTGTAGGAATTTAATTTGGCCTCCTCTAACGTTTGGGCTGAATTTGATACAGATTTAGCAAAACTTACTAGAGTCGGTGCTGTCTATAAAGATAGAATACTATGGAGTGGCCAGCCCACATTCAATGCCTGAATCACCCATGCGAGGATTCAAGTGTTCATCCTCTAGGTCCGAGCTAATTTCTAAGTTGCATTGGTCTAGTGTGTATATCATGCATTCCATAACATCTTCGACCGAGATGGACATTCATGTCGAAGTTGGGGTGAAGATGACCCCAACTTTCATAGATGATTAGGCCATTGATGGGAGGGTAAGTGTGGTCATGCTTGATGATCTCACCCTCCAATGGGGAATAATTTGTTCATTTCATATTGCGATGAGCTCTTTACTTCTTTGGGGATTGGCTAGGAACACTAGGCTTCTTCCATCCCAGTTTTCAATGCGATCATCATTCCTAGTATGGTCCTGAGCATTGCCGAACCCGAGGATACTCACAGTTGGTATTTCGGTAGGGAGCATGGATCCGTGAGCAAGTACGTCGACCAAATCGGCCGTCGGAGGAGCTAGTGGGACAAAGTTTACGGTAGCTCGATTGTCTAGCCGTGTCCTTAAGTTATGCACATCATCGGTCATTTGATCCACATTTGATAACTGTAACATCATAGTATGCCATATTTCTTCGTTGATGCCCAAATTAGGCTTGGCGAGAGTGTTGCCATTGGTTTGGCGCTCGTTGGAGTTGTTGCCTTTGAATGGCGGGAGATTTTCCATGGTAACAAGTCGAATCGGGTCTTTGCAAAGTAGAAAAGTGTGGAAAGGTGAAAGTTTAAGAGAGGCCCTCCTTCTAGCTCCAAAATTTTGAATAGAGATTTAGCTAACCTCGAAATTAGACTAATGAATAAAGATTACTTGTTAACACTAGAATTAAAGTGAAAATGGAGAAGTTAAATATGCAACCGAAATGTAAATAACACAAAATTTAGAGTGGTTCAACAAAACTGCCTATGTTCACTATGAAGTTCTCTTACTATATGTTTCTCTTACAACTACAAGGAATTACAAAAGAATAATAAGAAAGAAATACCTAAGACTAATAAAGCTATGTAATCTTGAGGATTTGCAATATCAAGAGCCCTGAATTTTGTATAGTATTAAGAAATCCTTGTATGCTCAAACCCATTTGAAGTTGCAATGCAGGTGATATTTATAGTAGCTGAAGTGGATGAAGGAAGGTTGAGATTGAATTGTAGAACTAGCGGGAAAAATGTTTGACCGTTGATGTGGCTACAAGGGCAGATGGACGACAGCTGTAAAAGATGTAAGAAGATGATGGCAAACCACATCATTTCAGCCACCCAGCTACAGTGCTTTAGATTGGTGGATGGACAGCTTGTCATTTACTTAATTGCTCAAGTGCAAGTCTTACTATGCTAGTCTGTCGGCTGTCGATGATATGAAAGAAGCCACGAATCTTTCTTAGGACCATGTTCGAAAGATGGTGTTTGGCCGAGTGCGAGGTGACTAGCAACGCCGCCTAGTATCGGTCGGGGCAGCTGTATTGAAGTTAGGTTAAGGACGGGCCATGCTTCAGCCTATCTTGCTTGATGTGGCACCTGTTGTGGCACCTGTTGAGGTGGTCCTGGAGAGGTGCCGACCATCAAATGGAGTGACTCCAGGTAACCATGTTGACTTGGAGTTGTGGTAGAAGAAGGTTGACATAGGAAGGCTAGTCATTGCCGAGCCAAGTATGACCGTACCGAGTTAGGCTAGATCTTTCCTAAATGTGCTAGGTGCCTAGGGATGAGGCGACCAGGCCTTATCTTGGTGCCTTGCTGAAAGGAAGGAATGGTTTGAGACCATCATGGGCTTGGTTAGGCTTATATGGGCCAGTTGTAAAGTAGTTGGGATGACTTTGATTGGGCTAGACCGCCTTAAATCGACATGCTAATAACATGCGAGAAAATTGAGCAAACTTTCGTTTTTCAACTAGTCTAATCATTTCTTAGTTATATGGCATATAGTACATTGTCATAAGTAGATTTAATTAATTTTAGATGCATTATTATTTTTAAAGGCAAATACGTAATCATTATTAACCACACAATGCCATCTTTAAGTGTACCAAAATAGTCAACTTTATTAACAAACATTTATAATATTTTCATTGCAAATAAATTATAACCATTTTTGGTCAAATGGGAAACAACGATCGACTATTAAAGTTCGATACAAAATAGCAATTACATAAAACAAAATTATAGCGACTCGTAATTTCGAACACTTTGTCTGTGAATATAGGAACATTTGAAATAGGGTAAGTGTTATAAAAGTGATTTTATAGCCTTGTTAAACTCCTTCTAATTAATAACTAATGATAGAAAACTTTTTTTGAAATTGTTTACAAAAATAAATACTTGGAAGAAATATCGATAATGTGATCGAAAACCATTTTATCGATAAGCGGATTTTTATTCAATATAAGTTTTTCAAACTTTATGTACATGTCTAAATAACATATGAAGTCATTAATAGCTAATAAAAATAATTTGAGTTAATATGGTTAACTAAATTTATTCCTAAGTGCTTTTAGAAGGTCAATGGTCGAAGATATTTTGAGTGGCGATATTTCTTGGGCTCATGTGGTGGAAAGTATGTCACATGGGTGGGGGGATGTGGTTTTGGCTGGCTAAAGGTGATTGGGGGAGGTTACGGTAACCCCTTATTGCATATATAAGTTCACTCATATCACATAGAACCCCTTTTACAATTTTAAGCAAATAAAACTAAGCTATCCATTCTCTTATCTCTTCTATTTAACTTTCTAAAACATAAATCATATCAACACAAAATCTCACCAAACTCTTGATATAAGCCTTAAACAACATAACAACACCTATCATCAATTTGGAGCTTAAAGAAGTGGAGCACACAAGCCCAAAAGGACCTTGGTCGTGAGAAATTTAAGGCAAATCTTGCTTAGATCGTGAGCATGCAAGGAGGGTAGGAGGAATTTTGGAGTTTGCAAGGTTGATGTAGGAAGTAGAAGCAAGGTCGAGGCTTGAGCTTGGTTTGGTACTTGTTGAAGGGTGACCAAACTCATCGTTTGAATGTATATGAAGTGTATAATATGCTTGTTTAAATTATAAGAATGTGCTTGACTGTATATTGATTATAACTCTTGTGATTCTTGCTTTGGAAACCAAATGGCATATTCAAATTTGTGTATTTGGATTTCTATGACATTCTATGACTTGTTGCATAGCGTTGACATGATGCACATAGGTTTGGTTGAATGGTGATTGAATTGGACTTGAATATGGAATGGTTTCTATAGCAAATAGTCGCTATAGAAGCACTTAGAAATGCCTTATGTTTGGCGATTTCTATAAAAATTTCTAAAGAGATCCCTAGGAGTTTCTCACCATGATTTTAATGTATATTAAGTATATTGTTTGTTGTAAAAATCGGACCTAAAAAATTCTGTTAACATATCAAAAAATGGCAAACCTTTCCTGTATATAAAACTGAGCAAGCCCTGATCTGTTACAACACTTAACGACAACATTTTTTGGCTGCCATCATAGCTCTGCACCCTTTTTATCTAAGTATTCTTCTACAATCTTTTTAGTAGTATTTAATAAATTATATTATAGTATTTTAAAATTGGTTTGGAATTTAAATGCATTTTTAATAATTAATTATGAATTATTAAAGTAGAAGGTTTAGTTTATTTTAATAAAAGAAAAACATGCACTTTATATTTTTTAAATAAATTATAAAATATTTATTTTTAAGTAATATTTTAAATAAATGTTTAAAACATAATTATAAGTATTTTAAAGTATTTTTATTTATATATGGTGTTTTGAAAATTAGTTAATTATTTTATTAAAATAATATAAAGCTTATGTAATATAATATCTTTTGAATTGTTTTTAGAATTCTATTAAATATCTTAGCTTATAAATAAATTAGTATACGCATATATATGTGTGCGCGCGTGTGTGTGTGTATATATATGTATGTATGTTTGTATGTATATATCATTTTTAAAAGGCTTTTTAAATTATAAACAAACGTTTTAAAAATGGATTAGGAGTTGCTTAAGTAGCTTAATCGTGCATTATTTTGTTAACTTCTTTATGGAAAGTAATTAATACTATACTTAACACTAAAAGCCGACAAAGTAGGACTGTCTATCTGTAAGAGTTAAGAATGATATTCGAGTAAGGTTTAGAAGCAATAGTGCTCTAACTTATTGGCTTCACTCTTGACCGAGGGATAGTAAGTTAAGAAGGTTAGAAACGTGACAAGTATATGAAACTTGATTTCCATAAGTGATCATTTTTAGAACTAGATAGTTGATTAGTCGACTATCGAACTTGACCAATTTACTTAGGAAGTATCTAAAAGCTTCATGGGTTCATACGGTTTGAGATCCCCCAGAGAGGACTCATTGGTATGAAACGTCTCTATCTTTCAAAACACACAGACACACATACACACACACACACACGAGATCCCTATGGGAGGAATCTTTATCTCGTTTGCTTACTTATGATAGAACTGTAATTGAGTTAATCGAAAATTCATCGATTTAGTTTTGAGGAGTTCTAGATCAGATAAGTAAGTATCACTTACCGAATACCACTTCAAAACTATTATATGAGTCTACATTTTGGAAGTGGTTGTGAGTGGAATATTATAGAGTTGAACAATCTATTCTAAGGTTAAGTACAAGGGAGAGGTCAGGGTTAATATTTCAAACTAATGCTATAGAGTTGAACTATCTATCCTAAGGTTAAGTCTAAGGGATATCTCAGCGTTAGCATTCATCAGGCGACTTGTGCTGGAATCCATGAAGGTATTCGTGATCTGTTCGTGTGATGAAGACTCATGTGAGAGATGCCGAATGTGACCTTACCATCAGAAATGATAAAAAACAGAGTAGGGGCATAGCCAATGAGTTTAGCTAAACTAGGGGTATATCAATTCCATATCTGGAGATGCTTATCGATGTTGCTAGCGGGAGATTTTGATGTCCGGTATCATATGTCGGGTGTGAGCCAATTATGTTTTCCTTTGAGGTATATTTTATTTAGAGATACAATGCTCGAAAGGTAGTTTTTGACCCTTGTCAGGAGGTCCGACTCGGTGTACTGAGGTGCCTCTAATGGAAAATCCACATGTGAACGAGCCTTAGTGGTTTTAGATGTACTTTTAATTTTGTTGTGTTGTGAGATGCAAGCAACATAGCTGTTTTCTTACTTATATTCTACACCCTAGACACTATCTATTATATCGCTATATTTACTTATCAAATGGTTTGGTTTCTTTTAAGGGGAAAATTGTTACGATGATTCATACGGTCTCAAAAGTTATTATTATATAGATGCATGTATCTTGAGTTCCTCATGCTAGACTTATGTTAACATGTGGTTTTATTTTCCCTAAATTACTCGTGTGCTCTTTTGAGTAGGCTGAGTAAAGTAGGTTTAACTATGGAGGCTTCAAAGTTTCAAGAGACGAGTTGGAGGCTTCCACCTATCTGTCTATTTCTATTTCCGTTGAACTATTATTATGTATGTATTAGTATTACGGGGACATATAATTATAACTGTCCAGGCTGATAATAGTTGTTGGGTTTCATAACTCTAAATTACTCTGTATTTTGGAGTAACCCTTTGTACTATCTTTTTGGATATTGTTATTATTATTTCCTGTGAGATTCTGATATTGTGTTTTTTCTTTCTTGTTCTATTTTTTTCTTTTATTTTACCCTAACGATCCTTCTTTCCGGCACTTCGGTACTCGGCACACAAATATCATGGATGTATTAATATCGACATCCGAGGGTTAAAAAGTTGGGTCGTCACAAAAATCATCTCCATTACCAAGCTTCACATGGTAATCTCCCAGTGCTATGACAACTATGGTGGCTCCATTTGCAACTTGGAATTCCATGGTCCCTCTTGTTGCGGGGCTATTGCTCCTAAGTCCTATAAAGAATTACATATATGAGTTCTAGATCCAATATCTAAAACCCTAGAAGAAGCACTTATAGATAAACTTTTTCATATAAGGAAAATTTCTTGGGATCAGGTTCAGATTCCTTTTCTTCGAGCATCTTCAAATAATGTGGACAGTTCCTTTTAATTGTCTATTTCTATTGCAATGGTGACATTCATCATTCTATTCTTTACCTTTTTCTTTAACTTTTCCGCCCTTTGACCTACGTTTTCTTTTCTTCAAACTATTCAAAGAGAAGTTCTCTTAACTATGTGCATGACACTCGAGTCATTTATGAATGTACCCTCAGTTGTTCTTAACATATTGAGAAGATCCAAGGCAATAAACTCAACAAATTCATATCAACATATCAAATTGCAAAGTTTATGATCCAAGTATCAAGTCAATCTTGAAATATTGATCATGAGTTGTTCCCAACTAAGAGAATCTCTATATGGGCCTAATCATATTGAATACGTGATCTTAATACGGAGTTCCCTTAATCATCCTAGTGTGAAACAATTTCTATGAGATCTCGTACCTTATGGAACAAGTTGTTCACTGTGCCAATTATGTATTTGCTCAAATATGGGACAAATTTCTAAATTTTCACCCTACCTTTGGAGCTTGGTACTCATAATAGATAGCACATAGCATTGAGCAAGTTCACAGTTTAATGACCATGGTTTATAAGCCGATGTTTTCTCAATGGTAAAATTATCATCAGGTTTAGCCATGTATGCATAAAAATTGGGCAAGCACCTCCAATATGTTTATTGTAGAGTTGTGATTAAGGGGTGTATAACACCGCTGTTATATTTGTATTATGATTAATTTTCAGATAGCAGATCACATATAGGTTATGCAGAAAGTAAATTGCTATGAAGTAAAGAACACAAAGATTTATAATGTTGGGCAGAATGTGCCTACATCCACTATCCATTTTCGTTATTCTTCATATATATCTTTGGTACAATTATTAGGGTAATAAATATGAAGATCTATTGCTCAATAGAAAGTAAGATATAACCCCAAGGAAGTCTGTATGGAAACTCCTATTCATATATCCTTGTTCGTCAATTCTTGTTTGCCTATTCCTGCACAACTGCTTATGTTCAGCTATTCCTGTTTAGTCATTCTTATGTTGTTCCTATTTAGCTATTCTTGTTAGCTTGTTCCTGTGAGCCTATTACTGTAAGGATATTCCTGTTAGGATATCCTTAGAGTTCTTTGACTTGTCCATTATTACTATTGTAAGCTTGGCACTCCAGAACTATACCCCATTATTGTTGGATGCTTTGGTAGTTATAGGAGTGAAGGTATAGGGAGGTCAGTCCGATAAAATAAGTAGTTTTCCTATATAAAATGCTCGGTTCGTACTTTTCTTATATACAAGATTTGGTTTGGAGTTTCCTATTTTAGCTTGTTTAACATCCTTGGTTCAGTGCCTTGGGTTCGACGACCTTGGCTTGTTAGTACTCATGATCGACAGTGTCTTGATTCGGTGCTACATAGTCTGGTGGTGCCTTGGTCTAGCGGTCTCTCAGTCCGGCGGTGCCTCAGTTCGGCGATCTCTTTGTTGGCAGCGTTTTAGTTCAGGAGTGTAGGTTCGGTGGTTCTATAATGCCATAAACCTTGAGGATGGTCCTCCATAACTCGATGTTGGATGGTAGACTGGATATTGGAAGGTGATTGGATAAGACTAAGATAAATCCTTGTCATTCAGAAGTGCTCCAGAGATTCACTTAGGCAGGATTCCATTAGGTGGATATTTGACTAGGTAGTTTCTAGAGCTCCAAACTTGTTCTTCATTATTGTTCATCCATTCTCATGCCATAGTTGTGCTCATCCATGAGGTATTATTGGCATGGGGTTGGATAGAGGCCTATTAGGTTGTAAACGGTTAGGAAGTAAATAGTCAGGTCCCATACCGGATCGTTACTTAAGTTCCATAAAAATAATGCGTTTTCCAGGAATCGAACTCCTGACCTCTTTGTTGAAAGCTTGACGCACAATCACTTGAGCTACACAAGTTTTTGTGCCATAACTCCTTCATTTTAAGTTAGAATTGAATGACACTTAGACCAATAGCTTCATATCTTTCAGTAGAATATTATAATGCCTTTGAATGTTCCATTTGCTTGAAGTTGGTAGTAGCTCTTCATGGGGGGCCCGAGTCAGTTAGGTGTGGAAAAAAATTTAAGATGATCATATCTTCCAATCTGTAGCTTGGATGAAATACAGTTTTTACCTAGGTGCATGTCCTGATCTTAGGAACATTTTACAAGTGCTTTGAGTATATAATCTGACTGTGCCAAATTTTCCTTTAACGCCTTGCCTTGCCCTTGTGATTACAAGATAACACCTTTATTATGCACCTTTTGCTGTTTCTATGCTCCTTGATGTCTTCCTGTATTCGCCATATTATAGGCAAAAATGCCCGCAACACTTGTCCCCAAATTATACTTTCATATAATACAAAGTATGTTTTTTAATCCAAAATCGTCTTTCTTTCTCATGCAATGGTTATCTCGAACCTCAAATATCCATATCCTTATTCTCGTCCTTTCGGTATGTTTTTTGCTGCTAGTATGTTGTAGAGCCTTGTTAACATGTGGGAAACTTGATGATCATTCCAAGACATCCTTTATCGGTATAACGTTTGCAGCTCGTGCTTTCTGGGTAGTATAGTCACCTAGCATAATTTCTCACTGATTCTCATCTTTGTTCGAGGGGAAGGGGTTTCTCTCTCTAGTTCAAACTCCTTGCCCTTGGGTCCTATGGGTCGTGCTTTGTCTTACGAATGTTTTGAGAATATCGACGTGCCATAGGGAAAGGAATATACTGGTTTCATGGTACGTGGACTCAATGATGTGTATTTTGCTGCATTGAGCGTAGTTAAGCCAATTAAGATTGGTGGTTGCAATGTATTTGTTCCATTCAATCGCCAAGTTACTCTACTAGCAACTCCTTACTACTATCGTGCATACTTGTATAGGATCAATCACCAATAAGCTCGGACAGGTAAGTGGTTTCTGCTAAAGTTGTAGGCCTAGGTTTATTCTGCACTTGTGCTGTGAAGTTATTCTTCTTTTGATGTCTATGTGTTGTTGCATTTTGTATTTATTCATGTCCATATTCTTCTTTTCATGCATAAGCACTTGCACAAGCACACATGTATTCTGTAGTAATACGTACATATGTTTTCCATACTTGATTAGTAATCATGATAGGTTTGTTCCACATGATTGCTAAGTTTTCTAATCTTATTAGCAACCCTTTCTCTACCACCATGCACTGTCGTATGGGATCAATCACTAACAAGTTTGGTAAGATATGCGGTTTCTATTAATGTGTATTTGGGCATGCGACGTAATGTTTGGTGATTTGGGTGTAATTTTGATTATGCTTTGATGTTAGCCACATCCGTGACTGATGCTCTCCTTGGCCCATGCTTTATATTTCCTATATGCCCACTTACACAAGCACATATCTATCTTATAGAAATTTTTAAATGGAGTAATCATACTTGATCAGGATTAGTTAGTGTGTTGTGTCTCTACAATGTCATTGCTTTGTCATCAACTTGTTAGCAATTTTTTCATTGCTACCTTGGCACTTGTACAGGATCAATCGCTTATAAATTTTGTATGGTGTGCATACTGGTAAAGTGGTTCCTTGTTATTTTCCTAGCTCTTTTAGCAAATCTTCCTTTGCCCTCGACATACTTGCATAGGATTAGTCATTAGCAAGTTTGGTTAAACAAGCAATATATATGAAGGTATACTATATAATTCCATAATCTCTTTCGATAATCTCTCGATCGCTAACCAGTGTACTTGCGTAGGGTCAATCGATGTCAAGTATAGTGGGGTAAGTGACCTCAGATGGAATGCATTCTCATCGCTACTTTGCATACTTGCACATGATCAATCACTATCAAGTTCACTAAGATAAGCGATCTCTGGTGGAGTGTCTTTGTAATCAAGTCCTATGTGTCCTTGTTGGTTTCAGTTTCTTTGTATTTGGTTCGAGCGAGTTCATCTAGACCATAAGGTAGGAATACCTGTTGTGTCCAGTCAACGTAATTCTTAAGGTCGATCATCAATAATAATTATCCAGTCATCGGTCATGTCCGTACCATGGACCGATCTGGTTTTCCATTGCCAACTAAAGGTTTGGGATCGATCATCAATTGCGAACTACCAAAATAGCAGTCATGTCTTGATCATTAGTTGATCTAGCTCGCCATTGCTGGCTAGAAGTTTAGGGTCGATTGTTAATGGCGAAGTACCCAATCAGGGCTGCTCCGTTTCGCCGTTTTCGGCAAAAAACTGCCCAGTCAGGGCTACTCTGGTTCACCACTGGCCAGCTAAGAGGTTTGGAGCCAATCGTCAGTGTGAACTTCCCAGTTGGGGCTGCTATTGTTCGCCGCTACCGGCCAAGAATTTTGCAGCCGATCGTCCGTGGTGAACTACCCAGTCAAGGCTGCTTTGGTTCGCTACTACCGGCTAGAAGTTTGGAACCGATCATCAATGGTGAACTTCCCAATCAAGGCTGCTCTGCTTTGCCACTGTCGGCCAAGAGATTTAGAGCCGATCATCAGTGGCGAACTGCCTAGTCTGGGCTGCTTTGGTTCGCCATTATCTTCTAAGAGGTTTGGAGCCAATCGTCAATGGTGAACTATGCTGTTAGGGCTGCTTTGGTTCACTACTACCGACAAAGAGGCTTGGGGCCGACCGTCAATAGCGAACTACCTAGTCAGGGCTTCTTTGGTTTGCCACTGCTTGCCAAGAGGTTTGAAGTCGATCGTCAATGGCGAACTGCTCAGCAAGGGCTGCTCTTGTTCACCATTGTCGGATAAAGATTTGGGGCTGATCGTCAATGGTGAACACCTAGTTGGCGGTCATGTCCTGACCATGGATTGATCTGGCTCGCCACTGCCAGCCAAATGTTTGAGGCCAATTGTCCACATTGAACTACCCATTCCATGATCATGTCCTGATCTTAGGTAATCTGGTTCACTATTGTCGACCATTATTTATCCAAACTTTCTATGATGTGCCAAAGTTAGGTTCCCCCAGTATGTTGTGGCTCTGCCCGTATGTTCGAGAAATATGGGACTTTATTTGGTATGGGATAGTTTTTCTTATGGTGGAATGGTAGCACTAATCATCTATCACTGTTATGCACACAGTATCCATGGGGTTCGGTAAAACCATGAAGATTGACAATACACCTATCCATAATCCATGTAGTTGCAATAGTCAATGTGCAAAAACGAAACAAACGTTTTGAGCATTTCATGTTTTCTTGGATAATAATCCGTCTATTATAATGAGAATGTAGTCTCCATTCCCTAGATACCTACTAATAAAATATAGTGCTTCCCAAATCAGGTCAGGTGCCCCAGCCAAGGGGAATATATGCTTTAGCACTAGATCCCCTTCTTTATGTGGGTGGTGTTTGAACCGAGAGTAGTATTACTTGGCTATCCTTCGCTCATGCACCTTAGCTTTTAAAATAGCTTTATTACGCCTTTCATCAATGAAATCCAATGACATATTTAGCAATTCCTTATTCTTATTCGGGTCATAATGAATCCTCATGTGTGATGGCACTATTATTTCCATCGGTAACATCGCTTTCGATCCATAAAACAAGAAGAAGGGAGTATGTCCTATCGCCGCCTTGAAAGAAATATGGTAGGCCTATAGTGCCGAAGGAAGCTCGTCCACCCATGCTTCTTTTGCCTGTTCCAGCCGCTTCTTTATGAGGGTCTTTAGAACCTTATTGATCACTTCCACCTGTCCGTTAACCTATGAGTATGCTATTGTATAATCTGCATATCAAATTCTTAGCTCTACCCCTGGCCATAAGAAGTCCATCGATCGGATCTATTCCTTAGACCGCAAAGGACATAGGGCTAACCTTGTAAATTAGTTTGGCTGGAGGTAACCTAGGATCGTGAGATTTTCTTAAGGATATCCTCCAGTATGATCTCCTCAACTATCTTGATTTACGTTGTCCAATATTTCCCTAACCTCTCTGTCAACCATGCATCATAGCAGCGGGTTAGTGAAAACTCTTTTATATAGGATACTATCCTAAATGAAATGATGTACTGAGTTGCCTTGCACAACACCTTCCTTGCTTCATTCTGTTGCAAGGGTAAAGTTTTTACTAGGATGAACCCAAAACCCAAAAAGTGATCCGTTTTTTGAGCTGGCCAATTTCTCCAAATCATCGGCATCTCAATTTTCCTTCCATGGGGTATGCTTAGCCATACATCATTCTTGCACATCAAGCAAAGCCTTCGCCCTTTTTCTTTTTTAAGTAGTATGCCAACCGTTCTCCTTTGACTAAGAACTCCCAAAATACTTGATTCATAGCCATTTGCAGGTAGCTATTGATACATAGTTTCCTGATTCCTAGTTTATTTGCTGTTTCCAATCCTGTTATTAGTGTATTGTACTATGTCATTTGGTCTACCTCCAAGTTAAGAGGTTTATCTGACCTGTAGGGGTCAAGAACATCTGTTCTTTCCCATTCATTAGTATATATTTTCTCTCACTTCTATGGTTTTCGCATAGTCAAGTGGCATGGCGTTATTATGCCTTAAGTATATTTATTAAATATCATTCGAAATTTATTCATTAAAGTAAATCATAGCTTTGCATTGTTGTCTCTGCATTCTATGAGCGTACTCGGTTTCTGGAGTATCATAGTTCATATTCATATAAAGTTGACTTTTTCTTTGGGGCTTGTTAGAAAAATTAAGCCCTACTATCTTCGGTGGAGAAGAACCTAGCATTCTATTGTCTCTAATGGAGTTGAACCCAATCTCCCGGACTAAGAAATGTATGCTCTTCTATCTGATTACTCAGTTGTTCACAATTTTCATGTACATCTTTCTTAGGATATCTAGGAGGAGGACATGCTCTGATGTCCGAGAGGGATCCTACACCATGCCCCCGAGCGTGTTTTACATCCTTTTTTCGTAGGGACTCATTTCCATTGATAGATGGTGAATTAGAGTTTATAGCATTCTTGGTGGAGTTACCTTGGTGTTTCAACCCATAGCATACTTACGAGATCTATCTACATTCATTCGTCTTATGACCATAAACCTCATTAAACACATTGTATTTTTTGGTTTCCATCTATACTATAGTTTACCGTCTATCCTCAATTTGAGGTAATCAACGGTTTCTCTAATAGCAAGATAGATTCTTTCTGGAGTCTTTTTAAGCTACGAGCATGGAAGATTGCCCTGTCTTCTGAAATGTTTCCTATCCTACGGCCCTTCGTCTCTAACCTAGTTGACATTTGACAGTCCTGCCATGATATCAGAATCCTTCAAGAGCATAAACGCGTAGTCCTCCATGTTAGCAGTTGGATTTTCCTTAAGTTCCCTGTAAAACTCAAATTTTCTATTAATTCCTGAAACAAAAACCACAATGGCAATTTTTTGACTAAGTTGACATATAGTGGTTGCTATAGCATTGAACCATGCAAGATTGTTCCGTAAGTTTCTCTATCCTTTTTCTTCTTTCGTAGCTCCAATTGCCTCTATATGTTGAGTGTAATGCCTCAAATGTGTTATAGGGCTTGTTTTCCAGCGTATGGTTCCTTGAATAGTGTCTTTAAAAGGGGTTGATGCATATCTGATGTTTGAAATGAACGGACACAAGTTCATCTTGTTAACCTCCAGTCTCCTGCTCTATTTTCCTAACACTTAACACATTAGCCTAGCGACTCGCTCCTTTACTATTGGAATGCTTCCTTAGCTTGTCGGTAGGCCATGTCATGCTCCTTGTGTAATGGATCAACAACCTATGTACTCGTCGAATTGAACCCAAGAGGTCCCATTTCTGCAGCCAAGTTTGTGGTTCCAGTATTAGCATTGACTTTTGGTGGGACATCCTTCCTTGGTCCAACATGGGCTATACCGTTGGCCAGTACCAATCAGTTCTGGGTCGAGCCGATTTGGTTCGAGCCTAGGCAGGTTCAGTTTGTGGAAGTCCAGATTTCTATGGTTCCTTCATGCCTTACATGCTCCCTTGCATCCATTCTTGATGCGTTACCAACATAATTCCTAACTTGTTCTTTTTGAACCTATGTTGGTGCTGCTTGCTCCATGAGTCTAAGGAATGCGACAATTATCTCCAAATACGTAGCTAGGAAAGAAGCTTTTGTATTTTCCATCATCATTTGCAGTCAAACTACTAGACTTTTCTCTAACTTTAGTTGCTATATCAGGTTGTCTCTCTGATGCATAGCCTTCCAACCTCATATACTTTGCCACCTAATAAACGAACTCCTCCAATATGGAAGGTTTCTCCTTTATCAATTTTTTTAGCAAACTTCGTTCTAGGGTGCACTCCACCATACAAATCATCAAGGCGAATGTTTCATCTATGTTTTGAATTCTAGTTAGTGCAGCATTAGATTGGGATATTTACTATAGCAGGACTCATCCCTTTTACTTCACATCAGATACGAAGTATCTATCTTTCGGTTGTTCGACATGTACCCAAAATTAACTAATACACTTCCTCTTTAACATCTGCTAAAAATGAATTGATCCTTGTGGTAAACCATATAATGGCTAGATCTAGGAAGAGTAGAGGAATCATTTGCACAAGCTTTCCTCTGTAGCTTCGCTTATTAGCATGTGCTGAGTATACCGTTGTCAATGTACTATGGTGTTCGTTAGCCATTTATGCGACTTCATAATAGGCATCCTGAAATCCCTAGGGTTCCTAGTAGTTTTACCCCTAGGAGAAGGTACTGATAAACCTAACTCCAATTTCTTAATCCACTTGTTCACGTTGAAAACATTATCTAAAGGTTCGAGCTATCCTATCCTTCGATCTAGGTGACTGGAAATGATAGGTCGTCCTTTCCCTTTGGAGGAAATGATTTCCTTCATCATCCCTATGATAAATTGATCTTCTATTTTAGGCATGGTCACGACTCCTAGACAGATCCTAGTGATTTTTTTGTCCTATAATGACCACAATTTCGATGGGGGAATGAGAAGCATTAGCTATAGCTGCCCCCGGTTCGACATCATTCCTATCTGGCTCAGTGCCAAACCACTTCCCTAGTCCAGCTCTGAGCTAAACTCTTGCTCGTTTCATCCCTCCAACATTCCTTCTAGCATTTTGACTTTCTAGATCAGAGTCCTTATCATAGTGTGACCCACTTCACCTTGTGGATCTCCTAGACTTGAGTTGCCCTTATATTCCAATGTTGTGAGCATAGTTTGTGACTGCCCCAAGCGAGTCATGAGTTGGTCCACCATTGTTTTCCATTAGGTAGCAAAACGTTCATTTAGCTTGGTCACAACTCTATCTAGCTTTCCTTTGGTAATTATGTCTACTAGCAATATAGTGCTTGTTGAATGAGCATCTAAATTTATTTGATTGGGTGTGCTAGTGTTCCCTGCACTCCCATCGGTAGCACCAACTTTATTCTTTGATCTCACAGGCATCTTGAGAATCAGCTCTTAACGAAAGCACCAAAAATGTTTGTATAAAAAATAGGCAAACACCTCCAATCTATTTATCGATTATGGGGTGTATAACACAATAGTTATATTTGTATTATGATTGATATTCAGAGAGCAGATCACCTAAAGGTTATGTAGATAGTAAATTGAAGTGAAGTAAAAAACACAAAGATTTATAGTGGTTCGACCAGAATGCGCCTACATCCACTGTCCATTTTCATTATCTTTCATATATATTTTTGGTACAATTATTGGGATACAAAATATGATGATCTGTTGCTTAATAGTGAGTAAGATATATACCCAAGGAAGCTTGTTCGACAACTCTTGCTCATCTATCCCTATTCGCCTATACCTTCTTGTATGTTCCTGTTTGGTTGCTCATGTTCGGCTATTCCTATGTAGCCACTCATGTTCGGCTGTTCCTATTCCGTTGTTCCTGTAAGCCTATTCATGTTATGCTATCCTTGGATTATCTTTGAGTTGTCCACCATTACAATTGTAAGCTTGGCTCTCCAAATTGTACCCCATTATTATTGGATGCTTTGATATTTATAGGAGTGAAGGTATAGGAAGGTCAAACGAATAAAATAGGTAGTTTCCCAGTATAACTGCTCAGTTCGGTACTTTCTACATATACAAGATTTGGTCTGAAGTTTCCTACTTTAGCTTGCTCGACATCCTTGGTTCGGCGCCCTAGGTTAATCCACTTTGGTTTGGTAGTGCTCTTAATCGGTAATGTCTTTATTTGGTGCTCCTTAATCCAGCAATGGGCAGGAGGCGACTTGGTTCAATGATCTCTTGGTTCGACGGTTATTCGATTTGGTGGTCTCTTTATCTGACATAGTCTTGTTCTAGTGGTTCCTCAGTCCGAAGGTGCGTGGTCTGGCGGTGCCTCAGTCCGTGGATGCCTATGTCCGACGGTTCTCTAATACCATAATTCTTGAGGTTGATCCTCCATAGCTCGATGTTGGATGGTGGTCTGGATATTTGAAGGTGGTTGGATAAGTCTAAGATGATTCCTTGTTGTTCAGAAGTGCTCCAGAGATTCGGTTAGGCAAGATTATGTTAGGTAGAAATTTTGTTAGGCAGTTTCTAGATCTCCAAACTTCTCTGCCATTATTTCTCATTAGGTAGTAAACGGTTAGGTAGTAAACGGTTAGGTCCCCTAACATACCCTTTCTCCTGTTTTGTAAAAATATTGCGCTTGCAAGGAATCGAAATATTGACCTCTCCGTTGGAAGCTTGATGCAAAACCACTTGAGCTAAACACGTTTTTATGTCATAAATCCTTCATTTTAAGTTAGAAGTAAATGAAATCTGGACCAATAGCTTCAAATCATTGAGTAGAATATTCCAATGCCTCTAAATATTCCATTTTATTGAAGTAGGTAGTACATCTTTAAGGTGGGGCCGAAGTCAGTTTGGTAGTGGACAAATTGTAAGATGATCATATCTTCAAATCCGTGACTCGGATTAAGATGCGGTTTCGACCTAAGTGCATGCCCTGGCCTTAGAAATTTTTTACAAGTTCTTTGAGTATATAATTTGATTACGTGAAATTTTCCCCTTAACACTTTGTCTTGCTCTTATGATTACATGATGACACCACTATTATGCACCTTTCAGCCGTTTTTATGCGCCTTGACTTCTTTTCATATTCACCATACAATGGACGAAAATGTCCACAACTAGCCAAGGGTTCATTAGCAACCGCCTACCATAGTTTATCATATGTGAGTTCAATTTTGATGTTTCTTAACCATTTTTTACATCTCAAGCCATCTAGCATGTTTTCTCTAACAATAACTTTATAATTCCATTTTATCTATGAAAAATATTAAGAGAAAATTAGAGAACGTCGCATATGTTCTTATACTTACTAGATTGGTTTATTATATTTATCTTGTAAGACACCACTAGATTTTTCATCTCTTTAAAACCCAAAAAGAGACGTAGGAATTTCTCAAATTTCTCTAGTGGATGTTACGATCTATTTATAATGTAACTACAACTGTAACAGTGCACAACAAACTGTATTCCCCATAAGTGGTAAGTAACACTACTACTTAAATCTCATAGATAATTCCCGACCATATTTGCTCCCAATTCTCTTTATGTCCTCGAGGGTGCTCAACAAATCATAATGTGCATTGGGTTCTCATGACCTATCATCACATGATTACCTGAGGATAATTTTGTAACTCTTGAGGGTTCTCAACAAAGTTGCAAAATATTCGTATCAGTCTAGAGACATTACAAACATCAATATAAATATTTTATTGCTTGAGGATGCTCAACAACCATAACTATATATGGTATGCTATTTATATTGTAAACAACAGAGAGCAATATTATTTTAAATTCTCAATTTTAAAATCTATACTATTATATTATTATCGAGTCATATTTCAAGGGAGCCGAAGCCTCCTCGGTATTTTCAAAAATGAACGGTCGCGCTTTTCACTTCTTTCTATTTTTTGCCCAGTTTTCCTTCATTCCCTACTCCACTTTATCTAATCCACCATGCTTCTCATCCCCTTTTATCTAATCCTAATTTCGCAAGTAGGATTGTCTATCAATATCGGATCTCATGCTTTCATACCAGAAAAACTCACATGCACCCTGAACCTTCGTCTCTTGAGGTTAGAAAGGCTTTAAATTCAGCATCTGGTAAATTCTTCCATTTGGAGACTCGGTCGAATTATACTTCAAATAGAAAAATGGTGCTCCATTGATCGTCGCGATTAGGTATTTTCAATGGTTGTTCTTTGTGGCAAACTTAACGTTTCACAATCTTTCCTCACCGCTATTTTTCGGCGAATCTCCTACCTTTTCTCATCTCGATTCCATTGGCCGTCCTATTATTTTTTTGGTTGATTCAATGCCACGCTTCTTCATCATCATAATCGCACAATCATCTTTGATCTCCGAACCCTATATTGACGACCTCTTCACACTCAAGCTCAGTTGTCCAACCTGGCATTGAAGCTCTTTATGAGTTTTTTAAATTTGAACTTTGATTCTATTTAGTGAGGTGATCTAATGAATCCCTACTTTTATGCTTCACTTCAATATAAGATATTGCAGTTCTATACCATTTATACTATATTCCATATATTTGTTATTGTTTTGATTTTATTGTTCAACTTGAAGTTGAGTATGTTTACTGTATCATCGTTTATGTATTACTTTCATACTTCTAAGTTATGTTAAGGATATAATTAGCAAAATCTTGAAACATGAAGATTATGTTTTATTGAAATTATGTTAAAAACATAAACATAAAATGTATTAATTGCAGAACCTGGATTAATAGAAAATACATATCGATGGTTGCATTAATAAAGTGCGGTGACCAAAACTTTGGTAGATTCCAAACATGTTTGAACTTGAAATGAATATAAATATATTATTGTCATATTATATTGTCAACAATTTCATTATTGAAGCAATTCAGTATTGTTGTATTCTTTAATTTATTTATGTATTGCATTTGAAAATTGCAACATATCTTCGTTAAGGTTGATGTTTAGAGCATATTTGTAACATATAATAACTAGCTTTCAATTCAATTATCCATAGACTACTACTTGGTAGCTGAATATTACAACTTGCAATGCATTTTTCACCGATCTCCAATTTATAACCGATTTCTTTTTCAGTTTTATTTCGACGAATTAAAATACATTATGCAACTATAATCAAATGAGGTATATTGTAATGGCTAAATTTGTGTAAGCTTCTATTATTTACTTGCTTTCCATATGGTGTCTCTAACGCTACAGGCTTCCAACAGTCAAGACAATGAAGCTTTTTTTTGAAATGGTACTTTATATACAACATGTCACTAGGACAACATATCACATGTCAATAAACGTTCGAATCACGCTACGAAAGTTTCAAACTTGTGACCTCTCACACCAAAACCGAATCACTTAACCACCTGGACAATGGTGCTTATCAATGAAGCTTATTTTCTCATTTGGTTTTTCCTTTGAGCTATTGCATAATATATTTGTCATTCAAGAAAAATTATACTCACAACAACAGAGTGTGCTCTAATTTTGCTTCCACCATATCATATTTTAATTATTTATAAATTGTTATTTTTTTATGCTTTTGGTTTATTTTTAGATATGATTTTGTGAATTTAGGTGTCGTTTGAATTATCATGTTATGGCTATTCTTTACAAAATGATTTTTAGCTCATTTGACGCTATTAAAATTTCCCTGGTATCCACGAGTTTGTATTAATTTCCATTTTCTGAAGGTTTGCCTTTGTTTTGAAGTTTTTGACAGTTGCATTATACATTTATACTTATTATTATTTTAACATATGTTTCGCTATATAGTAGGAATGCATTATTGTATGTTGAATGCTTGGATCACGCTTTTCATTTTCTTGGTAAAACATTAACAAAGAATTAGTAATGTTGTATCTCACTCAATTGAATCAGTTTCTCTCTTCATTTTCCCAATGGAATTTGTTTCTTCATTTTCTTTTAACATTTTTTTACTAATTCAACATAAAAGGATACAATGAATTTTATTTGCAACTTCATTTTATGTCGAGTGCTAATACATAGTAATAGCAGGAAACTAAGTATTAGTTTCTCAAGCTGGCTAAATCATGGCACTTTCATATATCGTTCACTTTCCTTGATATACGCCATCAGGGAAGGTAAAAATTTCTGAATTTTCACTCTGTCTTTCACCCTTTTTTTATGCTACCTTTTTTGTTTTCATTCATTATTCTTAAAGAGGTGTAATTTGACCTTCAAATTTGATTCACACCAAATGTGAGTAATGCAGTTGTAGGTTTTTTCTATTGATCTCATTCTGATATGAAAATTTCATTTTCATCCTTTTGTCCTTGCATTACTATACTCTTTTTCTTATGTTTGTTCTTGGTAATAAGGTATTGATGCCTTCTCAGTGCATTACATTTCTTTTCTGTGTTTGCGTAGTACTATTTCTTAGGGTTGAATAAAAATTTTGATATTTCTATTTAAATAGGCTAAAATATCCTATTTGTCGTATGTAGAAATTTCTATGTATAAGTTATTGATGGTTGGTACTAGTTTTGACGATCCTGTGTAATTCAGCTTTGTCAATTTTCTATATTTTGTTTTCGTTAAACTATTTAATTTAATTTATATGCATTATTAACTGGTGGAAATAATATATCTCTCTCTATTACATACATACTGAAACACCCCACACCCCTTAATACCCAAAAGTACATATAAAAAGGCGTGGTGCGTTGTAGGTATAAGTAAAGCTAACATAGACTAAGATTCACAAGAAAAAAATATATAAAAACAGCGAAAACTTAAAATAATAACTTAATTAAAACAAAACTTCATAATTGCTTCATAAATAAGTCAAATACCAAATACCACATACATGTCTAAAAATCCAATATGTCTCATGAAATAAAAACTCATAGTCTCAAAATCAGAGTACATAATATCCATCATAATAAGCCAGTACATAGAAAGAAGAAAAGCTAAAAATAAAAGAAATACATAGTAGAAATCTCCTCCAAAAAAACTCCAAGCAACAGCAATCTACTGACTTCTCCCTTGATTGCCTATGTGGGGAAAATGGGAAAATAGAGTGGTGGGTCAGACTAAAAGTCTGGTAAATGATAGTAATTACTAGAGTCTTTAAGCAAGATAAAAGTAATAGACTCTACAACAGTTCTAGCATAAATAAGGATAACAAAGGAAATAGGAAAGAAATAAATAGGAAATAAGTACGATTAAATATTGCTCAATTTATAAGATAGGTTAACTTTGATTGCTTGCACTTGTCCTTGATTTCTGCTTTGATTAGGCTGAATTCCTAATCCTGTAATTAGGATGTAACCCTAATTCTACCCTTTTTGATCGGCCTGCTACTCCATAGACCTTACTGCGGACCAGACATTATATTACTCCTTACACAGCAGCCAATGGTATCTATGAAGATGTATGGAGCACCCACTGTGGATCTGGACGACTTATATAGCTCCCTACACATAAGGCAATGGTGTCTACGAAAGAAACCCATACTAAGCGCTTGGAACTCATAGCGATTACTGAGCACCCGAATGGAAGTCGCACGCGTAACTGCCACCATGCCCATGCTACCTTTTGCTCCACCTATTGGGTCTTCCTATTACCTCAAACTCCAACATAAGCATGCCCCTCATCTCATTTCAGAATAATGTGAGATCACCGTGTGTCCATAGAAAATAGGGGAAATGTTGTTGGTACTGGCCCGTCATCCAAATAATATCTAGTTGCGCCCCTTATCCAAATCCCCTGTGATTTGGACTTCTATTTGAACAATTACTACCATTCTTAGCATAAGCATGCCCTCGTCTCCCTTCAGGCTAATGTGGGACCACATTTTTGTCTAATAGGGAATGCTATTTGGTACAGGTCCTACTTTCATCTTTGCTTATTAACTTAGATAAATTATTTAAATAAGCCTTTACACTTTTCTCTACCACTGTGCTTATTAATTTATCCTAAGTCTTAAAATAAGCCTTATTCTGTTCTTTTTCTTACTATAACCTACGTTATAATTATGCTTATTACTTAACCCAAGGTCTAAGTGTGAAAATAAGCCTCTTTCATCTTTTTCTCTTTTTAGTTATAATTCTAAGTTATAACTAGGCCAATCTTTTTAATTCAGTCCAATTAACGTCATAATTAGGCATAATTTCAGTCCAATTCCATTTATAATACAGTCTTTGAAATTTACATCTTATATTCCATTATTTCAGTTTTCTTACAATTTAATCCATATTCGCGTTAATCCTATTCTAATCCACATGCGAAGAAGAAGGAGGAATAAAAGAAAACTGAAAATAGAAGAAAATCCAAAGCGTAGAAAGAAGATGTAAATAACAGTAAATAAACTAAAATACTGTAAATAAACGGGAAAGCTATAATTAACAGGAATAAACTAAAATCACTGAATAGAATAGCTGAAAAGAAATAGATTGAAAATAATTCTAAAAACTGTAAATAAACTACTGAAAAGGCTATTCCAAAAATCGTAGTAAAACTACAACTATTGGAAACCCTATTATTTTAAATTACTTAAAGAAATCTAAATTAATTGCAATCACTCACCTCCGGTTCTAAGCTCTTCCTTTGGTCTTCCCAGATCCACTTAGAGTTGTAAAATAATTTAATTTATAACGAATTTCTCCTTCGGAAAAATTATTCCATTTAGGGTCCTTCCTAGAAAGGTGAACCCAATTGGAGAAAACCTTGAATGAGAAAAAGTGTTAGGTCTAGGGGTCTATTTATAGGGGTAGAAGTGGATCTCAGACCATTGGATTTTGAAGATGAAACGGGATGCAACCACATCATAGGCTGAATAGAAGCCATCGGATGCAAAATTAAAAGGACTGGATTAAAATAAAGAATGCAAAACACGTCAGTTTGAGGCTCTGGAACGTTCAAACGAACGAACGTCCGTTCGCAAATAGCAGAGGCGGGTCGACCGGGCGGTCGACCGCCTGGTGCCTAGGGCGACCTGCGTATGTGTATATATATATATATATATATATATGTATGTATGTATGTATGTATGTATGTATATTTCTTCGTTTCCTGCTTATTTTGTTTATTTTATAACTTGGTCATATTAGCTTAGATTTTGACGTTCTATATATGGAAATTGACCATAAAATTACCACGGACACAATGGTGCAACTTCTGTGGTTTAATTCTGATGATTTCACAAAGTAATTTTATTATCTAATTAATTAACGAATTAATTATTATGAATGAAATGTTGGGTTGTACAACCAACTACAACCATCAACCATTAATTATTAAGAATGACTAAATGTTTTCATCCAAGTTCTACAACCAACTACTCAACCATCAACCATTCATCCATTGTCCTTAAGTTTTTCTAATGATGTTTATGATACTTATGCAATTAGTGTAGTGTAAATGACCCTAACTAATGCAAAAGATTAGGTGGTCCACTGATTCAATTGACCTCCTTTTATGCAATCATGTCTGTGCCATGTATCCAAATGAATGCAAAAATTCCTAATGATAAATGATAGTTCTATATGCATGCTACATTCATCATCCAAATGCAACAATCGTGTGATAAACATCCATTTATGGCAACCATGGAAATAAAATAAAAATGCGCACATCCATATGCATATGCTCTACTGTCCTAGTTAGGCCGATCCTTAAAGAATAATAGTGCTTAGTGTACCTATATGCGTCCATTAGCATCCACGAGCAAACACTTGCAATCACTATCATACATCATTCATAACATGTTCTATTAACATGTTTACATCAAATCCTACCATCCATAGGTTAAATCCTAAGTTCTACCCTCCCAAAGGATAATAAAGGAAAGAACCTATTCAAAACTAAAGATAAAAAAAGGAATTCTAAAACTTACTATCAAAAAGATGAGGATAGGAAGTATGAATCTTCTCTTCTGCTTCCCAAGTGGCATCTGCAACATCATCTCCCCATTACACCTTCACCAGTGGAACCTCCTTATTCCTTAGTCGCTTGATGTCTCTTCCAACAATCTTCGTGGGGATACACCGAACAGAAGCTTCCCTTTCTACCTCCACCTCCTCCAACTGACTAGGCTCTACAACCTACGCCGAGTCATGTAAGCACTTTTGCAAGTGCGAAACATGGAAAACGTTGTGTACTCTTGCGAGCCTATCAGGTAGCTTCACACTGTAAGCCATCTTCCCAACTCTCTCTATGATAGGGAATGGTCCAACAAATCTAGGGGCTAACTTTCCATTTGATCCGAACCTTACCACCTTCCTAAGTGGGGATACATTGATAAAAACTAAGTCTCCAACCTCAAACTCTAAGTCTCTCCTCCGCTTAACCGCATAAGACTTCTTCCTGTCTTGAGCTGTCTTCATCCTCCGCCGAATCAAATCCACCCTCTCAGATGTCTCTTTGACCATATCGGGCCCAAGTAATAACTTCTCCGTAGACTCAACCCAACATGATGGGGAATTGCAAGGTCTCCTATATAAAGCCTCAAACGGTGCCATCCCTATGCTTGCATGATAACTATTATTGTAGGCAAACTCAACCAATGGAAGATGCTCCTCCAAAGTCCAAAATGAACATCCGTAGCAAATCCTCAAGCACCCTATTTACCCTCTCCGTTTGGCCATCTGTCTGGGGGTGATAGGCCATACTCAACCTAAGTTGCGTCCCTAGCGCCTCCTGTAAGATTCTCCAAAATTCACTAGTGAAAATGGGATCTCTATCGCTAACAATGCTAGAAGGAACTCCGTGTAGACGGACTATCTCTCGAATATACAAGGATGCCAAATATGAATCTGTACACTTACTCTTAACTGGGATGAAGTGCACACTCTTGGTCAATCTATCAACAATCATCTAAATGCTAGTGTTCCCTTTCCTGGAACAGGGTAAACCATAAATGAAATCCATAGAAATATTGTCCCACTTCCACTCCGGCACATCTAAGGGCTAAAGTAATCCACCGGGCTTCTACTGCTATGCTTTTACCCTTGGGCATATGAGACACTTAGCTACAAATTCCACCACGTCCTTCTTTATGCCACCCCAATAGAATATCCTCTTCATATCCCGATACATTTTTTCACCACCCGGATGAATAGTCATACGGGAATGGTGCGCCTCCTCTTAAACTGCTCTCAACAAGTCACTTGTACGTGGAACACAAAGCCTCCCATTTCTCTTAAGCCACCCTCTGCTATCAATGGAATAGCTTTGGAGATGTCTCGAGACCTCTCCTCGGCTAATCCTATCCATAATTTCCATGAGCTATGAATCCTTCTGCTGCCTCAAGCCAATCTGATCCATAAGGGTAGGCCTCACCTCTAATGTCGCCAACAATCCAGGAGTAATGTCCGTAGAGGGCTTAAAATCAAAAGTAGAAATAAACTCCAAGCTCCTCCACTCTACAAACAAAGGAATAAGGGTTGCTTTCTTTCTACTTAATGCATCCACAACCACATTACCCTTGCCAGGGGTATAAGCTATCTCAAAATCATATGAGGCTAAAAACTCCATCCACCTCTGTAGCCTCAAGTTCAAGTCCTTCTGCGAGAATAGGTACTTCTAAGACTTATGGTCGGTAAAAAGCTCAAATCTCTCTCCAAGCAAATAGTGCCTCCAAGACTTGAGTGCAAAAACTATGGCATCCAACTCCAAATCGTGGGTAGGGTAATTCTTCACATGCGTCCTCAATTGCCTACTACCATAACACACTACCCTCCCTTCTTGCATCAACACCGCTCCTAGACCCATCCCGCATGCATCAGTGTATATAGTGAAAGGCTTAGCTCGGTCGGGTAAAACTAACACTGGTGCACTAGTAAGGTCTCTCTTAAGCTTCATGAAGGAATCCTCACAATCCATGTCCCATACAAAAGCTTTATTCTTCTTAGTAAGGCGCGTGAGTGGTGCCAAAATCTTGGCAAAGACTCTAATGGACTTCCTATAGTAGCCAGCCAATCCTAGGAAGCTCCTAACCTCGGTAACGTTCTTGGGGGCCTTCCAATCTTGCACTGCAATGACCTTGGCGGGGTCAACAGCCAAACCTTCCTTCGAGACTACGTGTCCCAATTCTCTCTCCAAAAATGACACTTCAAAAACTTAGCTCTCAAATGATGACTATGAAGTGTGTGAAGAACTTCTTCCAAATGAACAGCATGCTCCTCCATATTCTTAGAAAATACCAAGATATCATCCACAGATACCACCGCAAACTTATTTTGGACATCCCTAAAAACACGGCTCATCAAATCAATGAAATAGGCAGGAGCATTGGTTAGCCCAAATGGCATAACCAACCACTCGAAAAATCCGTCTGGTGTCCTAAACGCAGTCTTATTTATACTGTCCTCCACCACCCTAAGCTGATGGAATCCCATGGCTAAATCAAGCTGAGAGAAAACTGAAGAGCCTACTAACTGGTCAAAAAGATCATCAATCCTAGGGTGTGGATATGGTTCTTCTTGGTGAGCTTATTTAATTCCCCATAGTCCACGCAAAGTCGGAGAGAACCATCCAATAATAACTTCATAATTGCTTCATAAATAAGTCAAATACCACATACATGTCTAAAAATCTAATATGTCTCATGAAACAAATACTCATAGTCTCAAAAATCAGAGTACATAATATCCCTCATAATAAACCAGTACATAGGAAGAACAAAAGCTGAAAATAAAAGAAATATATAGTAGAAATCTCCTCCAAGAAAACTCCAAGCAACAACAATCTACTAACTTCTCCCTTGGTTGCCTATGGGGGAAAAGGGAAAAATAGAGGAGTGGGTCAGACTAAAAGTCTGATGAATGATAGTAATTACTAGAATCTTTAAGCAAGATAAAATTATAAAGACTCTACAACAGTTTTAGCATAAATAAGGATAACAAAGAAAATAGGAAAGAAATAAACTGGAAATAAGTACGATTAAATATTGCTCAACTTATAAGATAGGTTAACTTTGATTGCTTGCACTTGTCCTTGATTTCTGCTTTGATTAGGCTGAATTCCTAATCCTGTAATTAGGATGTAACCCTAATTCTACCCTTTTTGATCGGCCTGCTACTCCATATACCTTACTGCGGACCAGACACTATATAACTCCCTACACAGCAGCCAATGGTATCTACGAAAGATGCACAGAGCACCCACTGTGAATCCGGATGACATATATAGCTCCCTACACATAAGGCAATAGTGTCTACAAAAGACACCAATACTAAGCGCTTGGAACTCATAGCGATTACCGAGCACCCGAATGGACGTCGCACGCGTAACTGCCACCATGCCCATGCTACCTTTTGCTCCACCTATTGGGTCTTCTTATTACCACGAACTCCAGCATAAGCGTGCCCCTTATCTCACTTCAGGATAATGTGAGATCACCGTGTGTCCATAGAAAATAGTGGAAATACTGTTGGTACTGGCCCGTCATCCAAACAATATCTAGTTGCGCTCCTTATCCAAATCCCTCGTGATTTGGACTTCTATTTGACCAATTACTACCATTCTTAGCATAAACGTGCCCTCATCTCACTTCAGGCTAATGTGGGACCACATTTTTGTCTAATAGGGAATGCTATTTGGTACAGGTCCTACTTTCATCTTTGCTTATTAACTTAGATAAATTATTTAAATAAGCCTTTACACTTTTCTCTACTATCTGTGCTTATTAATTTATCCTAAGTCTTAAAATAAGCCTTATTATGTTCTTTTTCTTATTATAACCTACGTTATAATTATGCTTATTACTTAACCCAAGGTTTAAGTGTGAAAATAAGTCTCTTTCATCTTTTTCTCTTTTTAGTTATAATTCTAGGTTATAACTAGGCCAATTTTTTTAATTCAGTCCAATTAACGTCATAATTAGGCATAATTTCAGTCCAATTCCATTTATATTACAGTCTTTGAAATTTACATCTTATATTCCATTATTTCAGTTTTCTTACAATTTAATCTATATTCGCGTTAATCCTATTCTAATCCATATGCGAAGAAGAAGGCGGAATAAAAAAACTGAAAATATAAGAAAAACCAAAGCGTAGAAAGAAGATGTAAATAACGTATAAATAACAGTAAATAAACTAAAATACTGTAAATAAATGGGAAAGCTATAATTAACAGGAATAAACTAAAATTACTGAAAAGAATAGCTGAAAGGAAATAGAGTGAAAATAATTCTAAAAACTGTAAATAAACTACTAAAAAGGCTATTCTAAAAATCGTAGTAAAACAACAACTATTGGAAACCCTATTATTTTAAATTACTTAAAGAAATCTAAAATAATTATAATCACTCACCTCCGGTCCTAAGCTCTTCCTTTGGTCTTCCCGGATCCACTTGGAGTTGTAAAATAATTTGATTTATAACGATTTCTCCTTTGGAAAAATTATTCCGTTTAGGGTCCTTCCTAGAAAGGTGAACCCAATTGGAGAAAACCTAGAATGAGAAAAAGTGTTAGGTCTAGAGGTCTATTTATAGGGGTAGAAGTGGATCTCAGGCCGTTGGATTTTGAAGATGGAATGGGATGCAACCACGTCATAGGCTGAATAGAAGCCATCGGATGCAAAAATAAAAGGACTGGATTAAAATAAAGAATGCAAAACGCGTTAGTTTGAGGATCTGGAACGTTCATTCATTCGTAAATAGCAGAGGCGGGTTGATCGGGTGGTCGACCGCCTGGTGCCCAATTCGACCGGCCGATCGACTTGCCTATATTTTTTTCTTTGCTTCCTGCTTATTTTGTTTATTTTATAACTTAGTCATATTAGTTCGGATTTTGACGTTCTATATATGGAAATTGACCAGACAATTACCACGGACACAATGGTGCAACTTCCGTGGCCTAATTCTGATGATTTCACAAAGTTATTTTATTATCTAATTAATTAACAAATTAATTATTATGGATTAAATTTTGGGTTGTTACACATACATACACACATAAATACACACACACAGATATATATATATATATATATATATAAAATGAACGGTCACCGAAGACTAACGGACACCGCTCATCTTAGGAAGGTATGGGCCACCCAGTCCGCAACCGCAAGCTTGTACAGATTATCGCAGTCCCCCTTGGACAGTCCGCAATACCGGGTTAGATTTACTTGGGTTCTATTTGTAAGAAATAATATATTACTTTTGCTAGATCACAAACTAAAATAAACTACAACCTAAATACCACCTTAAACAAATTAATTATGAGATAATGGTAGGGATTGTAATTTTTTTGTTATATTCTCATTGGAGTAGGAAAACAAAAATCAGTGTGATTTTGAATAAAAATGAAGATTCGATGGGTAATGCTAATTATATTACTATATTAACAAGAGCACAATTTTTTTAGTATGGTTCCTTTGTTAATCATAATCTGTACACCAATTTCAACGAAAATAGTAATGTTGATATTCATTTTATAAAATCCCAAAGTACAACAATATGTTTATACCATTATTAAACTATTTTGGAATAATTATATGGACACTCAAATATATATACATACACACACACGCTCATATATGTATGTATGTGTGTGTATGTTTGTGTGTATATATATATATGTATGTGTGTGTATGTATTCGTATATGTGTGTGTGTATGCGTGTGTATGAAAAAGGATCCATAACCTTCTCTTATGTATCCCGTTCCATCTTTTTGTGTGTTCAAAATGAATTAATTTTTTTAGATGTAGTGTATTTGTTATCAAGATCATCTATACAAAATTTCATGCATTTTGAAACTTCTAACTCCTTTATGAATATATTTGCAATCGGTGCCTGGAATATTATATGTATTCAACGGCTCGATACTAATTCATGGTTTTGAAGGTAATAAATGTTTCAAAAAGATCCTATTTTTTTACACATGATTTTGAAAAAAATAGACTATATATGCCAAATTTTCTTTATTTCGAAAACATTTGGACATGAAAATGTTGAATGGTGGAGGGCCTATGGATACCACCTCATATATATGTATGTATATGTGTGTGTGTATATATGTGTGTGTATATATATATATATATGTACATGTATGCCCGTGCGCTTCTTTTGATTTTTGTAAATGGAACCTTTGAGATTTATAATGAAATAAAGATAATGTTTTCATTTTTTTCCTGAACTAAAGGAAAATTTTAAGCTACATGATTTCATTTACTTAATAGCGTTGCGAATAGTTCGGTATTCATTGATATTATAAAGTATTGAAAATTTCCATGTCTTGGATTAGACTTGCCATAACTGATTTTAAATTGATATTTTGTTCGAAGCAACATACAATTTAGGTATGCTAAAATTATACTTCTGTTAATAGACAATATGAATCATAATCACTCGGTACTTTATGATTTCATGTTTAGACCATGATATAAATGGGCTAGATTATCGGATGTGATTGAGAGTGCATGGGTTTTTGTTATGAGTAGGAAATGTTAAACAACGCAAGTTCATATAGCCGAACCGTCTTTACTGCATATAATGTGAAATACTATAATTTTTAACAATGTTTTTGCTTTATATGAAATAAAAGAGTGTTCATAATTGTTATGTAATCACTTGCATGCCTCAGTTTCTTCGCAACTGAAAGAAATTTATTATGAAGTGTGTCATCTTCTTCTAAACTTAGATCGCTAATATGTCAAATATGTTAGAATGTGGATTATTTCTATTTGCACATGGTAGTTTGTGGTTTTTTTACACCTACTTGATGCAAGATGCTATTATTTTCTTTTTTATATTTGATAATTAAGGAGTTCTTTGACTAATCTTTAATGCACATGATTCTCTTGGATATCTCCCTTAAATTTCTTTAAATAAGACAAAACCCTTGATAATTTTTTATGGCAGCTTACGTTTGTTACACATTTGAAAATGTTATATTTAGTACAAATTCACAGAAGTGTTCGTGGAAAATATACTATAACATATTTTCCCTAAGTCAACATATTTTTTATAGAGGCAGGAGTGTTCTCTTCTTTCTTTTTCTATGAAGTGGTGACAACAAAGAAAAAAGTTATGTAAGCTTTCTTATCTCTGCTTTAGATAAGGTTCATTACATCCAAAAGTATAATTTTGTTTGAAGAAAGAACAATGAAAAATTTATCAGTTATTAAACCATCCTATTGGTTTTTAGTATTGCAATAGGATTGATGGTTATTATTAGGTGATCGATACTTGCTTCGATTCATTGACCAGAGAGGCTTGAAAAGGCATCAAAATTGCTTGAGCATGTGCTAGCTATGAGAGTGAACTTTCATTATCGAATGAACATGCTATTTCTGGTAGGACATCTACAAGAGTCTTACAATGACTTACTGGTGTCTTCCTCAATAGTTTCCTTACAACTTCTCAAGGATTCTTCATCTGCCAAGGTCGGAGTTAATAATCTTTGCTTCAAAAATAACACATAGATATGTTTTAACAATGAATTTGGTTACACGTGGAAAGAAGGATTTCTCATTGCCCAACTCTCTCATTGGACATGTGCAAACTTTTTGGAAGCTTATATATTAAATACGTAGTGCATTCAGATCTAACAACAATAGGCTCACTTTACAATGGAGGAAACATGGTTGTTCAACCTGTATTTTATCTTTTATAGCTTGATTTGTATTTATTTACTGTACGATATTTACACGATCGTAATATTTTTATTGGTGGTTAGTTAATGAATGGTATTTATATTTCTAGCATCATTAATAAAGGAGTCTCCAGCTGCAAATAACGTTCAGCCTCCCTTTATTGCTCAAGTTCAGCTCTTATTATCGCCATTGTCATTTTTCCTGAAACATTCCAGCTCTATTTTCGATTTTCTATTTTGATGGTTTCAGCCTGCATTTGTGTCGGCTTGAATTTGGTATGATTTCTTTTCTCTTGTGTGTTATAATCATGCCAACTAAAATATATGCACATAATATCTATTAATTACGCCTTTTTACCAAGATAATGTTTATAAGATTATGCTTTTCCTATTCTTTTTATTTTAGTATAGAAGACAATAACAGTATTTTATAACTTTGATGTTGAAAATGGAGGTACGAATTTGGTTAAGTGTGAGAGAATTGCATATTTGTCAAAAGGATGTCGTTTTGTAGCGATTTTCATATTTGTCCCTTCCATCAATTCAAACTTACACTTATATTATGAATTACATTATCGATTTGATTGCAACTGCTATAGTGCATAATTTCTAGGTCTAACTATAGCATGTTGTCATCTAATAATATTAATCGGCTTATTTTATGTATGCAGGAAAAAGCACTTATTTCCTTACTGATATAAGACAAACTATTATAATATCTGTATATTCAAGGTTGGTTATTAGAGTTTATGTCCTTTAGCATGTATAGTCTATTGCTTTGGAAACACGCCAACTTTGATTAAGGTATGATAGCGAATTTTAGTTGTTTGTACTTCACAATTGGATGAACAAATGCTTATATCATGCTTTTTATTGAAGGGTGTATCATTACAAGGTGTTCTATTATTATGCATAAGTCAATTATATATCATGCGATTGTCTGCTACTCCATATCCACCTCACCATTCATTTTGCAAGTTATACATTTGAGGCCAGAAGAACCAAATTCCTAATCTTTTCCCCACATCTATGAAAGTGCATGCAACTCACGAGGTGAGTGAGAGGAGCTTTCAAATGGATGGTGATCACATGATCAAAGAATCAGGCCCACACTTTGACATAAGATAAAGTATAGTTCTGTGCATAAATTTTCCATGCTTTATCATAAAAGGGATGAGTCTATATTAGTTTACATCACAATTTTTCAAGCATTCTTTGTCAAGATTTAACACGGTTAAACATATAAATTCACGCTCTTACCGATTTAGCAGTTTAACCTCTAAACATGATCATTTCAGCTACTTCATGAACAACTTCTATTATTCGATGACATTTCGCAATGCAGTGTTATAATAATTTTAAATATTATTTATTTACAATATCTATAGTAATATTATATTTCATTTTAATATTATTATCACCTTATTTATCAACTATGACATTACAACTCTCATACATATTTGTTCCATAACATATCAACATCCTCCGCAATTGTACAAGGAAACACATAACTGTCGTTTTTTGTGCTTTCTTGATTGCAGGTGTACAGAAAAATAAAATTTCACTCCTGCTTTTACATATTGTTTATGTTTTTTTGCCAAAAAAGTACAACTGCCACTCTTATTTTATTTTTTCTGAGTTGTTAAAGCATCCGTTATTGCTGCCACTATTAGTGAATTTAACAAAAATTACTTGCTGAAACACAATGAATAGGACCAACTGACTAGAGAGCTTGCATCTGTGGCCAAGGAAAAAGATGAAAAACAATTTCTTCCTGCTCACTTGCTTGCTTTCTGATGTGAACATGTAAAAACTGCATTAGTTGTATCCGAATTTTTTATTTGGTTGTAATAATAACACAAATAAAGCATATTTTTCACTGCTAAATTCCACCTTCTTTGTTACTTTTTGATTCATTAATGTTTTAACTGTTTCTACGAATTCTGTATGTTTGTGCATAAATATTTTGCATGTGAATTGTTTGTAGACACATTACTTTTATTCTACTTATCCTATTAACCATTGAGCGATTGGTTTAATCTTTTATGTGGTTTTCTCGGTTCTTTTTCAACACTGAACATGTATATCGATAGTATCATATACCGATTGTTCTGTCTATGCTAAAAGAAATTAAAAAAGGTTAACACAATTAAATAGATACCATATTTTTTGTGTTGCATTAAAATAGGATTCCGTTTAATGAATACTATACTTCGTAGTGAAAACATTATTATATGATATGTCTTTAGTCCTATTTTATAGGACTCGTGCTTTTTACTGTTTTCGTACTTCACTATAGTTCCGCTTTTTTTTTGCTACCGACAAGTTCACTTTTGCCTTTTAACTATTTCGCCTACATATATGTTTGAGAGCATTCAATCCTATTACTACGTTGATTCATTAAAGATTCTGTACTAATTTTAATACTTATATTTGATATTTTTGTAATGTTTCTAATTATGTCCCGTAAATAGTATATTCTACTTATTTATCAAAATAATTTAATTTTCTAACTCCAACAAAAATTCTTTTAACATACCCGTGTGCGAAGCATGGGTTCGCACTAGTAATAATTAGAGTATTATCGACATTTTAAGAGAGATGAACAAACTATCTCATGAAATCATATGTCTTCGCATCTTATGTATACTCCTTTAAGTCTATATTGGTTTTAATTAATCTAAACTCCTTTAGACATATATGTTATATAAATATAATTTCAATTTTTATAACATTTATAATTTACTTATTTTTTTTGGCAAAGCCGACGGGGTTGGATGGTCCCTACCATTTTATTGATCCACTCGGGAAAAAACAAGAAAATAGAAGAACAACAAACAAAAAAAACATAGAACAAAGAAAGAGGAGGAAGTGGATCACACATGGGAAGCACGAAATAAAAATAAAAAAAAAAGAGCAAAGGAAAACACAACTAGTGTACATGGGACACCAGACCTATATCACTTGCATTATCTCTAGGCTAAAAAGGAAGACTTGCCTCTAATATGCCTCTCCTCACTTCGAATGTTATCAAGTCCGTAATCTATTTATCTATTTTACTCCTACCTCCATAATTTACTTATTAGTATAGATACACACATTTATATACGTATGTTTATTAATTGAACCCTTTAAATAATATGAATATAACTTTTATATTAATATAAATTTAAAACAATTTTAAATTTACATTTTATAACTTTTACAAAATTTGATTGAATTCAAAAAAATTGTATTTAAGTTTGTAATATTCAGATACGTTTATTTGAATCAATCTAAAGCATAAAACATTTTTCGCCTTCCACTAATGGCGTATCCTAGAAATGTACCACTTCACCGAGCTAGGTAGCGATTGAAGTAGGACAACATGCAGTGGGTTAAATGGGTGAATTTAAAAAAAATTAATTTTTAGATCTTATTGGGCCTATGAATTCTAAATTGATTTAGACCCAATCTAAATAATTTTAAATAAATTTTTTAATTTTTATTTAAATTAACTTATATAAAGGTAGTATATATACGTATTATATAAAATGTATATATGTATCAAATAAACACATACATGTAAGTGTACATGAACATATAAATGTGTACATGGTTTAGCGTGCCCGAATATAAGTGTTGGAATTTACTACGCTATGGGCACATTAGCCCTTTATATGCTCATTTCTATCCAAATCAATTTTAAATTATATATATATATATATATATATTACACTCATATTTCCTGAACCCTGTTGAAGGCAAGATGATGCAAGCAACAAATCAAAAGGATTGCTCCTATAATAAAAGTTAGGGAACAAGAAAAGAAAACAAAGAACAAAGCAGAGTCCAAAGAGTACTGTGCTCAAAAAAGGTCTTAAGATAACAACAAAGACTCACAAAAAACTGCACCGATCCCCAATTCCAATGTTACATTATGATTCTGAGTCTATAAAACTAAAGTGGTTATGAGGTGTAGAAAAAAAATTGTAGCCTCAATACTCTGAACTACAATACAACTCCCAAGCCTGCACCACAATCTTCCATGAACATTTGAAGCTATAAGGATACACCGCAATCTCAATATTAAACAATGATACTGCACCGTAACCTTAAAGGGGTTCTGCCCAGAACTAACAAACTACACTAGACATGTCTCATCCTTCTAACAGCTCAAAAACCAGATAGTGCAAATTACGCTGGATAATCACTAATGCTTGCTCAAGATAGGATCACAACAAACTGCGCAAGCACTATGCTCTACCCTTTTTTAATACACGTTCCTGAGCTATTCTGAGCAAGCCCTAAATGAACACTCCACATGACTAACGACCCAATAAACCCAACAATTATTCCTAAAAGCTAATGCGTTGCTAACACTTTAAAGTGCAGATTTGTGCTATGCTTACCAAGGACTCTTTAAGTAGCACCACGAGGAATCCAAAGCATTCCAAGGGCTACACACGGGGTTACCCAAACAGCGCTCCATTGTAGTTCATCAATCGTTAGAAAATAGTAAAGGCACGAGCGACCCTCATCAAGTAAGTTGCACTTATCAACATCAAGAGCAGCTTAGAGCATAGTCATATAGATATTAAGCTAACACCATAGGTTTTGGGCAAAGCAACACAACTCCATTTATCTTCAAACATTGCACAATGGGCGAGATGACTCAATTATAACCATGCTCAGGGCAGTATCATGCGAACGGCATGGTTCCGTTCCGTATGTATCAACGGCGCCAAATAAAAAAACAAAGGAATAACTCTCAACATCCTCATAGGGCAGTACACAAGCCATTCGCCCATATAGGTCAGAAGTGCATAACCCATTTGAATTTGAGTTTCTGCCATAATTTCATATGTTCCCGCTACAATTTCAAACTTCCCGCCAACGCCCAAAATTCAACCACCTAAATTATAGTTTCCCACCGAAGACACGTTAGCCATCCATGCACACCGAACAAACGAGATGGATGGTTGACACATGGAAGAATCCAAAGGAGGGAATTAAAATAGTAGAAGAAGAGTGACGACGATCTACATGCATCTAGACTATAAATAAAAAAGGCACTGTAGCAAGAAAGGGACCTTTTTTCTTGATTTGATATTTTAAGATTAATGATGAAAAGTTCTGTACCTCTGCCATTGATGCTTGTACAAGGAATATAAAAGAAGAAAGTGATATTCCCTCCGTGGACGTAGGATTCTTTAATATTTGAACCATGTAAAATTCTCTATGTCTTTACTTTTTCCTGCATTTTACCTGCCTAGTTTTTTAGTGTTATATTCTTTTCTATTTTGGTTTCTTTTGCTTGTACTCGAATTGAATACCAAACCAACTTGACATTTTAACAAGCAGTTAAAGTGCAACTACATGATTGTGTAAGCTCCCAGCAATATAATTACTACCTAAAGGCAAATTTAATATTACTTAAGTTTGTTGATTCTAGTCCATGGAAGTACGCAATAATTACTCTCGTGTTTGTTTGTGGTGTTGTGAGACCAAAAATGTCACCAACATTTTCAATGCTATATGGAGGGCTCAAACCACCAATTCCAATTCCCATTAAACTTTATCTATATTTCCTGTAACATCCCCCTACTTTGAGGCCCAAAACTAATGGCTATAGATGTTGCAATCATCCACAGTTATTAATCCTTGGCGACCAAATACGGCGGTGTTAGATACATTGATACACAGAAAAGCATGATTATGGAAAAAAATTAAAACATCAAACAATATCACATTTCATTTTAAAACATTTCCAAATCCATTACATAATCCCACCATCGTTGATCATGTTTAGAGAAGATATATTTATTACAACATACGCCAAGAGCGACATATGAAGATGTCCCCTTGGATGATCAGAGTATATAAAGGCCATTTAACAAATTTGCCATTACAAACAACACAACGGGATCAAATAAAAGAGAACTATATATATTTATCATGCCTCCTGCACGTCTCCGGAAGCTTCATTCGTCTAATGAGGTACCTGAAAACCTCAACTCTCAAACTACTCAAAATCAATTGAGTACCCTAGATTTAAGGGGAAAACATAAACTTCAAGTCATGCATAAAGCCTGGTATGAATAATAATCTACCATCTCAAATCATTTAGATATCTAGTGAGGCCACGCCGCTTAGCGGAATGGGTTTCCCCTCATTAATATCCCAAAACCTTTTTATAAAACCATATACTGTGCTCCGGCAACCAAAATGGTTAAAACATCTCAAAATAATATGATATGATGACATGCAAAACAAGTAAATCAATTCTGGATTACCCATCCCCATTCATTTTGACTATCTATCACAGTTATAGGTTCTAGGATTACTATTAACCTAATAGTTTTCATGGGCTAACTAATAACCGGTTAAATGTTCAAGGATTCCCTGTCCAATTACATAGTTTTCATGGAATCACTATGAACCTATTGGTAACTCCAATATCTTCTTTTATCCTCAATGTGAATATATACATATATGAAGAAGTAAATACATTAACTTGGTTAATCCTTTTAACCTTTTAATCAAAGAAAACTTCTTCAAAAACTCCTTTTCAAAACACTTTATTTATTTATGCCATGGTTTTCTTAAAAAACGAGATTGGTTTATTTTTTTAAAAAATAAATCCTTTTGAAACCTTCGAAACCTTGCTTTCGACCTCATTGGATGACCTCCTTCGAAAGCATGTAAATCGCTTTTCAAAACATTAGGTTCCTGCCTTTCGAACACTTTAAAACTTTTCTTTGCAAACCTTTCAAATGTATTAAAGTATTAGCATTTAACTTTAGAAGCATAGCTTCGAAACCAATTGAAAGTACCCATTTCGAAACCATTGGGTTTATACTTAAAAATATCATTTGGGTCAAAGTGAATTCAAATGAAAGTATCTCTTTCAAAACCATTCTTTATTATATAAAAGCATTGGGAAACTTGATGGTGTCTGCACCATGCCCTTCGAAAGTTTCATGTTATCTAAATAAAATACTGAAGGATAGCATCGAAACCCCCTTTCGAAGCCATTGCATTCGAAACCCTTGAACCCTTTCGAAAGCATTTAGGAAGTGATTTAATACATCTTTAAAACAAACACTACCCTTCGAAAGCATTGATAACTTCAATACAGTCGAAAGGCAAAAGAACGGTTGCAGGGCTTCGACTAGGTCAAAACCTCTTCTTTCGAAAGCATTTATTTACAACTAAAGAAACTCATTCGAAAGTCCTTATTTTTAAAACAAAAAATGGCAACCCCTTCGAAAGCTATTAGAAAACTCCTTTCGAAAATAGATGTTTTGACTATCTCGAAAGCTTTAGTAAAGCAAAGGCAGGCGCTTAACTTTTTAAAACAGATGAAGGTATCGACCCCATCGGAAGCAATGCTTTCGACACCATACCTTCTGCCTTTCCTCCAATCCACTACGTATCATCTAGGTGATACCTTGTGTATTGGTTTCGGCTTAGTGGGGTTTCGACTTGATCAAAGGGGAAAGGTAAGAGTCGAAAGGTACCTCTAATAGAGGCGAAACTTGTTTTGCTGGGTAAAGGCTGACTAAAGCCACTTAAAACAAGTTATATCAAACTAACCTGCATACGGGTCAATACATGATTGGTTGCCTCAACTTTTTACATGCTTTACAAAAATTACCGCCTCTTAATTTTTGGATAAGTATCAAGATTTATTTTTACAGATAAGCACTTCTATTAAAAATATAAATAATTCATTTTGATCCTCCTCTCAAAATAATTTAATTCTTACAATAAATTACTTAAGAAAAATCCCCAAAAATTACAGCAATTCACTTTGATTATGTTATCTGACATATCAAAATTTTAGACCCAAATTCTCAATATAATTTCTGAATAAATTCCTAAACCCAATTAACCATATTTTCATTCGAAAATTCATATTTATCTTTACATAGGTTGGAAAATTATCAAAATAAAAACCCAACTCCAAAATCATGTTTTTCATAACATATAATTTTTCCATGGCATTTAAACATCAATTTCTATCGGTTTTACTCTAAAACCGTATAAATCTTAATTTAAACAAACTTGTTTAAATTAAACAAACTTTAATTCAAGCATATCATCATCCAAACATCATATATATGAATTTAATCATAAATCCAAAACATATATTTATAAAATAGAGATGGAATTATTATTCACCTTGATTATGATAAGGAAAGTGGATTGAGTTTGAGATTGATTCCCTTTCTTTAATTTCTTTAACTTTTCTTTGAATTTCTCTTTACTTTTCTTGTTAATAGCTTGCTCCCCTTTACGTTTTATTTTTGTGAAAAGTGAGATATGAACATGAATGGCCTAAGAGGAAAATCTATATATATATATATATATATAAGAGTAAAATTATGTATGGCAAATACCCAATATACCCTTGTGTAGATTAATAATCCTATAAACCATTCTTTTGTCCATTAAGTAATTGATTAAGCATAGCCATTTAATATTTATTCAAATCTCAATCCCCTTATCACTTAACATTTTCATTATTCTATTTAATTTATCTAATTAAATATCCTGAATAATGTTATTAAAAATTAGGGGTGTTACATTTCCCTTCATATACCATGAATCCCACCGATTCCGCTACTCCTTCCACATAGAAATAGTCACACTTAGCCTCGAAAAAGAGGCCAATCATAATCTTGAAACCTCAAGCTGAGGTGGATGCTTCTACTGAAGCCCTTATAGATCCAATCTTGGTCGCGATCTATTCCTTCACAAACCAAGTAAACCGATGTATGAAGGGGTTAGAGAAAGCGATGGCCCAACATACTGCTCATAGGCCAACCTTCCTCCATAATCCATAGCTCATCGCCATCACTAGCCAATTGCGCTCACTATGCAGTGGGCGAGTGAAATGGCATTTCCGAAAATGGAAACAGTGACGCTGGCCAAAAAGCTGATCCCAAACTAAAAGACAAGACCCATATCAAGCAATAAATCAAATCCAAGCCATCCAACATTAACCCACTCCCACCGAAGAAACAAGCCCAATTTACCTATGATGATGATGACACCACTTCTGATGGTGATTCGTTCTAGTTGATCTCAATAAAAGGCACGAGTGGAACAACTGGCAATGTTTTCCCAACAAAGCACTAGGGAGGAGGTCAGGGAAAAGGCTCTTCCCTATTCAATGAAACCATTATAGAAGCAGATTTTTTGGACAACTTCAAGTCCCATCGATCGAAAAATTCAATGGAACTACCCACTCGATGACGACATCTACACTTTTGAGTATTACATGGACATTCTAAAAGTAGGAAGAATGGCCTTATGTAAACTTTCCTTGTTTACATAGCCGGTGCAGCCTCCTGACGGTTCAGGAGGTACAAACAAGGTAAGGTCCGTTCTTCGAGACAATTATCCGTTGATTTTCTAAGGCAATTCAATCCGAGGAGAGAAGCCTCCCCGAATTTGAATACCATGTCATGTATAAAACAAGGTGAGAATGAAAGCCTGCGCAACTTTGTAAAGCGCTTTAAATCTAAGGAGCTCTGGATTGGAGTAACCAGTAAGGAAGCACTACTTATGGCAGCCCACGCAGGTATTAGAAGAGATACATCAGTGTGGGAGAAAAACAATAGAAAACCATGTCATAGAATGGGGGCTTTTTACGAGAGAGCAAGCGGCTATAATAGGATGGAAGAAGCTGGATCTACGGCACAATCTCAAAGGGCTTCTACTCTCAGCTATGATAAGAAAAGGGGGCATAAGTGTATCATCCACCCGTGAACGACAAAAGGAAATGAACCCCATGACAAAAGCTCACCTTACTCACATTCCTAGGCAAATATATGAGATGACAAGGAATGCGCTTGCATACAACGTACCAGATAAGGGGAAGAAAGCATAACAGAATTGAGGTGGAGCATACTACCGCTTCCATAAAACCAATGGCCGCCATACTGACAACTGCAAACATTTAAAGAACGAGATAGAAGGATAGATCTAAAAGAATACCTGGGAAGCTTTCAGAAGCCCAACAATGAGAACGGGACCAGATACCTCACTCCTGGCATAAATGAAAACCAGGTAGGAAATCCTTCAAATCTCATCGCCTCATTTTATGCTGGACACACCTCGTTGGAACAAGCAAGAAACCACGAGAGAAGTATGTGATAGAGGACAAAGCGCAATAGAAGAACGTCTTCCTTATCAAGAAAAAGCCGGCGTAGGAAATAGTTTTCACAATAGCTGATGCAGCCGGAATTGTTTTTCCATACTAAGATCCACTCGTAGTCACGATGCAGATTTCAAATTGCACCATAAAAAAGTCCTTTTAGATTCTAGAAGCTCGGTCAATGTAATTTTCAAGTCAGCATACAACCAAATGAAGCTTAAATTTTAAAGGCCATTCCTGAGCCAATTTACGACTTCAACAACACAACAACCGTTCCCTTTAGGTCAACATGCCTGATCATCACAGCCGGAATAACACCTCTACACAAATCCTTTGATGCAAGTTTCTTGATCATTGACCAGCCATCACCATAAAATGCCTTTCTAGGAGGACCTGCACTTATAGACTTGAGGGTGATCATCTCTCAAAAAGACCTACTTATGAAATTCAACACTCTTGAAGGGATAGGATCTGTGTTTAACGACCAAATCAATTTAGAAAATAGCCGAAAAATTTTAAATTAAAATTTACCACAAGCGCACGGCGTACAATGCTAGTACGTGGCGAATACAGGTCGATCCGCAAGGAATTATATAGATTTTAAATTTTTCCATTCAATCAAATTAAACCAAAAATTGAAGTTGTGATGGTTTTAAGCTAAAAATTGCAAAACTAACTAGAACAAAAGTGATTGAAACTATGAAATTAGAAAACAATTTAGAGGCAAATCCACTCTCATATTTTTGTAAATCAATACAAATTTTTATGATCTCGATTTTTTATATTAAGTGGAATTTGTGATGTATTTATCATAACTATGGTTTATTTATGTTGTTGATTAACATAACTTATACCATCAAACTATAATACAACAACCAAAGGCACTTATCAATACTCATGAAAATGAAGTCAAAGCAAAAGCTATTTTAATTGTGATCTATTTACTATTGTATTTAGTAACATAGATCATCAAATTTTGTTTCTACCTTAATTTCATAATCAAAAATCAATTAGTAAAATGATGATGTAAATTGTGTTTATGTTTGAATAAGAATAGCCTATTTGTAAATACAACATAGGCTATCAAATTCATTTTTATAAACTTACATCAACATCTACTTCTCATGAAGCATAAAAGAGACCATAAATCACAAGAAATGTTGAATTTACATAATATTAGAGAGCTTCATTACCCCTAAATTGAAGGGGTTTAGCTACTCATTTGTGTTATCAAATCAACACATGTAAATTTCAACATTTTAAGCAAGCAAACAAAAGTAAGAGCCAATGAAGATGGAAGAAAAAGAACTAAGCTACTTCCATAAAAATAAAAATAAACTAAGTGCATAAAATAGGAATCTAATCTGCTAACATTAGAATGAAGAAAGCATGTAAATAAAATGAAAACAAATAAAAGAACATGTAGAAAAAGAAAGAGGCTTAGGAAGCCATTTTATTTCTCATTTGATTTGAAGTTACAACTTGCACTCTAATGATAAGTAAATTAAAAAAGAAGAAGATCATTTACATGTACATAAGAGGGCTATTTATACATGCACAAAACTCTAATCCAATTTTTAGGGGGCTTTCCAAAATACCCTTTAGGAAGTGTGGCCACCAAGTAATCATTAGTCTCTAATTAATCCATCATCAAGTATGCATGAAACTTTAACCTCCACTAACTTGTCCATTAGCTTCTAATTGTATATTAAGGTAAGTGGGTAAGTGGGTAAGTGGGGTCCTCCATGATGCATGGTTTGAATTATTTTAATCTTCATTCCTTTGTTCCATCCCCGTGCATGCTTATTTCCATGAGAACGCCTTCATATTTCCATCCAAAAATTCCTATAATTAAAAAGAAAATGTGCAAATAAATATTCTCCAAATTAATTGATGCAAAAAATTATTATTTTACACCCACATTGATGTAGGAATGATGACTTGAAAGCATATTTGAAATTTGGTTTTAACATGTAAAATTACTTAGTTATGACATTTATTTAAATAAAAATAGATTAAATATTGATGTAAAAATATGCACATTTACGTGCACATCAAATACCCCCATGCTTATTTTTTATTCGTCCTCGAATAAAGAAAAAATAAGATAAACCCATTTTCGTAGGATACACGATTGCATTGAGCATATGCAACAAGCCGTTGAACCTCTAGGTGTTCCTAATAGGACGAGTGTTGTCTCGTGAGGGTTTTCAGCGGATACTACCCACAAAATCCAAATGCGAAATGAAAAATTCCTAAATGCAAGATTTATTTACAAAGATGAAAATATTTACAAATGAAGGATTTACTTTTAAATCAACACGAATAAGTTAAATATAAGTTCTGGTCATTATCAAGGAATTTAAGTCCTTTTACTTGTCAAAATTTTCAATAAAAATTAAGTTATCATAACAAATAGGCCATAGTTTGAGTAGTTGTTTCGGTTGATAAAATATCGTAACTGTGAAATGGGTCCTTAGTTGATTATCAAAGTTTTTCAAAATGGTATTTTTGTTTCTTTTCAATAACAAGTCAAAGCAGTGCTTGGATTTCAATTGCTTACTCTCTCTTATTTGAATGTTTTATTGATATTAACAATATGTACATATGCCTAACTCAGAAAACTAAGGCCAAATATATTACCCATGCACTGCCTTTCGGGCTTACGTGAGAAGAGTACAGAGCATGATGAGTGGACACACTTGTGTGTAAATACATGACTCTAGGTATTTATAAAATATATACATATATACAAATATTATTATTATATTTTTTTTGAAGAGAGAGTTTTGCAAAATCATCTTAGCACCATTTAACTTAGAAGATAAAAAATGTTATTGTCTTTATTTTTAATCAACCACTTATTAAAAAAAGATTTCGATTAGGATATACTTCATAATTATCACCTATGAACCTTCCTATATACTAGTTAAACCATGGTTACTTGTAATCAAACTTGATTTTTATTTTTGTTGAGAGAAATAAATTTTCAAAAATTTCAATTTAATAACCAAAACTCTATACTTATCCTATAGTGTTTCTTCAAAAGTAAATCAAAATGCTAAAAAAATTGTTTTTGGGATTTCTTTTTGTTTTTTATATATATTTTTAAATTTTTTGAGTTTTCGAAAGAAAATGCAAAACATAAACCATGAAAAATAAAAAATGAAAATGAGACTCCCCACACTTGATTTTAACTATGTCCCCACAGTCAACCCAAGTGAAAGGAGAAAATAAAATAAAAATATGACCTATATTTACATGAAACGATTATTATTTACACGACATCAGAAAATATATCGTCAAAAAGTAAATGAAACGGTCTTCAAAAGACCAATTCATTTGTCTCGTCAAATACGAGAGACACAGCGTAAGCTTAGAAAACCAAACCATAAAAGATTTCAAAGTTGAATGTTGATTTGGAAAAACGAATGTCGTTTTATTGAAAATCGTATGAGTTGTTTTATTTTTGATGATTTTTGGGGTTGATAAAATGATTGGAAGTTCCAGTTTATTTTCACCAAATTGAAAGTCAAGCTTACCATTGAAAATTTCATTAGAATTATTGATTTCAAAATCAAAATGGTGATTTAAATCTTCCACTTTAGAATTCAACAACTCATTTTCGAAAGCCCAAAGAATTCGTGTTCACTAAATTAGTCTTCCTTTGTTGGATTATCAACAACTTCATTGCACATATCAAGTTCAAAATCCAAAGTTGTTGTATTCAAATTTTCAAAATCGGAAAACGGAAGATCGAATTTTAAATCGAGTTTCTCGCCCTCAAAGGAATTGAAATCCAACTCAATTACCGTATTTTCAACAACTTCATTGAGATTGTCATTTTCAATTTCAAAATTTGTTATTTGAAAATTGTCATTTTTGGTAAAAGATGGATTATTATATGACTCGTAACATGTTTGCATTTGATTTTGTTGCTCACGTTGTTTCATATAGGTTTCAAACAAGAAATCTGTGTGCTCATTGCAAATTTCGTCTATTTGCACAACAAAATCCAATTTATAATTATTAATTTGAAAATTTTCAATTGGAACTTGTTGAGAACAAACATTTTCCATTGCACCATAATCAAGATTATTCCCATTGCCAAAATCATTTAAAAAGTTGTTTCCATTTTCATTTTGACTTTGAAACTCATTTTGAAGTTCGAAATTGAATTGGCATGAGTTATACTCGAAATCGTTTAAATTTTGAATTGAATTCAAATTTTGAAACCTTGACTCGAGTTATTACACAAATATGAATTACACAATTCATTTATCATTTGATTTTGTTGTGTAGGGAGTTCAAGTAAAGACGAAATTATTTCAATGCTATTTTTGAGATTTGAGGGTTGCTCATTATTTTGAAAACTTTGTTGTAAATTCGAATTGTTTGAGTAATAGTTGTCATTAAAATATCCATATGAATTTGGTGTGAAATTATATGAATTATATTGATTTTCACAACTATTGTAAAATTCTAGAGAATAGGGAAATTCAGACATTTTCAAGAATGTTTGTGGTTTTTTTTATAAAGGAAAAGAAAAAATATTTACTAAAGGAAATTTATTTAAAAAGGGAAATTTGATTTTTTTTTTCAAAATTGTTTTTTGTATTTGAAAAGAATATTTTTTTGTTTTTCTAAAAATAAAAAAAACTAACTTAAATTTTTTTTTGGATTTTTGATTTTGATTTAAAAACCAAGTTGAATATTTACAATTTTTTTTTAGTTTCTTATTTGGATTTTTTTTTAAATATGCATGAACTAATGCAACTAACTAAATGCAATGGTTTAACTACAAATTTTCTACCCTAAGTAGCTCCTAACCCAAAGTTGTATAATCACACTTTGTCTTAAGTCAACAAGATAGTTTTCAGTCAAGTAACGGACATGATTTATCGGTGTACCACGAATCACCGTAGGATTGCAGCCGAAGGTTTAAGTACCTTCAGAGAAACAACCACTATAATATTTACGAATCACCGTAATATTTATAAATGGTTATTACTCTGTCGTAGCCTAGACACCAAGAAATTAACTTGTTCAAAGAAGACAACTTGTCAATATACAATTAAGTGTTATCGATGTCTAACCGTTATTATTAATCAAAATTCTAGGATGAAATGCAATGTTGAAATTAAACATGTATTAACAATGCAACTATGAATGGATTTCTGTTTTTGTTTTTGAAAATTTTTTTAGATGCAAGCAACCAACAATGTCAAACAAATAAATCTAAGGGACGAGGGCACGATACCAGAGTGTGCAGTATTAATCAGCAATATTTTTTGTCGGCGATTATTTATAAGCAAACAAGCAAGAGCGTGCAGAATTAATCAGCAATATTTTTTGTCGGCGATTTTTTTATAAGCAAGCAAGCAAAGCAATTATTTCACAAGCAATTCCTTTTTGCAATCCTGATTTTCTGAAATTTGTAACCTGAAAATTTGTACAAGGAATTTTTTTTAAGGTTAAAACAAAAATAAAAGCAAATAAACTCTTTTTAAAAAAATATTATCCAAGAAGACACTTAAACAAATGAAACTAAAACAACTTGTTTATTTGTTTTTTGATCAAGAAAGAAACTAAGAAAAATATGAAACCAAAACAACTTTTTTTTTGAAGGCTTTGTTTTTGCTTTTTTTAAATAAGGATGTAACTAAAAACAAATGGAATCAAAACAAATTAAACAAAACAAAACAAATTAAGAGAAAAAAATTATATTAGGCAAATGATTTTCTGTTTTGTTTTTTTTTTTAAAAATGAAGAAAACTTAAAAACAATTCAACTCAACCTAAATTATAAAAACAAATTTTTTTAGAAAAACAAAAAGAACAAGAAGGAGAATGGAAAACAAAATGGGAATAAAACAAAACAAAATAAAAAAGAATATAAAAAATGAGATGCCCACCCGGCCCACACTTTCACTTCGTTTAAACAAATCCACAGCCTAGTTCTTCCTTTAATTTTTTTATACAAATAAAATCAACTTCCACTTCATTAATCAATTCCAAAATCAATTTCCGAACTCGAAACTTGTCGTTTGGATCTTAGGGTTGGCATGCGATTTGCTTAGAGATGAGGCGATTGTTGCGGAGACTTGGGTTGGTCGCGAGTTTGGGGGAGCTGCAACGATTTGAAGAGGTTGAGGTCGCTACTAGGATTAGTGGGCTTGATTCGATAAGGCGATTCGATTTTGGGTTTGATTACGAGTTTGCTGGGGATGAAGGAGTTCGATTGCTTTGGTGTCGGAGGTTGCAGGCGTGCTGTAATGTAGGCAGTTTGCTGGAAGTATGTGGATGTTGATGTGGTTTGGTGAAGTTGAAGCTGTGGTTGATGAAGCGTGAGTGAAGTGTGGTGGTGGTGTATGAAGTACACTGGAATTGGTCTGTAGTGTATTGATGGGGTGGAGTTGTTATTAGATGTGGATTTCAGGTCGAGGCCTTTAAGGCTTGTTTCCAGTGATGGTGATGTATTGATGTGTACGCAAGTGTTTTTCTTTTTCTTCTTTTTTTGTCAGCGGAGTTTGCTCTGTTGATGCAGTGGCTGTTGGGGTTGAATAGCAGGGTCTGGTCTGGTTTTTGATGATGGTGAGATCAGGTATAGGTTGTTTCACTTGTATGGTGGTGAATGGTTATTGGTATGTGGTTGTATTGAAATGTGATATGAGTGAAATGGTCACAGTGTATATGTGTTGATAGAGGTGTGAGTGTACGTGGAGGATGATAGTGTGCAGATGGTATGTAGGATGAGAAGTGAATGCTTACTGCAGTGATATGAATTTAGTTTAGATGAAGGAGGAGATGAGAAAGTTATTGCTGGAAGTTTTGATGATGTGAGCTGTTTGATGAGGTGGTGGGCAGTAATGACATTTTGATATTTGGTTAATGATGGTTAGGTATGGGGTGAAGTAGTTTGATAGGGAAGGTAGTAGTTATGGTTGAGAAGGGTGGATGGTGGGTGAGGGCTGTGGCAAATGTTGTTGTTGTGTAATGAATGAAGTGGTAGAAGTTGCAGATGTTGGTGCAATTGTTGATGGAGGATGGCACGGTTGTAGGCAGTGAAGAATCAATGGATATGTTAGTGAAGTGGTGATGTGAGTGATGGAGGAGGACTTGTGCAGTAGATGTTGTGTAGAGATAGGGTCAGGCAGAGTGTAAATGGAGAGGCGCAGCAGTGATGGGTGTGACAGAGGGAAGAAGTGGTTTGTATAGTTGTGTTAGGCTTGTATGAAGAAGTGGTGACTGGACAGAGGAGTTGTAGGCAGTAGAGGAAGTGAAGGAGGTGTTTGTCGAGGAAGAGCAGTAGATAGGTGGTTATTGTGCAGTTTGAAGTGCAGGCAGTTGATGGTTTTGACTGTGATGTATATAAGGACAGTTGAGAATGAAGTGTGGTTAGATGACGTCTGATATGCAGAGAGTAATAGCAGTTATGGGGAGTTACATATTGACAATTTTTGAATTTGCAGTTATGGGGAGTTATGGGGAGCAGTGATAAGTGGCAAGTATTTGAAGGCAGTGTGGAGTGGTGATGAAGTCAGAGGGGGGTTGAAATAGCAGAAGTAACAACAATGTTGTAGGGGAAGGTTCAGTATGTTTGGTTGGTGAGCTGCAAGTATGTTTGATGGCAGAGTATATGAACAGTGAGATACTATTGCTGTTAGCTTGTAGTGTGAAATTGAAGGGTGATGGAAAGAGGAAATGTAATTGAACAGAGAGTAGAGGAGTGTTTAGTTGTAGTTGATGCTGTGAGATATGTATGCAGGCTTGTTTTGATAGAAATGTTGCAAAAGTTGTAATTGAAAATTGAAATTGTAAATTGAAAATGTAATTGAAATCAAATGGAATATTTTTTTTTCAAATAAAATGATGTGTGTGTGTATATATATATATATATATATATATATATATATATATATATATATATATATATATATTCTTAATAAAAATACAAATGCAAATAGCATTAGAAAACAAACACACAAACACAATGCAAACAAAAATCACACACTAAACACACAGCACAAATATTTTATATAAATAAAATGCAACTTAACACACAAAACAAACACACAATAAAATCAAACAAAAATAATTTGAAAAATAGAAAATTAAAGCCAAATCTATTCTCCAGCAACGGCGCCAAAAACTTGTTTAACAACCAAATTTCTATCGATTTAGAAAATAACCGAAATTTTTTAAATTAAAATTTACTGCAAGCATGACGTACAATGCTAGTACGTGGCGAATACGGAACGATCCGTAGGGAATTATATAGGTTTTAAAATTTTCTATTCAATCAAACTAAACCAAAAATTGGAGTTGTGATGGTTCTAAGCTAAAAACTGCAAAACTAACTAGAACAAAAGTGATTGAAACTATGAGATTAGAAAACAATTTAGAGGCAAATCCACTCTCATATTTTTGTAAATCAACACAAAAATAATTTGTGATCTCTATTTTTGATATTAAGTGGAATTAGTGATGTATCATAAGTATGGTTTATTTATGTTATTGATTAACATAACTTAAACCATCAAACTATAATACAACAACCAAAACCACTTATCAATACTCATGAAAATGAAGTCAAAGCAAAAACTATTTTAAGTATGATCTATTTACTATTGTATTTAGTAACATAGATCATCAAATTTAGTTTCTACCTTAATTTCATAATCAAAAATGCATTAGTACAATGATGATGTAAATTGTGTTTATATTTGAATAAGAATACCTATTTGTAAATACAACATAGGCTATCAAATTCATTTTTGTAAACTTACATCAACATCTACTTCTCATGCATAAAAGAGACCATAAATCATAAGAAATGTTGAATTTACATAATATTAGAGAGCTTTATCACCCTAAATTGAAGAGGTTTAGCTACTCATTTGTGTTATCAAATCAACACATGTAAATATCATCATTTTAAGCAAGAAAACAAAAGTAAGAGCCAATGAAGATGGAAGAAGAAAAGGAACTAAGATACTTCCATAAAAATAAAATTAAACTAAGTGCATAAAAGAGGAAGCTAATCTACTAACATTAGAATGAAGAAAGCATGTAAATAAAATTAACACAGATAAAAAAACATGTAGAAAAAGAAAGAGGCTTAGGATGTCATTTTATTTCTCATTTGATTTGAAGTTACAACTTGCACTCTAATGATAAGTAAATTAAAAAAGAAGAAGATCATTTACATGTACATAAGAGGGCTATTTATACATGCACAAAACTATAATCCAATTTTTAGGGGGCTTTCCAAAATACCCTTTAGGAAGTGTGGCCACCAAGTAATCATTAGTCTCTAATTAATCCATCATCAAGTATGCATGAAACTTTAACATCCACTAACTTGTCCATTAGCTTCAATTGTATATTAAGGTAAGTGGGTAAGTGGGGTCCTCCATGATGCATGGTTTGAATTATTTTCATCTTCATTCCTTTGTTCCATCCTTGTGCATGCATATTTCCATGAGAACACCTTCATATTTCCATCCAAAAATTCCTATAATAAAAAAGAAAATGTGCAAATAAATATTCACCAAATTAATTCATGCAAAAAATTACTATTTTACGCCCACATTGATGTAGGAATGTTGACTTGAAAGCATATTTGATTTGGTTTTAAACATGTAAAATTACTTAGTTATGACATTTATTTAAATAAAAATAGATTAAATATGGATGTAAAAATATGCACATTTACGTGCACATCAATCTATAAGAGGGAAACAATCTTTATCTATAGAACTATACAATGTAAATCTTAACTTTAGCAATAAAATTGTTCTAAACTACTCTGCTGTCTCTTTTGATATTTGTGATAATAGTAATAAACAAGAATCAAACTAGCTCAAAAAGCTTTGTCGGTACCAAGTACCGGTACTGATGCTAAGTAAGTCATCCTACAACCACAAAAGGGGAGAAAAGGACATATCTACACATGATCGGCACCGATGAATATAATTCGATCCATGCATAGTACTTCTCCGAAGGGGCTTAGAAACAAGCACTCTCCCTAAATTCATAGCCCGAGGAGGAAGCAGAAAATGAGATAGACCCAAGATTATGAGCGACGAAGAAAGTTTTGAAGCCAATCGATGACCTCAAAGATGTACAAATAGATCTAAAAGAACCTATAAAGGTTCTCAAGATAGGAAAGAATCTCAGCGCAGACGCCCCAGTTGAGCTAAAAGACTTTCTGAAGAGATTAGCAGATGTATTTGCCTGGACCCATTCAGATATGGTAGGAATAGACTCAGCCATCATCTGTCATGCATTCAACATGATCCTGATGCCCATCCAGTCAGAAAAAAGTCATACGACCTTAGATCAAAATGATATAATGCTCTACATGAAGAAATCAAAAGGTTAAAGGAAAATGGATTCATTAGGGATGTATATTACTCAAAATGTATCGCTAACCCAATGTTTGTGAAGAAGCCTAATGGAAAATGGAGGACCTTCATTGATTATACCAACCTGAACAAGGTCTGGCCGAAGGATAGCTTCCCCTTACCCAAAGTTGATCAGTTGGTAGATGCGACCAGTAGACATGAACTGCTCTCATTTATGGATGATTACTCAGGATACAATCAGATAGCTATGTTCCAACCAGATCAGAAGCTTACTAGTTGTGTGATAAACAAAGGCATATATTACTACAAATCATGCCATTCAAGCTAAAGAATGCTGGGGCAACCTATCAAAGACTGGTTAATATGATCTTCTCGGATCAGATTGGAAAAATGTTAAGGTGTATGTAGAAGACATGTTGGTTAAGTCAACAATAGCATCAGACCACGTCCGGGACCTGGAAGAAACATTTGACGTCTAAGACAATATGATATGAAGCTGAGCCCATTGAAATGCACTTTTGCATTTCAGTCGGGAAAATTCCCGATATACATAGTAAGCCTTCGAGGCATTGAAGGAAACCTAGAAAAGATTAAAGCCATAAGGAAAATGGGAATCCCAACAAAGCCGAAGGATCTCATGAGCTTAAATGGCAGGGTGGCGGCATTAAGCAGGTTTATCTTGAAAGCAACTGACAAATGCATACCGTTTGCACCAAAATGTGGCACAAACACCAAACAGAGAGTTTTCAGAGAAATAAATGAAGAATATAAAATGGAAAAAGAAAATAAGTAATGAAATAGCAGAAAATCAAAACACTGACAAGAACACAGTGATTTATAGTGGTTTGGCATTGTTTGCCTACGTCTACTTTGAATAATTTGCTTTATTAATCACTTTGTAAACTGAGTACAATAGGGATCAGATGAAAATCCTTAGTTACAGTAGAGGACAAAGCAACTAGTAGCATGAAGTCCCGAAAATGAACAACCAAGCCTACATTTATAGACGAAGATGGCAAAATATCTCCTTGAAAATTTGGCAGAAGGATCTCCAAAGCCATATGGACCCATCAGAGGGATCGCATGGCCCAAATCCCAAGGAATAGGGATCAATGTCGATCCCTATTTTGAAGGAATTTGGGGGTGCACTCTCTATGTTAGCTTTCCCATGTTGTAATATGCTTAGCCTCAAGGTTTCATGCCAATTGGATTAGTAGAACTTGAGTTATTGCTTGATCTTTGCTTCAATGTGAGTTGTCTTCTGATTTTAACCAATCCCTATTGAGGGAAGAGGGCCGGTCCATCTTGTTTCATCCTTTTGAGATGTGATCCCTAGGGTAGGCTCCCTAGGGTCCCCACATCTTGCTCACAAAATTTCATATGCATTGGACTTATGGATCTTGAGATATTGATTGTTTTCTATTGAATTGCACTTGCTTTCTGAAACATGTCGATCCCTATGTTAGAGAATGGTTATAGCCGATCCCTCCTCTGTGTTAAACTATATTCCATACTTTGAACATTCTGCATTGCATATCTCTCAATTTCCTTCGATCGCAACTTTATATTACCATATGTACTTGACTTCTGGACCCTATAATCATTGCTCTGGACTTACTAGCCTTGATGACAGTCGAATCTAACTTGTCCAATTACTTCGAATATAGCCGGGTCAAAATGCTGGATAACACTTGCCCCCCAAAGTACGTCTTGTGCTAAACATGACGTTCTTTGAATCGAAGAAAGTTAGAGTCGTCGGAAAGAAATCCATCCAGTTTTTAGAATAATCGCTATCCTTCCCTTGAATTATTTTCCCAAAGTGTTGTATATCTTCTTGATCATTATGACGCTTAGTCGATTTCCAATAGTATAAATTCAAGGTTATATTCCATCAATTGATATTTATGTCCGGTTCTACGAGGCTAGTGAGCTTTGGCTATCTGATTCGGTCTCAACCTTCAAAACTTCAGGTTTGAATTCAATTTCTATCAATTTTAAAAATCGAACCTTTAGTCTATACACATGCACGTTCTTGTCGTTGGCTCCCATACGCGTTTGTACACTCACGAGATATCGCCAATTTTCATCGAGTTATATGCAATTCCATTACATTTTATAATTCTTATGTATATGCTTGCATGCACATAGGGTTCACAACTGATCTCCCTTTTTTTTCTTTTTTTTTGTATGTTCATAGGGATTAGCATTCATCTAGCCGATCCCTCCTCTCCTTCTTTCTCTCTTCTTTTATTTTTTATATATAATAGGCATCGGAATTTCGTTCCCTTGGATAAGAGTCATACCCGATCCCTATTACTAGAAGGGCTTAACCAATCGTTTATGTCGTAGATCGGAAAGAGAGCCGAACCCTTGGACTATATATAAACTAACATCCAACTTCCCCTTCTTACTTTATTTCATTCCTTCAACTTCCTTATTCTCTTCAATTCGGTTTCGAACCCTTCCCCTCCAATCTCGAAAACCCGATCCCTCCCTCTCAAAGCATATATCGCTTTCTCCCTTAGATTTTCCATTTCTATCTTGGTCTAGATTGCTGCTCCATCCTTAACTCGAATTGAAAGTCAGCATTTTCTCTTGAGCAACTTGTATTTCAAATATTTAGGCGAGTGGCTTGCATTTTCTTTGGTTTATAACAACATAACGGGTTTTTTTCGTGTTAATTGTGGGTTAAGGAAGAGATGAGATGGATGATGATGATGCAGAGTTCGGCGAAGTAGTAAAGGAGGAGGAAGAAAAGAGGGATTGGTCGTAGTGAAGTACGGTAGAGAGGAATCGGCGATGTTGTCGTTATGTTGGTAAAGGAGAGTGTTCGATATTTAATGTTTGAGGGAAGTTCGAGAACATTGAAGGAAAGGGAACGACATTGGAACTTAAGGACAAAAGGTTCGGTTGCATGGTTGAATGGAGAGGCCGGTCAATTATGGAGCATGGAGAGGTTAGCTATCTTCTTTGTGAGAGGGATCGGCTGTGGTATGTTTGTGGATGGAAGGATCGGTCATAGGCTTATTGAGAGGGGTCGGTTGTTATAAGGGAAAGGGATTGGCATAAATAAGGATCAGTTATTTTTTAAATAGAGGGATTGGCTATGGGTACTTAACTGATGTGCACGTAAATGTGCATATTTTTATCACCATATTTATTTTATTTAAATTAAATAATTGATCATATTGGGTATTTTAACTTGTTTTAACCAAAATCCATATTAAATCCAAATTGTCACATATCCATCTTCATATAGGGACAAAACGGTCATTTGTGTGCATATATTTCTTTAAGAAAAAATTAATTGGAAATTTATATATGTTTGTGTAGGAATTAGATCTCAAATAGGAGTGGTTTCATGAAGACACATGCATGCACAAAATGAATACAAAGGAATGAAGATGGAAATAATTCAAAGTAAAGAACATGGAGGACCCCACCTACCCACCTACCTTAATGTACAAATTAGAGGCTAATGCACATGCTTATGGAATTAATGGCTTTATGTACACTTAAATGATGATTAGTATAAGCTAATGATTACTTGGCCTCCATAGTTTCTCAAGGGTAGTTTGGGCATTCCCCAAATTATGGATTAGAGTTTCATGCTTGTATAAATAACCCATTATGTTCATGTAACCTCTTCTCTATCACCTCTTAAGCCCTCTCATGGATGCCATCTCTTCTTTTAATTTAGCTTAGTTCTCTTTTATTTCTTTTCATGGCTACTTGGCCATTCATTGTTATTTTCATGTAATTTTCTTTTTATTGCAATTTAATACACGCTCTTTCCTTTTCATGCTTATTTACTTTAATGTTTGTAGTGTAGATTTACTTTCATGCAAGTAGAATAGTTCTAATTCTTGTTAATTAGCTCTCTTTCTCATTAAGCTTTCATTTTCCTTTCATTTTGCTTTCATGTTGTTAGCTACATTTGTTAATCAAATGACAAATATGAGAGGCTAAATCCCTTCAATTTAGGGGTAATGAAGCTCTCTAATTATGTAGCTTCAACTATTTGTTAATTCATGCTCTCTTTTTGTGCTTAATGATGATGATAGAAATGGTTTACTAGTTGTTTTTGCTTTGAATTTGATAGCCTATATTGTTGACACCAAATAGGCTATGCTTAAACAATCACTAACACTAATTTCCTCTTCATCAAAATATGATTATGGCAAAAGAAAGTGATTTGAAATTAAAATTTGACGGTCTATATTTCTAATCAATAGTTAATAGACCATACTTAAAATAGATTTCATTTTCATTGTCAAGTTTAATGAAAGTTAGTAAGTGGTTTAAGGGGTGTGTTATTGTTTGATGGCTTATGTTGGCAAATCAATAGCACAAATATGCCATACTTATGATAAGCACATCAATTAAAGCACTAATGACCATAAAAGAGAGATCATGGTTTCATATGTGTTGAACTACATGATCTAGAGAGTTGATTTATTCTCTAAATTGTCATTTAACTCTTATATTTGCATCTTTTCTTTTAGTAGTTAGTTCATTCTCTAATTCTCTAGCTTAACTTTCACTTGAAATTGGTATAATTTGATTGAATTGAATTTTTAAAATCATCAATTCCCTGTGGATCAACCCGTATTCGCCACGTATTACAAGTGTACGCCCTGCGTTTGCGGTTATTTTTATTTCAAAATTTATCGACGGTTTTCTAATTCGATAGAAAATCCGTCGTCGAACAAGTTTTTGGTGCCGTTGCCGGGGATTTCCTTTGATTTTAATTTTCTATTCTTCGAATTATTATTGTTTGATTTTTGTGTGTGTTTGCATTTAAAAAAAATTGTTGCATGTTGTTTGATTTTTGTTTGTATTTTTGTTTGTGTGCTGTTATTGTTTTCTAGTTGTTTGTTCATTTGCATTTCATATCAAAAAAAACAAAAAACAAAAAATATATATTTCATGTTCATTTACAATTTGCATTTTCAGTTTACATTGTAAAGTTTGCATTTTATATTTCTGTGTTTTTTTCTATCATTTACATTCACTGTCTCTAACTACTCCTTTCACTTGTACAAGATTTTCACAGCAACCCCCTTATTCATCTACATTTCACAACTGTCATCCCACTATTTCCTTCCAGTCAAACAACAATAATCACCCTGCCTCCTACACTCAATTTCACAACTTCATTTCCCATCCAAACTGAATATCTTCTTGCCTCCAACCATCTCCTTCAAACTCCTGTCTACTAAAGCCAACTTCTCCCTGTCAAACCATTACCATCCATCAACAATTACAAAACACTGCTGCAATTTCATCCCCATATCACTGCTCCATTCACCTCCCCCTATTACCACTGTCCATACTCACAAAACTGCTTTCATACAACCTCTACTGCACACAGAAACTGTCACATACTTGCCTTCATTCCACCTTGCCTACCACATTCACTCCATCCAACTTCAACTCCTACAACTCACCCACTAAACATTTCACATCACACTAACATCATTTCCTCCTCTGTATATCATTACATCCTTCAACCAACCACCCTCCTGACATCAACATCCCACTACAAACTCAACCACATAATACCACAATCTACAATCACAAGTTACAACCCCTGATCACCACTCCATCTTCATTCCACAACTTCAGTCATCCACAACATCACACAGTTCAACAACCTTCTCCACCTTAAACAAAACTGTCAACACAGCACTGCCTGCATCAAATAACATTACAGACAGTGCCTCCAACAAACTCCACCTCTCTCTGATTAACCACAACTCCACTGCAGCCATCACTGTCGTGCCTCCAACCACACAACCCTGTCGCAGTGCCACTGCATCATAATCAAACCATCACCTTGCATACAGTGCTTCCTCCTCCAAAACTTCTCTGTCATCATCAGAAGCCAACCACTACCCACATCACCAACTCCTACTGCCCCTGTCACAAACAGACCATACGACATCCCCTCTGTGCAACACATTCCAGCAACAAAAACTTCTTCATTCTACTAACCCACCTCGTAAACCATCATCACCAAACTACCATCAAACCATCAAACACTCATCACCATAACTCAACACATCAGCCACAACTTCATAATTCCAAGCACTTGCCTTCATTCACCACAAAACCAGCAATCACCAATCACTTCCCTCATCTGACATCACCCTGTACAAAAAAATACCGCCAACAACCCAAAGCAATACACACTCTCACAACCTTCACCATCACCCTTGCATTTCAAAAAAAAAATCACCACTGTCAGCCAAACTTACTTCTCTGGCCATACCACTTCTTTCTAACACACTCTCCTTGCTTCGACCATACTCGAACCAACATCAGCCTCTGCCTAATTAAATCACACAGTCACCATTTCGACCATACACATCCCATACCATAGTAACATCATTGCTCAACCATACTGCTAACCCATACCACAACTGCATGTACAAGTTCACAACCACTCTACCTTCCTGCTACAGGCAGCACCAAAAAAAAAGAACAACATCCCCTACCACTTGTCTTCCCATACAAAACACCTCATCTCACTGACAGTCAATCCTCTGCCAAATACACGTCGACCACCTCAGAAACAACCCCACATACATACCACTTAAACTGACACGACTGCCACTTGCAACAGCCACTTCATATTACACTGAATGTAGAAAAACTCATCTCCAACTTTGCTGTTGCATTACCATTCACACTGCCTTAATCACATTCCCAAACCACTATCTTCATACCCACTTACATCTCCTCTAACCCACGACCCCGATAGAACTCAGCAATCCATCGACCAAATTCCCAAAATCGACGCAAGCTTCACCGCCCACCAGAACACACGTGACCTACCAACGCCTCGACCATCGTATCCGCCTCTCAACGAAATCAACATCCACGACCACACTGACCAATCTTACCTCGTCACCAATACCCTCTGATTCAACTGCCTTCAATCCAACTTCGAACCCTAAATCGACTCACCTCGAATTCACCTCGACCAACTCACGCCAACCTGAAAGAAGCACGCCTAATTGCCAGTCGCTAATCCTCCAATCGAATCGCGACCTCTACCTAATTCTCAAATTCACGTTTCTGAATCGATATATTAATGGGTAGAGAATTCTCTGAATCACGAATTTAAAGATGAATTCGTGTTGAACGAATGTGGAAAAGGAATGTCTGCTTTACGAATTTGAGAACGATTTTCTGGTTAGTTTGTGTGGTTGAATGAAATTCTTTTATCAATTAGAAGTGCAGGTCTTGGGCCTTCATTGTTTGGGCTTGGTAAATATTTTATTTTGTTTTAAAACTTTTTAGTTTTCTTTTGTTAAAATCTCTCTTTGATTTGTTTTATCTTCTTTGTTTAAAAGAAACAAAACAAAAACAGAAAAAAAATTGTATATATCATTTTGTTTCAGTCTAAAAAAACAAGTTTCATTTTGTTTAATTTTCATTTGTTCTCACTTGTTTTAGTTTTCATTTGTTTTACTTTCATTTGTTTTGTTTTTCACTTGTTTTATTTTCTTCTTTGATAAAAAAACTACAAAAACTGTATATATATCTTGTTTTTATTTTCAGGTTGCCAAAGCAGAAAATCAAGAGGAATTGCTTGCTTCGCTCTACTAGCCAAAAAATAACAACTGCTTGCTTATTTACAATTTTCTTTTTATTTGCCTTGCATTGTATATATCTATTAATTTTGTTTGTCTTGCATTGTTGTTTACTTGCATTTTAATTTTTTTTCTTCAGAAAATCAGAAACAAAAACAAAATCCATTCGTAGTTGCTTTGTTAATACACATTTAATTTCTACTTTGCATTTCATCCTTAGATTTTGATTAGTAATAACGGTTAGACATCAATAACACTTAATTGTATATTGACAATTTGTCTTCTTTGAACAATTTAATTTCTTGGTGTCTAGGCTACGGCAGAGCAATAATCAGTTATAAAAATTACGGTGATTTGTAAATATTATACTGAATTGTTTCTCTGAAGGTACTTAAACCTTCGGCTGCATTGCTACGGTGATTCGTGGTGCACCGATAAATCCTGTCCGTTACCTAGCTGAGAACTATCTTGTTTATCTAAGACAATATGTGATTATACAATTTTGGGTTAACTTAGGATAAATCATTTGTAATTAACCCCTGCATTCATTTAGTTGCATTAGTTCATGCATATTTTAAAAAAAATTAATTAAAATCCAAAACTAAAAAAAATTGTATATATTCCTTTTCCAGTGAAATTTTTAAATCCATTTTCTTTGAAATTTTAAAAGTCCAAAAAAATTTAGAAAAAAACCAAAATCCAAAAAAAAATTATTTATAAAACCTTTTCAAAAGCAAAGAAAAAATTTGAAAAACCGAAAAACAAAAAAAAACACAAAAATCAGTTTCCCTTTTGAAAAATAAATTCTTTTTGTAAATATTATTCCTTTATAAAAGAAAAAAAAACCAAAAACATTCTTGAAAATGTCCGAGTTTCCCCACTCACTTGAATTTTACAATAGTTGTGAAAATCGATATAATCCATATGATTTCACTCGAAATTCGTGTGGATATTTTAACGACAACTATTCTTTAAAGAATTCGAATTTTGAACAACAAAGTTTTCAAAATGATGACCAACCCTCGAACCTTAAAAATAGCAGTTCATCTCTACTTGAAATCTCTACACAACAAAATCAAATGATAAATGACTTGTGTAATTCATATTTGTGTAACAACTCGAGTCAAGGATTTCAAAATTTGAATTCAATTCAAAATTCAAACGATTGGATTATAACCCATGCCAATTCAATTTCAAACTCCAAAATGAATTTCAAAATCAAAATGAAAATGGAAACAACTTTTCAAATTAATTTGGAAATGGGAATAATCTTAACCACGTTACGATTTAAATTCTTTGTTCTCAACAATTTCAAAGTGAAAATCCTCATGTTAATAGCTATAAATTGGATTTTGTTGAGCAAATGGACGAGATTTATAATGATCACACAGATTTGTTGGTCGAAACATATATGAAACAACGTGGAAAACAAAACCAAATTCCAATGTGTGACGAGTCAAGTGAAATCCATTTTTTACCACAATCGACGATTTTCAAGTAACAACTTTTGAATTTGAAATTGAAATTGAAAATCTTAACGAAGTTGTTGAAAAACGGTAATTGAATTGGATTTCAACTCTTTCGAGGGTGTAGAACCAAATTTAAAATTCGACCTTCCTTTTCTCGATTTCGAAAATTTGAATACAACAACTTTGGATTTTGAACTTGAGATACGCAATGAAGTTGTTGGTAATCCAACAAAGGAAGACGAATTTAACAAACACAATTTCCATGGACTTTTTGAAGATGAGTTGTTAAATTCCGACGGGGAAGATTTAAATCACCACTTTGATTTTGAAATCGATAATTTTAAAGAATTTTTCAACGACAAACTTGAATTTCAATTTGGTGAAAATAAACTTGAATTTCAATCAAACGTTATATCGACCCCAAAAATTATTGAAAATAAAACAACTCGTACGATTTTCAATAAAACGACATTCGTTTTTCCAAATCAACATTCAACTTTGAAAACTTTTATGATTTGGTTTTTCAAGCTTAAACTGTGTCTCGTATACTTGACGAGACAAATGAATTGGTCTTTGGAAGACCATTTCATTTACTTTTTGACGATATACTTTATGATCTTGTGTAAATATCGTTAATTTTCATTTAAATAAAGGTCATGTTTTTATTTTTATTTTTCTCCTTTCACTTGGGTTGATTGTGGGGACACAGTCAAAATCAATTGTGGGGGGAGACTCATCATCATCTTCGATTTTTTATGGTTTATTTTTAATTTTTCTTTCCAAAATTTAAAAAAAAACATCTCAAATTTTTTTAATGCATTTTGATTTATTTTTAAAGAAACACTATAGGATAATTATATGGTTTTGGTTTATTAAATTGAAATTTTTGAAAATTTATTTATCTTAACAAAAATAAAAATGAAGTTTGATTACAAATAACGATGGTTTAACTAGTATATAGGCGTGTTAATTATGCAATATCCTAATTGAAAATCTTTGGTTTGAAAAGTGGTCAATTCAAATAAAAGGATATAACATCTTTTTGTCTTTTAAGTTAAATGGTGCTAAGATGATTTTGCAAAATTCTCTCCCTTTTAAAAAAACAGAAAAAACAAAAATATAAGTATAAAAAAACATTTGTATATATGTTTATTTTTTTAACACCTAGAGTCATGTGTTCACACTCGTGTGTTCACTCGCCATGCTCTGTACCCTTCTCACGTAAGCCCGAAAGGCAGTGCACGATCGGTATACCCGACCTCAGTTTATCTGAGTTAGGTGTGTATATATATATATATATAAATTCTTTTTAATAACGCCTACAGTCAATAGGTGTTCACACTCGTGTGTTCACTCGCCACACTCTATATTCTCCTCACATCAGTCCGCAAGGCAATGCATGGGTAATATATCTGGCCTCAGTTTATCTGAGTTAGGCATATGTAAATATTGTTAATATCCATAGAATTTTCAAAAACAAAATAAAATAAGAGAGAGTAAGCAATTGAAATCTAAGCACTATTTTAACTTATTTGATTTGACTTGTTATTGAAAAGAAATGAAAATACCACTTTGTTAAACTTTGATAATCAACTAAGGACCCATTTCATAGTTACACTTTGTAATCAACCAAAACGACGAGTTAAACTATAGTCTATTTGCTTTGATAACTTGATTTTTATTGGAAATTTTGACGAGTAAAGGACTTAAATTTCTTGAAAATAACCAAAACCTATATTTAACTTATTTGTGTTAATTTCGTAAATATTTCCAAAAACTCGCATTCATCTCTTTGTATATAAATCTTACATTTTGTAAATATTTTCATCCAACATTTGGATTTTGTGGGTAGTTGTGACGCCCCACCTCTATGCTCACGCTAGCCAAGGACACTACGGAGTAATGCCGTCAACTAGCGCGAAGAATAAGGCTGTTGAGGAGCGACCATCCGTGTAATTTCTTTATGCGAGCACTGATATGTCAGATAGTATAACATGCATTTCGTTTCAAGAGAAAATCCGACATACCGATGCAAACTCAAAGCTACCACACAGTGGCCAAGTGGACCTCGGAAACGAATATAGAAATAAACATAACATAAATCAGTCACAGACGTTAATATCTCAAAGGCAGAAACAGATATGAATATAACACATAAAATTGTACATCAGAGTAGTGGTCAAACAAGATCCACAATATCACAAAAGAATTGATACAAGTGCTAGAAAAAAGAATATGTATACATCAAGGAGTCTCTATCTCAAATGTATAACAACAAAAACTACAAATGTAATGTAGTTAGACAAAAGTCAGAAGGTGATCCCAGATAAGGAGTCAAGCAGAAGCACCTGTAACATCTCGGTCTGACCCAAGTATTATTTAATAAGAAAATAATAAACGGATCAGTCTAGCTATAAATATTAGATAAAGGAATGAGATATAAGCAGAGATGATATAAGAACGTATGATAACAATAATTTCATACTAGAACAAATATGATTTAATCAACAACAAAATCATATAATATCTCAAAATCTCAAAGCACCGAAAAGAATATCATATTCTTTATTTTATTCACCAACTACAAATATTGACAAACATATTAATGCCAATCACAAAAGTCGGTGAAACATAAATTCTAGAAATCATCAATCAGAATTCCAGAAATCACAAAAGGGGGAGGCCAATCACAAACGGGAGCATGAAAACTCACCAACACGTGTATCATAAACGGAACGCTATTCCATGGTCGCTAACCATAAATATTGAGCCGAAGCTCCACAAACGGTCCGAAGACCACGGGTCGCTACCCCGCCAAATTGAACCGAAGTTCCACAGAAACGGGGTTTAGTCTCCCTCGCAGACAAATAGACATCGCACATCGCTAGTCTAAATCAAAAAATGATCATCATTGATCAATAAAAAGTGTCGATTACACTAAGCTAGTAAATATATGAGTTTAGCTTCATGTCCCATAACCACTAGCTTAACATAAATATTTACAAACAAATTGTAGATTTCCACTCGAAAATTGTCACAAGAGTTTCAATCGAACAAGTCCAAAAATTAACCGACGAAGTAAACGCAAGCGTTTCATACCACTTGTTTTGCTAAGCCGTTTAATTATATTTTCTCATACGAATGAGGTAAAAGTTTGTATATACTAATAGATTGGAAAACGGTTTTGAAAATAAGCTTTATGTTTAAAAATAGAGTTGAAATCATCTTTGTAAAAGAGTTTGAATATTTACTACTAGTATAGAAAACCTTTATATTTTAAAGTGACAAATCACAGAAATCATTGTAGAAACAATCAATCACAAGAATTCTCATTTCGATAACGCGAATCCAACCATGGAAATCGATATCAAATAGAAACACCAAAAATCCAGAAAAGAAATCATCAAAGTTGATATTAATTGACAATAACTATATGGATAATCAAAAATCGATAAATTTGGAAATCCACATAAAAATAAGCTAATATCCAGAAATCAACAGCCACAGACGTCTGTTGGAAATCCACAGACGTCTGTCACTTGCTTCGGGAAATATTTTTCCTGAAGCCACAGACGTCTGTGGATAATCCACAAACGTCTGTCACCTGCTTCGAAAAATTGTAACCCTGAAGTCACAGACGTCTGTGGATTATCCACAGACGTATGTCACCTGTAGCGGGACAGAATTAGCAAAGCCCAAAAATGGGCAAACCTACATAACTTCTCAGATTCGGAGCAATTGAATGAGCAACTGCGACAAAGGATTTATGCCAAGCGACAACCCAACCCTAAAGCTTTTCGATTCGCCACCAAAACATGTTCATAATTCAAAGCTAGGATTTTCAAAGTTTTGACTTCAAAACACCAAATATTGGAATGTTCACCAAATCAATCCAAATCAAAATCAAATAAACATGAACAAGTGTTAGGAATTCATACCTAACATCAAAGATAGTTATAGACAAAGATGTGAGATAAAAATCTCACCTTTTTACACAAAACAAGGAAGAAGAAGCTATAGAGCAATGACAAGAACAATCACTCTTCAATTCCAACTCAACAAGCTTGAATCTAAGCTTAAAAGAGAAACATTTCCTAAGTTAGGTTTAGGAATTTCTGAGATTGAAAAGAGAACGAGTTGGAGAAGATGAAGAGAAGGCTTACCAAAGCTTCTTCTTTGAATTTGGAGCTAGAACTTGATTTGCAAATGGAACTAGGGCTTAGGAATTCTAATTCTTTTTCTCCTCCATAATTTTTATCTTGAGCTTGAAAGTGTTAGGAAAATGAAGTGAATGAAGATAAGTGGGGGTGGAGCTAATGGCTTGAGTTAGGGTATAGGGCTGAAACCCAAACCAAAGCCCAAAGTGAAAAAGTAGCAAAATTCCACTAACTCCAAACATATCAATGTTTATACTCAAAAAGGTCGCAAACGTCATTTTGAACTCAATGGGGGTGGTCTCGAGTCCTAATTTGATTGTTTGCAAAAAGTAGCTTTTTGGACTATAATCCGACTAACGATGAAATATTTAAATAAAAATATTTAAATATTCAATCGTAAAATATGCGGGTTGTTACAGTAGTATCCGCTGAAAACCCTTACGAGACAACACTCGTCCTACCGGGGACACCCAGAGGTTTAACGGCTTGTTGCATACGCTCAATCCAATCGTGCTCCCTACGAAAACGGATTTATCTTAGTTTTAGTTTATTCGAGGACGAATAAAAAGATAAGTGTGGGGGTATATGATGTGCACGTAAATGTGCATATTTTTACCACCATATTTATTCTATTTAAATTAAATAAATGATCATATTGGGTATTTTAACTTTTTTTAACCAAAATCCATATTAATTCCAAATTGTCACATATCCATCTTCATATAGGGACAAAACGGTCATTTGTGTGCATATATTTCTTTGAGAAAAAATTAATTGGAAATTTATATATATATGTGTAGGAATTCGATCTCAAATAGGAGTGGTTTCATGAAGACACATGCATGCACAAAATGAATATAAAGGAATGAAGATGGAAATAATTCAAAGTGAAGAACATGGAGGACCCTACCTACCCACCTACCTTAATGTACAAATTAGAGGCTAATGCACATGCTTATGGAATTAATGGCTTCATGTACACTTAAATAATGATTAGTAGAAGCTAATGATCACTTGGCCTCCACACTTTCTCAAGGGTAGTTTGGGCATTCCCCAAATTATGGATTAGGGTTTCATGCTTGTATAAATAACCCATTATGTTCATGTAACCTCTTCTCTACCACCTCTTAAGCCCTCTCATGGATGCCATCTCTTCTTTTAATTTAGCTTAGTTCTCTTTTATTTCTTTTCATGGCTACTTGGCCATTCATTGTTATTTCCATGTAATTTTCTTTTTATTGCAATTTAAAACATGCTCCTTCCTTTTCATGCTTATTTACTTTAATGTTTGTAGTGTAGATTTACTTTCATGCAAGTAGAATAGTTCTAATTCTTGTTCATTACCTCTCTTTTTCATTAAGCTTTCATTTTCCTTTCATTTTGCTTTCATGTTGTTAGCTACATTTGTTAATCAAATGACAAATATGAGAGGCTAAACCCTTTCAATTTAGGGATAATGAAGCTCTCTAATTATGTAGCTTCAACTATTTGTTAATTCATGCTCTCTTTTTGTGCTTAATGATGATGATAGAAATGGTTTACTAGTTGTTTTTGCTTTGAATTTGATAGCCTATATTGTTGACACCAAATAGACTATGCTTAAACAATCACTAACACTAATTGCCTCTTCATCAAAATATGATTATGGCAAAAGAAAGTGATTTGAAATTAAAATTTGATGGTCTATATTTCTAATCAATAGTTAATAGGCCATACTTAAAATAGATTTCATTTTCATCGTCAAGTTTCATGAAAGTTAGTAAGTGGTTTAAAGGGTGTGTTATAGTTTGATGGCTTATGTTGGCTAATCAATAGCACAAATATGCCATACTTATGATAAGCACATCAATTAAAGCACTAATGACCATAAAAGAGAGATCATGATTTCATATGTGTTGAACTACATGATCTAGAGAGTGGATTTATTCTCTAAATTGTCATTTAACTCTTATATTTTCATCTCTTTTCTTTTAGTAGTTAGTTCATTCTCTAATTCTCTAGCTTAACTTTCACTTGAAATTGGTATAATTTGATTGAATTGAAATTTTAAAATCATCAATTCCCTACGGATCAACTCGTATTCGCCACGTACTACAAGTGTACGCCGTGCGCTTGCGGTTATTTTTATTTTGAAATTTATTGACGGTTTTCTAATTCGATAGAAAATCTGTCGTCGATCATTAACCGATTCTAAGCTTTCAAGTGAACTTGAAAACCAATCTATATTCACTTGTATGAACAACTAGAACCAATCCCATCTTAATAAACTTGAACATATGACAATAATGAGCAACAGGACTTGCACATCCATTATCGAACTCGAATCGAACGACCAAACTCCTGGGACTTAGAACATGAACTAAAACTAAACATATGGACTTTACTAATGGACTTCACACTTTGACATGCCGATGGTCGATCCCAAAGGTTACACAACCGATCAATCTAAATGCTAGTTTCGACGGTTAGCGATGACGTCACACTGGTTGGAAACCAAAATCTTGTCATTTACCTTTTCTTTTAATTTTGAACTATTTATCTCTGCATTGCACAACACTACACCACACTAGTTTACACTTAGCACGGGGGGACAGGTAATTTTTTCTAATCTCGATTATCTATTGAGTTTAGTTGATATGGGCTCTAGACGTTCAGAGTGTTTAGCTGCAACGCCTTCTGAATAACCTTCACATCTTAGCAATCCCAGAGCTGAGTCGAGTTCTGCAACTGTTTCTGGAGACTTTCTCTGGATTTTCAATTTGAGTAACCGGAGGTTTCATGCCTGTTGACCGACCTTTTTTCTAATGTTCCCGTCCTTTCGGCGGAAGATATAAGTCATACTCCTGACCCTATAGGAGGCGTTGTATTTCTAGATAATCCGACAGATTCATAAGCCTCTAAATTGGCGAGGCTGCTCTTCGTAGACTATGCTCTAAACACGGTATTCCGTTTGGAGATGTCCTAGTTCCTTCTGTGAATGACATGGCTCATTTTCCCCTAGAGGGATATACGGCATGTAATAAATTCATGTGCTGGGCCAGAAGCGTGCCGCCTTTCAATTCTTTCATACGAGAAATGCTAAATTATTTAGGAATAGCTCCTGCCTAGCTAGATCTAAACAACTATGCTTTTCTCCACGGCACCTTCTTACTATTTATGAATGTCCTGTTCCGCCTGCCATCTCCTGAGGACATCGGGTTTACTTATAATTTCAAATGATGGTTAGGGAGCATCTCTTACACTTTCCTTGAGCCTTCACCCAACTGTCAAGTTCTAATTGGCGCTTGGAACAAGCTCAGCATCTTTAAACAGGAATAGTTTTACGTTTGTTGTCCGCCTAGCTTTGCGAGGCGATGGTTGGGAGGACGTAGGTGTTCTCTTCACTTTATTCTCAAATTCTTTAGCCCAAGTCGTATCGTAAATGAACTAACACTTTGATATTTTACAGTTTTCCATCCACATCCAGAAGGCGATCATTTCTCAAAGGCGGTTTCTGCAATTTGTGCCACCCCAGTTGAGGACGGGGACATCAGATCCCTTGTAACCGATGAATGGTTATCTCTGTTTGGGATGCTAGAAGAAGGTCACAGCATCGGGCTTCCAGGAAGTTCTACACCACCAAGAAATGTTGCGGAACAAAAAGTGGCGCTAATAGCCCTATCATGCCCCTAGTCGAGGGGACTCAGGATGACGGCGAAGAGGGTGGCTGAGGTGATGAAGCCCACAAACCTAGTGATGCTAATGCAGGTCCGGGCAATGCACCTGTAACACCCCTAATTTTTAATAACATTATTCAGGAGATTTAATTAGATAAATTAAATAGAATAATGTAAATGTTAAGTGATAAGGGGATTGACATTTGAATAAATATTTAGTGGCCGTGCTTAATAAATAGGCTTAAGAATGGTTTATAGGATAATTAATCTACACAAGGGTGTATGGTGTATTTGCCATACATAACCTTAACCCTTATATATAGATTGAGTAATTAGGCCATTCACGTTCACTTTCATTTTTCACAAAAAATGTAATAATAAGAAGGGAAGTCGTCCATTGTTAGAGAGGAAAAAGAAGAGAAATTCAAATAAAAAGCTAAGAAATTTAAGAAGGGGAATCAATCATAATCTCAATTCACTTTCCTTATCATAATCAAGGTGAATAATAATTCCATCTCTATTTTATGAATATATGTTTCAGATTTAAGATTAAATTCGTATGTATGATGTTTGGATGATGATATGCTTGAATTAACGTTTGTTTAATTTAAACAAGATTGTTTAAATTAAGATTTATATGGTTTTAGAGAAAAACCGATAGAAATTGATGTTTGAATGCCACGTAAAAATTATGTATTATGAAAAACATGATTTTGGAGTTGGGTTTTAAGTTTGATAATTTTCCAAGCTATGGAAAGATTATTATAAATTTTCGAATGAAAATATGGTTCATTGGGTTTAGGAATTTATTTCAAAAATTATATCGAGAATTTGGGTCTGAAATTTTGATATGTTAGATAACATGATCAAAGTGAATTTCTGTAATTTTTGGAGATTTTTCTTAAGTGATTTACTGTAAGAATTAAATTATTTTGAGAGGAGGATCTAAATGACTTAATTGTATTTTTAATGGAAGGGCTTATCTGTAAAAATTACTCTTGATACTTATCCAAAAATTAAGAGGCGGTAATTTTTTGTAGAGCATGTAAAAAGTTGAGGCAACCAATCACGTATTTACACATAGACAGGTTAGTTAGATATAACTTGTTTTAAGTGGCTTTAATCAGCATTTACCTAGAAAAAGAGGTTTCACCTCTATTAGAGGTAACTTTCGACCCTTACCTTTCGCCTTCATCGAGTCAAAACCCCACTAAGCCAAAACCAATACACAAGGTATTGCCTAGATGGTACGTAGTGAATTGGAGGAAAGATGGAAGGTATGTTGTCGAAAGCGTTGCTTCCGGTGGGATCGATACCTTAGTTTGTTTTAAAAAGTTAAGCGCTTGCCTTTGTTTTACTAAAGCTTTCGATATAGTCGAAACATATGTTTTCGAAAGGAGTTTCTAATGGCTTTCGAAGGGGTTGTTATTTTCTGCTTCAAAAATAAGGGCTTTCGAATGAGTTCCGTTTGTTGTGAATAAATGCTTTCGAAAGAAGGGGTTCCGACCTAGTCGAAGCCCTGCTACCGTTCTTTTGCCATTCGAGTGTATTGAAGTTATCAATGCTTTCGAAGGGTAGTGTTTGTTTTAAAGATGTATTAAGCCACTTCCTAAATGCTTTCAAAAGGGTTCATGGGTTTCGAAGGCCATGGCTTCGGAAAGGGGTTTCGAAGCTATCCTTCAGTGTTTGCTTAAATGTTTTGAAGCATTCGAAAGGGATGGTGCCGATGCCATCAAGTTTTCCCCAATACTTTTATATGATAAAGAATGGTTTCGAAAGAGATACTTTCGTTTATATTCACTTTGACCCAAATGATAATTTAAATATAACCCAATGGTTTCGGAAGGGATACTTCCAAAGGTTTCGAAAGGGGTACTTTCATTGGTTTCGAAGCTATCTAAGGAATAATAAGGAATGTTTTAATACTTTCTAAAGGTATATTCTGGTTTCGAAAGAGATGATTTAAAGAGCTTCGAAAGGTATATATGTAATGTTTGAAAAGAAGTTTTCTATGCTTTCGAAGGAGGTTATCCAGGGGTTTCGAAGGTGATTTTTTAAGGTTTTGAAAGCCTTAACTTTCAAAACAAATAACCCAATCTCATTTTAAAGGAAAACCATGGCATGTAAATAAATAATGTATTTCGAAATGGAGTTTTTGAAGAAGTCTTAGTAGGTTAAAGGAATTAACCAAGTTATTATGTTTTCTTCTTCATATGTATATATATTCACATTATTTTAGACCAAAAACTGTATTTTGGGGAAGGGAAGCATAACCAACTAGGTTGACCCAACAGTGAATATAAATTAAGTTAACTCCTAAATGAGTAGAATTGCATCCAGGAGGTCAGGAAGACTAAAATATAGGATGATAAAATAATAAAGAAAGATATTAGCAGGGGCAAATAGGTTCTCAGGAAGCCCATGAAAACTGTGTATAGGAAATGATATTGGCAGGGGCCAATAGGTTCATAGTTAGCCCATGAAAAATATGTATAAAGGAAGATGTTAGAAAGACAGGTTCATAGTAAGCCCATGAAAACTATGATTTGATACTGGCAGGGGCCAGTAATTTTATAGTTAGCCCATGAAAACTATATCCGGATTAGGACATTGACAGGTGTCAATAGGTTCCTTGTCAACCCATGAAAACTAGGATAACAAGAAAAGATATTGGAGTTACCAATAAGTTCCTAGCCAACCCATGAAAACTAGGATAAGTGTAAAGATATTGAAGTCACCAATAGGTTCATAGTGATCCCATGAAAACTATGTAATTGGACATGGAGTCCTTAAACATTTAACCGGTTATTAGTCAGCCTATGAAAACTGTTAGGTTAATAGTAATCCTAGAAACTATAACTGTGACAGATAGTCAAAATGAATGGGGATGGGTAATCCAGAATTGATTTACTTGTTTTGCATATCATCATATCATATTATTTTGAGATGTTTTAACCATTGTGGTTGCATGAGCACGGTATATGTTTTATAAAAGGGTATTAGGATATTAGTGAAGGGAAACCCGTTCCGCTAAGCGACGAGGTCTCAATTGATATCTAAATGATTTGAGATGGTAGATTATTATTCATACCAGGCTTTATGTCTGACTCGAAGTTTATGTTTTCCCCTTAAACTCTCGGGTACTCAATTGATTTTGAGTAGTTTGAGAGTTGAGGTTTTCAGGTACCTCATTAGACGAATAAAAGCTTCCGAAGATGTGCAAGAGGCATGATAGTTATCTAGAGTTCTCTTTTATTTTGATTCAGCTGATTCAACTGTGTTGTTTGTAATGGCAAAGTTGTCAAATTGCCTGTATATACTCTAATCATCCACGGGGGCATCTTCATATGTCGCTCTTGGCGTATGTTGTAATAAATATATTTGCTCTGAACGTGGCTATCAATTGTGGGGTTATGTAATGAGTTGGAAATGTTTTGAAATGGAATGTGATCTTGTTTGATGCTTTATATTTTTTCCATATTCATGTGTTCCTGTGTATCAATGAATCTAACACTGCCGTATTTGTTCGTCGATAATTAATAACTATGGATGACTGCAGCATCCGTTGTCGTTAGTTTTGGGCCTCCAAGTAGGGGGATGTTACAAGTTGGTATCAGAGCATAGGTTTATGAAAACTTAAGCAATTTAAACCTAAAAGCTTTTTGAAACATAATCCAATGAATTAGAGATATGATCGGTGTTTTGGTTAACGCTATTGTAACGTACTTGCATTTGATATATATATATATATATATATATATATATATAAGTACGTATTCCCCTCTCTCTTAGACCCTTCTTCTGTATCTTACTAAGGCTCGTATGTAGATTTACGAGAAAGAAGTTATGGAAGTAGGAAATAGAAGAGGAAATCTGGGTGGAGGAAGCGCCAAAATCGATGGAAATGTTCGACCTAACACCCGGAGGAATGAAGTTCGACAGGCTAACGCTAATAAAAATGCAGAAGCCAATGTGGGTGCTGGAAATCCACCAATAGATGCAGGGATGATGTATCAATTCTTTGCTAATTTGATGCAAGCTGGAGCTATTATTGGTGTTGCTGGAAATATAAGATGAGCAAACCTTGTGGCTCCAGTTGGGAATAATTATGCTAAGCTGAGTAGAGAGTACACCAGTTTGGGTGGAAAGTCGTTTATGGGAACGGAGAATGCTATCGAAGTATAGAATTGGCTGTTGCACTACGAAAGAATATTTGTTGATCTAGGTTTAGAAGATGAGCAGAAGAGAAGGTTGGCCTCTAGGCAGTTGCAAGGGTCAGCACTTCACTGGTGGAATAGTGTGACTGCCGGAGTTTTGGAGGAAGAGTTGACTTGGGCTGATTTCCGAAGGAGATTTGAAAAAAGATCTATTTCAGAGGTTGCTAAGTCAGCATTGATGCAGAGTTTTATGGATTTATTTCAGGGAGATATGTCAGTTATTAAGTATGCTAATTAGTTTGATGAGTTATCTTGATATGGATACTCTAGTGTAGACAATGACATCAGAAGGAATGAAAGATTCATTCGGGGACTGAGGCCCGAGCTTGCTAGGGCAACCCTGACACATATCCGAGATCCTGGTAATGTAGTGGTGGAGATGGCAATCCGCCATGAAGAGATGCTTGTTGTTTGTGCTAGAGAGAAGCCAGTTGAGTCCCAGGGTCCTAAGGAAAAGAAGAGGAAGTTCTTCAAAAAGAAAGGAGCCTAAAAGGGAGATACAACCAAGAAAGCAAAAGCTAATTTAGTCTGCTACAAATGTGACAAGAAGGGTCATTTTGCAAATGAATGTTGGTCAAGCAAAGGGAAGAAGACTTCGGATAAGAAGCATATTAAGTGCTATAACTGCGATCAAGTTGGGCATTACAAGAATCAATGTCCAGAACCAGTTAGGGCGGACAAGGGAAAAGTTTTTGCTGTTGGACCATCTTCTGCTAAGCCAACTGCAGTTGATAAAGGGAATACTGTGTTAGAAGGTACGTTTTTGATTTAGAGTATTCCAGTTAGGATACTATTTGATACCTGAGCATCACATTCATTTATATATCAAAATCTGGTTGATATGTTATGCTTAGAACCCATCTACCTTATTTCTTCCTTAAGGGTTGCGATTCCAATAGGAGGATATGCAACTCTAAGGATGAGATGTGGCCAGTTAGAACTTGAATTGTTAGGTCATATGTTTGCATGCAGTCTATATGTTTATGATTTCGTAGATTTCGAGATCGTTTTGGGAATGGATTGGTTGGATAGATATGGGGCTAGGATATTTTGCCAGGATGGGGAAATATTAGTAAGACACCCTGATTGTCATAACCGAATCATCTTCTCAATGGAGAATTCCGACCGGAGTGTATGTGCTTTGTTACGTGATACAGAAGTGGACGAAGAGTTAAGTCAGCTACAAGTTGTAAGAAAGTTTGTAGATGCTTTTGAGCCGGTCACAGGACTACCTCAGAAACGAGCTGTTGAGTTTCAGATAGATCTTGTGCCAGGAGTTGAACCTGTTAGCAGACCACCTAGTAGGATGATACCGACTGAGATGAAAGAATTGACGGTGCAGCTAGTGGATATAGAAGAAAGAAATTTTATTAGACCAAGCAGTTCACCTTGAGGAGCGGCCGCGGTTTTCGTGAAGAAGCCAGATGGGTCGTTAAGAATGTGCATCGACTATCGTAAGCTGAACGAAAGGACGATCAAGAATAAGTATCCTTTGCCGAGGATAAATGATTTGTTCGATCAGTTGAGTGGAGCCAGAGTGTTTTCACAATTGGATTTGGCGATGGGGTTCCATTAGTTGAGAGTGGCAGAGGACAGTATACCTTTGATAGCATTTCGAACTAGGTATGGTTCATATGAATGGTTAGTGATGCCATTTGGATTGACGAATGCACATGCTTTCTTCGTGGATTTGATGAACCGAGTTTTCCAAGAGCAATTGGATAGGTTCATATTGTTATTCATAGATGACATTTTGGTGTACTCGAAAGATGAAAGGGAGCATGAAGGTCATTTGAGAGTAGTGTTTGAAACGCCGAGGCAGCATCGGCTAAAGGCGAAGTTTTCCAAGTGTCATTTTTGGAAGAAAGAGGTCAAGTTTCTTGGTCATGTGGTTTCAAAGGAGGGTTTGGCAGTAGATCCAATTAAGATCGAAGCTGTCAATAATTGGAAGAGACTAGAGACGGTACCCAAGATCAGAAGTTTTCTCGGACTTGCTGGCTATTACCGGAGATTCATTAGGGATTTTTCACGGATAGTAGCACCTTTGACTAAGTTGACCGGGAAAGATGTAAAGTTCATTTGATCCAACAAAAGTGAGGAAGGGTTCCTTAAGTTAAAGCATTTGTTGACCAACGCACCAGTGTTAGTTGTTCCAGATGGAAACCAAGGGTTGGTGGTGTACATTGATGCATGTGGAAAGGAATTGGGAGCTGTGTTGATGCAGAATGGTAAAGTCATTGCCTATGCTTCTCGACAGCTTAGACCGCATGATGTGAGATATCCTACTCATGATTTGGAGTTGGCTGCGGTGATCTTTGCATTGACTATATGAGGGCATTATCTCTTAGGGGAGAGATTTGAGCTATACACGGATCGTAAGTCTTTAAGATACTTATTCTCTTAGAAGGAGTTGAATATGAGACAGCGGAGGAGGCTGGAGTTTTTGGCGGCTTATTATTTTGGTACAGATTATACACCAGGGAAAGGTAATAAAGTAGCAGATGCTCTTAGCAAAAGACACCAGAATGTGGTGTTGGCTATGTTGGCATAATGGAAGGATCTAGAAGCTTTGGCCAGTTGTGGTATGTAGTTAAGATCGACTGCTAGTTCTAGTCAAAGTACTGCCATGTTGTCTTGTTTAGAAGTTCGACCAGTGTTGATCGAGAGAATTGCTTTAAGTAGTAGGATGATCCATTATTAGCCGAGAAGATCAGAAGGCTTGGGGTTGGAACTGAGATCAATGATTTGAAAGATTTTTGTCTTGACCAGAGAGGATGGTTGAGAAAGAAAGGGCGATTATGTGTTTCAGTTGTTGAGAACTTGAGGAAAGAAGTTCTTGGGGAATGTCATCGATCCAAGTTTATGATTCATCCTAGGGGACCAAGATTATCAGGATATGAAGAGAAGCTTCTATTGGGAAGGCATGAAGAGGGATGTTGGCTTGTGGGTTGGGCAGTGTGCTAACTGTCAACAAGTGAAAGCCGAACACTAGAAGCCAAGCGGGTTGCTTCAGCCTTTAGAGATTCCAGTGTGGAAATAGGATTCTATATCCATGGATTTTATTGACGGGTTGCCAAGGTTGAATAGGGGAAATGAAAGCATATGGGTTATAGTGGATAGGTTGACCAAGAGTGCCCATTTCATTCCAGTCAACTCAACCAGGACGGCACCTGTTTTGGCGAAGTTTGTGAAGAACATAGTTAGACTTCATGGAATTCCTAGTAGCATAGTCGTTGACAGAGATGCATTATTCACTAGCGAATTTTGGAAATGTCTACATAGAGGATTAGGTACCAAGCTCAAGATGAGTACATCATATCACCTACAGACCGATGGGTAGACTGAGAGAGTCAATAAAGTACTCAAAGATTTGTTGAGAGCTCATGTATTGGACTTTAGCGGGTCTTGGGAAGATCACCTACATTTTATTGAATTTTCCTATAATAATAGTTATCAGACTAGTATAGTAATGACGTATTTTGAAGCTTTGTATTAAAGGCCATACAAATCGCCAGCATGTTGGTTAGAGATAGGAGACATATTGGTCTTAGGTCCAGAGATGGTTAGAGAGGCGTCAGAGAAGATTGAGTTGATCCGAGAACAGATGAAGGGAGCTCAAACTAGACAAAAGAGTTACGTAGATAAAAGGTGTAAAGACCTAGAGTTCTTAGTTGGAGACAGAGTTTTTATTAAGGTTCCACCGATGAAGGGTGTGATACGATTCGGAAAGTCAGGGAAGCTGACACCGAGATATGTTGGACCATTCCAGATTGTAGAAAGGATTGGAAAGCTCGCATACAGAGTAGAGTTGCTGAGCAATATGGCGGGTGTCCATAATTTATTCCATGTGTCTCATCTTCGCATGTATGTGCATGATCCAGAGACTACCATTCCTCCGACAGAGTTGGAAGAGTTGGTAGTAGAGCCAAATTTGACAGTGTTAGACAACCAGTGCGGGTTGTGGCGAGAGATGAGAAAAGATTGAAATCCAAGACAATCAAGTTGGTGAAAGTTCAGTGGAGCGACAACGAGAAAGACTGTACTTGGGAGACAGAAGACAGGATTCGATATACTTATCCTAATCTACTTGAGGGTATTTCTATATAGATAATCGCTAGTTAGACTAGTATGGTTATTAGGAGTTGTTACCGATGATTGCTATGATTAGTATTTAGTCCTTACTGAATTTCAAGGACAAAATTCTTTAAGGAGGGGAGCCTGTAACACCCCTAATTTTTAATAACATTATTCAGGAGATTTAATTAGATAAATAAAATAGAATAATATAAATGTTATGTGATAAGGGGATTGAGATTTGAATAAATATTTAGTGGTCATGCTTAATCAATTAATTAAATGGGCTTAAGAATGGTTTATAGGATAATTAATCTACACAAGGGTATATTGAGTATTTTCCATACATAAACTTTACCCTTATATATATAGATTGAGTATTTAGGCCATTCACGTTCACTTTCATTTTCAAAAAAACGCAATAATAAGAAGGGAAGCCGGCCATTGTTAGAGAGGAAAAATAAAAGAAATTCAAATAAAAAGCTAAGAAATTTAAGAAGGGGAATCAATCACAATCTCAATTCACTTTCCTTATCATAATCAAGGTGAATAATAATTCCATCTCTATTTTATGAATATATGTTTCAGATTTAAGATTAAATTCGTATATATAATGTTTGGATGATGATATGCTTGAATTAAAGTTTTTTTAATTTAAACAAGATTGTTTAAATTAAGATTTATAATGTTTTAGAGCAAAACTGATAGAAATTGATGTTTGAATGCCATGGAAAAATTATATGTTATGAAAAAATGATTTTGGAGTTGGGTTTTAAGTTTGATAATTTTCCAAGCTATGGAAAAAAATTTCGAACGAAAATGTGGTTAATTGGGTTTAGGAATTTATTTCAGAAATTATATTGAGAATTTGGGTCTGAAATTTTGATTTGTTAGATAACCTGATCAAAGTGAATTTCTGTAATTTTTAAGGATTTTTCTTAAGTGATTTACTGTAAGAATTAAATTATTTTGAGAGGAGGATCTAAATGATTTAACTGTATTTTTAATGGAAGGGCTTATCTGTAAAAGTTACTCTAGATACTTATCCAAAGTTAAGAGGCGGTAATTTTTTGTAAAGCATGCAAAAATTTGAGGCAACCAATCACGTATTTACACGTAGGAAGGTTAGTTAGATATAACTTGTTTTAAGTAGCCTTAATCAGCCTTTACCCAGAAAAATAGGTTTCGCCTCTATTAGAGGTACCTTTCGACCCTTACCTTCCGCCTTCGATCAAGTCGAAACCCCACTAAGCCGAAACCAATACACAAGGTATCACCTAGATGGTACGTAGTGGATTGGAGGAAAGACTGAAGGTATGGTGTCAAAAGCGTTGCTTCTGATGGGGTCGATACCTTAGTTTGTTTTAAAAAGTTAAGCGCCCGCCTTTGTTTTACTAAAGCTTTCGACATAGTCAAAACATATGTTTTCGAAAGGAGTTTTCTAATGGCTTTTGAAGGGGTTGCCATTTTCTGTTCGAATGAGATCCTTTAGTTGTAAATAAATGCTTTTGAAAGAAGGGGTTCGACCTAGTCGAAGCCCTGCTACCGTTCTTTTGCCTTTCGAGTGTATTGAAGTTATCAATGCTTTCGAAGGATAGTGTTTGTTTAAAGATATATTAAGCCACTTCCTAAATGCTTTCTAAAGGGTTCATGGGTTTCAAAGGCCATGGCTTCGGAAAGGGGTTTCAAAGCTATCCTTCAGTGTTTGCATAACTGTTTTGAAGCTTTCTAAAGGGATGGTGCTGATGCCATCAAGTTTTCCCCAATACTTTTATATGATAAATAATGGTTTCGAAAGAAATACTTTCGTTTATATTCAATTTGATCCAAATGATATTTTAAACATAACCCAATGGTTTCGGAAGGCATACTTCCAAAGGTTTCGGAAGAGGTACTTTCATTGGTTTCGAAGCTATGTTTCTAAGGATTAATAAGGAATGTTTTAATACTTTCAAAAGGTATATTCTGGTTTCGAAAGAGATGATTTAAAGACCTTTGAAAGGTATATATGTATTGTTTTGAAAATATGTTTTCTATACTTTCGAAGGAGGTTATCCAGGGGTTTCGAAAGTGATGTTTTAAGGTTTCAAAAGCCTTAACTTTCAAAATAAATAACTCAATCTCATTTTAAAGGAAAACCATTGCTTATAAATAAATAAAGTATTTAAAAATGGAGTTTTTGAAGAAGTCTTAATAGGTTAAAGGAATTAACCAAGTTATTATGTTTGCTTCTTCATATGTATATATATTCACATTGTTTTGGCCCATAGCTGTATTTTGGAGAAGGGCAGAATAACCATCTAGGTTGACCCAGTAGTGAATATAAATTAAGTTAACTCCTGAATGAGTAGAATTGCATCCAGGAGGTCAGGAAGACCAAAATATAAGATGCTAAAATAATAAAGAAAGATATTGGCAGGGGCCAACAGTTTCTCAGTAAGCCCATAAAAACTGTGTATAGGAAAAGATATTGGCAGGGGCCAATAGGTTCATAGTTAGCCCATGAAATCTATGTATAAAGGAAGATGTCAGAAAGACAGGTTCATAGTAATCCCATGAAAACTATGATTTGATACTGGCAGGGGCCAGTTGGTTTATAGTTAGCCCATGAAAACTATATCCAGATTAAGATATTGAGAGGTGTCAATAGGTTCCTAGTCAGCCCATGAAAACTAGGATAACAAGAAAAGATATTGGAGTTACCAATAGGTTCCTAGTCAACCTATGAAAACTAGGATAAGTGTAAAGATATTGGAGTCACCAATAGGTTCATAGTGATCCCATGAAAACTATGTAATTGGACAGGGAGTCCTTAAACATTTAATCGGTTATTAGTTAGCCCATGAAAAATATTGGGTTAATATTAATCCTAGAAACTATTATGGTGACAAATAGTCAAAATGAATGGGGATGGTTAATCTAGAATTGATTTACTTGTTTTGCATATCATCATATCATATTATTTTGAGATGTTTTAACCATTGTGGTTGCAGGAGCACAGTACATGGTTTTATAAAAAGATTTTAGGATATTAGTGAGGGGAAACCCGTTCCGCTAAGCGGCGTGGTCTCACTAGATATCTAAATGATTTGAGATGTTATATTATTATTCATACCAGGCTTTATGTCTGACTCGAAGTTTATGTTTTCCCCTTAAACTCTCGGGTACTCAATTGTTTTTGGGTAGTTTAAGAGTTGAGGTTTTCAGGTACCTCATTAGACGAATAAAAGCTTTCGGAGACGTGCAGGATGCATGATAGTTATCTAAAGTTCTCTTTTATTTTGATTCCATTGTGTTAATTGTAATGGCAAAGTTGTCAAATTGCATGTATATACTCTGATCGTCCAAGGGATAACGATTGTGGGGTTATGTAACGAATTGGAAATGTTTTGAAACGGAATGCGATCATGTTTGATGTTTTAAAATTCTTCCATATTCATGTGTTTCTATGTATCAATGAATCTAATACCGCCATATTTGGTCATCGAGGATTAATAACTATGGATGACTGCAGCTTCCGTAGCCTTTAGTTTTGGGCCTCCAAGTTGGGGGATGTTACAGCGCTTGTGGTCGAACCATCAGAAGATGCGCAATCTCACATGCCAACAAGGAGAGGAAGAAAGCTTGCATATAAACTCCGTATGAGGAAAACCACTAGGGAGCCCGAGTTTATCATCACCTCAGTTGATGGAGAATCTTCTTCTCAACATTTAGAAAGTTCGATATAAGGGTTCTTGAATCTCCCGATCCCTGATGATACCATGACTTATGAATTTCCCAACATCTGTATTGGAGGGCTTAATTCTCCCACCAGGAGTGGTGATGATATTCCTCCCACTAGCAAAGGGGTGAAAACTCCTATGAGCAAGGCTACAACAACTGGTCCATCGTGGGGACACTAGGACACTCCTAATCACGTGCACTTTACTGCACGATTTTCATCTATCTTTTGTTCAATAGCCACTTATACACTCTTGTTTGGTTTGCAGGTGCGATGTCTCAATCTCGTGCTTTCGATTGTTTTAGGATCTCATCAACACAGTATGGATCCAACCGCGGTCTAGAATAGGGTAGGCGTAGAGAGAGAGAGGGAGAGATGACGACGGGAAAGAAGTCGTCTTTCGAGGGAGTTTCACCTTCCAAACATATATCCCAATCTCAATCGTCTCATAGGGAAGTTCGGCCCTGTCATCCTGTACACAGTGGCGATTGGACTTCTTTCCATGCCCTTCAAATTACTGTGTTGCTTGAGCAGTACTCTGGTTCATCTGGTTCTAGACAGTCCTACGATCGTGGGTCAAGCAAACAACCACTTGTTACTTTTGATCCTGCTTTGTCTACTGCAGCTCCTGAGGCTTCCACGGTAGAGAAATTGGCCAAACTTAAGGTCAAATTTTCAAAGATTTCCTTCGACGGGCAAAAGTTCCTTCCTTTCATTCATATAATTCCAAGGAATGCTAAAGCGAGTTCCCTTGCATGCGTCAATGACGTTTTTGTGCAGCACGATGCATTCCAGCATTTGGCTGAAAAATTCTTTGAGGTATCTATCGAGAGACAACACGAAATCAATCGTCTCAAGCTTGAGGCGATCCATGACAAAGACATAATTAAATATCAAGACAATGAGATTTCGGAGTTGATGGCGAAGCTAACCATAGCAGAAAAAAGTGCCAAAGAAACATCTGAGGTGGTTAGTCGTCTAGAAGCGGCTTACAAAAAGGAACTAGATGCTTCCCTCAATCGCAGCGGTGCGCTTGCTTTGTAAAAAGGTACACTGCAAAAGGGGAAAAATATCCTGGCCTGCCCCATTGATGAATTTTAATAACTCCTTAAAAAAGAGAAGGAAGAGAAGCTCGAAGCTCAGGAGGAGTCACAAAGATATTACGAAGAGGCTGTCGAAGCCTGGGGACTGATAATTAAGCTTGACGAGCAAATCGCTCAAATTGAAGTCCTCAAAGAAGAGGCAAGAGAAGCGGGCTGCAATGAGATTAGAGAGCAGATTGTAGCCTAGTAAGAAGATGCCAAAGAAGTCGGTTGAAATGAAATAAAGCACATGTTCGGTACTCTGATCATTGAGTATAATGCTAAAGTCTTAATTCATCGCGATCTTAGTTTCCTTGGAGAGGGCTATCTTGAATCACTCACCGAGGCCTAGGAATACATTGTTGAAATGAAGAAGAAAGACCTCAGTGAAGCTGATTTAGATGAAGAGAAGCTAGTGCGGGAGATTCTTTGCAGGGATGAACCTTTAGACCATGCTACTGCAAGACTTTGATATTTTATCACCCTCGAGCAGAGGGAAAAACATTACCAAGTCTTCGGAGTCTATCCCAAAGGCGCCCTTTCACTTCAAAGGGTAGAGCATCAGTATCTCTTGGCTTAGGACATGATCTGAGCTACGATCTAGACTGACCCGACCATCAATCAAATGTGCTAACTCCTACTCTAGAGGGGAGCACTCTGGCGACAACAAAAAGTCAGTCGGACATAGGTATCCCACTTTGTTCTCCATTATTCGAGAGATTTCATTCCTCTTGTCCAATAGTCATGGGTTTTGTCTTCTTGTTTTCGCGAATCTCCAGGTCTTCCGGGTCTCGGCCAGACTCCAGGAAGCGGTGCCATGGAGCAACAATCGAAATCTACTGAAATTCCATTGGCCACCGACATTCCAGGGCCCAATGCTTAAATTATTGAAGCACTTAATGATGAAAAAGGTGATGACCCGCAGCCGCCGGATGAATCGGATGATGTTGTGATTACTGGTGCCACTGAAAACACCGATGAGCTTAGCTTAAAAGAGTGCATCAAGAGAGAGGAGTTGTTGAAGAAAAAAGCTAAGGATGAACCTGTTGATGCGGACATCGACGATCCAAATCTCATCCCACTACAAGTCATTCCACCCGGTAGGTCGGTTCTTAAGAACTCCCTCCAACTTCTGAGAGCTCTCCCGCCAAGGGCGGCAAAGGATCGAGGTAAAGGACATGCGAAAGTTCGGGTGGATCCACTCCCAAAATATCTAAAAGAGAAAAAGGACAAAATAAATAGCCATCACTTCGGCTCAGTTTGTACATAGCTTGTATAATTGCTTTTCTCTTTTTGTTGGCTATGACTGTGTGGGTATGGCCCCCACTTTTGAATAAACTTGTATCGTATTTTTCAAGTTTAAGATGCAAATAAAAATTCTTTATTTTCTGTCGAATTCTTATGTTAATTTTTTCTATGTAGTCGAGCTATTACTTTTCCATTCAATGTACTTGTAATTAGTTGCTCGTTAATTCAGACTATCATCCGCTAATTTACACACAAGGCCTCCATGTGGTCGTGTCCTCAAGTTGTATCAGACACTGGGCTCTAACCTTAGTATTACGCCGTTAGATTCAGTGGTTTGAGTGATTATAATCCTGCCTCCAGTCTCGGGTTAGCAGAGTTAGGTAATAGATGGTGAAACTCCATCGTCAGCGAGTGTATACTCCTCCTGTTAGTTTCAGGTCGGAGTTTATGGAATAGTGAGTAGTCAAAATGCACTCATCTATTTGTTTATATTCATATCTGCACTCTACGGATAAGACTTAGTTGGCGGTGATCAAATCAAACCTAATTTGTGCTTATACTCAAGTCCACACTCTAGGAACTTAGAGTTATTTTGAAAAATAGTCGGACTATATTGTCCTTAATAGATTGATTTCCCCCTAAATCCATGGTTTAACTTACTGAGGGATTGGTCATATCACGATCACTTTTGATTCATGTTTATCCTATCATTTGGTAGGATTAATTTGGTTACCAGATGGTCAAGTCACATCCATTCCTCGTTAGGTATCCTGTCCATCGGGTTGTGAGTGAGAATCATCAAATAAATGGTCGGACCACGTTAATTTTGTTTAGTTCAATCGTGAACTAATGTGATCGGCTAGGTCCAAACTCTAAGAACTTGCTGAGACATGTCAATATTAATTAGTCAGGTACCATAATTAATATGCAATGCTACAACAATCATAGATATGAAGGAAATTTCAAATTTTATTTATCAAATAGAAAGAAATGACATAATTTGTCTTTTTACATATCTAGACAATCAAATGCTTAAGAAAATCCGAAAATTGAATACAATTGAATGAAAAAGAATAAACTAAGTGAAATAGTGTCGTAAATGCTCGTTATTCCATGCTCTTGGGAGTGTGACGTCATCAACAGTCGCTAGCTTTAAAGTTCCCTCTCCAAGCCTCTGTTCGATGACTATGGTCCTTCCTAAATAGGATTCATGTGCGACGGGGTAGGAAAAAGCCGTTTCAAGACAAGATTGCTGATTTCAAAGGTTCTACATCGAACTTTAGTGTTGTAGTATCAGGCGACTCAGTGTCGATGTGCAGCTGCTCTTAAACCAGCTTCCTCGCACTTCTCATTTATATACTGAACCTGCCTTACTGACATCTTCATTTATATACAGTTTTCATGGGCTTACCGTGAACCTATTGGCCCCTGCCAATATCTTCCTTTAATATTTTAGCATCCTATATTCTGGTCTTCCTGACCTCCTGGATACAATTCTACTCATTCAAGAGTTAACTTAATTTATATTCACTACTAGGTCAACCTAGCTAGTTATTCTGTCCTTCCCCAAAATAAAGTTATGGGTCCACTACAATGTGAATATATACATATATAAAGAAGCAACTACATTAACTTGGTTAATCCTTTTAACCTTTTAATCAAAGAAAACTTCTTCAAAAACTCCTTTTCAAAACACTTTATTTATTTATGCCATGGTTTTCTTTAAAAATGAGATTAGTTTATTTGTTTTGAAAAATAAAGCCTTTCAAAACCTTGCTTCTGACCTCACTGGATGACCTCCTTCGAAAGCATATAACTCTCTTTTCAAAACATTAGGCTCCTGCCTTTCGAACACTTTAAAACCTTTCTTTCAAAACCTTTCGAATGTATTAAAGTATTAACATTTAACTTTAGAAGCATAACTTCGAAACCAATTGAAAGTACCCCTTTTGAAACCATTGGGTTTATGCTTAAAATTATCATTTGGGTCAAAGTGAATTCAAATGAAAGTATCTCTTTCGAAGCCATTCTTTATTATATAAAAGCATTAGGGAAACTTGATGGCGTCGGCACCATCCCCTCCAAAAGCTTCAAATTATATAAATAAAATACTAAAGGAAAGCATCGAAACCCCCTTTCGAAGGCATTGCCTACGAAACCCTTGAACCCTTTCAAAAGCATTTAGGAAGTGACTTAAGACATATTTAAAACAAACACTACCATTCGAAAGCATTGATAACTTCAATACACTCGAAAGGCAAAAGAATGGTAGCAGGGCTTCGATTGGTTGGAACCCCTTCTTTCAAAAGCATTAATTTACAACTTAAGGGACTCATTCGAAAGCCCTTATTTTTAAAACAGAAAATGGCAACCCCTTCGAAAGCTATTAGAAAACTACTTTCAGAAACATATGTTTTGACTACGTCGAAAGCTTTAGTAAAAAAAGGTAGGCGCTTAACTTTTTAAAATAAACTAAGAAATCGACCCCATCGGAAGCAACACTTTCGACACCATGCCTTCTGCTTTTCCTCCAATCCACTTTGTACCATCTAGGGGATACCTTGTGTATTGGTTTCAGCTTAGTAGGGTTTCGAATTGATCGAACATGAAAGGTAAGAGTCGAAAGGTACCTCTAATGGAGGCGAAACATGTTTTTCTAGGTATAATCTGTTTAAAGCCACTTAAAACAAATTTTTCTAACTAACCTGCCTACATGTAAATACATGATTGGTTGCCTCAACTTTTTACATGCTTTAAAATTACCGCCTCTTAATTTTTGGATAAGTATCGAGATTTATTTTTGCAAATAAGCCCTTCCATTAAAAATACAATTAAATCATTTAGATCCTCCTCTCAAAATAATTTAATTCGTATAGTAAATCACTTAAGAAAAATCCCTAAAAATTCTGAGGTAGTCCTGTGACCTGGCACAACTCCTACTAGTGGGGTGTCATCCTACTAGGTGGTCTACTAACAGGTTCAACTCCTGGCACAAGATCTATCCGAAACTCAACAGTTCGTTTCTGAGGTAGTCCTGTGATCAGCTCAAAAGCATCTGCAAACTCTCTTGCAACTCGTACTAACTTAACTCTTTGTCCACTTCTGTAGCACTTAACAAAGCACAGACACTCCGGTCGAAATTCTCCACTGAAAAGATGATTCAGTTATGACTATCAGGGTGTCTTACTAATATTTCGCCATCCTAGAAAAATATCCTAGCCTCATATCTATCTAACCAATCCATTCCCAAAACGATCTCGAAATCTACGAAATCATAAACATACAGACTGCATGCAAACATATGACCTAACAATTCAAGTTCTAACTGGCCACATCTCATCCTTAGAGTTGCATATCCTCCTACTGGATTCGCAACCCTTAAGGAAGAAACAAGGTAGGTGGGTTCTAAGCATAACATATCAATCGGATTTTGATATATAAATGAATGTGATGCACCGGTATCAAATAGTATCCTAATTGGATTACTCTAAATCAAAAACGTACCTTCCAATATAGTATTCCCTTTATCAACTGTAGTTGGCTTAGGAGATGATGGTCCAACGGCAAATACTTTTCCCTTGTCCGTCCTAGTTGGTTCTGGACATTGATTCTTGTAATGCCCAACTTGATCGCAGTTATAGCACTTAATATGCTTCTTATCTGAAGTCTTCTTCCCCTTGCCCGACTGACATTTCATTTGCAAAATGACCCTTCTTGTCACATTTGTAGCAGACTAAATCAGCTTTTGCTTTCTTGGTTGTATCTCCCTTTTGGGATCCTTTCTTTTTGAAGAACTTCCTCTTCTTTCCCCGAGGGCCCCTAGATTCAACTAGCTTCTCCCTAGCATAAATAGCAAGCATTTCTTCATGGCGGATTGCTATCTCCACCACTGCATTAGTAGGATCTCGATTATGTGTCAGGGTTGCCCTAGCAAGCTCGGGCCTCAGTCCTCGAATGAATCTTTCATTCCTTCTGATATCAGTGTCTACAGTAGCGTATCCATATCGAGATACCTCATCAAACTTATTAACATACTCGATAACTGACATATCTCCCTGATCTAAATTGTAACACCCTATATTTTTATAACATTATTTATAATAATTAATTGGGTAAATTAAATAAAATAACGTGAAGATTATAAGGTTGAGATTTGATTAACAAAGGGTAGCCAAGCCATGATAGTGTGTTAATTAAAATGAAATAACCTAAGTTAATGTGTTAGGATATGAGAAGGGCAATATGGGAAATAGGTAAGGTTTATACCCTAAACACTTAGGAATGAAGCTCGCATTCATTTTCATTTCATTCAATCTAAAATTTCCTTAGGTCGACCACCATTTTTATTCTCAAGAAAAGACTAAAGCTAGGATTCAAGAAAAGGAGGATAATCAACTAAATCAACATCAAATCTCACATCTATAATCTCAAAGCTAAGGTGAATAATTACTACATCCCAATTTCATTTAGTTTTCGGTTTTTAGATTAGACCCGAAATGATTTTGCAAGTATATGCCATGTTTTGATGATTAAAGTTATATATATATATATATATATATATATGTGTGTGTGTGTGTGTGTGTGTGTTGTTGATGGATTATATATGTTCATGTTAGTTTTTATGATATGTTTGACATGAAATCCCTATTATTGACACCTAAATGCCTTGAAAATTTAAATATAGGCCAGAAATGATATTTTAGAGATCAGTTTCAATTTTCATAATTTTATGAATAAATATAGATTTTATATTAATTTTCTAATGGAGGAAATTGTTTGTTGGGTTATAAATTATTTTCGGCTAAAACAATAATTATTTGGAGTTGAAATTTCTATATGTTAGTCAACATATTAAAATAGATTTTCTGGGATTTTTCCTAAGTTATTTGACGAATATATAAAATTACTTAACGTATGAGACTTAAATGTTTTATATATTTGATTAAGGAGAAGGGGCATTTTATAAAAGGAAATTATTATTTAATTCTGAAAATAGTGGCAACTATTTCTAAAAAGAATTTATTAACCAATAAAAATTTGACAAACAAAGGTAGGTTAGTTGAAAAGTTATCTTTTTTAAGTTAATAACAAAGAAAATATACTTTTAGCATGTTTCACCCTTTGCGGCAACAAACCTTCCGACCCAGAGCTTCCGACAAGGTTGAGAGGTTCTAAGCTTTCGACAAGGTCAAACCAATGCATATGGTATCAAGCTACTTGGTATGTAATGAATTGGACAAAGTCAAAAGGTTCTAAGTCGAAAGGTTGATGGCCAAAAAGGTTGGGGTATGTTTGTTTTATAAACCAAAAGCTTCCACCTGCTTGCTTTCGAATAAGAGCTTTCGACTTGGTTGCTTTCGACCAGGTTAAAAAGTTTAAAAGAAAGGTTTTAGACCCTTAAACACAGTTGAATTGTTACTGCTACTTTATTACTACTTTGTTTTGAAACCTTTCGACATAGTCGAAAGGTTACCTCCGCTTTATAATGTTTTCTTTTGAACCTTTCAACAAAGACAAAAGGTTTACCTATTTTAAAAATTAGCTTCGTCTCCATTCTTTCAAAAGGAATCTTCTGACTTAGGTGATTCACCCTTGTTTTATAAATTGAAGTAAAACCCAAAGCTATCGAAAGAGTTGTTTTAAAGGATATGTTTAAAGCTTTCGAAGCAGAACTTTTGACAAAGTCGAAAGGTAGCTTCTAATGGTTTCAAAAGGTTTAGTTGAATGATTTCGAAAGGTTTGATTCAGTGGTTTCGAAAGGTTTTAGTTGAATGATTTTGAAAGGTTTGATTCAGTGGTTTCTAAAGGTTTATTGAATGGTTTCGAAAGGTTTTAGTTGAATGATTTCGAAAGGTTTAATTCAATGGATTCAAAAGGTTTAAACGAAAGGTTTTCCAAAGTTTTCTAAGGCAATGTTTTAAAGTGATTTTAAGGCAGGATGTCCAAAGTTTTATTGATTTCGAAAGGTTTTCTTTTCAATGGGTTCGAAAGGTTTGGAGAATGGTTTCGAAAGGTTTGATGTATGATTTCAAAAGGTTTGAGGAAAGATTTTGGAAGGTTTGATATTGGTTTAGAAAGGGATGATTTCAAAGGTTTAGAAAGAGGTTCTTTCAAATGGTTAAATGTTTTCATCAACTAAACTTTGAGTAAAGTATATATATATATATATTTGACATGGTGATATGATTTTGAGTAAAGTATAAAGATTATATACTTTTCCTTGTTTAAGTTTTGATTTAAATGTTTTAAATCATTTTGAAAATGTTTTCAAGGAAAATTATGAGAGGGGATCCTTAAGTGAAAATGACTCAGATATTAGAATACCAGATGTGACTACTATGGGGTCGCGCCCTATACATTAGCTAATAGTCCCAACTAATTGTTTGTCGAAAATTTCAGGGTGTAGGGCTTTGTCACAGATAGACTAAAATTATGATTACACACCAAAAGGAATATATGTTTGTATATAGATAGGTTATTGGTGAGCCCGAAAAACCATTAGGATCGGAAAGACCTGGGAGATGATAAGTAAGGGACAGACCGCCCAGAAGTGAAGTATTTAACAGATAGTTAAGGACAAACCATCCGGATGTGAAATGTTTAACAGATAGTTAAGGATAGATAATCCAGAAGAAGAATATCTAACATGATTTAGGTTAATTTTGATTGTATTGTCTGGTAGGCCCAAATCAACCAAAGGTTAAAAGTTTTCCAAACAAAACTTGTGCGTTTGAACAAATAGTTCATTATTACCTGATATTTATGTATGTTTACATAACGATTGCATTACAGTATTTGACCATTGTGGATGCAGGAACACAGTATATGGTTTTATGAAAGGTTTTGCAAAGATATGTTTTAAAAGGATGTCAGTGAGGGGAAACCCATTCCGCTAAGCGGCGTGGTCTCACTTAACATAATTATTCCGGGAAGTATAAAATTATTCACACCAGGCTTTATGTCTAACTCGAAGTTTATGTTTTCCCCTTAAACTCTCGAGTGCTCAAAATTAATTTGAGTAGGCTGAGAGATTAAGGTCTTTTCAGGTTTAGTAGGATGACAAATAAAGCTACTTGAGGCATGCAGGAGGCAAACGGATAGCTATTTAGGAGTTACAGTTCTTGTTATGTTTGTTAGATTTTCGCTGTGTTGTTTTGTATTAGGTCTATTATGACCATATGACTTTGATCAAATAAGGGGGTATCTTTATATACTGCTCTTGGCGTATTTTGTAATAATTATATTTGATCTGTGCCTGGGAACGATTTGGGATTATATGTTGTGAATGTGAAAAAATTGGTTTTGAAATGTAATGAAGTAAAATTTGTTTTTAAAATCTGTGTTCTGTATCATATTCAAGTGCTTCTGATATTATTGATACCAATAACATAGCTGTATTTAGTCGCCGGAAGCTAATACTATAGATGACCGAAGCATCTGTTGCGCTTAGTTTTGGGCCTCTAGATAGGGGATGCTACAGCTTGGTATCAGAGCGTGGTTTATGAAATACTTTAATTAAAAATGATTTTTGAAAAATAATCCTTAGAAATTAGAGTTAAGATCGGGGTATGGGATAACACTATAGTAACGTACTTGTATTATATATATATAAGTATACGCTATCTCTCTAGACTCCTATCTTAGTTAGGCTATTCATCTGTATCTCATGAGGTTTGAATATAGATATGGTAGAAAGAAGAGGCAAAGTAAATCTTGGAGGAGATAGCAACACCACTAATGGACATGCCCGACCAAACATTAGGAGAGGTCCCAGTCAGGCTCAAGCTGAAACTGTTGGTGCAGGAGTTCCCCAGATGGACATGGGAGCAATGTATCAGTTCTTTGTAAACATTATGCAAGCTGGAATAGCAGCCGGAGTTGTCGGAGGTAATGCTGCTGGAGATGGAGCTCAGGAAGTTCTGATGGTCAATCAGTATGCTAACTTGAGTAGGGATTACATCAGGCTTGGAGGGAAGTCGTTTATTGGTACTGAAGATGCAATCGAGGTGGAAAATTGGCTATTGCATTGCGAGAGAATTTTTGCTGACTTAGGATTGAATGATGCACATAAGAGGAGATTGGCTTCGAAGCAGCTGTAGGGAGCTGCTCTATTCTGGTGGAATACTGTTACTACTGGAGTTGATGAGGAAACCATAACTTGGGAGGAGTTTAGGAGAAGGTTTTCAGAAAGATTCATGTCTGTTATGGCGTAGTCGGCGTTGGTGAGGAAGTTTGCAAAGTTGGAATAAGGAGATATATCTGTCTTGGAGTATGTGAGGAAGTTTGAGGAGTTGGCCCGGTACGGCTATGCTTTGGTGGATACCATGATCAGGAGGAATGAAAAGTTTATAAGGGGCTTGAGGCCAGAGTTGATAAGTGCCACTTTACCACATTTGAGAGATCCCAGTGATGTAGTGTTTGAAATGGCATTAAGACAAGAAGAGGCGTTGGCTTGCTTGAGGAAGAAGATAAAGGAGGCCCAGATGGGACAGGGCCAGAAAAGGAAGTTTTTCCCGAAAAAGAATGCTCATAAGGGAGGAGCACAGAAGAAAGGAATGGCTGAAGTGGCTTTCTACAAATGCGATAAGAAGGGACACTAGGCTAATGAGTGTCGTACTGGGAATAGAAAAGGAAAAGGAAAAGGGAAAGAAGCCGTTGAAAGAAGAATGTCAGATGTTTTAATTATGATTAGATTGGCCATTATAAGAACAAATGCCCTGAGCCTGCTAGAGATGGAAAGGGACAGATGTATTTACTGGAGCCCGCAATTCCAAGGCCAGTTGTGTAGGAAAAAGGGAAGGCTGTTTTGGGAGGCTCGCTGCAGATTCACGGTATGTCTGTTAGCGTTCTATTTGATACTGGAGCATCTCATTCTTTTATTTCTCGATTTTTGGTAGATAGGCTTAACCTAGAACCCTCATACTTAGTTACTTCCTTAAGGGTTGCAAATCTGATAGGAGGGTATGCAACGCTTGGGATAAGGTGTGACCATTTAGAATTTGATTTGCTAGGTCATACTTTTGATTGCTGTTTAAATGTGTTTGACTTTGTTGGATTTGGGATTATTCTTGGGATGGATTGGTTAAGTAAATATGATGCTAGGATATTTTACCATGATAAGAAAATATCACTTAGCCACACGGATTGTAGTGATTGGATAGTTTATACTGTAGAGAACCGTAGTTGTGAAGTGAATGCTTTATTGGGTATTATGGAGTTGGAGGATGAGTTGCATCGAGTCTTTGTAGTTAGAGAATTTGCTGCTGTATTTGAGCCGATAGTTGGACTGCCACTGAATCGAGTCATAGAGTTTCAGATTGATTTGGTGCCTGGAGTTGAGCCAGTGAGTAGGCTGCCGAGCAGGATGACACCTGTAGAGATGAAGGAGTTGAAGGTGCAGTTGGTGGATTTGGAAAGCAAGAGTTTCATTCGACTAAGTAGTTCACCATGAGGGGCTGCCGCAGTATTTGCGAAGAAGCCGGACGAATCGTTGAGGTTGTGTATCAATTATCGTAATTTGAATGAGAAAACGATAAAGAACCGATATCCATTGCCGAGAATTGACGATTTGTTCGATCATTTAAGTGGGGCCAAGGTATTCTCTCAGTTGGATTTGGCGACGGGATTTCATCAGCTTAGAGTGGCAGAGGATAGAATTCCTTTGACGACGTTTAGGACAAGATATGGATCGTACGAATGGTTAGTTATGCCGTTCGGACTAACTAATGCGCCGACATTCTTTGTGGATCTGATGAATAGAATTTTCCGAGAGCACTTGGATAGATTTGTGTTGGTCTTCATAGATGACATTTTGATATACTCTAAGGATGAGAAGGAGCATGATGTTCATCTTAGAGTTATGCTCGAAACATTGAGGGAGCATAGTTGAAGACTAAGTTTTTGAAGTGCCATTTTTGGAAGAAGGAAGTGAAGTTCCTTGGTCATGTCGTCTCAGAGAAAGGGTTGTCTATAGATCCGACTAAGATTGAGGTAGTGAATAATTAGAAGAGACCTGAGACGGTGACCGAGATTAAGAGCTTTCTTGGATTGGCTATGTATTATCGAAGGTTTATAAAGGATTTTTCACGGATAGCTACACCAATGACTAATCTTACACGAAAGGATGTGAAGTTCGTATGGACTGATAAGTGTGAGGAAGCATTTCAGGACTTGAAACACTTACTGACCCATGCACCAGTGTTAGTGTTTCCGGAGGGGAATCAAGATTTCGTTGTTTATGCTGATGCATGTAGACATGATTAGGAGCTGTGTTGATGCAAAAAGGTAAAGTGATTGCTTATGCTTCTAGATAGCTCAGACTACATGAAGTTAGGTATCCTACGCATGATTTGGAGTTAGCTGCCGTTATATTTGCTTTGAAGGTGTAGAGGCATTATCTTTTGGGAGAGGGTTTGAGCTTTATATTGTTCATAAGTCGTTGAAGTACTTATTCTCTCAGAAGGAGCTGAACATGAGACATCAGAGATGGTTGGAGTTTATCATTGCTTATGATTTTGGAATTGACTACACGCCCGGCAAAGGAAACAAGGTCCCAAATACACTCAACCGGAAACAACAGAATGCAGTATTGGCTATGATTGATGAGTGGAAAGATTTGGAAGCATTATCAGCTTGTAGTGTGCAGTTTACATCCGAGGTAGGTTCAAGTGCAGGGAGTGCTATGTTGTCTTGTTTAGAAGTTCAACCAGTGATGATTGAGAAGATAGCTTCTAAACAGGAGGAGGATCCCATTTTGGCTGAACGGATGAAAAGGTTGAGGGAAGGAACAAAGAGCGATGACCTACAGGTTTTCAGTCTTGACTAAAATGGGTGGTTGAAGAAGAAAGGAAGGTTGTGTGTTCCAAATGTAGGAGACCCGAGGAAGGAAGTTTTGGATGAGTTCCATCATTCGAACTTCACTATCCATCCAGGAGGAACGAAGATGTATAAGGATATGAAGAGAAGTTTCTTCTGGGAAGGTATGAAATGGGACATTGGTTTGTGTGTTAAGTAGTGCTTGAATTTCCAACAGGCAAAGGATGAACACCAGAAGCCTAGTGGATTGCTTCAACCGTTAGAAGTTCCGTTGTGGAAATGGGATTCCATCTCTATGGATTTTATTGATGGGTTGCCAAGGTCTAGTAGAGGAAATGAAAGCATATGGGTCACAGTAGATAGATCGACTGCCCATTTTATTCTGGTAAAGTCAAATAGGACGACAACTATTTTGGTGAAGTTATTTATGAAGAATGTAGTTAGACTGCACGGGATTCCTAGTAGTATTGTCAGTGATAGAGATTCTTTGTTTACTAGTGAGTTCTGGAAAAGTCTACAGGAAGCATTAGGAATCAAGCTCAACATGAGTACCGCTTACCATCCACAGACTGATGGGCAAACGGAAAGAGTTAACAAAATCTTGGAGGATTTGTTAAGAGCTTGTGTATTGGATTTTGGGGGATCATGGGAGGACCATCTTCATCTACTCAAAATCTCTTATAACAATAGTTATCAGATTAGTATTGGGATGGCACCGTTTGAAACTTTGTAAGGTAGGCCATGTAAGTCTCCGGTATGTTGGTTAGAGAGTATGGATAGATTGGTTCTTGGTTCGGATTTGGTGAAGGAAGCCGCAGAGAAGATTGAGTTGATCAGAGTTAGGATAAAGGAAGCTTAATCTAGGCAGAAAAGTTATGCTGATAGAAGAAGGAAAGATTTGGAATTTTCTATCGGAGACTATGTGTTTATTAAGGTTTCACCAATGAAGGGTGTGATTAGATTTGGAAAGTCAGGAAAGTTAGCACCTAGATTCATTGGACCTTTCTGTACTGTTGAGAAAATCGAGAAACTCGCTTATAGAGTAGAGTTACCGAGTAGTTTGGCTGGAGTCCATGATGTTTTCCATGTTTCTCATCTTAGGAAATGTGTTAGAGACCCGGAGACTACCATATCATCGACAGTGTTAGAGGATTTAGTAGTAGAACCGGATATGATCATAGTTAGAAAGCCGATTCAGATTGTGGTTAGAGATGAGAAGAAGTTGAGGAACAAGACAGCCAAGTTAGTAAAGGTTCAGTGGAGTGACGATGCTAGAGACTGTACTTGGGAGACGGAGAGCAGGATTAGAGACTCTTACCCTGATTTGTTTGATGGTATGTTTTACCATTGGTTATTTTGATTGTGTATCTTATTGTAATTTTGAGGATGAAATTCTTTAAGGTGGGGTGTCTGTAACACCCCATATTTTTTATATCATTATTTAGAATAATTAATTGGGTAAATTAAGTAAAATAATATGAAGATTAAAAGGTTGAGATTTGATTAACAAAAGGTAGACGTGCCATGATAGTGTGTTAATTAAAATGAAATAACCTAAGTTAATGTGTTAGGATATGAGAAGGGCAATATGGGAAATAGGTAAGGTTTATACCCTAAACCCTTAGGAATGAAGCTCATGTTCATTTTCATATCATTCAAACTAAAATTTCCTAAGGCCGGCCACCATTTTTATTCTCAAGAAAAGTCTAAACCTAGGATTCAAGAGAAGGAGGATGATCAACTAAATCAACATCAAATCTCACATCTATAATCTCAAAGCTAAGGTGAATGATTACTACATCCCAATTTATTTTAGTTTTCGATTTTAAGATTAGACCCGAAATGATTTTGCAAGTATATGCCATGTTTTGATGATTAACGTTATATATATATATATATGTTATTGATGGATTATATATGTTCATGTTAGTTTTTATGATTTGTTTGACATGAAAATCCTATTTAGTGACACCCAAATGCCTTGAAAATTTAAATATATGCCAAAAATAATATTTTAGAGATGGGTTTCAATTTTCATAATTTTTTGAATTAATATGGATTCTATATTAATTTTCTGGTGGAGGAAATTGTTTATTGGGTTATAAATTATTTTCGCCTAAAATAATAATTATTTGGAGTTGAAATTTTTATATGTTAGGCAACATATTAAAATAGATTTTCTGGAATTTTTCCAGATTTTTCCTAAGTTATTTGGTGAATATATAAAATTATTTAAGGTATGGGACTTAAATGTTTTATATATTTGATTAAGGAGAAGGGGCATTTTATAAAAGAAAATTATTATTTAATTCCGAAAATAGTGGCAGCATATTTTTGAAAAGAATTTATTAACCAATGAAAATTTGACAAACAAATGCAGGTTAGTTGAAAAGTTATCTTTTTTAAGTTAAAAACAAAGAAAACATACTTTTAGCACGTTTCAGCCTTTGCGGCAACAAACCTTCAGACCCAGACCTTCCGACAAGGTCGAGAGGTTCTAAGCTTTAGATAAGGTCAAACCAATGCATATGGTATCAAACTACTTGGTATGTAATGAATTGGACAAAGTCGAAAGGTTCTAAGTCGAAAGGTTGATGGCCAAAGAGGTTGGGGTATGTTTGTTTTATAAACCAAAAGTTTCACCTGCTTGCTTTCGAATAAGAGATTTCGACTTGGTTGCTTTCAACCAGGTCAAAAAATTTAAAAGAAATATTTTAAACCCTTCGACAAAGTCGAAAGGTACTACTGCTTTATTACAACTTTGTTTTGAAACCTTCCGACATAGTCGAATGGTTACTGCCGCTTTATAAATGTTTTGTTTTAAACCTTTCGACAAAGACGAAAGGTTTACCTGTTTTAAAAACTAGCTGCTTTTCCATGCTTTCAAAAGGAAGTTTCTGACTTAGGTGATTCACCCTTGTTTTATAAATTGAAGTAAAACCCAAAGCTATCGAAAGAGTTGTTTTAAAGGATATGTTTAAAGCTTTCGAAGCATAACTTTCGACAAAGTCGAAAGGTAGCTTCTAATGGTTTCGAAAGGTTTTAGTTGAATGATTTTGAAAGGTTGGATTCAGTGGTTTCGAAAGGTTTTAGTTGAATGATTTCGAAAGGTTTGATTCAGTGGTTTCGAAAGGTTTTAGTTGAATGATTTCGAAAGGTTTAATTCAATGGATTCGAAAGGTTTAAACGAAAGGTTTTCCAAGGTTTTCTAAGGCAATGTTTTAAAGTGATTTTAACGGACAATGTCCAAAGTTTTATTGCTTTCGAAAGGTTTTCTTTTCAATGGGTTCGAAAGGTTTGGAGAATGGTTTCGAAAGGTTTGATGTATGATTTCAAAAGGTTTGAGGAATGCTTTCGGAAGGTTTGATATTGGTTTTGAAAGGGATGATTTCAAAGGTTTAGAAAGAGGTTCTTTCAAATGGTTCAACGTTTTCATCAACTAAATTTTGAGTAAAGTATATATATTTATATATGACATGGTGATATGATTTTGAGTAAAGTATAAAGATTATATACTTTTCCTTGTTTAAGTTTGATTTAAAGGTTTTAAATCATTTTGAAAATGTTTTCAAGGAAAATTATGGAAGGGGATCCTTAAGTGAAAATGACTCAGATATTAGAATACCATATGGGACTAGTATGGGGTCGTGCCCTATACATTAGCTAATAGTCCCAGCTAATTGTTTGTCCAAAATTCCAGGGTGTAGGGCTTTGTCACAGATAGACTTAAATTATGATTACACACCAAAAGGAATATATGTTTGTATATAGATAGGTTATCGGTGAGCCCGAAAAACCATTAGGATTGGGAAGACCTAGGAGATGATAAGTAAGGGACAAACCGTCCAGAAGTGAAGTATTTAACAGACAGTTAAGGACAGACCATCTGGATATGAAATGTTTAACAGATAATTAAGGATAGATAATCCAGAAGAAGAATATCTAACATGTGTTAGGTTAATTTTGATTGTATTGTCTAGTAGGCCAAAGTCAACCAAAGGTTAAAAGTTTTCCAAACAAACTTATGTGTTTGAACAAATAGTTCATTATTACCTGATATTTATGTATGTTGACATAACGATTGCATTACAGTATTTGATCATTGTGGATGCAGGAACAAAGTATATGGTTTTATGAAATGTTTTGCAAAGATATGTTTTAAAAGGATGTTAGTGAGGGGAAACTCGTTCCGCTAAGCGGCATGGTCTCACTTAACATAATAATTCCGAAATGTATAATATTATTCACACCAGGCTTTATGTCTAACTTGAAGTTCATGTTTTTCCCCTTAAACTATCGGGTGCTCAAAATTAATTTGAGTAGGCTGAGGGATTAAGGTCTTTTCAGGTTTAGTAGGATGACGAATAAAGCTACCGGAGGCATGCAGGAGGCAATCAGATAGCTATTTAGGAGTTACAGTTCTTGTTATGTGTTTGTTGGATTTTCCGCTGTGTTGTTTTGTATTAGGTCTATTATGACCATATGACTCTGATCAACCAAGGGGATACCTTCATATACCGCTCTTGGCGTATTTTGTAATAATTATATTTGATCTGTGCCTGGGAACAATTTGGGATTATGTGTTGTGAATGTGAAACAATTGGTTTTGAAATGTAATGAAGTAATTTTTTTTTTGAAATCTGTATTTTGTTTCATGTTCAAGTGCTTCTGATATTATTGATACCATTAACATAGCCGTATTTAGTCGCCAGAAGCTAATACTATAGATGACTGCAACATCTATAGTGCTTCGTTTTGGGCCTGGGGGATGTTACATAAATCCATAAACCTCCACATCAATGCAGACTTAGCAACCTCAGAAATAAATCTCTGTTCAAATCTCCTTCGGAAATCAACCCAAGTCAACTCTTCCTCTGGAACTCCGGTAGTTACACTATTCCACCAGTGAAGTGCTGACCCTTGCAACTTCCTAGAGGCCAACCTTCTCTTCTTCTCATCTTTGAAACCCTGATTAGCAAATATTCTTTCGCAGTGCAACAGCCAATTCTCTACTTCTATAGCATCCTCCATTCCCATAAACGCCTTTCCATCCAAACTGGTGTAGTCTCTGCTCAGCTTGGCATAATTATTCCCAACTGGAGCCACAAGATTAGATCTTCCAATACTTCCAGCAACAGCAGTAACAGCTCCAGCTTGCATCAAATTTGCAAAGAACTGATACCTCATCCCCACAACTATTGCGGATTTCCAGCACCCACATTGGCTTCCGCATTTTGTTTAGCGTTAGCCTGCGACCTTGGTTCCTCCGGGTGTTAGGTCGAGCATTTCCATCAGTTGTGGTGCTTCCTCCACCCAAATTTCCTCTTCCGTTTCCTGCTTCCATATCATCTTTCTCGTAAATCTGCATATGAGCCTCAGTAAGATACAGAAGAACGATCTAAGAGAGAGGGGAATACATACTTATATATACCTATATATCAAATACAAGTACGTTACAATAGCGTTATCCAAAACCCCGATGATATTTCTCTGATTCATTGGATTGTGTTTGAAAATCCTTTAAGTTTAAATTTCTTTTAAGTTTCATAAACCTATGCTCTGATACCAACTTGTAACATCCCCTACTTGGAGGCCTAAAACTAACGGCTATGGATGCTGCAGTCATCCATTGTTATTAATCCTCAGCCATCAAATACGGCGGTGTTATATACATTGATACACAGAAACACATGAATATGGAAAAAATTTAAAACATAAAACAAGATCATATTTTATTTCAAAACATTTCCAAATTCATTACATAATCCCACCATCGTTAACCACGTTCAGAGAAGGTATATTTATCATAATATACACCAAGAGCGACATATGAAGATGTCATATTGGATGATCAGAGTATATAAAGACAATTTAACAACTTTGCCATTACAAACAACACAACGGAATCAAATAAAAGAGAATTCTATATATTTATCATGCCTCCTACACGTCTCCGAAAGCTTCATTCGTCTAATGAAGTACCTGAAAAACTCATTCCCAAACTATTCAAAATCAATTGAGTACCCGAGATTTTAAGGGGAAAACATAAACTTCGACTCAGACATAAAGCCTGGTATGAATAATAATCTACCATCTCAAATCATTTAAATATCTAGTGAGACCACGCCGCTTAAGGGAACGGGTTTCCCCTCACTAATATCCTAGAACCTTTTTATAAAGCCATATATTATGCTCCTGTAACCACAATGGTTAAAACATCTCAAAATAATATGATATGATATGCAAAACAAGTGAATCGATTCTGGATTATCCATCCCCATTCATTTTGACTATCTATCCTAGTTATAATTTCTAGGATTACTATTAACCTAATAGTTTTCATAGGCTAACTAAAAACGGTTAAATGTTTAGGGACTCCCTGTCCAATTACATAGTTTTCATGGGATCACTATGAACATATTGGTAACTCCAATATTTTTTCTTTTATCCTAGTTTTCATGGGCTGACTAGGAACCTATTGACTATTTGTCAATATCTTAATTTCTTGTCTGGATATAGTTTGCTTGGGCTAACAATTAACCTATTGGCCTCTGCCAATATCAAATCATAGTTTTCATGGGCTAACTATGAACCTGTCTTACTAACATCTTCATTATTACATAGTTTTCATGGGCTTACTATAAACCTGTCTTACCGACATCTTCATTATTACATAGTTTTCATGGGCTTACTATGAACCTGTCTTACTGTCATCTTCATTTATGCACGGTTTTCATAGGCTTACCGTAAACCTATTGGCCCCTGCAAATATCTTCCTTTAATATTTTAGCATCCTATATTCTGGTCTTCCTGACCTCCTGGATGCAGTTTTACTCATTCAGGAGTTAGCTTTAATTTATATTCACTACTAGGTCAACCAAGCTGGTTATTCTGCCCTTTCCCAAAATACAGTTATGGGTCCACTACAATGTGAATATATACATATATGAAGAAGCAACTACATTAACTTTGTTAATCCTTTTAACCTTTTAATCAATGAAAACTTCTTTAAAAACTCCTTTTCAAAGCACTTTATTTATTTATGCCACGGTTTTCTTTAAAATGAGATCAGGTTATTTGTTTTGAAAAATAAAGCCTTTCGAAACCTTGCTTTCGACCTCACTGTATGACCTCCTTCGAAAGCATATAAATCTCTTTTCAAAACATTAGACTCCTGCCTTTCGAACACTTTAAAACCTTTCTTTCGAAACCTTTCGAATGTATTAAAGTATTAGCATTTAACTTTAGAAGCATAGCTTCGAAACCAATTGAAAGTACCCCTTTTGAAACCATTGGGTTTATGCTTAAAAATAACATTTGGTTCAAAGTGAATTCAAACGAAAGTATCTCTTTCGAAACCATTCTTTATTATATAAAAGCATTGGGGAAACTTGATGGTGTCCGCACCATCACCTCCGAAAGCTTTAAATTATTTAAATAAAATACTGAAGGATAGCATCGAAACCTCCTTTCGAAGCCATTGCCTTCGAAACCCTTGAACCCTTTCGAAAGCATTTAGGAAGTGACTTAATACAACTTTAAAACAAACACTACCCTTCGAAAGCATTGATAACTTCAATACACTCGAAAGGCAAAAGAACGGTAGAAGGGCTTCGACTAGGTCGGAACCCCTTCTTTCGAAAGCATTAATTTACAACTTAAGGGACTCATTCGAAAGCCTTATTCTTAAAACAGAAAATGGAAACCCCTTCGAAAGCTATTAGAAAACTACTTTCAAAAACATCTGTTTCGACTATGTCAAAAGCTTTAGTAAAACAAAGGCAGACGTTTAACTTTTTAAAACAAACTAAGATATCGACCCCATTGGAAGCAACACTTCCGACACCATGCCTTCTGCCTTTCCTCCAATCCACTATGTACCATCTAGGTGATACCTTGTGTATTGGTTCCAGCTTAGTGGGGTTTTGACTTGATCGAAGGCGAAAGGTAAGAGTCGAAAAGTACCTCTAATGGAGGCGAAACCTGTTTTTCTAGGTATAATCTGTTTAAAGCCACTTAAAACAAATTGTTGCTAACTAATCTGCCTACGTGTAAATACATGATTGGTTGCCTCAACTTTTTACATGCTTTAAAAAATTACCGCCTCCTAATTTTTGGATAAGTATCAAGATTTAATTTTTGTAGATAAGCCCTTCCATTAAAAATACAATTAAATCATTTAGATCCTCCTCTCAAAATAATTTAATTCGTATAGTAAATCACTTAAGAAAAATTCCTAAAAATTACAGAAATTCACTTTGATCATGTTACCTAACATATCAAAATTTCAAACCCAAATTCTTTATATAATTTCTAAAATCAATTTCTAAACCCAATTGACCATATTTTCATTCGAAAATTCATATTAATCTTTCCATAGATTGGAAAATTATCAAAATTAAAACCCAACTCCAAAATCAAGTTTTTCATAGCTTAAGAAAGAGATTTGACCCTCCCATTCTAGTTTTCCTCACCGCTATTATTATTCCATGCTATAGGCAGGTCTTGACTCAATGCTGCAGGCAGGTCTTGTTGCAATAATATCGAATTAGGGGATCATTTTCCAATGTGACATCAAATCGCCCAGTGTAAACATTGGCCTGATTGTTTCGTCGAGATTTAAATCACAATGTCGTTTTCTTGTTCCTGAATGGGCCCTTTGAATTCTTTTAGGTTCATGTTCTAATTGATTTTCCCTTCCTTTCGATTCGGATGGAAATGCAAAATCTGTATTAGCCACCCTTCCCTTCTTCACATCACAGAAAATTCCTCGTCTATTACGGAAGTTAAATTAGATTAATTTAGATTGAGGAGAAATATTCTTATTAGAAGAATTTATGATTAACTTGGACTATCGAAATGCATACATTTGTCTTATAAATTATGGGGATGGCGAGAAAAGATATATTTTACATCCATAAGAAGTGATCCTATTTTTTTCACCGGATCCGGGTCCGGGTGAAGACCAAAGATCTTGAGCGGCCAATCCGGCAAAACAACTCAAAAGATAAAGAAGTATCGTTAATTTCTTTATGCTTGTTCCAAGTTTGAAGTACCATTTGTACAAATAGGTTCCCGCCAATCAAGATGTGTTCTATCCGCTGTGTTCTCGCTTGGTTGTCTATTATTATTCAGAATAAGGTGCGTAGCGGAATGAGCGTTGACCAGGCAGTTTAAACCGATTATTGTACAGTTGAGATCAGACCTATTCCCGATTGTAGAAGCATAAGGGTGGACAGTTGGAGTTGCAGAACAACAAATCGATGAATGAAATTCAGGGAACGGAAGCGCTATTCGTGGAATGAAATATGTTGGTCTCGCCGAAACAATTAGGGGGTTTCGGTCGATCCTTTCTGGGGAATTAGATAGTCTTCCCGAGTCTTTAGCTCCATACAGAGAACGTAAGTTCAAACCAAATTATTTCATTTCTGCTTAAAGCCATACTATAGAGTATGGAGAAGTAGTTGTCGCTTGGTCATAGTCGCTCGGTTTCAACAGAGTGGTATGAATATGAGAGATAAGTCTCCTATATATCTTACTGGAACTTGGATGACACCAAGAAAAGTATGATCTTACTGGAAAAACCAAGACTTATACTTATAGGACCATCCACCATGAACATTAAGGGCCATATCAGATTGATATACACCACATTTCCATTACAGATGGACAAATATTCGTATCTGCTGATTTATTCAATGTTGGAATCCGACTTCTGGCTTATCTATACCATACTGTATTTTCGTAAGATGATACACACTAGCTAAAAATCCGCATGGGAAAGTAGAATGCATTTTCGATATCGCTATCGAAAAAGGAGGGATTAGCTTGATTCATATGGGCCGATGCCCATAGCCTAGGAACAATGAAAAGAAATCGATGAATGTGTCCGGACCAAGCAACGACGCTAGCGGATGAGGTTGGACCTATAGAATGCAAATTCATACCTAAAAGATTTTGATTCGAATGAGCTAACCAAGTCTTCTGTACGAAAATATTCAATTCTCATAAGATCCTCCTGACTGTTACTCAAAAGGTCCAATAATGTATGTATATTGGACTTTTTGAGACAATTATAGGCCCTAGGAGATAGTTCTAATTGGTCAACAAAAATACATTTCAATGGAATTCCTTTTTTTGTTTTTCCTTAGCTTAGTTAATCCATTTTGAAAGGTACAAATAGAAAATAGGTAGGATATTTTTTTATTCTTAAAAAAAGAATCAAAGGTCCATTTACAGGAGACCCCTTCCCCACATCAGGCACTAAGTTATTTTTAACGTTTAATTAGATCGGGAAATTATTCAAATTTGAGGGTAATAGGCCAGTCTTGTTCAGATCAAGTAATTTGTCACTACCTGAGCCTTATTGTATGAGTTGTGTTAGTTATGGCCTGGAATTGGTGAAATTTGGAACCATAGTATTATTAGTAGCACTCGAATTAGTTCTCTGATCGTTATCAGTATAAATTATTATGCGTTTCCCTTTTCTTGGCCGAATTTCAGGATCTTCCAACATATAATTTTTCCATCGCATTTAAACATCAATTTATATCGGTTTTACTCTAAAACCATATAAATCTTAATTTAAACAACCTTGTTTAAATTAAACAAACTTTAATTCAAGCATATGATCATCCAAACATCATATATACGAATTTAATCTTAAATCCAAAACATATATTCATAAAATAGAGTTGAAATTATTATTCACCATGATTAAGATAAGGAAAGTGAATTGAGTTTGTGATTCCCCTTCTTTAGTTTCTTTAACTTTTCTTTGAATTGCTCCTTTCTTTTCTTTTTAATGGCCTGCTCCCCTTTACGTTTTATTTTTGTGAAAATGAGATATGAACGTGAATGGCCTAAGAGGAAAAATCTATATATAAGAGTAAAGATTATGTATGGAAAACACCTAATATACCCTTGTGTAGATTAATTATTCTATAAACCATTCTTAAGTCCATTAAGTAATTGATTAAGCACGGCCATTTAATATTTATTCAAATCTCAATCCCCTTATCACTTAACATTTTCATTATTCTATTTAATTTATCTAATTAAATCTCCTGAATAATGATATTAAAAATTAGGGGTGTTACACTCCTATAGCAAATAGCCTTCGATTGGAGTCATCCACGACTCCTTCTCAGGCTCCGTCTCTAGTACCCATTGATTACCATCTAGTTTATGCTCGGAGCTTCTATTACTTGGATTGAAACCAAGCCCAGCTATTGTGCATCCCCAATGCTAGCAAACTTTGCCAATGAGTCGGCCTCTTTTCTTTATCCCAGGGAATGTGTGTGATGTCATAATACTCAAAACCAGTCAATAGCTCGTGGACTTGGATAAGGTAAGGGGCGAGTTGTTGTCCTTTAGCTTGGTAATCTCCCCTGACTTGGTATACAACCAACTGTGAGTCGCAAATGATTTCAAGAGATTTTATCCCCGGTTCCTTAGCAAGTTTGAGTCCAGCAATCAAAGCTTCATACCCAGCTTCGTTGTTCGTTGCAGGGAAGTCAAGCTTTAAAGCGTAACAAATTGACCAATCTTATGGAGTAACTAGCACAATTATGGCTCCAAAACAATGATCATTGGATGCTCCATCCGTATACATTTTCCACCGAATGGTAGGGGCTCCACCTTTCTTTGGGAGATCATCTTATGTAGTGAATTCTACTATAAAGTCTGCTAGTGCCTATCCCTGGATGGCTCTCCGAGGGAGATAAGTGATGTTGAATTGACTCAGTTCAATGTTCCACTTGATTAACCTCCCAAACGTCTCAGGTCGCTGTAGGACCCGTCGTAACGGCTGATCGGTGTAAATGTTGATGAGATGAGCCTGAAAATAGGAGCGAAGCTTTCATGAAGCATTCAACAAGTAGTATGTCAATTTCTCTATCTTTGGATAGTTCCTTTCAGCTATTATTAATCATTTGCTAACAAAATAGACCGGTCTCTGGATCCGATTCTCCTCACAAAGCAGTGCGGCACTCATAGCATGTACCGACACAGCCAAGTAGATACACAAGTCTTTATGATCTATCGGCTTTGACAAGATGGAAGACCTCTCTAGGTGGTTCACCAAAGCTCAGAATGCGTCTTTACAATCTTGTGTCCATTCAAAGTTCCTTTCCCCTCTTCTAATCAAATTGAAGAAAGGAATGCATTTATCGATGGCTTTGGAAATAAATCGACTTAGGGTAGGGACCTTGCCATTTAAACTTTGTACTTGCTTGATGGTCTTCGGCACTTGGATGTTGCAGATTGCTTGAATCTTCTTGGGATTAGCTTTGATTTCACGAGCATTGACAATGAAACCCAAGAACTTTCCCAAAGCCACGCCAAAAGAACATATCAGAGGATTGATTTTCATTTTGTAATATCGGAGGATATCGAATATTTCTGCTAAGTCTCTAATGCGGTCGCCTGATCATCGTGACTTCATGAGCATATCATTCATGTATACCTCCATCGTCTTTCCAATCTGATCTTTAAACATTCGGTTAAGTAGGTGTTGATAGGTTGCTCCAGCATTCTGTAGTCCAAATGGCATTACCACATAGCAGTCCAACATCAGTAATGAAGCTGGTGTGCTCCTGATCGGGAATGTGCATCGGGATTTGGTTATATCTAGAGTACGCATCCATGAAAGATAGCAATTAATGTCTGACGGTTGAGTCTACCAGCTGGTCAATCCTAGGAAGGGGGAAACTGTCATTCGGACATGCCTTGTTTAGGTCCGAATAGTCAACACACGTACGCCACTTTCCAATCGCCTTTCTCACAAGTACAGGATTAGATACCCATTAAGGGTAGAGGGCGTCATGAATAAACCCATTGCCTTTGAGTCTATCCACCTCCTCTTTAAGGGTAGGAGATCTCTCCGGATCCATGCCATGCCTTTTCTGTTTCACTGGGACTTTCCTCAGGTTGATATTTAATGTGTGGCTCGCGATGGCCGGCGAGATCCCACACATGTCAGAATAAGTCCAAGTAAACACGTCAAGATTTGCTTGGAGAAAACCAGAAAGTTCTTTCATCATCGGGGGGTTGAGCTGTGATCCGATCTTTAGTACCCATGACGATTCATCCTGGCTGACCGTGATGTCAATTGTCAGCTCAACCAGTGCAAACTTGGTCTCTTTGGGCTCCTCCTCATCATCCCTCGGATCTACGTCTTTATAGAACCGACTATGGTGCCCAAGCCAAGGCCCAAGCACTGGTTGTCAGTCTTCGGCGGTTTGGATGCAGAGAGTCTTGTCCACACCCTTACCTTTCTCCTTCCGCCAAGCACCTCTCAACTCAGCCATATAGCATGCACATCTGATCGCCTGATCACAATGCACAACTCCAACACCTTTATCAGTTTGGAACTTCAAAGTCAAGCACCACGAGGCAAGAGCTGCTCAGAATTCGACTAGGGCTGGTCGGCCTAGAAAAGCATTGTATGGAGAGTCAACATCCAAGACAACAAATGGAAAAATCCATACTCTCATGTTGCCGCCTTCTCCCAACTCCACTGGAAATTCGACATATCTGACAACTTCAGTCACAGCACCGTTAAAGCCATGATTGCGGGCATTAGACGGTTTCAGGTCCTTGATTTCCATCCTCATTTGATCATAAGCCTTTTTGAAAATTACATTTACAAAACTTTAATAATCAACCAAAATCCTCCTGACTAAGGCAGGGCCAATCATGGCTGAAATGACCATTGGATCGATCGTTGGTGCCTCCACCTTATCTACATCTGTTTCTGAACACAATGTCATCTGCCATTGTACGCTGCTGTTTTTCCAGAGCTCCATCTTCTGTACTCGAACAACATTCAAATTCATATGCTTGCTCGTGTTAACATAGCGCTCCATCTCGTGCGAGCTCTTAGCAGTTGGATGCAGACCTCCAATTATTGTATTGATCAATATTCTTCCACCAGTCCACGCAGGCTCCTTGGCCCTATGTGGAGCTTTTCCTCGATTGGGGTCAGATGTCCCCTACCCGCCATCCTGCAGGGCTTGAACAAACTGCTGTAACTTTCTTTCCCGAATCAGTTTCTCGATTATATCCTGGAAATGCCTACACTAATTTGTGTTATGTCTATAGTATTCGTTGAACTGGCAATATTTTCCAGTCTGCTTCTATTTCTCCATTGGTTCTTTCGGAGGTGGCTTCTTGTGCTGCATGGTATTGTAGGTAGAAAAAATAGACGTTCTTTAGAGATGTATTTAGTGGTGTGTAGGTATCATACATTGGAATCCTAGGCTTTCCTCTTCTAGAATCCCTCTTTCATGCACGGTTCCTATCACCACCTTTATTTTGTTGATTCGGTTTATTTTGGACATTCACTTAAACTTTTCCAGAACTATCACCAGACCGCTTCACTGCAATGTTACTCTGCACTCTTTCTCCACTTGATCCCACAACATTCTTCTTTCTACAGCATCTAGCTTCCTCTTTCCTTAAATATTGAACTGCTTTGGCATAGAAATGTTCCAACGTTGCGGGTGGTTTGCCAGCTAACCAATCGCCAAAGTCGAATTCTGGATCCCTCTCATTACCGCCATTAATATTGAATGGTCACTTAGATTTCTGAATTCTATGATAGCTATATTAAATCTCTCCAAATAATCTTTCAGGGATTCTCCCGAAGCCTGGATCGCGTTGGATAAGGATATCACATCTTTGGGGCAAGTTGCGTGCATACGGAACTGCTCCACAAACTTCGTTGCTAAATCATCAAATCTAGAGATTGACCGTGAGGGTAATCTTGTTAACCACATCATTCTTATTCCAAAAAGGTTGATAGGAAAACATCTAGACTTTGTTGCATCGTCAGCTCGTGCGGAATCCATCAACCATTCATATCTCATAATGAGTTGTCTAGGGTCTCTTTTTCCCTCGTAGGCAGGCATCGATGGAATATAAACCTCCTTGGATACTCTGAATGTAAGATATTGTCAATGAACAAGGTATGACATCTCGAGATTCCCCAATCATCATTGGTCAAGTCTTGGCTCTCCCTCACTAGCTGTCAAATCATAGTCGACAAGTTCGGCGTTTGGATAGTTGGAGCCAAGCGGTGGTCATGCTCCCCTTGGGTGAATGGTCCAATCGATGTCTATGCGTCGTTCCACACCTTCTTGGCTTAACATCATCTCGATGTGTATCACGTACATCCACTTCATCATCATTCCTGAGAGGCAATTGTCTGCATTCATCTGAACTCCAGCATCCAAATTAATCCCATCAATTCCAGCTTGGGGTCCAGCATGGAAAGGAAGGCTACCTCCTCTGGAAGAGGGATCGGTACCGATCCCTATAGAGGGATCAACACCGAGTGGTCTCGGCAGACTAGGTAGGTTTGCCTGTTGATGTCCAGAAGTTTCTCACGATATCCATCAATTCTATGACTTCTGCTTCTGTGATAACCATTTGATGAACTAGAACTCTCCGATGTATAATAAGGGGTTGGATCCCTTTTGGCTTTCCCATGCTGTTGCTGACTGAGTTGGTTCATTATATCGATATTGGCTTGAATCTGCTAATTCAGTTGTCGGAAGCTATCCACTAGCTCTCTTATCAAATTTTGAAAATCAGCTCTTTTGATAGAGTTGGTCGGGTTCTAGACATTAACGGGATTGGTAGCGTTCACATCTACTGGTAGATTGCTCAGGCCTTCTTCCTGGATGCTAGCGTTCTCGTTTCCTTCTACATTTTGAGATGTAGATCTGGTATTCCTAACCATTGTTGTTAGTTTTCCTTAGACTTTTGCAAATCTACATAGAACGAACAAGCTTTTTGAGGATAAGTCTGGATCTCTTTGGGGGATTTATGCAATCCAGTAGTAACAAAGGGATCCAAACAAGGCTGAGAATCTAATTCTCAGTGAAATCACCAAAATGTTTGCACCAAAATATGGCACAAACACCTAATAGAGAGTTTGCAGAGAAATAAATGAAGAATATAAAATGAAAAAAGAGGAAGTAAGTAATGAAATAGCAGAAAATCAAAACAATAACAAGAACACAACAACTTATAGTGGTTCGGCATTGTTTGCCTACGTCCACTTTGAATAGTTTTCTTTATTAATCACTTTGTAAACTGAGTACTATAGGAATCAGATGAAAATCCTTACTTACAATAGAGTACAAAGCAACTAGCAGTGTAAAGTCCCGAAAATGAATAACCAAGCTTGTATTTATAGACGAAGATGGCAGAATATCTCCCGGAAAATTCGGCAGAAGGATCTCCAAAGCCATATAGACCCATCAGAGAGATCGCATGGCCCAAATCCTAAGGAATATGGATCAATTTCGACCCCTATTTTAAATTGAATTTGGGGTGCAATCCCTGTGGTAGCTTTCCCATGTTGTAATGTTCTTAGCCTCAAAATTTCATGCTAATTAGATTAGTAGAACTTAAGTTATTGCTCGATCTTTGCTTTAATGTGAGTTGTCTTCTGATTTCAGCTGATCCCTCTTGAGGGAAGTGGGTCGATCCCTCTTATTTCATCCTTTTGAGGTGTGATCATTAGGGTGGCTCCCTAGGGTCCCCACGTCTTGCTTATAGAATTTCATATGAATTGGAGTTATGGATCTTGAGATATTGATTGTTTTCTATTGAATTGCACTTGCTTCTTGAAACATGTCGAGCTCTATGTTGGAGAATGGTTATAGCTGATCCCTGCTCTATGTTGAACTATATTCCATACTTTGATCATTCTGTATTGCATATCTCTCAATTCCGTTCGATCACAGCTTCATATTACCATCTGTACTTGACTTCTGGACCCCATAATCATCTATTTGGACTTACTGGCCTTGAAGACGGTCGAATCTAACTTGTCCAATCAGTTCGAATATACCTAGGTCAAAATGCCGGATAACACATACCATTCTTCGATCAGGTAAAGAAAGGGTGAAGTTTCGAATGGCGGAGGAATGTAAAGCTGCGTTCTAAAACCTAAAAGACCATCTGGTCAACACTCCCATTTTATCTAAACTGGAAATAGGTGAGGACTTGTATGCATATTTAGCTGTAACTGATAATGTTGTTAGTGTTGTAATGATTCGAGAAGACGAAGGGACCTAAAGGCCCATCTACTTTACAAGCAAGAGTTTATCATGAGCAAAAATGAATCACTCGGTCATTGAGAAGCTAGCCTACAACCTGTTTCTTACGGTAAGAAAACTACGACCTTATTTCCATGCACATCCCATACAAGTCCTCACAGATAAACTGTTAAGGAAAATACTGCGAAAGCCAGAGACATCAGATCACTTATTGAAATGGGCATTGGAGCTCAGCCAATATGACATCACTAACTGTACGAGAAAAGCAACCAAAAGGTCAGGCACTAGCAGACTTCATTATAGAATGCACAATCCCCACTAAACCCTAATGACAGGAAGAAACGTTCACCCCACAATTCTGGTAACTATTTGTAGATGAAGCTTCAGAAGAACAGGGGGCAAGAATTGGATATATATTGGTCACTCCAGATAAGCATAACTTATATGGAGTAGTGCAGCTTGGGTTTAAAGCAACCAACAACATAGCAAAATATGAGGCTCTCCTTGCAGGCCTAAGAATGGTCCGAGGCTATTACCAAGCAAAAGAGCCAACATAGCTAAGTATGTGAAGCTTTCTGAGAAATTAGCAGGACAGTTCGCACAATTTGGTATAGAGCAAATTCCACATGAAATTAACTCTTCTACGATTCATTAGCTAAATTTGCAAGCACCAAAGTAGCAAATGATATGAAAGCAGTCTTAATAGAATAATAGGCAGAGCCAAGGATCATAGAGGCTAACCAGATACTGGTCCTAACCCGAGCACAACGGGCAATGATCTAGGGATCTTGAGACCGGAAAACTGAGAAAAATCGAAGGCAATCCCCAATTAAAACTCCACTTCAACAAACTAAGGATAACACTTGGATGACCCCCATCAAATAATTCCTGTTACATAGAGTCGTATCCCCAAACCGAAATGAACCCCGAAAAATAAGATATCGGACTCTGTACTACTCCTCCTTTGATGGCACATTATACAAGAGAGGGTACTCAACCCTTATCTTAGGTGCATTTCCAAAGAAGAGGGAATACAGGTTATGAGGGAATTACACGAGGGGCGGTGTGGGGATCAATCGGGGGGCCAAGTTAGCAAAGAAGGTACCGAGGCATGGTTTTTACTGGCCTACACACTCTAAGATACAAGGGAGTTTGTGAGAAGATGTGACAAGTGTCAATAATTTATGAGTATCCCTAGACAGCCATCCCACGAGCTCATCCCGCTAGCAATCCCATAACCCTTCGATAAATGAGGCATACACTTAATAGGTCTGCTTCCTATATCAAAGGGAGGAGCGAAGTACGTGATAGTGGCAATAGACCACTTCACTAAATGGGTGGAGGTGGAGTCCTTAGCTACAATCCACAAAGAAGATGGACACCTTTGTGGTAAGAAACATAATAACCAGGTTCGGAATCTCCCATAAGATATTCTCTTATAATAGAACCCAGTTTGAAAGCAAAGAATTCACAGAACTCCGTGAGAAGAATGGCATAATCAAAAGTTTTTCCTCTGTCGTTCACCCACAAGCAAATGGAAAGTGAAATAAGCTAACAAGACTATCAAGGAATTACTTTAGAAAAGGCTGTAGAAAGCAAAAGAGAAGTGGGAAGAAGAATTATCTTTAGTGTTATGGGCCTACAGAACTTTGACCTAATCTCCAATTGGCCATACTCCTTTCTCATTAACATATGGATACAAGGTTATGCTCCCCATTGAAATAGAAGTCTCCTCGCATAGAAGAATATCTTACACCACAAAGAAGAACAAGAAACTAAAGTAAGCTTCCCTCGACCTCATTCAATAAAGAAGAGACGAGGCATCAATAGCGTCCACCTCATACCGACAAAGAATGGTAAGAAATTACAACACAAGACTCGAAGAAAGAAACTTCTATAAGGGAGATTTGGTACTGCAAAGGCTAATGGCCAACACCAATGTAATGACCCACCTTTTTGGACGGTTTAAATTGACAATAAACCGCACATGTCAACTCAAACCATTCAAAAGGGAGGATTGTTAATGGGGTAAATAAGAAAATAAGAGAAAAAAGGGAAAAAAACAAAGAATCTCACAGTGGAATGACAAAATATAATAATCAAATAAACAGTTCATGAAGCTGTTTTTTCAAATAACATTTGATTACATAATTTTTACAACAATCAGAGTGCATACAATGACATACAATAATGATGCAGCTGAAAATTACTAATAATATAATATATACCAAACTCCATCTTCATCCTCCAGAAATAGAGTTTTCAACACTGAAAAGCTCAGACTGACCCGAGCGTAATGAAAAGACAAAACACTCGAGTCAGAACTAAAAGATCTTATGTAAGTTAAATCAACAGTAAATAAATATGAGTGTAGTGGCTTCAGAGATGTTTACGGGATTTTACATAACCTATCCAGTGTATAACGTGCGTGCAATAACTTAAGAGATGTTTTAGGATTTCCATCTCTTAAGGATCCGTTAAACTATTTATATGTAGTAATACGCTATATATATAATGTCTATCAGTAAAGTAAAGTATTAAAATAGCGTTAAGGCGTTATAAATTCCGTAGTCTATACAGTATTGTAAAACTCCGCCAAATCGGTGGGCTATCAGGGAGCACTCCGTAGGTACGACGCAAAACAAAATCGTAGTGGGCTTGATAAGGCATATGACAGGGCACACGAGGCTATACCCACGGTAGGATTCTCCTGGATTGCGGAACCAGGATGGTGGTAACGCATAGCAGCTACTACCACCCACCTCGAACAACACTCCCATAATCAATTCGAAGTGGCCACCAATCAATCACAAAGTAACAGATATGGTATCGAAGAAGCATGTCCGATCGGAGGGGCGACCTCACTTGGCCTAGTTATGGCTCCTAATTTTAGTCATATCAAGGTGACCCGAGGGGGTCAGGGCTGCGTTCTTACCTCATATCAGTAGTGTTTGCTAAACCGTCCTACTTCGTTCTGGATTCTCCACCACATGCACAATTGTTAAAGTGGTTTCAGAATTGGCAGAGAGTATGACAATATCTGACCCCGGTTTCTTTAACAACCAAATGTTTATTTCACACCGTGGTCATTTATAAAACATTTTTAATAATAAATCCAGAAAACAGTTTAAACCTTCATATCAAGATATCCATATACTTATTCCAAAAGTATAAATATATTCATAAATACCGAGGAAGATTTCTTTCAATCAATTTCAAAAATAATTTATAAATCTCTCTTAAACCATTTATAAACTATTTATATGCTTTAAATCCATTTATAAAGCAATTTATAAATTCCAAAATAGTTTACAACTCTTCCCCTTTCCATAAACCTCTACGCAAATTCCTTTACAACGTTTCCAAATCCCTTTACACAAGTTCTTTTATAAAACCCTTTATAAAATCCTTTAAAACCTTTATAAACTCCTTTATAAAACAATTATATAAATCCTTTATAACATCTTTTATAAAATCCTTTTATAAAATCCTTATAAAACCATTATGAAATCCATTATAAAATCTCTTACAAAACTTTTATAAATTCCTTACAAAACCTTTTACAAAATTCTAAAATCTTTTACAAAAATCTTTTATCTATTAAAGTTATTATAAAAGTCTATATTTATTATCTTAAATCAAAACTATATTTATTATATTAATTTAAATTTAAAATATATATATTAAAACTATATTAAATTAAATTTAAATAAATCTCTTAAAATTATATTAAATGTTTTATTAAATTAAATTTTAAACTATTTAAATTATATATTTAAAACTAATAAAATTCTAAGTTAAAATCTTAAATTTACATTTAAAACCATATATTAACTTATAATTTGAAGCTTTAAAACATATAAAATAAATTATTTTCCAAATATAAATTTTAAATAAAATCATTAGATAAAATTTATAAATCAAGCATACTTTACGATTTAGAAAATAATTTAAAATCGACCAACGGTGTCTGTATATAATTTCCTACCCTATGGTCAAGTGTATGTATCATTTCAACCCCAAAATAGTTAAATTTCCCGGGTATATATCATTTCAACCCGTGTGATGATCCGGATTTTTTTAACGTTTGTTAATTGGTAATTAACTGAATTAAATCATGGGAATACTGATTTTATAGGTCGAACCAATAAAAAATTCGGATAATTAAAATATCTGGATATTTATATATTGATTTGAGAACTATAATAAATATTGAATTATAGGATCTCTGGGTATGATAAATCTCATACGAAATGTACATAAACTCCACCATTTAAAATTTAATATAAGATATCACTAGATATATTTATATAAAAATATACACCAGCTTTATGATGTTTGAAAGATATATATATATAAGTATATACACATACAAGTATATGAATGTCCATATGAAATAATATATGTATGGAAATTTGTATTGTAGGAGAATATACATATATAGTAACAAATGCACTTGAGTAAATAATCATATAATTATGTTATAAATAACTCTACCTTGTTGTTGTAGTATAGCATATAAGTAAAACTATATAGATGACAAGGGACAGACATATACGTATATGTATTGTATAAGGCAAATAAGATAAGAGTAATGTATATACATATATTAAAGTATGTATGTAAACAAAAGAGGAGACAAGCATTTAAAGGCATTACATGTTATCACATCAGCACAAGATATATCAAATCCTCTTTCAATTTATCAGAAAAAAATATATAATAATATATATATTCTGTACAAAATATCATAGCCTAGCTTCTCCAGCACACTTCCATTCTATGTGTATATACACCACCCACCACTGCCTTGTTCACATTTTACTGCATTCGAACAAGAAGAAAAAAAACAAAGTGGAGTCTTCCATTAAATCAGAAGTTAAAGCAGAGCAAGACAAAGGAGTAGCCGTCCATTTCCTTATAACTGTGAGTAAACTTTTAAAATTAAAAACTTAAGTAACAAATATCTGTTGCATATGGATTACTGTGTTGATGGTTACTTTGCATATTTGTATATATGTAAGCCTGTGTGTATTTGTATTGATTTTAACACCTCTGTTCTTAGTTTAAGCCTCTGATTTTTAAAAACTGTAAACATGAATCACTTTTAGATTTGATGCATGTGCTAAATGTTTTAAGCAAACTCATAAAGTATGTTAGAAAATATGTATACATGTTGTTCTAATCTAAATATATGTATATATTAATGATTTTAAACCTAAGTACATATGTGATTCAATTGTGCATATCTGTGCTTCTCTTTTCCATGTTACGGAGTTTAAGTGTCAACCAAAATTCAAGATCTTTTTGTAAAACCTCTATTAGGACCTGAATTTAAAACAAAATAGTTTAGTTAAATCATAATCTAAGTACCAAAAATAGATTCAAGTATTTTAAAGATTTGAACTATGCTAGAATATGTAGAATACAGTAGTGATGTTAAAATCATGTTAAATCAAATGTTTTAATTCGTTGTTTCAGGGTTATAACTTGAATCTATTTAGAAAATTAGGATTTTTAAAACTAAAATCTAAATTTTTAATAATGTAATGAGGTTGCATTTTGGGTTTGACTGGAGATTGTATTTGTGGCAATCTCTGGTGATCTAAGGGTAGAGAAGTTTCGGGGTTTCGTCTAAAGCAAGGCTGGTGTTCAGGGAGCATCGGAAAAATGGAGGTAGTGTCGAATGATCGTTGTGGCATCGGATATTGGTCGATTTGGGTTTTAAACCCTAGAATGGGTCGAAGCTGGAAATGGTAGTGATGCATCATCTCCCTGTGATCGAGTGGTGCGAGGCTTGGGGGAAAGCAGCGTGGATGATAAGGGAATGTGTGGTCGGAATCTCTGGACTTCCGGTGATCGGCGTTGGTTGGTCGAGGCATTTTCAGGTGTGGGTCTTTGGTTCCAGGTCTGCCTAGAATGCTTGAATTTGATCTGTGGCCCGTGCGTGTGTTCTGGTGATCGCGATTGGTTACATTGGTGATGTGTGACGTGCCGGAAGGATGAACAGAGGCCGGATGTGGTTCTGGTGGCGATGCATGTGCACGGTGTAGTTTGTTTCAGTGGGTTTGGGGAAGGATATTGACTCGAAGTAGATATCGGGTTTTTGGGTATTTGACTTGAGTTGGTACTCGAGTGTTTTGTGGGTGTTAGTCTACAGTATAATTAATTATATTAATTAATTAAAAATAATCTTTTAGGGAATTATTTAAGTATAATTACTTAATGGAAGTAATTAAAGGGATTAATTACTCGGTGTAATTAATTAAATTAATGTGACTAGTTTAAGTTAATTAATTAGTTTAATTAATGATCATTGGATGATGGGTTAAGTATAATTACTTAGTGTAATTTATAAAGTATACTTACTTAATAAAGTAATTAGTGGATAATTACTGGATGTAATTAATTGAAGAATTGTAGTGGTTTTGGGTTTAATTACTTTGTGTATTTAATATGAAGGATAATTACTTTGTGAAAGTAATTAAGAATTAATTACTTAGTGTAATTAATTTAAGACTTAATTAATTAGTAAAATTTATTTGAAGTTAATTAAGTAATGTAATTAATTAAGGGTAATTAATTACTAAATGTGATTAATCACTACTAGAAAAACAGTATATTCCAACGCCCCTGTTCCAACGGCCGCCAACGGCTATTCCAACGGCCCGTTAATTTTTTACGTAGCTGTAGGAAGCCGTTTGAATCCATTGGAAATAAGCCGTTTGCGGCCGTTGGAAATTTTCCTGAGATATCAGCCTGCGAGCCATCTTCTCCCTCATTCTCATCTTCCCCAAATCAAATCCCCAAATCCCCCATCTCCTACCAAACTGCCGCCACCCCAAAACCATCCAAATCTCCTCCTACGCCATCTACAAAGTACTCCGATCCATCTCCATCCTTCTACGTCTCCAAATCAGGTATTTTTTTCTATACCTAAATTTTTGGTTTTTTTTATTTAGGGTTTAATTTGACTTGTGCTTGTTTCCTACTTGTTATTGTATGCATATTACATCATGCTATCCCCTAATGTTAGTTATTATCCCATAATAAACAAGTTATTACCGATTGAAAATTTTGTAATTTAGGATATTTTAATAGTTTATATATGTTGATTTGGTTAGTATTGAACGTATGTGTGTGATAGAGTTTATTGCATTTGGAATCCGTTAGAACGGATATTGGATTTGTGCGAATACGATTTTTGTATTTGTAGGAACACGTGAATTTGTAAAAAATGAATTTTGTGTACAAATTTTGTGTATAAATGAATTTAATATATTATGTAATAAAACGGTTAAATGTAAACCAATATTAATTAAACGAGCTATATATTCAAATTTAATATAAACAAATATTTAAATCCTTAGATATTATTCGGCCTCGTTTGACAAGTGTTGTATATGATCGTTTTAGGGATATTCGTTTTCTCCACAAAACGGACAACTCTATTCATCTGATACATCATTTGTCAGATTTGTCCCAGTATTGGACAAGTTACAAACACTATAAAGTAATTATATTCCGTCAATCATATCACTTTAAACGGTTCACAAAATTTCGACGGCATTTCCTTTACGTTCCTTGTGTACACGCATTTGTGTACGATACAAGGAACACGGGGGAAATGCTGCCGAAATTTTGTGAATCGTTTAAAATGATATGATTTACGGAATATAATTACTATTGTGTTTGTAATGGGAAGTAGGATGACCGACCATCAAAGAAAGACACATAAGTGGCAATGAAACAATAGTTGCTTATTTAAAATAAAGTTTGTGAAATTAGCAGTTTGCGGCCATTGGAAGCCGTTGGAAAATTTCATGCAAAATATAAAATAAATGATTTATAGCATTTTTACTCTATCATAGGTTTTCTAGTACGGAAACATGGTCAATTACTTTAATGATCGGAGCTGGATGTATCAAAGAAGGGAAATTAGTGGCGCAATAAGCGAACATTTTCTAAAAGGGGTACAAGTGTTCATCGAATTTGCTATAAGTAATATTGGAAACGATGAAGAAATTCGTTGTCCGTGTAGTAGATGGAAATTGTTGAACTATTTAGAACCGAATATGGCTAAGGTTCATTTGCGCCAATTCGGTTTCGTACCCAATTATTTGCTGTGGGATCGTCATGGAGAAATTGTAGCCCCTAATAATCAAGAACAGTCGGTGGAGGTCATCAACGAAGAAGGTAGTACGAATCTCATAGAACATATAGTCGAAGATGCAGCATGATCAATGTTCCCTACCGTTGTAATTGATAACGACGATGTTAACATCGAAGAGGAACCAAATGTTGGAGCTAAAAAAATATATGATTTGTTGGATCATGCTAAAAAACCCCTTTGGAATGGATGTTTAAGCGGCTCTCAATTATCGGTAACTGCAGAATACATTGCAATGAAATCAAAATACAACCTTACAGAAGCTGGATTTACGGCTGTTGTTCAAGCTGCTAAACGTCATATGCCATCCGATAATTTAATGTGCGAAAATTATTATGAAGTTAAAAAACTTATGTCATCTTTCGGTTTGCCATATCAAAAAATAGATACATGTTTAAAGGGTTGCATGTTGTATTGGAAAGAAGACATCAATCTTAGAAATTGTAAAATATGTAATCATGAAAGATACAAATCGAGGAAAAAGAAGGGAAAAGAAGTTCCGTACAAGCGTATCCATTATTTGCCCCTCACCCCTAGACTTCAACGATTATATGCATCATCTGTAACAGCGCATCATATGAGATGGCACAGTGTGAGAACACCTCAAGAAGGTACGTTGACACACCCATCCGATGGAGAAGCATGGAAACATTTTGACAAGAAATATCCCGATTTCGCAGCGGAGAGCCGAAATGTTAGACTAGGTTTATGTACAGACGGCTTCTCACCGTTTTCTCAGTTTGGTTCTAAATATTCATCTTGGCCTATAATAATCACACCTTACAATCTACCTCCGTGGATGTGTATGAAAACTCCATATATGTTTCTCACGATTGTCGTCCCTGGTCCTGATGATCCGACACAGGGCATTGATGTTTACTTACAACCGTTAATCGAAGAGTTGAAAATATTATGGTATGAAGGAGTTGAAACATACGACATATCAAAAAAGAAAATTTTTCGGATGTTCGCTTCTTTGTTATGGACTATTAGCGATTTTCCTGCATATGCAATGCTTTCGGGTTGGAGTACGGGCGGTCGTTTTGCTTGTCCTTATTGCATGGAAGAAACACGAGCATTTTCTTTGCCAAATGGAAAGAAAATTTCATGGTTTGATTGTCATCGATGTTTTCTTCATATTAATCACCCTTTTAGAAGAGACAAAAAAAACTTCATAGCTAATAGACATGAGACTCTACGACCACCAGCGGTATGGTCAAGCGAGGATATATATGAACTTGTAAAAGATTATCCAAAGATACACGAGACCGGACAACAAGAAGAAATTCAAGGTAAATCGACGTTTCATAATTGGTGCAAACAAAGTATATTCTGGGAATTGCCTTATTGGAAAAATCTATTAATCCGTCATAACATTGACGTGATGCATAACGAAAAAAACATATTTGATAATGTGTTTTATACGGTTTTGAATGTGAAGGGCAAGACTAAGGATGATCTGAAATCTAGACGTGATATAAAGAAAATATGCAATCGTCCTGAGCTTCATATGACTCCCGACAATAAAAAACCCAAAGCATGCTATGAACTAGACAGCAACCAAGTTAAAGTACTGTTACAATGGGTGGAAGGATTACGATTTCTCGATGGAATTTCCTCTAATCTTTGTAGATGTGTCGACTATAAAAATGGGAGACTGAGTGGAATGAAAAGCCATGATTGTCATGTAATGATGGAAAATTTGTTACCCATTGCTTTCAAAGAATTGTTACCGGTAAAAGTTTGGACGGTAATAACAAAACTTAGTTTATTTTACAAGGAGCTTTGTTCAACTACGTTAAAAGTTGACCGTCTACTTAAACTTGAAGAAGAAATTCCTATACTGCTCTGCAAACTGGAGAAAATATTTCCTCCGGGTTTCTTTAATGTAATGGAGCATTTACCTGTTCATCTTCCATATGAAGCACGTCTTCGAGGTCCTGTGCAATATGGATGGATGTATCCATTCGAAAGGTATGTTACTATATTGAGTATGCAAATGTTGATTTAAGTATAAATATAGTAGTTAATACTTAACCCAAATAATTTTTATTAGGTACTTAAATCATTTAAAGAAAAAAGTGAGACAAAAAGCTCGAGTTGAAGGTTCTATTTGCAAATCATATATCGAAGAAGAAGCTTCTTTCTTTTTCTCTTATTATTTTAAAGACCATGTGAACTTATCATTTGTAAGTGTTCCGCGTAATGACGATCAGGCCGTTGAACAAGATTCTTCTTCTGAATCAGTATTATCTATTTTTAAACAACATGGCCGACATGCTGGAGAATGTGAGGAAGTATGGCTAGATGATAAAGAATACCATGTAGCACACACATATATTCTTCTTAATTGTCCTGAAGTTGCACCATTTGTTAGGTAATTAGCACATTCCAAGTTTTGTTAAATTTAATACTACACGTGTGAATAAATAATAATGTAATATATCATGTTTGTGTTTGCAGTATTTATGAATCACAAAATCCAGGCGGTGATTTAAGCAAAGATTTCAGTCTTTGGTTTTTGAAATACGTTTCTGATCCCACAAATAATGTGCTCGATAAAGGACTGAAACATTTGGCGTTTGGACCGAAAAGAAAAGTTAATACGTATCCAATATTTTTTATTAATGGATATAAATTCAACACCAAAGAATACGGTGCTGAAAAATTAACAAACAATACTGGTGTATTTGTTAAAGGCAGTGATGACCCTAATAATCATATAAATGATTTTTATGGCGTGTTAACTCAGATATTGCAGTTGACATATTTTACAAGACCCGTGGAGGATGTTTATTTGTTTAGATGCAACTGGTTCAGCAATGTTCCAGGTTCTAGTATTAACGTGCATCCACAATATAATCTTATAGAAATTAAACATACCTCGCGTTATCAAAAGTACGACCCATTTATACTAGCCAAACAAGCCCTACAAGCTTATTATGCCCCTTATCCATCTCTAAAAAGGGATAAAGCAGATTGGTCTGCGGTTTTTAAAACCAAAGCAAGATTTACGTTCGATGGACAAAATATTCCAGACGAACAAGCCTATCAAGCAGATCTGGAGGAAAATGTTGAAATAGCAATTACAGACGATCAAACTGATTTTGGACCTTTAAATGATGAGACAAATGTATTAGTCGAAGCATTTGAGAGTGCAGTCTATCAATGTATGAAATATTTTGTGGCAGTATGATCTAATAAGATCACCTTCTTTTGAAATGGAATTTGAAATTAAGGATATGAAATTACTTTGAACTGAAAATTTGAATGTTAAGAATTGAATTTGTGAATTAAAATTTGTTTAAGAACTGGTTTCAGAACCGGAAGATAAAATTGGGTAATAAATTGAATTTTTAAGATAAAATTATTTTGAACTCTTATTTGAACTTTGAAATAAGTTAAGTAAAGATAATTTAAAATGGAATTTTGAGAATTGGACTCAGAATTAAATTGTTTAAAGATTGGGATTATTGATTTAAAAATAAAGGTTAACTTGATTTAAGGGGTTAAATCAATGATGTGCACGTAATTGTGCATATTTTTACCACCATATTTAATCAAATTAATTCAAATAAATGATCATATTGGGTATTTTAACTTGTTTTAACCAAAATCCATATTAATTCCAAATTGTCACATATTCATCTTCATCCAAGGGCAAAATAGTCATTCTTTGTGCATAAATTAACTTGGGAAAATTTAATTAGAAATTTCCATACTATTTTGTAGGAATTTGATTTCCATTACAAGTGGTTTCATGAAGAAGATATGCATGCACAAAAAGAATACAAAGGAATGAAGATGGAAATAATTCAATGTGAAGATAATGGAGGACCCCACCTACCCACCTACCTTAATGTACACATTAGAGGCTAATGCACATGCTTATGGAATTAATGGCTTCATGTACACTTAAATGATGATTAATGGATGCTAATGGTTACTTGGCCACCACACTTCCTAAGGGGTAGTTTGGGCATTCCCCAAATTATGGATTAGGGTTTCATGCTTGTATAAATAACCCATTATGTTCATGTAACCTCCTCTCTCTTAGTCTCTCTTTAGTTAGTTTTAGATCAAATAAAAGAAAGCTCTTTTCTCTTTTCATGGCTACTTAGCCATATTTTTATTTCATGTAACTTTCATTTTTTTAATGTTAACTAGTGCTCTCTTTTCTTTTACATGCTTCTTTTCCTTTCATGTTGTAGTGTAGATCTCTCTTATTTCATGCAAGTAGATTAGTTTTTCTTTCTTTTTTCTCTCCTTTTCCTCTTGTTTGTTTAATGTTGCTTTCTACATTTGTTGATTTGATAACAAAAATGAGAGGCTAATCCCTTCAATTTAGGGGTAATGATGCTCTCTTGAATCATGTAGATGCAACATAATTTCTCATTTATGTCTCTTTTGTGCTTAATGGAAAGTTGGATGTGTGTGTGATTTTGTGTTTAATATTGAGTTTGATAGCTTATGTTGTTCAAAACAAATAGGCTATGCTTAGTCATATGAATCACTAATTACCTCTTCATCTACATATGATCATGGTAATGGAAGTGGATTTAGAATCAAAATTTGATGGTTTATGTTTCTAATTCAATAGTTAATAAACCATGCTTAAAATAGATTCTACTTTTAATTTCATATCATTTTCATTGAAGTTAGTAAGTGGGTTAGAGGGTGCATTAAAGTTTGATGGTTTAAGTGTGTTAATTAATAACACAATTAGGCCATGCTTATGATAAATGCATCAACTAATGTCACAAATGACCAAAAAGAGATCTTAATTTCATTATGTTGATTTATGTGATCATTAGAGTGGATTTGCCTCTAAATTGCTCTTTAATCTCATCTTTTTATTCTCCTTAGTTTTAGTTTGTTTTTACTTTCTTTTAGTTAGCTAACAATCACTCGACTTTGGTTTAATTTGATTGAATAGAATTTTAAAATCATCAATTCCCTGCGGATCGACCCGTATTCGCCGCGTGCTACATTCGTACACCGTGCGCTTGCGGTTATTTTTAATTTAAATTCGTTCGACGATTTTCTAAACCGATAGAATTTCCGTCGTCGAACAATCAACATTTGAAAATTTGACTCGAATTTATATAATTCGAGACGGTTTAAGGTTGAGATTTAGATTTCATTAGTTCAAATTGAATTTAGTTTGAATTAATTTGAATTGAAGATGGATAAGTATAAAATTCAAATGGAAAATTTGAATTGGATTAATTTAAAATAAAATTGAAGATTGAATGAGTTCAAATTCAAATGGGAATTGAGATTAATTCATATAGAAATTGAAATGATTTGAAATTGAAGTTGATTCAATTTGAAATTAATCTAAATTAATTTGAATAATTTGAAATTGTAATTAAAGTGAATATGTTTAAAATCAAATGGAATTTGATCTGAATTTGGAAAGAAGTTGAGATTAATTCAGCTTGAATTAGGGATAAATCAAGTTCAAGGGAAATTGAAGTTATTCAAATTAGAAGTGAGTCAATTTAAATGGAAGTGGAAATTTAAATTGAATTGATGGGGAATTGAACAGTTTGACTCTGGACTATTTTCAAAATAAATTGTTTTAATATAAATCTATTTTTCTAAACTATTTACTATACAACTTTTCTTTTTAAACCTAAAACTATCTAAACTATTGTCAGTCTTTTGATGATAACAAAAGGGGGAGAAGGAAGAGATTTTGATAAGAAAATAAGTATTTTTGGAATACTACACCAAATTTGTTAAATGTTGTTAGTTATTTTCTATAGTTCTTTTATTCGTCTGTAATTTTCTAAATCTTCTAAATAGGGAGTGGTCTTAGTTGTAGGGGGAGTATTCATGTAGGGGGAGCATACATGTAGGGGGAGCTAAATATCTCATGTTTAAACACATCTACTGGAATTTCAAAATCTTTAATATATGTTTATCATCATCAAAAGGGGGAGATTGTTTGATGTGTGTTTAGTGTTTGATGATAACAAAATATATATATCGAATTATAGATGTGTTTGCAGATTTTATTTTACACATTTACAGATGTTATTTTACACATACAGGAATAAATATAAATATTGAATAATAATGCTATTGCATAGAATTTAACAAATTCAAACAGTAATTTTATTCAATAGAATATTTTATTCAATACAATGTTTTCAGTTCATACACTGATCTCATACAGTACACTGATTTCCTATTTACAGTTCACTCTCACTCATACAATTATTGTTACAATGATTTCCTCACTACATCACTCATACACTCAGTTGTTTTTCTGAATCTGCATTGTCCAGCTCCAGTATTTGTCTTGTCTCCTGTATACCTGTATAATTGATAATCTACAGCAGTAATCTGAACATAAACAAATTTAATTTGCAAAAATATAAAATTTGTTTTTAAAAGTTGTTTCAGATATATGGGTTATCATCATCATTTTTGATTGTGTAATATCTGTGCATATCAGTATTCATATCAGGGACAGGTAATCACGAGTGGCTGTAGTACACACGTATGCACGTGTGCACTGCCTCGCCAACTCGAGTGCACAAGGTCAAATCAATATCAGATTCAACACAAGTGCAAATAGCCTCGAACAAAATTCAATGATCACTGCAACAATGTACTGTGCATGTACACAGTGAAATTCAAAATCAAAGTGTACACATGAACAACATGTCACCAGAATCAAAGTGGAAAGTGAAGAACAACTACAGATGATCAAAATGCAACAGTGATCGAATGAAGTGTAACTGCAACAAGACAAATGCACGTACAAGTAAACTGATGCAGCAGTCTCAATGAAGACAAATGGTCAAAAGTACACAGTGCATCAGTGTCAACATCACCATGAACAGACAAACAAGTTATGAATACTTTAATGAGCAACTCAGCAAGCATACAGGTGAACAAGATGAAGATCACACATTTACAAAACAGTGACATGCACATGGAACAATTCAAACAGACATGCATCAGACAAACCACAATGTAAAAGTGAAGTAGAAAAACAGTTCAGATGACATAACAAAAGATTCAAGCACAGTGCTACTACAAAACAACATGGATGCATACAACATCAAGTAAGTGAAAGCATTAGAAAATAAAAGCTCAAGTGATGAAGCACTGAATAGTATGCAGACCAGAAAACAGGAAGCAAGTAAATACAGTTGTTAGCACCAAAATTGGTCACTAACCTCGTTGAGAAAGATTGTGTAGAGATATAAGTGATGAAGTTAAATTAAACAAGGAAGAATATGCTAATTTAAATGCAGAAAGTAAGAACACCGGATTTATAGTGGTTCAGCGTAACTGCCTACATCCACTTTGAGTTTTGATCTTTATTTCTTTCATAAGTAGTTGAATACAGATACAATCCATATATTAATGACTTGAATACAAGTTTGAGTTAAAAAGAGGAGAGTATAAAAAATGGCAGAGTCTCCCCATTGTTCTCTCCAAAAAAGGATCCCTTTTCACTGTGACCCTGCCCCTCTATTTATAGACAAATATGGGCTGGACTTCCCAGGTGGGCTTGGTGGCCAAACACTCTAGCCCAAGTGTAGTGGTCGTTGTATGCCGAACCAAGTAGACCGAACACGTTGACGCCGAACCACCTTCTCAATGCCGAACGGTACGTTTGATGGGTGGGAAGTGCAGAACAGTTGTCAGTCGAAGCCGAACGATCCTTTGGCCGAACGATGCTTCTTAGCCGAACGATGCTTTGGCCGAACGATGCTTCTTAGCCGAACGATGCTTTGGCCGAACGATGCTTCTTAGCCGAACGATCCTTTGGCCGAACGATGCTTCTTAGCCGAACGATGCTTTGGCCGAACGATGCTGCCATGTAGAGTAGTTATATACGCCGAACGTCTTCTAACGCCGAGTACCACTGGATGCCGAGTACTACGCCGAGTACTCCTTGATGACGGGTACCACTGGATGCCGAGTACTACGCCGAGTACTATGAGATGCTGAACACTACGCCGAGTACTATGAGATGCCGATCACTAGTTGACACCGAGTCGTCCTGTACGTCGAGTACTCAGTTGCCTGGTTAAATCTCCAGGAAACACTTGCCCCCCAAAGTGTGTCGTGTGAAGCAACACAACACGCTTTGAATCAGCGAGTATTCCTTGCCTTCAGAAAGAAATCCACCATGTTTCTTGAATAATCATTATCCTCCCAAGGTGTTGTATCCTTCTAAGGTCATCGTGATGCTTGGTCGATTCCCAATATTATAAATCCAGGGTTGTGGTTCATTAGTGGCCATACATGACTGATTCTGCAGAGCTAATAAGCTTCGGCTATCTGATCTAGTCTTTTCTTAATAACCCTTAGTGAGAATTCAATTTCTGTTGATTTCAAGAAGTCGAACTTTTAAGGATGTACACATGCACGTTCGGGTACATGTTCTTGCCATTGGCTCTCGGATGTGTTTTATATGCTCATAAGTCGTCACCAACTCCATCTAGTTTAATTGCAATTCAATCGCGATTCCTTGTTTGTATTTTCTGTGAAATAAGGGTTGCAATCAGCCACTTGAGGAGTTTTCCAAACCTCTCTTTAGTACTGACTCTATGATTTGGTTCACAGCTTCAACCTGTCCATTTGCAGTTATAATGGATCATGGAAGGTCATAAGGACAGATGACGTTACGGATAAAGAAGTTGATTATTTTCTTCATCTTGGACATGGTTAGAGTTCTTCATCTGCCCATTTGGTGACGTAATCAACTGCTATGGTGGTGTATTTCGCACCATCTTGAGGATCGACAAGAAGATGATTTCAGTGCCCCCAAGTGGCAAACGGCTATGAACTAGCCATTTGACTAATTTCCGTCGGCGGGGTTCCCGGATTTTTTGCAAACATCTTGCACTCGTCACATTGTCTAGCATGATCAACCGCTTCTGGGTTGATAGTTGGCCAGTAATACCTGTAGCAGAGTATCTTCTTTATCATGGTTTTCCCCCTGATGTTATTACCGCGTTCTTCTTCATAGACTTTGCTCAAGATATCATCATGGGCGATATGCCGAAGCGTGGGGATGGATAAACTCCTTTTGACACACGACTTATTCTTAGATGATTTGGCGTGAAGCTTTGAGGAGGATCTGCCGTTTTCCATTCCTCCATTCAATAAGAATTCTTTATTGTAGATAGTCTTTGATAGGAGTCAACCATGACACCTTTTCATTTTGTTCACTGAGTTCGTGTGTAATGATGTAATACGTGAAGTCGGTTAGTAGCTCTATACTACCAATCAAGAACCACAAAAGATATGTAAAGTTTTCACTTCAAATCCTCTAGCAGATTTGAGGCTGGCAGTCAAGGATTCATACTAAGCATCGTTGTTTGTTACAAGTAAATCGAGTTTTAGGACGTAGTAGATTGATCGTTCCTCAGGAGTCATTATCATGATTCCTATTCCATAACACTGATCATTGGGTGCTCCATCCGCGTACATTTTCCATCTTATGGTTGGTTCTCTGCTACTCTTTGAATAGTCATCTGAGGTAGTGAATTTGGGTGTGAGGTCTGCTAATTTCCGTCCTTGGATAGCCCTTCGTGGAAAATAAGTGATATCGAATTAGCTTAGTTCGATATTCTATTTAAATAGTCTTTCAGACGTCTCAGGCCATCGTATGCCCTGTCGCAATGGCTGGTGGGCATAGACGTTGATGGGGTGAGCCTAAAAGTAAGAGTGGAGCTTTCATGAAGAAATCAATAGAGATTGTGCTAGCTTTTGTAGCTTCGGGTTGATATCCAATGCATGGCTCGCGATAGTTAATGAAATCACATATGCATGTCAGAATGGGTCCAAGGGAAGATATCATCATTTATTCAGAAAAATTCAACTAATTCTTTTATCATCACTGCACTGAGCTGTGATCCGATATTCAGCGCCTGGAAAGGGTCGCCATGGCTGGTTGTAATGTCGACCGTCAGATTAGCAGGTGCCATCCCAGATTCTTTGAGTAAAGATGTAACTATCATAACATTCAATGTGAAATATGGTTGGGACGGCCAAAGTTGATGGTTACTCTAGTCGAATCCTAGAGTCTTGTCATGAGTTATTGGGCCTAATAGCGAAGGGTTCTGAATGCTTTAATAGATTATCAGCAAATGGCCAAAGATCAGGCTTAAAAGCGCGTTGAAGGAAACGTCGAGTAGGGGCCAGCCTCGAGTTGCGTGCAACTGCATAGCTGGATCTTGCCATGAGTTTGAATTTGCCTGTATATTCGAGTAACGCATTTTCTATTCGATGCATTCATGATCCTTCACTCGTCCTTCGGGTTGGAGTGACAGTCAGTTACCCACAAGCTTTGGCATTGATTTAATGATTCTATCTCTGGGCATCCTTTCGGTCGTTGCCTTGAGTGGCTGTAAGCACTATACACAAGTTTTAATACTGAGCTATCGTAGCCAATCTTTGGATGACCATGCGTCTTCTCCCAGTCTCGGGTTGATAAATGTACTACATGGACGGTTGAGTCTCGTCCTAGCTATGTATATGTTTTCACCTAAACTCCAAAGACATAGAGGTGATTGGTGAAAAGTCGGTTCACATTCATCTTGCTTCTTGCTCGTGCCCCCAGGTCTGGGGCATATACTGATAAGTAGGAAGGCTAACCACGCCCACTTTAGCTTTACTCTCTTTCTCGTTGAATTGTGGGATCATGTCAGTCGATGGGAGACTAGGTCTCGCCTATCTTGGATTTTATCGTGGTTTTTCATTCCAAGAGGAATACTTCGATGCCACGTAAGTTTCAGGGCGTAATTTGGACAGTGGATGGTCATCCACGTCCACTTTGGTTCATGCTCTGTAATCAGATCTCGGGGTAAAGTTGGCTACAAATGCAGTCGGGTTATGCTCATCCAGTTTCATACTCCTCCTGACGAATCGAACGAGGGTGCTGGAGAATTTTTGACCAAGTATTCGTGGTTTACCCTCCTTTCCATACTCTGGGGGTCATAGTTTTTCAAAAAACAAACATCCGAGTCACATTCGTATGTTTTTGGCGCGGATCGGCATTGACCCTTGGTCTGAGGTATGATATAGTAGGTTGCTCGTAGCTTTGGATTCCGTTTCGATTGGTTCTGTATTGAGGCCTCCCTGCAGTCGCTGCCTCAAGTTATAAAGAACGCCATGCTAGAGCTATAGTAAGCTGTCGTATTCGGCTTTTTAGTGTTTTGTACCCCTGCCCCCAGCATTGATTTGGCCAGGTCACTAGTTGGATGGTCGAACTCCATCCTCAGCGTGTTAATAATCCTCCTGTCGATTCCAGGCCGAAGTTTACGGAATAGAAAATGGTCGGAATCCACTCGTCTATTTATCGATGATCATACACCACTCTGCACTCTGGTGACTTAGTGTTATTCTCCCCCCGGTTGACTCGCGCCCAATTTGTGTTCATGCTTCGGTCCACGCTCCGGGGACTTAGAGATTTGTCGAACGGTTTATGCTTTAGTCCACAGTTCGAGACGCAGAGATTTTCGTCAACTCGTTTATACTCTAGTTCGCACTCTGGGAACTTAGAGTAATCTGGTCCGCTTCTGGGATTTAGGGATTTTTTTTTAAAGTTGTCTATAATCTAGTCCATGCTCTGGGGACTGAGAGTACTGTAGTCCGCACTCTGGGGACGTAGAGGTTTTTGAGTCATTTATACTCTAGTCCGCGCTCAGGGACTTAGAGTACTTTAGTCCGCATTCTGTCTCCCATTCCAAAGGGTGAGACCCCCTGGATGGCTGAGAGTCTGCCTAGACCCGGTAGATAATCTTTCTCTTTAAGATTCTCTTTAAGATTTCGAAAGTCATTATTCTTTATGTAGGACTATTGCATTCTAATGCTTGTTTTCCATGATTTTGTGCAGGCCGTTCTGACCCCGAGCCCACTCCGAGGAGCGATGTCGCCAAGGAAGTGGGGGAGAGAACAAGTGAAGCCACTCACGCAGGGGAGGCTACTGGTCCAGACGCTCAGGTGATCGGAGCGCTTGATGAAGACAAGTCTGAGACCTTCTCTCCTACCGACGGGGGTTATAAAGTAGAAATTACAGGCGCCTCTGGGCACACATCTGAATTGAGCATGGAGGAGCGGCTCGAGATAGAGAAGGGGGAGACGGTCAAGGTCATAGTAGAGCCCCGAGTTGTGGACTTGGACGATCCTTTGAACAAGCCGTTGAAGGTCATCCTTCCTGGCGGATCCAAGCCCATGGAAGGCCCCCGTACTCCTTCAGTTGCTACCCCTCTATCAAAGAAGAGTACCAAGGGTAAATGCTCTGGAGAGGAGCCATCTGGAAAGAAGTTGAAGAAGCACAAGAAGTGATTACTATCCTCGTTCAACGAGAGTTAGTTTAAGTCATGTAATTATTTTCATCTATTTCCTAGTCCTTGTAAATAGAATGTCGACTCCGAACTTTGGAGGGGTTGTAATAGAAACTCATTTCTGAATAAGGTTTAGTTCTTTTTCTGTCTTACAAAAGACTCTTATTGTTCAGTTTTCTTTGTGATTGTGACTTTAATCCAAGCAGTTGTGAGTAACATAGACTTCTCAGTCCATCTTCATATAACTCGGAAACTCTTCGGGAGTCGTTGAACTTCCATTCTGTGCTTCGAGCACTTAGAAAACTTTCTAGCCCATATGTTAGGGATTTGACAAATTCAAGTCATCTGTGTCATAGTTCATATTCAGGGAACTTGGAGATCCAATTCGCTTATATTCGAGTCCGCACTCTGGGGAGTTAGAGTACTCCAGTCCGCACTCTGGGGACTTGGAGGTTTAAGTCATTTATACTCTAGTCCGCGCTCTGGGGACTTAGAGTACTCCAGTCCGCACTCTGGGGACTTGGAGGTTTAAGTTGTTTATACTCTAGTCCACGCTCTGGGGACTTAGAGTACTCCAGTCCGCACTCTGGGGACTTGGAGGTTTATGTCATTTATACTCTTGTCCGCGCTCTGGGGACTTAGAGGTTTAAGTCATTTATACTCTATTCCACGCTCTTGGGGACTTAGAGGTTTAAGTCATTTATACTCTATTCCACGCTCTGGGGACTTAGAGTACTCCAGTCCGCACTCTGGGGACTTGGAGGTTTAAGTCGTTTATACTCTAGTCCGCGCTCTGGGGACTCAGAGTACTCCAGTCCGCACTCTGGGGACTTGGAGGTTTAAGTCGTTTATACTCTAGTCCACGCTCTGGGGACTTAGAGTACTCCAGTCCGCACTCTGGGGACTTGGAGGTTTAAGTCGTTTATACTCTAGTCCGCGCTCTGGGGACTCAGAGTACTCCAGTCCGCACTCTGGGGACTTGGAGGTTTAAGTCGTTTATACTCTAGTCCACGCTCTGGGGACTTAGAGTACTCCAGTCCGCACTCTGGGGACTTGGAGGTTTATGTCATTTATACTCTTGTCCGCGCTCTGGGGACTTAGAGTACTCCAGTCCGCACTCTGGGGACTTGGAGGTTTAAATCATTTATACTCTAGTCCGCGCTCTGGGGACTTAGAGTACTCCAGTCCGCACTCTGGGGACTTGGAGGTTTAAATCATTTATACTCTAGTCCGCGCTCTGGAGACTTAGAGTACTCCAGTCCGCACTCTGGGGACTTGGAGGTTTAAATCGTTTATACTCTAGTCCGCGCTCTGGGGACTTAGAGTACTCCAGTCCGCACTCTGGGGACTTGGAGGTTTTAGTCGTTTATACTCTAGTCCGCGCTCTGGGGACTTAGAGTACTCCAGTCCGCACTCTGGGGACTTGGAGGTTTTAGTCATTTATACTCTAGTCCGCGCTCTGGGGACTTAGAGTACTCCAGTCCGCACTCTGGGGACTTAGAGTACTCCAGTCCGCACTCTGGGGACTTGGAGGTTTTAGTTGAGAGCAGTCGTATTTCCATTTTTTAATTTGTATTCATCTACTGTATCGAGGCTAATGTCGTCGAATGAACAATCGAAACACGTTTGCTCATGGAATGGGGTTCTGCCCCCTAGGATGAGGGACGAAATTAGAAAAATGGACGATCGATTCTCGTCCGCTTGGTGATTATAGCTCTTCCAATCAAGTCAAGGAAGGAGGTATATGACAGATGGTTGAATCACATCCATGTTGGGTTAGATAGCCAAATCTCTTACAATTTGCTCTGTATCTCCTTCTAGAAAATAAGGATAATAGATTGTTGAGTAGACAAAGTAAGTTGCATATGTTCCAAGGTGCAGTCGTGTCCGTATTTTGACAGCGATGGTTAGTGAGTACGCAGTCTACCATAGCTACTTCAAGTTGGGCTTTCGAACAACCTTTCGTGTTCAGGGTAGGATTTGATGTGTAGATGATCAAATCACGTCCACTTTAGACGGATCCCGGCGTCACTGAGCTTCATGAGGTGTATCTGTATTTTGTCGAACTTTGTTCTATGACTCGATTGGAGTGGATGATCGGGCCATGTTCATTCCAAGCAGTTTAGGTCTCCAAGTCAAATGTGGAGGTTGATGGATGGATGGTCGGTTGTTCGAATCGATCATAAGTTGAGCATACGAACTCAGATCGTCTTGAGACTTGGAACATTGGCTTCCCTGGCTTTGATTGTTATGTCTTGTTAATCGTGGCTCGATCCAGACTCGGACAAAATCCATCGATATCCATAGTGAGCCTTTGTGTAACCGATCTCCAAGACGAACTGTCACTGGTTTCTAATCAAGTTCTTGGCGTCACGGTCTTGCCAAAAGGCGGGATAACATTTGCCCCCCAAAGGACGTCTTGTGTAAACATGACGTGCTTTGAAAAAAAAACCGCAGTCTTTCATGCTGAATATTTCCGTTCAGTTGATTGCTTGACAGTCGTCTCTTAATCGTTTCGTTGCAATCTTCTTTTAGACAAATGTTCAACTAGCCTGATATTAGGCCTTGACAAATGTTTAAACTCCGTCTCACACTCTGGGAGTACGGAGTTGACTAATGTTTATACTCCGTCTCGCACTCTGGGAGTACGGAGTTGATTAATGTTTATACTCCGTCTCACACTCTGGGAGTACGGAGTTAAGTAGATGTTTATACTCCGTCTCGCACTCTGGGAGTACGGAGTTGTGCGAAGGATCGTCGTGTATCAACCCATTTTTAGCCTTGATGTGATGGCCTGCCCCCGAGCTCGAGTTTCACTTAGTGAGTGGTTAGTTGTATCGCAGCCGCTCTCTACTTGAATAAATTCCACTTGCAGGATGGAATTCAGCTCTCCGTTCATCGTGATGTTGTACATTGTATTTAATCCATAGCCCCAAATCAAAGGCATATGGTTGATGATGAGCAATAGAATTATTCTCGTCCAGATGTAACTCCACACGTCCGATCATGGTCTGCGTAGATTGGTTGGCAACCAAATCTGAGTACCTGGACACCTGCATCGTTTTGAAAGTAGTTTAGTTCAAGCTAGTCGTAGTTCATAGAACAATTGAAATAGAGATGGAAATGGAAATAATTCAAAGAAGATTATGGTAAATCTCATTGATATGTGAAGCAGCGTCGTGTGCTCGCTAATCGACTCCGCCCCTGGCTTCTTTCAAAGGGATGTTGGCCGTCAACCGTCCAATTGATAATCATAGCCTTTTATTAATAGGCATCAGATATTCGCTGCCCGCCATTCTGCTGGACTTGTACATACTATTGAAGCTTTCCTTTCCAGGTCATCTTTTCGATCACACCTCGGAGGTGTTTGTAATCGCTCGTGTTAGGATTAGTGAGCATCTGGGAATATACAACATTCCCCTGATTTTCTTTAGACTTTGGTGTACTCTCTCGAGGTTGGTTTCCAGTACCACTTTGAGTCGTGAGTCTTCAAGTAGAGGTTGTCAATTGAATCTTTCAAAGAGCATATGAGCTGAATTCTGAAGTCTTGTTTCGGCTACTGGGATCTACATCCTTAGCCAACGGGCCTTCATTGTTATTTTTCTTAGTCTGCTCCACTCCTCCTCACTTTAGTTCTGATTCATTTTGTAGAAGAAACGATCCATAGTCGTAGGAGGCTCTTTAGCTAACTAGCTGCCAAAATATATCTGGAGGTCGACTTTCCTCAAACGCGATCAGTATGATACCCTTGTTAGTATTTGGAATAAATTGTTTAGAGCATTGGTTTGCTTGGGGTCATTAAATTCGAGGTGCTGGGTCAGCGAAGAATGGTGCTTGGAGTCATCTTGGCGTTTGCTAGAGTCATATCATCTATGTTCTCCAACCTTTGGGAGTATCGTTTGGATAGCGGTTGCTTGTCTGTTCCCTTGATGCCGTTCATAAGCTGCCGCTAGATCCTCTATGCCCTGGTCGATCATGGGATGTCAGGGAAGTGGATAGAATGTTCCTTTACTAAGTTGAGTTTTGAACTCATTATCCGGAGGCACTGCGCTGCGGCTAGGGTTCGGGGGGCTCGTACCCGAAAATATTTTTTTAGCCTCTTTTTTGGAAATTTGGGTCGTACCCGAAAATATTTTTTTTTAGAAATAGGGGTTGTATAGGTGACCGGTGTAACTTAATTCCAGAGGTGCTCGGCATACAATACCGTTCGGCATTGATGAGCGTTCGGCATACAATACCGTTCGGCATTACAGAGGTGTTCGGCATAGAGGTATGGATCGGCCTGGAAGAACGTTCGGCCTAGAGGTATGGTCGGCCTGGAATGGTTCGGCCAAAGTTGTTCGGCCAAGGCTGTTCGGCCAGAGTGGATCGGCCTGGAGTGGTTCGGCCAAAGTGGGTCGGTAGAGGCTGTTCGGCCAAAGTGGATCGGCCTGGAGTGGTTCGGCCAAAGCTGTTCGGCCAAGACTGTTCGGCCAGAGTGGTTCGGCCAAAGTTGTTCGGCCAAGACTGTTCGGCCAGAGTGGTTCGGCCTGGAGTGGCTCGGCCAAAGCTGTTCGGCCAAAGTGGATCGTCGAGAAGTGGTTCGGCCAAAGCTGTTCGGCATCCACACTGTTCGGCACAACCGAGTCGTTCGGCATACAATACCGTTCGGCATTAGGGTGTTCGGCCTACGCCTTTTCTGGAGCGTTCGGCATATGCCTTTTCTGGAGCGTTCGGCATACGCCTTTTCTGGAGCGTTCGGCCTACGCCTTTTCTGGAGCGTTCGGCATACGCCTTTTCTGGAGCGTTCGGCCTACGCCTTTTCTGGAGCGTTCGGCATACGCCTTTTCTGGAGCGTTCGGCCTACGCCTTTTCTGGAGTGTTCGGCATACGCCTTTTCTGGAGCGTTCGGCCTACGCCTTTTCTGGAGTGTTCGGCATACGCCTTTTCTGGAGTGTTCGGCATACGCCTTTTCTGGAGCGTTCTGATGGTCTGGGCCTCCAGCCTCCATTTGTACTCCTGTCCTGAAGTTTCCAGCTCTTGCTTGGTCACGGTCTCTAGCTGTTTGAACAGCAGCTTCAGTCTTGCGGCGTCTGCGCCTGGGAGGTTCATCAGAGGAAGTAGAGCTGTCAGCAGCTTCAGTCTTGCGGCGTCTGCGCCTGGGAGGTTCATCAGAGGAAGTAGAGCTGTCAGCAGCTTCAGTCTTGTTGCACGCTAGCCGTCTTGCGGGCATCCGCATTATGAGAAGCTGACCTGGTACGTGGTCCTGCCATTGTAGAGTTATCGGTATGAACTCTGAGTAGAATCAACGGATGTCCTATCAGTGAGTCGGATCTTCTTTGGGGGATTTATTCAATCCAGTAGCTTCAAAGCAGATCCTTGAGGTCTGAGAATTCAATTCTCAGTGAAAGCACCAAAGTGTTAGCACCAAAATTGGTCACTAACCTCGTTGAGAAAGATTGTGTAGAGATATAAGTGATGAAGTTAAATTAAACAAGGAAGAATATGCTAATTTAAATGCAGAAAGTAAGAACACCAGATTTATAGTGGTTCAGCGTAACTGCCTACATCCACTTTGAGTTTTGATCTTTATTTCTTTCATAAGTAGTTGAATACAGATACAATCCATATATTAATGACTTGAATACAAGTTTGAGTTAAAAAGAGGAGAGTATAAAAAATGGCAGAGTCTCCCCATTGTTCTCTCCAAAAAAGGATCCCTTTTCACTGTGACCCTGCCCCTCTATTTATAGACAAATATGGGCTGGACTTCCCAGGTGGGCTTGGTGGCCAAACACTCTAGCCCAAGTGTAGTGGTCGTTGTATGCCGAACCAAGTAGACCGAACACGTTGACGCCGAACCACCTTCTCAATGCCGAACGGTACGTTTGATGGGTGGGAAGTGCAGAACAGTTGTCAGTCGAAGCCGAACGATCCTTTGGCCGAACGATGCTTCTTAGCCGAACGATGCTTTGGCCGAACGATGCTTCTTAGCCGAACGATGCTTTGGCCGAACGATGCTTCTTAGCCGAACGATCCTTTGGCCGAACGATGCTTTGGCCGAACGATGCTGCCATGTAGAGTAGTTATATACGCCGAACGTCTTCTAACGCCGAGTACCACTGGATGCCGAGTACTACGCCGAGTACTCCTTGATGACGGGTACCACTGGATGCCGAGTACTACGCCGAGTACTATGAGATGCTGAACACTACGCCGAGTACTATGAGATGCCGATCACTAGTTGACACCGAGTCGTCCTGTACGCCGAGTACTCAGTTGCCTGGTCAAATCTCCAGGAAACAACAGTAAACAAAAACAAGTGCAACAGGCTATACTGCAGAATGAAGACTGCAATACCAAAAGGTGAGTGTACAACAAAAGGAAACAAGTATCAGACTATCAAATGTACAAGAATATCTGGAGTGAATATAAACAAGCACAGAGTTACCAAATACAGCAGTGCAACTAAATGAATCAACTACAAGTTCGTATGTACAACATATACAATGAAGAAGATCCAAAGACTCAAACAAGTGAATAGCTAAATGCAACTCCAGTGAACAGCAGTGGTAATGTCAAGAAAAAAGTCATTACAGCATCCAGGAAAACTCAAACAGCCATGACAATAATGCATCCGAGTACAAGCAATCGAGATGAACAAATGGAAGTGTCGAAGTCATAACAATATACAAAGAAATTCACGAGAAAACAATATTCAATGCCGAAGACAAAGTGAGTTCAGAAAGGAAGATTAAACAAAATCAAGCGCGTATCTTTATTGTTGAAAAAGTCAAAAATCGAAAAAGAGGAAAGTTTTGTTGCCGTGAGAATCAAGTGATATCGAACGATACAAAATTAAAGCCGTGTATTGAAAGAAATTTCCCAAAATATCAAAGTGTAAAAACAGAAAGTATAAACAATGTGGTGATCAAGACAATCAAATCAGACGCCTATATAACAACCCAATCATCATCCACTAAAGGCATCGAGTTCAAGCAAGCAAATCAGAAGAAACAAAAGGCAAATTATCACATACCGAAGTTGAACTCGATCAAACTTGAAGCAACCGAAGCGAACTACAAGGAGTCAGACGATCGACAGAGCAACACGTGAACGACCAATAATCGATCAACCTTCAAGCAACGGCTTCAAAGGTTTCAATCAAAGTCCTAATCCCAAAATCGCAACAGAGATTCGAATCTCATAATTTCAGAATCAAGCAAAGAGGAGTCAGAGCCTCGAGTCCAGAATCGCCAGAGAAACAAAGATTCGTGGAGCCAAAGTCCAGAGAATCGCCAGAACGAAGCCCTAGTTGAATCGCCAATTTTCTTTAATCAAGGGGATCGAAGATAAAGGAAGCAGGCCGACATTTTAGATCGAAAGAAAATAAAAACAAAAATGGGCCATGCTTGTTTTTTTATTAGGGTTATTTATTTGATTTGAGGGCAAAAATTGGTTTAAATTTTCAATTTAAATTTTGCCCTTATTTTACTTTGGTCTTTAGTTTTTTCAGTTTGTATTTTCAAAGTCCAGTCAGGGTTAATCACCACCTAGGGTTTAGGTGTTGTCAGATTGTCTAGTTAGGGTTAGTTCAGTGAGAAGGGTGTGCGAGTTTACAAAGCTCTATAGGCGGAGCAGGGTGTGCGAGTCTGTAGGAGTGTTTATAAGAGGGATACTGTTTAATCCTAATTAGAATCTGGGAATGCAGCAGTAGGCAGGGGTTGCCGAAGCTGGGTAAATTTTGTGTGTGATATACTTTTCTGCATATTTATTTATCTGCAGTTTGATTTCGCTTTTAATTCGAGAAAATTGCAATAACCCTATTCACCCTCCCCCCCTCTAGGGTTAATCTAGATCCTACAAATTTAAGCTGATTAGAGTACAAACTGTTTATGATTCAATACCCAATTGAGATAAGGATTGAAATGGTAATCGTAATGACCCGTAAATTTTAGTGGTTTATTAATTTAATTAATTGAACTTTGTGAAATTTTAAATAATAAAATTTTGAAATATAAACTTGATATTTGGAATACGTCTACTTTAACATAGCAAATGGTAAATTTTCATCGGATAATATGGAAGTTTATTTTCTTGTGTAATTCTATTTCAATTTAAATCAGCTAATATTTGATAATAATAAAATGTTTTCCAAACCTAAATATTTTTCTATAGAAATTTGTAAATCGTCTTCTGAGTGAGACGGCATCTTTCGTTTCATCAAATTTGAACTGTTATCGCTCCGTTTACCTTATTTTCGGCAGAATAGCAGCATTTTCGGTACCGGTTATTGACTTTCGCTAGAATGGTCGTACCACCGATATTTGTATATCGTTGTGATCGGCTCCTCATGCTGATCTCCATGGTATATTCATTCGTGTGTTTCAGAGTTCGAGACACGACAAAATTTGTTAACCGACCAATCGTATCGGTTCCACATTTGGACCTTTAGCTTCGAGTACCCTTTCAGTTTTCCACCGTGTATTAACTCAACAACCACTATCATTTATTTTCTTAAATGCACGTTCTTGATTTTGTGATTCTATGGATTCTACATGTTAATTGATGGTCCAAATTCCAGTTGCTAATTCAATGTGATCTTGTTTTGAAATTTTAATATAATGCAAATGAGCAGGCGTCTCTTTCTCTCCCTACCTACTCCTTTGGCCTTCCCATGAAACTCACATGCTCCTCCTAACTTTATTTTCTTTGCCTGAGAATATTTTTAGCTTACCCTCCACTTAATTCCACCGTTCCATCATGGATTAGAAAATCTCCCCTCTTCTCTTTCGCCGGCCACATCTTTAAACTCTCAGCCTAGCAACACCTCTATCGTGCTGTCACCGAACCCACTCCCCATCTCCTCGACAACCACTCAAGATCACGACCTTCAACCCATCACCGAGTATCACCACCCCTAGCTTCAGCCTCGCCTACCCATCTTCTTTCTTCTACCTCAACTCTCCCTCTAGGCCGAGCTTCTCTTGAGATATATTAAGGTATATATATATATCATATTATATATTTAAGTAAGTTCGTATCTATACATATATACTTAAGTCTTGGATAGCTGTAGTTTATATGAGTAAATTGTTACAGCGGTTTATGTATATTTTGCGTATGTAGATATTTATATGTATGAAACTTTACAAACTATATTACTCATAAACTTTGTATAATCTGTTGTATGTATATGGAAGTATATGCAAATATGATATACATATATATAAGTCGTACGTGTTTTATATATATATATATGAAAGGTTATTTCAATTCTCAAATATATGATCATATTGGTTCAAATTTTAGTATTATGTGTTGTTAATTTTCCAGTGGTTATAATTTTTATGATATGCCGAGAGTTTTACATTTGTATATTCGAATATATGTTATATGTATGTTTTATACAAGTTTTCAAATCTATTGATATATACTGTTGTTCGTATATTTATAGTTGTTTGTGAGTGAGTTATATTGTTTGAAACATACCTGAGCTTTCGTTATAAGTTGTTATACTGTTTACATATATTTCAGTTCTATATATATTTTGCTTTAAATATTATACCATACAAGTTGTTATTTATATTTGGTTGTTTATTTAAGTTTTAAATTATCATCTTATACATATACTTTTCTTACGGTTGGTGGTTGAAATGTGCATATGGGTTACTGTATTCTTGCATATATATTATCATTGGTATGCCTGTAATATATAGTTTACATCTAGGTATATAATTGTGTTATAGACTTTATATCATGATTTTGTATCTATTTACAACATAGTTTTTTTTCTGTTTATATATACATACATATACAAGATGGTTTCGGCTGTTAGTATTGTATAAATATATATCTTATCTGTTTTGTAGTTTTATATTAGTATTATATATATATATATTATTGTAAAGTCCGGCCTGTTATGTGCTCATAGATACATAAACTAGGTGTTTTATTTCGATTTGTATTTTAAGTTGCATATTGATTTTTAAATATGATTTAAATAGATATATGTCTCATACAACAATATATACTATTCTAAAATATAACATGAGTTTAAGTTTTGTATGTACGTTTACATACACTAGTTTATATGTAAGTATATATATGAATTCGGTTTTCAATTTTATATGAATATTTTATGGGTTGGGATTTTTAATTTGATTTAAAAATAAATGTATATACATATTATTTTAAACATATGTTTTAAAATTGATTTTTTTTATTTATATATGTAATATACTTCGTTTCATTGATCTCTAGTCTCCATCTCAGCTTACTTTTCCAATATCAAACTTATCGCAGTGATTCCTACCTGGTTGTTGTCCCGCTAGCTTGTGTTTGTATCCGTGTTTGTGTTTGTATCATCCTCTTGTCCTCTAGCCTCGAAAGGTGAGTAATCACTCAGATTAACATTCTTATATTTATTAAATTTGATTTTAATTGAAACGTCAATTGAAATATGCCGTTGTTAGTTATTTACATTGTTATATACTCTATTATTTGTATCTGTTCACCTATGACATCTGACACCATTATCTGTTATTTCTTTTATACTGATGATATATGCCTGTTATTGTTGTTATATAATTTTCATATCTGTTATCACTCTGCAAGTTCCCTGTTAGTATAGAATTCACTATGGGTTGAAATGATACATACCCGAACGATCTTGTAGAATAGGAGAAAATCGTTATGGGTTGAAATGATAAACCCAAGCGATTTTCAATTAATTGAATTTGGGATTGCGGGTTAAAAAGATATATACCCGTATATATTTAAATTGTAGATTGAAATGATAAATATCCGTACCACTTGACCATAGGGTAGAAAATTATATACAGACACCGTTGGTCTATATATAAATATTTTGAAAATGATTTCTATGGTTTTGAAAAGAAATATATGGTTTTGATAAATATTGATTTTTAAAGATTTGTTAAAGTTGATTTAATAAAGTTGATAAATAATATGTTTAAGTATTTATTTAGTATCTATATTTTCAAATATAGAATTTATAGTGATTTGAAATTGATTTGAAATTATATTTATTTAAGAATTATACTTAAATAAGTTGATTTGAAATGTATTGAATTTGAAATTTAAAGAAGTGTTTTACAACTTGAAATTTGATTAAAGGCGACTTAAGTGGATATTTCAAACTTATATATATTTAAATGGGATGTTTTGTTTATTTAAATTTGTAAATTGAAGTTGTATTTAGATGTTATTGAAGTGATTAAGTAAATGTTTCAAAACTAAATAATAGATAAGTGAATTTGATATATATATATATATAAGTATCGAATTTTGTTTTGAAATGTTGAATATTTAAAGCTTTGAAATATATTGAAATTGAAATGGCTTATTTATGGTTCAGATATGTATTTGAAATTGATAATTTGAAATGGTTTATTGAGAAGCTGAATCGAGTTGAAATTGATGATTTGAGATTTGATTAAATTAAAATTTTGGAATTCGAGTTGATTTGAATCGATTTGTGAAATTTAAGGAAACTATTTTATTTTATAAAGTAATTTTAAATTATATTTAAAATTATTGATATTTTACTTTATAAATTATTTTAATATAAACTATTTAAATATAAATTATTTTTAATATAAATTATTTTATTTTAAACTATTTTAACTTTTAACTATTTATATAAACTATTTTATTATATATACTAATTTTAATAACTAAACTGTTTAAAAGGAAAGTGTTATGATTTCTAAAATGCTATAATTTTCAAAGTGTTATGATTTCTAAAATGCTATGATTTCAAAGCTGTAATTTCCAAAGTGTTTTGATTTTTAAAAGACTATGATTTCGAAAGCATTATAACTTTGGAAAGTGATATGATTTTGAAAATGGATATATTTGAATTGAAATGATATCGTATTAATTTGGTTTTTGAAATGAAAATAATATTTTGGTTTTGAAGTATAGACTATTTTGAAATGACTGCGGTGTTATAATAACGATTGGTTGTTAAAGAGACCGGGATCGGATATGGACATACTCTCTATCGATATCGAAAACCACTTTAACAACCGTGTACGCGGTGGAGTTTCCAGAATGAAGTAGGATGGTGGCGACGATCCTAAGGTATATACGTGGACCCAACTCCCGTGAGTTGGCATAAGGTGGCTAAAACAGGAGCGATCTCGGACCAGTGAGGTAGCACCTCTTATCGGACGCACTTCTTCGATACCATTCTATTACTTTGTGATTGTTTGGGTGCACCTCTTGATTTGGGAGTGTTGTTCGAGGTGGAGCGGTAGTGGCTGCTATGCGTTTCCATCAGTCTGTGTGCGTAATTGGTATATCTACCCTGGCATTGCCTTGTGTGTCATGTCACCTACCATATCGAGCTTTACTACGAGTTTCTATTTGTGTCGTACCTATGGAGTATCTTCTCGTAGCCTCTCAGGGTATGCAGGTACTGTATAGACTATTGGCACTATTACGTGTTAGGGTGAATTCAGATTAAATGTAAAGCCCTAATGCTATTTTAAAGTATGTTTACTTTATGATTAGACATTATTATAATAGCGAATATTACTACATAGTAGATAGTTTAACGGATCCTTAGAGGATGGTTATCCCAAACATCCTTTGAGTTACTTATATTTTAGTTGATATTTCACTTGAGTTGGATTTATTGATATAAGAATGCTAATCCTGACTCGAGTGTTTTGTGTTTTGCTTTACGCTCGGGTCAGATTGAGTGATACAGTATTTGAGACTCACCCTTGGGAGTTGGAGCTTCGCTTGGAGGTCCAGCTATCTATCGATTCTGCTACCAGTTATTCAGTTGATTCCAGTGATGTATTTAGATCTTGTATTTGACTATTGTATTGAGACATCTATGTATTCGAGACTCCTGTTGTATCCTGTTTAACTCTGTTATATATATAGTAGCTTCATGAACTACTATCCTTTTGTTTCCGCTGCATTATTGTTATATTACTCTGTGTCTGTGATCTGTGATTATTTTATTTACTGTATATGCTGAGTTTTGCCAAATTTGATTTACAATCCATTGTTTTGAATTATTCAAGTCCGGCATGTGTGGATTTATTGTTGATTTGAATGGTCCAAAATACTGAGTCGTTACATGTGGTATCAGAGCTCTGGTTTTAGGCAAAACTCGGCATATAGAGTAAAATTCAATTTCGAAATCACTTTCGTTCTAGCTTGAATTCCTTCTTCTTTGACTCGGTTTCCTTTGAATTTTGGAACGTTCACTTCGGTTCCAAAGTCCATTCTTGTCTCCCCTATTCGTGTCTTCTTGATTCTGGAGTATCCCATAACTCCATATCGAATGATCTCGGTAATAAATCGGCGGTCTTGCCAATCTGAATGATTTGTAAAGGGGAGAAACTCCTTTACAACAAACATTGTTTCACCGAAGATTTCCGTATCCTCTATTTACGATGCTGTTATCTTCTACTATACCTGAATTCTATCTCTTGAGATCGAATGTCGATTTACCTTGGAATTTTTTATCAATCTTATTCTTGAAGTCTCGGTTGACCCGGTTAAAGTTGCCCGTGATTTATATAAGTCAATCCATATTCCTTGTTTGAAAATTTAAACATCATATCTCCCTATCGAGTCTATCTTCTAGTATGAGTTCTTTTGATTAGAATCTCTCTAAATTTGAATCTCTATCCTTATTTTGGAACCTATTTTGAAATCATTCGAGTGAGGGTGTGTATTTGTAAATTTATATTAAAATATTTTATATATTGTGTTGTTTGAGTTGTTGATGTTAATTTGGATTTTCGATCGATTTGTCTGATCAATGCTATCGATAGGATTTCCAAAACACTTGAACAGAACAAACTGACACAATACTGTTTTTCAAATTGGTAAATGAAATAAATTCGTATGATTATATTATATATATAAGTAAAATTTTCTATAATTTAATAGTTAATTAAATTTGTTGTTTGAATGATAATATTTGATTATCATTTATTGTTCTAAATGAATTTATAAACATGGTTTATAAATTGATTTGGAATTGAAATAAAATTTAAAAATCAGGAATTTAAGAATTTAATTTCTAGTGATTTTAAGCTTTGGTTTTTAAATTTTAAATGTATATTATTGAAGGTATTTTCGAATAGAAACCGTTTTCAAAGAATTTTAAAATGTTGAAATCAGTGCTCTTCCCTTTGTCGCTGGAAAATAATTTCGGTGATGACAGCCGCATCATCGACATTCATTTTCGAGTTTCGAAGTGGAGAGACCATTCTGTAGCTTTCCTACGGTTTTGTTTTCGAAAAATATTTTGATTTGAATTATATATATATATATGGGTATATTATTTTAAATTTAATTTGATTTAATATATATATAGTATACACATAATTATCTCTAAAGGGTTTGAAATTAAACGGAAATTTAATTCTTAAAATTATGTTAAAAGGATGTTTTCAATTGTAAATAAAGCTAAATTTTGAATAAGTATTTAAACTTGAAATAATTGAATTGGAGATTTTATGTGTATAATATTAAATTCCATTTTAATACAACTTACATAAATTATTCAGAAGTTGAATATGTAATTGGATAATATACAATATAAAATCATTTTTAAATAAAATTTGAGTGTTATAATAAATGTTATACACTTAAATTTTATTATAAAGATGTTAATAGAAAGAAATAGAATAATAAGTTAATTGAATAATAGATGAGACAAATAAATTTGTTTTAAAGGAATTAATAAATTGAAATTAGATCAACTTATGGAAATACCTTGAATTTAAAATCAATTATTGAATATAAATTGATTTAAACTGAAATCTGTATGGTTTAAATATATGTAATAAGATATATTAAGTGGAATATAAACTTAATAATTTGGAATAAAAGAATTAAATTTGTTGGATAAAAAAATGAGCATGATAAATGATTATACAAATTGATGATTTGGAAATTGTAAATTGAGGATGACTAGATAATAAGATAATGAATTTAGAAATAAATAGATTGATTTAACTTAGGTGAACTCAAATGGAGTACCAAATTGTTGGTATTAATTAGTTTAAATTGAAATTTATATGGCTCAAATTAATTGTTTTATTTTGTTCAAATCTATTTTCTTTCTGGTTGTTTCTATTCTCCTACCTCATTCTTTTCGGGGACGAAAAGTTTTGAGTAGGGGAGAGTGTAACGACCCGTAAATTTTAGTGGTTTATTAATTTAATCAATTGAATTTTGTGAAATTTTAAATAATAAAATTTTGAAATATAAACTTGATATTTGGAATACGTCTACTTTACAATAGCAAATGGTAAATTTTCATCGGATAATATGGAAGTTTATTTTCTTGTGAAATTCTATTTCAATTTAAATCAACTAATATTTGATGATAATAAAATGTTTTCCAAACCTGAATATTTTTCTATAGAAATTTGTAAATCGTCTTCTGAGTGAGACGTCATCTTTCGTTTCGTCAAATTTGAACTACTATCGCTCCATTTACCTTATTTTCGGCAGAATAGCAGCATTTTTGGTACCGGTTATTGACATTTTCTAGAATGATCGTACCACCTTTATTTGTATATTGTTGTGATCGGCTCCTCATGCTGATCTCCATGGTATATTCATTCGTATGTTTCGGAGTTCGAGACACGACAAAATTTATGAACCGACCAATCGTATCGGTTCCACATTTGGACCTTTAGCTTCAAGTACCCTTTCAGTTTTCCACCGTGTATTAACTCAACAACCACTACCATTTATTTTCTGAAATGCACGTTCTTGACTTTGTGATTCTACGGATTCTACATGTTAATTGATGGTCCAAATTCCAGCTGCTAATTCAATGTGATCTTGTTTTGAAATTTTAATATAATGCAAATAAGCAGGCGTCTCTTTCTCTCCCTACCTACTCCTTTGGCCTTCCCATGAAACTCGCATGCTCCTCCTAACTTCATTTTCTTTGCCTGAGGATATTTTTAGCTTACCCTCCACTTAATTCCACCGTTCCATCATGGATTAGAAAATCTCCCCTCTTCTCTTTCGCCGGCCACATCTTTAAACTCTCAGCCTAGCAACGCCTCTGCCGTGTTGTCACCGAACCCACTCCCCATCTCCTCGACAGCCACTCAAGATCACGGCCTTTAACCCATCACCGAGTATCACCACCCCTAGCTTCAGCCTCGCCTACCCATCTTCTTTCTTCTGCCTCAACTCTCCCTCTAGGCCGAGCTTCTCTGGAGATATATTAAGGTATATATATCATATTATATATTTAAGTAAGTTCGTATCTATACATATATACTTAAGTCTTGGATAGTTGTAGTTTATATGAGTAAATAGTTACGGCAGTTTATATATATTTTGCATATGTAGATATTTATATGTATGAAACTTTACAAACTATATTACTCATAAACTTTGTACAATCTGTTATATGTATATGGAAGTTTATGCAAATATGATATACATATATGTAAGTCGTACATGTTTTATATATATATGAAAGGTTATTTCAATTCTCAAATATATGATCATATTGGTTCAAATTTTAGTATTATGTGTTGTTAATTTTCCAGTGGTTATAATTTTTATGATATGCCGAGAGTTTTACATTTGTATATTCGAATATATGTTATATGTATGTTTTATACAAGTTTTCAAATCTATTGATATATACTGTTATTCGTATATATATAGTTGTGTGAGTTATATTTTTTGAAACATACCCGAGCTTTCGTTATAAGTTGTTATACTGTTTACATATATTTCAGTTCTATATATATTTTGTTTTAAATATTATACCATACAAGTTGTTATTTATATTTGGTTGTTTATTTAAGTTTTAAATTATCATCTTATACATATATTTTTCTTACGGTTGGTGGTTGAAATGTGCATATGGGTTACTGTATTCTTGCATATATATTATCATTGGTATGCCTGTAATATATAGTTTACATCTAGGTATATAATTGTGTTATAGACTTTATATCATGATTTTGTATCTATTTACAACATAGTTTTTTTTCTGTTTATATATACATACATATACAAGATGGTTTCAGTTGTTAGTATTGTATAAATATATATCTTATATCTTATCTGTTTTGTAGTTTTATATTAGTATTATATATATATATATATTATAAAGTTTGTCCTGTTATGTGCTCATATATACATAAACTAGGTGTTTTATTTCGATTTGTATTTTTAGTTGCATATTGATTTTTAAATATGATTTAAATAGATATATGTCTCATACAACAATATATACTATTCTAAAATATAACATGAGTTTAAGTTTTGTATGTACGTTTACATACACTAGTTTATATGTAAGTATATATATGAATTCGGTTTTCAATTTTATATGAATATTTTATGGGTTGGGATTTTTAATTTGATTTAAAAATAAATGTAAATACATCTTATTTTAAACATATGTTTTAAATTGATTTTTTTTATTTATATATGTAATATACTTCGTTTCATTGATCTCTAGTCTCCATCTCAGCTTACTTTTCCAATATCAAACTTATCGCAGTGATTCCTACCTGGTTGTTGTCCCGCTAGCTTGTGTTTGTATCCGTGTTTGTGTTTGTATCATCCTCTTGTCCTCTAGCCTCGAAAGGTGAGTAATCACTCAGATTAACATTCTTATATTTATTAAATTTGATTTTAATTGAAACGTCAATTGAAATATGCTGTTGTTAGTTATTTACATTGTTATATATTCTATTATTTGTATCTGTTCACCTATGACATCTGACACCATTATCTGTTATTTCTTTTATACTAATGATATATGCCTGTTATTGTTGTTATATTATTTTCATATCTGTTATCACTCTGCAAGTTCCCTGTTAGTATAGAATTCACTATGGGTTGAAATGATACATACCTGAACGATCTTGTAGAATAGGAGAAAATCGTTATGGGTTGAAATGATAAACCCAAGCGATTTTCAATTAATTGAATTTGGGATTGCGGGTTGAAAAGATATATACCCGTATATATTTAAATTGCGGATTGAAATGATAAATATCCGTACCACTTGACCATAGGGTAGAAAATTATATACAGACACCGTTGGTCTATTTATAAATATTTTGAAAATGATTTCTATGGTTTTGAAAAGAAATATATGGTTTTGATAAATATTGATTTTTAAAGATTTGTTAAAGTTGATTTAATAAAGTTTATAAATAATATGTTTAAGTATTTATTTAATATCTATATTTTCAAATATAGAATTTATAATGATTTGAAATTGATTTGAAATTATATTTATTTAAGAATTATACTTAAATAAGTTGATTTGAAATGTATTGAATTTGAAATTTAAAGAAGTGTTTTACAACTTGAAATTTGATTAAAGGTGACTTAAGTGGATATTTCAAACTTATATATATTTAAATGGGATGTTTTGTTTATTTAAATTTGTAAATTGAAGTTGTATTTAGATGTTATTGAAGTGATTAAGTAAATGTTTCGAAACTAAATAATAGATAAGTGAATTTGATATATATATATATATATATAAGTATCGAATTTAGTTTTGAAATGTTGAATATTTAAAGCTTTGAAATATATTGAAATTTAAATGGCTTATTTTATGGTTCAGATATGTATTTGAAATCGATAATTTGAAATGGTTTATTGAGAAGCTGAATCGAGTTGAAATTGATGATTTGAGATTTGATTAAATTAAAATTTTGGAATTCGAGTTGATTTGAATCGATCAGTCAAATTTGAGGAAACTATTTTATTTTATAAAGTAATTTTAAATTATATTCAAAATTATTGATATTTTACTTTATAAATTATTTTAATATAAACTATTTTGATATAAATCATTTTTAATATAAATTATTTTATTTTAAACTATTTTAACTTATAACTATTTATATAAACTATTTTATTATATATATTAATTTTAATAACTAAACTGTTTAAAAGGAAAGTGTTATGATTTCTAAAATGCTATAATTTTCATAGTGTTATGATTTCTAAAATGCTATGATTTCAAAGCTATGATTTCCAAAGTGTTTTGATTTTTAAAAGACTATGATTTCGAAAGCGTTATAACTTTGGAAAGTGATATGATTTTGAAAATGGATATATTTGAATTGAAATGATATCGTATTAATTTGGTTTTTGAAATGAAAATGATATTTTGGTTTTGAAGTATAGACTATTTTGAAATGACTGCGGTGTTATAATAACGATTGGTTGTTAAAGAGACCGAGATCGGATATGGACATACTCTCTATCGATACTGAAAACCACTTCAACAACTGTGTACGCGGTGGAGTTTCCAGAATGAAGTAGGATAGTGGCGACGATCCTAAGGTATATACGTGGACCCAACTCCCGTGAGTTGGCATAAGGTGGCTAAAATAGGAGCGATCTCGGACCAGTGAGGTAACACCTCTTAGCGGACGCACTTCTTCGATACCATTCTATTACTTTGTGATTGTTTGGGTGCACCCCTTGATTTGGGAGTGTTGTTCGAGGTGGAGCGGTAGTGGCTGCTATGCGTTTCCATCACTCCGTGTGCGTAATTGGTATATCTTCCCTGGCATTGCCTTGTGTGTCATGTCACCTACCATATTGAGCTTTACTATGAGTTTCTATTTGTGTCGTACCTATGGAGTATCTTCTCGTAGCCTCTCGGGGTATGCAAGTACTGTATAGACTATTGGCACTATTACATGTTAGGATGAGTTCAGATTAAATGTAAAGCCCTAATGCTATTTTAAAGTATGTTTACTTTATGATTAGACATTATTATAATAGCGAATATTACTACATAGTAGATAGTTTAACGGATCCTTAGAGGATGGTTATCCCAAACATCCTTTGAGTTACTTATATTTTAGTTGATATTTCACTTGAGTTGGATTTATTGATATAAGAATTTTAATCCTGACTCGAGTGTTTTGTGTTTTGCTTTACGCTCGGGTCAGACTGAGTGATACAGTATTTGAGACTCACCCTTGGGAGTTGGAGCTTCGCTTGGAGATCCAGCTATCTATCGATTCTGCTACCAGTTATTCAGTTGATTCCAGTGATGTATTCAGATCTTGTATTTGACTATTGTATTGAGACATCTATGTATTCGAGACTCCTGTTGTATCCTGTTTAACTCTGTTATATATATAGTAGCTTCATGAACTACTATCCTTTTGTTTCCGCTGCATTATTGTTATATTACTCTGTGTCTGTGATCTGTGATTATTTTATTTACTGTATATGCTGAGTTTTGCCAAATTTTATTTACAATCCATTGTTTTGAATTATTCAAGTCGACATGTGTGGATTTATTGTCGATTTGAATGGTCCAAAATATTGGGTCGTTACAGTAATCCAAGAGAGGATTGAAGCAAAGGTGAATAAGTGGATAGAGATTAAAATGACTGTGATAGAAAAGGAGAAATTGATTTAGCTGATAATCAATGAAGATAAATACGTAGGATGTACGTATATTATTCTATTCGCGTAGTGATTTGATCCAGATTCTATCATAGAATTTTGAGATAGTATTATCAATCCGAGTTGGGATTTTTCGCTCGATTTTCGACGGCGAACCTGGATATGGATTTTTGATTGGTTCTGGAAATTCTCTATCATAGTTGTGATTATGCAAGGAGAATAACGGTTTCTGATCAAGAAACCAAATATGAGTCCGCACTAGGAAGTCGGGTGGACAATACTAGTTCAGAAGTGAAATTGTGTGATCGAGTGAGCGATCAGATTGATATAGCGTACGGATGATATGTGTACGGGTTAGAATGAAATTGATATTGAAAATTTATGGATAAGAAATGTAAAATGGTCTTTGAAATGAAGAGTATATTTTGTGAAATATATGATGAGGTAAAATGGGAATTGGAAATTTCTATGATTTAAGATTCACTTTATGAAGAAAGGTAATGTGGTTAATAACTTTATAAAAGAGTAATCAAATATGAATATTTGATTTGGAATAAACAAAGTTATATATCTTTGTTATATATGGTAAACTTCCCTTGTTGAATCTATTGCCTGAAGAAAAGGGTTTTGAATGTATTTGAAGTATAAAAGTGAATTTATACAAGTATGAAGTGATTCAAAAAAATTTCCAAGGTTATTATTATATATATACGTATATATAAAGGATTTTGTGAAAATGATTTTGGAAAAAGGTTTTGGGAACCTATGGATTTCTAAAAAAAAGCTTTTGATTTTTGAGGAAAATCAAATTTGGAACTTGGAAAGCCTAGTTTGCGAATTATCGATTTTGGGATAATCGAATTTGAGAAAGGAGATTTATATGAAATTCATACTAGGTGTATGATTTGGAAAATACTATATGTGTATAGTATAAAGTGTTTTGAAAGTGGCTCTGGGGAAAAAGGCGCTCCCTTGAATGAACTTCTCAGGAGTGCCACAGGGTGGTACTGCCTTGAGCCCTAAGGGGGGGTTCTAAAGTTGATCCTGTGAGGAGTTCGGACAAACTAGTTCCTGAGGATTGTTGGGTAGCGAAAGTCGAGGGCGTTAATGCCTACAGGGGCATTTGGGTTATGTTGTGACGACAATGTAACTTGATGTTGATGCTATCTACTGTGTGGACATTAGCGAAAATCGTGTGAAGGATGAGTGCCAACAGTCTACACTTGATTTTGCCGGGACGGCAACGTAACATCGGTAGGCTGCGATCTATGGTCGAGTGGAGGAGTTTCATTCTTTTGGCAGCGAAATTCGAGGGCGTTGATGCCTACGGTTATATGGGTTTTTGCTGTGATAGCAACGTAAAGCCCGGGTATAACTGCGATCTGTAGCAGGTTCCATGGTGTAACCGAGGGGCACGGAGGCCTACAGTTATCTATGGATTTTGCTGGGACGGCAACGTAACCATCGGGTTAACCGCGACCATGGATGGGGGTAATGATTTCCAAAGTATTCTCACCAAAGATATTTTCTCTATTTTCAAAAATGTTTTCGATATTTTCAATAAAATTATTTTTCAAGTATTTTCACTGGGTGTTGAAAATGGGTTTACTAAGTACTTATAGATTTTCAGTCCTGCGCCTAATCAACATTTGACTGAATTTCTATGAGAACGAGGATAGACTTGTTGAGACATCGAGTTATAAAAGTATTTTTATAAAAACTATTTTAGTAATATTATATAGATATTAAAAAGTGTTTTAAAAATGATAAAAAAAATTATCTGATTTTAAGCATTTTCATAAATTCTGGTTTCGTTTCTTTTCGAGGACGAAAAGTTCTAAAGGGGGGAGGAATGTGACGATCCGGATTTTTTTTAACGTTTGTTAATTGGTAATTAACTAAATTAAATCATGGGAATACTGAATTTATAGGTCAAACCAATAAAAAATTCGGATAATTAAAATATCTGGATATTTATATATTGATTTGAGAACTATAATAAATATTGAATTATAGGATCTCTGGGTATGATAAATCTCATACGAAATGTACATAAACTCCACCATTTAAAATTAAATATAAGATATCACTAGATATATGTATATAAAAATGTACACCAGCTTTATGATGTTTGAAAGATATATATATATATATATATAAGTATATACACATACAAGTATATGAATGTCCATATAAAATAATATATGTATGGAAATTAGTATAGTAGGAGAATATACATATATAGTGACAAATGCACTTGAGTAAATAATCATATAATTATGTTATAAATAACTCTACCTTGTTGTTGTAGTATAGCATATAAGTATAACTATATAGATGACAAGGGACAGACATATACGTATTTGTATTATATAAGGCAAATAAGACAAGAGTAATGTACATACATATATGAAAGTATGTATGTAAACAGAAGAGGAGACAAGCATTTAAAGCCAATACAAGTTATCACATCAGCACAAGATATATCAAATCCTCTTTCAATTTATCAGAAAAAAATATATAATAATATATATATTCTGTACAAAATATCATAGCCTAGCTTCTCCAGCACACTTCCATTCTATGTGTATATACACCACCCACCACTGCCTTGTTCACATTTTACTGCATTCGAACAAGAAAAAAAACAAAGTGGAGTCTGCCATTAAATCAAAAGTTAAAGCAGGGCAAGCCAAAGGAGTAGCAGTCCATTTCCTTATAACTATGAGTAAACTTTTAAAATTAAAAACTTAAGTAACAAATATCTGTTGCATATGGATTACTGTGTTGATGGTTACTTTGCATATCTGTATATATGTAAGCCTGTGTGTATTTCTATTGATTTTAACACCTCTGTTCTTAGTTTAAGCCTCTTATTTTTAAAAACTGTAAACATGAATCACTTTTAGATTTGATGCATGTGCTAAATGTTTGAAGCAAACTCATAAAGTATGTTAGAAAATATGTATACATGTTGTTCTAATCTAAATATATGTATATATTAATGATTTTAAACCTGAGTACATATGTGATTCATTTGTGCATATCTGTGCTCCTCTGTTCCATGTTACGGAGTTAAAGTGGCAACCAAAATTCAAGATCTTTTTGTAAAACCACTATTAGGACCTGAATTTAAAACAAAATAGTTTATTTAAATCATAATCTAAGTACCAAACATAGATTCAAGTATTTTAAAGATTTGAACTATGCTAGAATACAGTAGTGATGTTAAAATCATGTTAAATCAAATGTTTTAATTCGTTGTTTCAGGGTTATAACTTGAATCTATTTAGAAAATTAGGATTTTTAAAACTAAAATCTAAATTTTTAATAATGTAATGAGGTTGCATTTTGGGTTTGACTGGAGATTGTATTTGTGGCAATCTCTGACGATCTAAGGGTAGAGAAGTTTCGGGGTTTCGTCTAAAGCAAGGCTGGTGTTCAGGGAGCATCAGAAAAATGGAGGTAGTGTCGAATGATCGCCGTGGTATCGGATATTGGTCGATTTGGGTTTTAAACCCTAGAATGGGTCGAAGCTGGAAATGGTAGTGATGCATCGTCTCCCTGTGATCGAGTGGTGCGAGGCTTGGAGGAAACCAGCGTGGATGATAGGGGAATGTGTGGTCGGAATCTCTGGACTTCCGGTGATCGGCGTTGGTTGGTCGAGGTATTTTCAGGTGTGGGTCTTTGGTTCCAAGTCTGCCTGGAATGATCGAATTTGATCTGTGGCCCGTGCGTGTGTTCTGGTGATCGCGATTGGTTACATTGGTGATGAGTGACGTGCCGGAAGGATGAACAGAGGCCGGAGGTGGTTCTGGTGGCGGTGCATGTGCATGGTGTAGTTTGTGTCAGTGGGTTTGGGGAAGGAGATTGACTCGAAGTAGATATCGGGTTTTTCGGTATTTGGCTCGAGTTGGTACTCGAGTGTTTTGTGGGTGTTAGTCTACAGTATAATTAATTATATTAATTAATTAAAAATAATCTTTTGTGGAATTGTTTAAGTATAATTACTTAATGGAAGTAAAAGGGATTAATTACTCAGTGTAATTAATTAAATTAATGTGACTAGTTTAAGTTAATTAATTAGTTTAATTAATGATCATTGGATGATGGGTTAAGTATAATTACTTAGTGTAATTTATAAAGTATAATTACTTAATGAAGTAATTAGTGGATAATTACTGGATGTAATTAATTGAAGAATGGTAGTGGTTTTGGGTTTAATTACTTTGTGTAATTAATATGAAGGATAATTACTTTGTGAAAGTAATTAAGAATTAATTACTTAGTATAATTAATTTAAGACTTAATTAATTAATAAAATTTATTTGAAGTTAATTAAGTTTAGTAATTAATTAAGGGTAATTAATTACTAAATGTGATTAATCAAGCTGATTAATGAATAAAGATTTGATTAATTAGAACAATAATTAATTAAAGAAGTAATTAAGGATCATTAATTAATATAATTAATGAAGTAATTAAGGGATTGATTAATTTAGGTTAATTAATCAATAAAGTAATTATAGAAGAAATAATTAATGTAATTAATTTTAGTTAAAAAATAATTAATAGGAGTAATTAAAGGTTAATTACTATAATTGTTTGAGAATAATTAATTTGTGTAATTAATTAAGGATAATTACATAATGTAATTAGAGAATGATTAATCAAGGATGGTTAATCAAGATGAATAATTAAGGGATGATTAATTAATTGAATATAATTAATTAATGTTAAATAAGCAAGATTTTTAAGTAATAAAGTAATTAATTTAATTCATTGGTAGTTAATTAAATTAAACAGAAATGGTATGACTAATTTATCTTGCTTATGAATGATTGAATGATATTTGAATGCCTTGGATTATTTGTTATTCCTGATATGTGATTGTGATGCTTTGTGAAATGAAATATTTTTGTAATATGATATGTTGGGTTGAACAGAGATAATGTGGTTATCTATGATGAATTGCTGTGTAAAAGTGACATCCTGTATTTAAAATTCAACCACTTGAATAACTTGGGTTAAGATGACATTGGATTCGAAGAGATCAGAGTCGGGTATTAGTTAATACCCGAAACCACTTCGATTCTTTATAGATTGATATGTGAAATCAATAGGCTGGTATGGAATGATTTAAGTGAATTGGACCATTTAATCTAAGTTTTGGTACTTAGAAATTGATGTGTGAAACAAGTGATGTCTATAACAAATTGTGAATTTGTAAATTGATACGAGTTACCCCGGGTTTTATGTAAGTTTTATGTTGTTGTATTCCATGTTAGATGGGTTTACTCACATTGGTTTCCAGCCTGACCCGGGTGTTACTTTGATGTAATGCTCGGGTCAGACCGAGTATTACAGATTTTCAGGTAAGGACGTTTTGGAGCTCAAGAGACGAGCTGGATGGTAGGAACGTATGGAGTGTTTCCGCTGAGACTATTATTTCTGTTTATCTGAGGCATATTTGATTTGTATATGCCCAGTGTTTGGGTATGAGAGTAACTCTGATGTATTATAAATGTATTTGACTGATACAGTATTCTTTGTAAACTGATATTATTTGATATTATATTTTGATCCGCTGCGATTTGTGAGAATCAGTGCTGTGTTTCTGTTTCTTCTTCTTCTATCTCTTTCTTCTAACCCTAACAATTCTGAATTTTCGGCATTCGATTGCTCGGCATTTCTACAGTGAACGTATTAATGTCGAATTTTCAGGGTCGAAAATCTCGGGTCGTTACAACCCGTATCCCGAATCATCAATTTGCAAATCAATAAAATCGCTCGGGTTTATCATATCAACCCATAACGATTTTCCCTAATCTATAAGATCATTCGGATATGTATCATTTCAACCCATAGTGATTTTCCTAACAACAAACTAAGGGAACTTGCAGTGTGATAACAACATATAAAATAAACATAACATCCAAATGTCAACAAATAAACATCCATCAAAATGAACATCCAAATCAGTCAATAAATCACAACAATTAACTGGTTATCATTTTCAGGTATTTAACTAACAATTTAAATTCAATATTAATTTAAACGACAATTTAATTCAATATAAATTCAAATTAAATTTAATGCATCATTTTCAGGAACGTTGGCTTTGAGGACTTCATTAAACTCGGATGAAAGCCATGGGGACCAACCTAGTGGGCAATGATTAAAAGTTTGATTCAAAGAAAATCGAAATGCACCACGTTAAAATCAAAATAGGAACATACATTATTTACCACACCGTCATACGACAAATTTAACGAACGCATACACAAAAAACGATTGAAGTAAGTAGAACTCAATCCTTATGCAAATTTCTAAGCCTATGCCTAAACCATTCCAAGTGAGGGCTATCGAGTGGGAAGGAGCCACTCTTTAGAGTGTATTTCCATCAGCGCCGTACAAAGTCATCGAATGTCTCCTTTTATTTAACTACTTGATCAATCCTAGAGAGCAACCCTTGGGTTTCATCCCTAATTTTATAAAAGAGTCATCTAACTCTTTCTCACATCTATGGATAGCCGCAATACTAAGATCAAGATGATTTAGGGTTTGGGTTTTGAGCCTGTCCTCACTATCCTTCAAAATTTTAATAAACTAAACTCCTTCAGAAGACTAAAAAAACAAATAAAAAACAATGACAATGACCCATTCTTTCATAAGACATAACAAAGTAAAATAACAATAAAGGAAATTTAGCATGATGAAACAATATTAACAAGCTAACTTTTATCATATATGGAAGAAATCCTAAAGTCTACATACAAAAGGTTTTAAGTATTTACATGAGGATTTGAAATAACATCAGTCTCTTTAGCCACTTCAGTATCCTTAGACATTTCGTCCTCCCGGGGCATCTCATCCCCACTTAGGTGGATAGAGGTGGAAGGAGAAGTAGTTGCTATAGCTAACTCCTTAGCCACTTCTTCCTAAAGTTATTGAGGGCACGCTCAACCTTTTAGGGCTCACCCAAGAAGCTAAGATCGATTTTAGTGGAAAATTGGCGCTGGACTGAAGAGTATAACTGAGAACGTACCACGTATGAAATCCGATCAAGGTCTGCCTGGGATTGCTTCAGAACTTTCGCCTTCTCCTCCAATTCAAGAATAGACTCAAATGCCTTAACCTTATCCTTTGCGTCCTTCTCAGCTATGGCAAGACATACTTTAAGATCCTCCTTAAATCTGGGCTTTTCAAAGGTCTCAGAATTATGCCTTATTTCGAGAGCAATAATATGAACCAAGGAAGCAACCTGCTCACCTTCCCACTTCCTCTTAGCCTCTGTGATCAATTCCCAAAGCTAAAAAAAGAGGATAATAATAACAAAAGGTGAGAAGTAACATAAAAAACACTTACGTAAGTCCAGAGCAACCCTCCCTAACCTATCAGCTAGGTTGGTTATAGCACCCTCGGGCAGGGGTAGATATCGAGTGTCGGGGTCTTGAGCGGGGACGGAACTGAAAGCGCAACCGAAGAAGGAAGGGGAGGAATCTAGTGACCTTCTTAGAAGACTGGCCGATGGCATCATCTTCGACACCATTCCTCGTTTGCCCTCTCTTGTTGGTGTAAGCTGGTTGTAGGATTGAGCAATAAAGCAGCGAAGCTGTCACCCATCTCACCTGTATATAAAAGGAATCTTAAGACAAATAAAAATCCCCATAAAGATCATAAAAAATAAAATAATAAATTATTAATTTATTTTTAGCAAATAATACCCCTAGGCTCAACCGAAATCGGAGAAAGCTTAAAAATAGAACGAGAGAATTTATGATTTGAGCTTAGAGACTCGTGCTTTTTTAGCATCTCTTTAGTAAAAAAATGTTTGTATTTTCCTTCCTCCTTGCGTAATTCTAGAATTCGGCTCCTATGGGACTAATACAACTTGGTGGCATCATTAGAAAAAATGGGCCGAGAAGGATGTGGCGAGAGGAAGGAGGAAATTTGTCAGAATATGATATAAAGAAATATAAATCAATCCATCTTTGAGTCATGCGGGTGACACACGTCAGGATCGCTTTTTTAACTTGAGCGTAATAAAAACTAGCATCGCCCCCTGAAGGGATTTTATTGATATCAAACAAGAATTGGAACTCCTCACAAGTAAGGGCATAATTATTCTCTACATAGAGAATATAAGTGGCAATCACAAGAGAGTATGAAAGGGGAGCGAGCTAGATCAGAACAAGATCAACAGTGGTCAGCCACTGGTGGAGGACTTGATTTGGGGGAAGATAAAGCCCGCATCATATATGTTTGAAAGTGAGAGAGGTAAACCCATTTAGGGGAGTGTAAATACATTCGTGAAGTTCATTTACCCTAACCTCGTAACCTACGAACCCAAATTAATTTAGAATACTCTCAATGTCTTTCAAACGAGTTGTCTTAGAAGCCAAAGATAAAGGGGAAGAAGAAGAGGCCATTTTGAAATCATGAGGTAAATTGCAAAAAAATGTTAACATAAAGAGGTTTACAAAAAACAAGATCCTTACTTCAATTTGAAAGAAAATTTGAACTCAAGAAAAGAATTGACTTAATAGACAAAATTTTTCTCGTTTTCTCTCTTTCTCATTTCTTTGGTGATAACATAGGAACGTAAAAGGATAGAAGAAGAAGAAGAGAAAAAATATATACGTACCTTAATCTAATGTTTACTACACAAATGGAATTATAGAAAATTTCTGAATTGTCAATCGATCAATCAAACAGCAAGAATAATGAGCATGAAAATCAAGATAGATTTACCTGGTAAATGAAGAGATTGACGTTACAGTTCTGTAGAGGGTCAATCAATAGGGAAGTGACATGTGTGCAAGAGCATTAAATGCGAAACGGCTAATAAGGCTTTTTTCCTTTTCTGAAAAGAAAGAAAAGAATAAACAGAAGTGATGGGATATAGAGACCAAATGTAAACGAAGACATATCCACATATATCTATGATCGTTGCATACTTGGAGGGCAAGTGTTACACCCATATTTCCCGAACCCTGTTGAAAACGAGATGATGCAAGCAACAAATCAAAAGGACCACTCCTACAATATAACTTATGCTACCAAAAAAGGAAGCAAAGAACAAGGTGAAGTCCAAAGAGTACTGCGCTCAAAAAATTCTTAAGACAATGGCAAAGACCAAAATAAATATCGCTATCCCCCAATTCCAATGCTACATTATGATACTAATCTAAAAACCTATAGTGGTTATGAGGTGTAGAAAATGATTTGCAACCCTAATACTCAGAATTACAACACAACTATCAAGCCTGCGCCATAATCTTTTGTCAACATATAAAGCTATAAGGATGCACCGCAATCTCAATATTAAACAACGATACTGTGCCGCAAACTTAAAATTGTTCTGCCCAGAACTAATGAATTGCGCTAGACTTGTCTCATCCCTTTGATAGCTCAAAAACCGAACAATGCAAATTACACTGGATAATCACTAATGCTTGCTTAAGACAGGCTCACAACGGACCGCAAAAGCACTACGCTCAACCCTTCATTAATACACGTTCCTAAGCCATTCCGAGCAAGCCCTAAGTGAACACTCCACATATCAAATGACCTAATAAACCTAACTATTATTTCTAAAAACTAATTTGTTGCTAACACTTTCAAGTACAGATCTGTGATGCACTTACTAAGGACTGTTTAAGAAATACCATGAGGAATCCAAAGCATTCCAAGGGCTGCACATGGGGTTACCCAAACAAAGTCCAACCAAAGTTCTTCACTTTTTAGAAAACAACAAAGGTGCAAGTGACCCTCATCAAGTAACTTGCGCATATCAAACTCAAGAGCAACTCAAAGCTTAATCATACAGATATTGAGCTAACACCATAGGTTGGGGGCAAAGCAATTCAATACCATTTATCCTTGGCACAATATAAAACAAACATTGAAGATTGGGCAAGATGACTCTATCATAACCATGCCCAGGGCAGTATCATGCGAACGACATGGTTTCGCTCTATATGTTTCAACGGTGCCAAAAAAAACAAAGGAATAAGTCTCAACATCCTCGTGGGGCAGTACACAAGCCATTCACCCTTTTAGGTCAGAAGTGCATGACCCATTTGAATTTGAGTTTCCCACCTCAATTTCAGATATTCCTGCTACAATTTCAAACTTCCTGCCAATGTCGAGATTCAACCGCTCAAATTATGGTTTCTCGCTGAAGACACATAAGCCATCCATATGCACCAGAAAAATGAGATAGATGGATGACACATAGCAGAATCCAAAGTTGGGAATTAAAACAGTAGAAGAAGAGTGACGGCGATCTGCATGCATCTCTATATTATAAATAGAAAAGGCACGGTAACAAGAAAGGGACCATTTTTCCTAATTTGACATTTCTAAGATTAATAATGAAAAGTTATGTACTCTCTGCCATTAATGCTTGTACATGGAATATAAAAGAAGAAAGTGATATTTTCCCCATAGATATAAGATTCTTTAACATCCGAACCACGTAAAATTCTCCATGTCTTTACTTTTTCTTTCATTTTACCTATCTAGTTTTTAGTGTTAGATTCTTTTCTATTTTGTTTTCGTTTATTTTTACTCGAATCGCATATAAAACCAACTTGACATTTTAACAAGCAACCAATGTCCAAATACATATTTGAGTAAGCTCCCAGCAACATAATTACTACCTAAAGGCAAATTTTATATTAATTAAATTTGTTGATTCTAATTCACGGAGGTACACTATAATTAGTCTCATGATCATTTGAGGTGCTGTAAGACCAAAAATCTCACCAATATTTTTAGGGTAAAAGGAGGGCTCTAACCGTTGTTTCCTATTTCCAGTAAACTTTACCTATCTTTCTGTTCATATACCATGAACCCCACTGATTCTACTACTCCTCCCGCACAGGAATAGTCACACTTATTCTCAAAAAAGAGACCATGCATAATCTCGAAACCTCAAGCTGAGGCGGAAGCTTCAACTTAGGCCCCCATTGACACAATCCTGACCGCGATCCATTCCTTCATAAACCAAGCAAACCAACATATAGAGGGGTTAGAGAAAGCGAAGGCCCAACAAACTACACGCATGCCAACCTCTCCCCCACGCTACATAGCTCTTCGCCGTCACTCACTAACTGCGCTCACCATGCCGCAGGTGAGTGAAAACGACACTCGTAGATATGGGAAAGGTGACACTGAGCAGAAAAGCGAACCCCAAACTAAAAGGCAAGATCCAAATCAACCCATAAATTCAAATTCAAGCCAGCCAACATTAAGCCACTCCTTCCGAAGAAACAGGCCAAATCTGCCCTTGATGGTGATGACGCCACTTTTGAGGGTGATTCGTCCCAGATGGAGCCAAGGGAAAATGAGATCCGACAATGAAAGGCATGAGTGGAACAACTAGCAAGGCTTTGCCAACAAAGCACTTTGGAGAAGGTCAGGGAAGAAGGCTCTTCCCCATTTAACGAAACCATTATAAAAGCAGATTATCCAGCAAACTTCAAAGCCCCATCGATCGACCAATTTAATGGAACTACCAACCCCAATGACAAACTTTTATAATTTTGAGTATTACATAGACATTTTGAAAGTAGGAAGAATGGCCCGATGAAAACTTTTCCCTGTTTACTTAGCCGATGCAGCTTCCCGATGGTTCAGGAGGTACGGACCAAGTGAGGTTCGTTCTTGGAGGCAATTATCCATTGATTTTTTGAGGCAATTTAATTCAGGGAGAAAAGCCTCCCCAGAAGTGAATACCATGTCATGTATAAAATAGGGTGAGAATGAAAGCCCACGCAACTTTGTAAAGCGCTTCAAATTCGAGGCACTCCGGGTCGGAATAACTAGTGAGGAAGCATCATTTATGGTAACCCACGTTGGTATTAGGAGAGGTACATCGATGTAGGAGAAAAACAATAGAAAGCCATGTTATGACGTGAAGGCTTTCTACGAGAGGGCCAGTGGCTATATTAGGATGGAAGAAGCCAGATCTGTGGTATAACCTCAAAGGTCTTCTACTCCCAGCTATGAAAAGAAAAGGGGGGTAGAAGCGTATCATCCACCCGCAAAACGACAAAAGGAATTAAACCTCACCATAAAAACTCTCCTTACTTACACTCCTTAGAAGGTATATGAGATAACCAAAAATGGGCTTGCATACAATGTACCGAACAAGGGAAAGAAAGAAGAGCAGAATCTGGGTGGAGCATACTGCTACTTCCATAGAGCCAACGACCACCATACTGACAACTGCTGACATTTAAAGAACGAGATAGAAAGACTGATCCAAAAAGGATACCTGGGCAGCTTTCAGAAGACCAACAACGAGAACGGGGCTAGAGACCTCACTCCCGACCCGAATGAAAACCAGGTAGGAAATCCCTCAAACCTCATTGCCTCAATTTGTGGTGGATCACACCTTTCTATAATAAGCAAGGAAGCATGATAGAAGTATGTGCAAGAGGCCAAAGCGCAATAGAAGCTAGTCTTCCATATCAAGCAAAAGCCAATGTAGGAAATAGTTTTCATAGCAGTTGATGTAGCATGAATCGTTTTACCACACCGGAATCTGCTCATATTCAAGGTGTAGATTTCCAATTGCACCATGAAAAAGTCTATGTAGATGCTGGAAGCTCAATCAATGTAATTTTCAAGTCAGCATACGACCAGACGAAGCTTCCATCTAAAATTTTAAGGCTCCGTCAAGAGCTAATTTACCGCTTTAACAACACAATAATTATTCCCATTGGGTCAGCATTCCTGCTCATCATAGCCGGAACAACACCTCTACACAAATCCTTCTATGCAAGTCTCTTAATCATTGACCAGCCATCACCATACAATGCCTTCCTAGGAAGACCTACTCTAGTAGACTTGGGGGCAATCATCTCTCAGAAAGACCTTCTTATGAAATTTAACACTCCTACGGGGATAGAATCTGTAAGGGGGAACAATCTTTAGCAAGAGAACTATACAATATAAATCTTAACTCTAGTAATAAAATTTTTATAAACTACTCTTCTATCTCTATTGATATTTGCGACAATAGTAATAAGCAAGAAATCAAACCAGCTCAAAAAGCTGTGTCGGCACCAAGTGTTGGTACTGATGCTAAAGTAAGTCGTCCTGCAACCATAAAAAGAGAGAAAAGGACATATATACACATGATCGACACTGAAAAATATAACTCGGTTGACGCACAATACTTCTCCAAAGAGGCTCAGAAACAAGCACTCTCAGTCAATTCTCAGCCCGAGGAGGAAGCAGAAAATGAGATAGACCCAAGATTAGAAGTGATAAAGAAAGAATTAAAGCCAGCGGATGACCTCGAAGATGGACAAATAGATCTGAAAGACCCCACAAAGGTGCTTAAGATAGGGAAGAATCTCAGTGCAGACGGTTGAGTTGTGCTAATAGACTTTATGAAGAGATTAGCGGATGTATTTGCCTGGACCCATTCAGATATGGTAGGATTAGACCCAGCCATCATCTGTCGTGCACTCAACATCAATCCTAATGCCTATCTAGTGAGATAAAAGCGCATGACCTTAGATCAAGAAAGATATAATACTCTGCATGAAGGAGTCAAAAGTTAAAAAATGGATTCATCGGGGAGGTATATTACCCAAAATGGATCGCTAACCCAGTGCTTGTGAGGAAACCAAATGGAAAATGGTGGACCTGCATCGATTATACTAACCTTAACAAGGCCAGCTCAAAGGATAACTTCCCCTTACCCAAAATTGATCGGTTAGTAGATGCGACCAGCAGACATGAACTGCTCTCATTCATGGACGCATACGTAGGATACAATAAGATAGCTATGTTCGAGTTAGATCAGTAACATACTAGTTTTATGACAATCAAAGGCTTATATTGCACAAAGTCGTGCCATTCAGGCTTGAGAATGCTGGGGCAACCTATCAAAGGCCGATTAATATAATGTTCTTGGATATGATCGGAAAAAATATTAAGGCGTATGTAGATAACATGTTGGTTAAGTCAAAAGCAGCAACATACCACGTTCGAGAGCTGGGAGAAACATTTGACGTCCTAAGACGATATAATATGAAGCTAAACCAATTGAAATGCACTTTTGTTATTAGTCGAGAATATTCCCGAGATAGATAGTAAGCGCTCGAGGCATTGAAGCAAATCCAAAACGAATGAAGCCATAAGGAAAATGGGAATCCCAATAATGCCGAAGGATTTGATGAGCTTAAATGGCAGGTTGGCAGCACTGAGCAGGTTCATCTCGAATGCAACCGACAAGTGCATATCATTCTTCAATCAGGTAAAGAACGGGCAGTGTCGAATGGATGGAGGAATGTAAACCAGCATTCCAAAACCTGAAAGACCATCTGGTCAACACTCCTATTTTATCTAAATCTGTAACAGACGAGAAATTGTATTTATGTATAAACTTGTAACACCCCGCATTTTTATACATTAAATATTCAAATAACGATGAATAGTGAAAATAAACATTTTTGAAATTGTCAGAATATGGCCTCGAAACTTATACCATTGTGTCTGTGGCGATTTTCTGATCAATTTCCATATATAACTTGTCAAAATCCGAGTTAATACGGAGAAATTACAAAAAGAAACAAAAAGCAGAGAAACGAAAATAATAATAATAATAAATATATGGGTCGACCCATAGGTCGACCCAGAGCACTCCAAGGTCGACCCAAGGAGAACACAGGTCGACCCTAGGGTCGACCCACGTTATTACCTGAATGAATTTTCGTCCAGGTACGTGCCGAACCAACTAATATTTGATTTTTGCGCGATCTGAGCCATACGTTGATTAATCCGATGGCTCCAAACGACCCTTTGACGTGGTGGCTCCAGATTCAATCCAAGGATCCAACGGTCTGAGATCCCGAAACTCCACTATAAATAGAACCCTAGGCCTAGCTATTTTCTCACAATCATATTTTCTCCCAATGGGTTCATCGCCTGAGGCTGGACCCTAAAAAGGAAATATTTCTAGGAAGGAGATCTTCTCAATAAAAATATTATACACCTTAGAAGGGGATCCAGAAGGACCATGGCGCCAGCCGAGCACAAGCAAAGCTAAGGACGATAAGTGAGTGGATTTAATTATATATCTTTTACGTTTATGATATATTATCGTTAGATTCCCGTTAAATAATTTTATTTAGTATTTATTTCAGTAATTAATCATGTTAATTAGTATGCTGAGATTATAAATTGTATAAGAAAGCTTATATTTAATTAATATTAGGCTTGACAGTTAGAGAAAGGCAAAAGCCTAAAAGTAAGAAATTTACAGTTATTTACATCTATTTTAAAAGTTGAAATTTAACCTGTAAATGTTAGCTTCTTTTTATTCCTTTTTACGCGAATAAATTAGTTAAAGAGAAAAATTCGCAAATATGGACTAAAATAGAAAGAACACTAGGTTTACAGAAATTAGATGTAAAATAAGAAAAACAAAAATAAAAAGAGAAAAATAGAAATTTGCAGTAAATCATGCTAAAAGAGGGAAAAATAAATAAAAAGGGAAAAATCTAATAACTTGATTTGGAAGTAAGTGATAGATTAATTGGTTGGTTTAGAAAAGAGAATACATTTCTATAGTTTAATATTTAAAAAATAACGATAAATGTAATTGCAAGAATAAAAGAAAGAAAAAGGGAATTAGTGTAAAATAGAGAAACTACTGTATTTTACACTATCCAAAAAGTAAAGCAACAATAAAAGAGATATCTTGCAGTTATGGATTATTGTCTATAGCATTGTTTGGTATTAAAATATGGAAATGGATTTTTAGCATAGTTTTTGTAACTAACCAAATAGAATAGAACTACTTCCTAGAATATAAGAAGTTAAAGTGAATAATTAAAAGAATTAAAGAAGGAATCAAGTTAATTATTAAACAAAACTAGAAGCTCTGCATGTACTGCGCAGATAATAGAATAGAAGTAAAGCAGTTATTATGATAAGTAAATTTATGACAATCGGACGTAGTCCCAAACCAAGATTGTCATATAATATAAGAGAATTAAAGAGAATTCGATATCATAATAAAAGAAGACATACTATAATAGAAAAGAGACACTTGTAATAATATTTATAATATATAGAGAATAAAAGCGAATAAAAGAGACAATTATAAGTAAAATTATAACATAGGTTATAATTAAGTAAAAAGAACATAAAAGGCTAATTTGAAGACTTAAATGAAGTTAATAAGCAAATAGAGTAGAAATAATAGAAAAGGCTTATTTTAATAAACTTAGATCTTGAGTTAAGTTAATAAGCAAGATAATAGAAGTAGCCTATACCACAACATTCCCTTTCAATCAGGAACTGATGGTTTCACAATAGTTAGGTGAGGCTGGGACAAGATTATGCTAATAAGGGTAAATAAGTAGCAACAGAATAAGAAAAGTAAATTAAACACATAATAAAAGATTAGACGTAGGGTCTAATAAACCAGTAAGATGCGTTTGGAGCAGCCCAAAGGATGAAGAGCCTAATGAAGTAGTTCATCACATATTTCAGCACAGAAGAAGCACGTCCAACTTAGTTATTTTGGACTAGATGGAAGTACGAGACTTCAACGGGACTTGAGGGTACTCTAGGGTGGCCCTCTGGGGGTAGGCATAACGGAGCAGTCCCCCGGAGGCAGGTCTGTAGGTGTTCCATCAAAGGAGTATGCCTTGACTGCTTTTTGCATGGCAGGACCATTGTAGGCAGTCAAAAGGGGTTGATGTTTGGAGTAGGATATTCGTATGTCCCAGTACTTGCAAGTAAGTTTAGTGGGCAGGACCCAAAAGGATAGTCGCATGTGGATATCGGGCTAGCATCAAAACCAAGAGCGAGTTCGGGAAAGACTAGAGTTAAACCAACAGTCCAATGATACTTTCACTATCGAGACATTGGATGAGGGGCACCGCCAATTGGATGTTTAGATTGTTTGCAGTAGGGCACAACCACTTAGCTCTTTAGAGGTCTTTCGATTAGTTGAGGGGTGGCTGCGTGGGGCCATAGCCATGATAAGAAAAGGGACAGACCATCTGTATTGTAGGCCTAACGAGGCAGTCCTTTACAGAAATAGAATATCTGTATTGTAGGCCTAACGAGGTAGTCCTTTACAGAAATAGAAAATCCCCGACTGAGTTCCGTACAAGGTAGGCCTTGTTAAGCGGGATTCAGGGTGTAGACAGAACGATTGCGTACAGTCCTCAAGGTACGCAATGGGTGGTACACTGTGGATGTCCGAGCATTAGTATAGACTAGTGCAGACACAGATTTACGTTTTCATAGTAGACGATGGAACATCTGTATTGTAGGCCTTACGAGGCAGTCCTTTATAGATGTAGTCACAGAACGCCATAGAAGCAAGACGATGGAGTCCTTTGCGACGAGGATACGGAAGGTACTATGGGTAGTTCCTAGGACCGATGCGGTCATTGGGCATATAGCTACATATATATATATATATCAGTTTTTAGGTTTTAATCTACTAGGGAGTAGATGGGAACGATTCACGCAGAGGCGAGAGTATTATAAACCCAATGAACCTAATATAACAGTAAATGGAAATAAAACGATATATGTAGAATGAAGCTTAGAAGTGTATAATTTGTCCATTCACCAGAACTTAGTTCTGACCCCCTCCTCATAACATCCTACAGGTTAGGTAGATGGCAGAGACTTTCCAACTTTGAGACACTTGTTTAGAAAGTGTTATTATATTGGTGAGTATTTACTTACTTTTATATTTTAGTCAGTTCTGCTGTGAGATATTTATCCGAGCTCTGATATATTTGTCTTTGCCAATTTGCAGGATACCAAAAACCCAACTCGGGCTTCAATGGGCTTGGATTTTAGCATTTTTGCAAAAAATCCGGACCTACTGGAATTCGGGCTATTACATTTGGTATCAGAGCCAGGTTTAGAATTCCTAGGTAGATAGTGAGTGAACGTATTTGTATTTTTGAATAAAATATAAATATATTATGTACTAAAATCCAAATAGTCCCCAATTTTAGATTTTAACATATGGAAAGTTTTTAGAACTATATTTGTGCATAGTTTGCTAGTTGGGTTTGGGAAGACCCAAGTATGTTGAGCCCTATGTTAATTACCGATTTATAGCAGACAAATAAGCCATGTTTTGAGAGAAGATTGGTATCCATATGTTATAGGAAGTGGAGAAGTTCCCTAGGGATAGTAGGATGAGTGTTTTTATTTTGCAAGATATAAGAGGTTTTAGTAAGAAGAAAATCCACTTTATGTCTAGCCCAATAAAATGAAACTTTTGAATTAAAAAGTTGAAAAATATAATTTTTAATATATTTGAGGAAGTAAATATTGGATTTTTGAAAAACAATAAGTGGTATGAAATTTAAATTAGTTTTTATATGATGTAGATTTTGTTAAAAGTGAAATTCTTTTGAAGAATTATAGATCATGTATAGCTCGCTAGTTTCTTTGTAGGTAAACAAAGATTTTAAATATAAAAACCTAGAGTGTGTTAAGTATCGAAAACGTAGGTTACAAAATTTATTGTTGTAATAGATGTTTTCATGAAAAATAAGGGAAACATAGACTATGACACTATTGTTATAGTAGGTGACTCCCAAAGGAAATGTTTTTACATAGTAGATGAGATTTATTAATATTTATTTTAATTAAATCCATATATTAGTATTTTTGGGTTGTAGTAACGGTATTTTACGCAACATCTGTTTTGACCCAAATGAGTTTTGGAAATAATCTCTAAAGTGGTTTGTATGTACACTTATTATTTAAATAAGTATATGAAAATATTTTCTAGTTATGAAAATATTAAAGCAGTTTTGAAAATGATTTCTTTTGAAAAAAATAATGTACGTTAAATTAATGAATTTAGTAGGAAATATCTTATGTAAGTGGATATAGAGTAAAAACACTTTAATCTATTGGAATGAAATGAATAATGATATAATTTTCTATGAATCATAAATAAAGATGTTTTGTGCAAGTTATATGGAATACGTGAAAGAGATGTACAAGGTATGGAGAGCACCATATTTTGTATAGCCTATTTCGATAAAATATAAAATAAATTCCTTATAATTTCACATAAACATGAAATCCTCCTCTAAAGGATTCATAGAAGGTTTTAGCGTTAAGGGTTTCTCATAAGAGAAAGTAATTCCAATACATTAAGGCATAAAACCATTAAGTGTAGTAAGTTAGAAACTCCTTCAAGGTTAAGTAATTGGAAGAGTAGGAAAGTTAAGAGATTTTTGATAAAATAATTGTTCTTATCTACTCTAGTTTAGTAAATTTGAAAATCTATGAAAAAGAAAAGGATATATTGAAAACATGTGAGGACATTTTTTTAAGTCAAGAAAAAAAAAGAAAAATGTTTTAAGAACAAGCAAGACATGTTTTAAAGAAAGATGGTTTGGCGGAAAAGTAAATAAGTTTTTGAAAAGATAAAATTTTAAGTAACCGAGTACCTTTGAATTTAACAGAAAACTTCAAAATAACACTTTCAGAGGAAAGAATTTTGGGATTTGATGTTTCATAAATTTAGGAGTTTTAATTTTTGAAGAAAAATGATTAATACCAAACCAAATCAGACTTTTAAATATGGAGTAGATAGGAATAATTTTCTAGGGGTAACGGGAAAAGTGTAAGGCTATAGTAGTAATTACTCCTAGTAGTATAATAAAAATTCCCGTAAGGTGTATAGGACACTGGTGAAAACCTAGAAATTTTGCTTCATGTGTGTAGACTATAAAAGAATAGTGAAGTGATATTAGTAAGATAGTAAGACGCACGTGATTGGGAGAAATAGTCCTTAGTTGGGGAAAAATGAAAGGTAAAGAGAAAATTTCCCCAAGCTTAGTTGCCTTTTTAGATAAAGACTGCATAGATTGAAATCCTGATCCATTGTAGTTAATAAGACTTAGTTATTCCTTTTTGATCCTGTAATAGAAGAGATGAATAGATCTTATTCTTCATGAGTAACACAGCGTAAGTTGGTAACAAGTAATAGGCGGCAGGAGGAGCATATAAGTTACTTGGATTCCTAGAGTAGGACCTTTCTGTGTCAGAGTGGACATGGTCCTAGACCTCCTAGCCCTAGATGATAGCTGTGTTTAGTTGCTATATTAAAAGAAGAGTAAAAGCAGATAAAAAGGTAACTAAAAGAAAAACAGTAAGATCTAAAGAAAGCAATAGAAACGTCAATAGAAATAAATGAGAATTGCAAAAGAAAAATACGTTTTCCTATAAATTAAGCTTGGGAAAAGGTTTGAAAAGAAAAAAAATTCTTATGTAAACCATGCTTGGGAAAGAAAATATAGATTTTATAGGATAGCGGCATAAGTTCCAAGTACGGAGAGAGGGGTAAGTAAAATGGAGAAATGTGAAGTTTTTCCATTTTCTACCTTCTTTCTGACATAAGAAATAGAGTTCGGAAAATTATATTTTTCTGAAATTCGAATATTAAAAGTTGTGTGGTAGGATTTGGATGAGAAATTCGTTGAACTACACCCCTATTTAGTAGGAGTGTGGGAAAAATTGAATGAAAAATGTTATGAGTTTTCAAAAAATTGCATTTATATAGAAATTGCAAGTATATTTAGGATGTGTGCATCATATTTTAAAATAAATTTTCAAAGAAAAAAAGCATTCATATAGGAGGTACCGCTTAGAAATTCATGTACATGCATATATTTTGCGTTGAATAACACTTTTGCACAAGAACACGGATGGTCGAAAAATTGGATGTACACAAAATGGATGTGATTAATGCGAGGAATTACATAATTTTACCCTTGTCGAATTTCGGCGACGAAATTTCCTAAAGGTTGGAGAATGTAACACCCCGCATTTTTATATAATTAAATATTCAAATAATGATGAATAGTGAAAATAAACATTTTTGAAATTGTCAGAATATGGCCTCGAAACGTATACCATTGTGTCCGTGGCGATTTTCTGATCAATTTCCATATATAACTTGTCAAAATCCGAGTTAATACGAAGAAATTACAGAAACAAAAGGCAGAGAAACATAAATAATAATAATAATAAATATATGGGTCGACCCATAGGTTGCCCCAAGGAGAACACAGGTCGACCCTAGGGTCGACCCGCATTGTTACCTGGACGAAGTTTCGTCCAGGTACGTGCCGAACCAACTAAAATTTAATTTTTGCGGGATCTGAGCCATACGTTGATTAATCCGATGGCTCCAAATGACCCTGTGACGTGATATATCCAGATTCAATCCAAGGTCCAATGGTCTGAGATCCCCAAACTCCACTATAAATAGAACCCTAGGCCTAGCTATTTTCTCACAATTAGATTTTCTCCCAATGTGTTTATTGCCTGCGGCTGGACCCTAAAAAGAAAATATATCTAGGTAGGAGATCTTCTCAATAAAAATATTATACACCTTAGAAGGGGATCCAGAAGGACCATGGAGCCAGGCTGAGCACAAGCAAAGCTAAGGACGATAAGTGAGTGGATTTAATTATATATCTTTTACGTTTATGATATATTATCGTTAGATTCCCGTTAAATAATTTTATTTAGTATTTATTTCAGTAATTAACCCTGTTAATTAGTATGTTGAGACTGTAAATGGTATAAGAAAGCTTATATTTATTTAATATTAGGCTTGACAGTTAGAGAAAGGCATAAGCCTAAAAGTAAGAAATTTACAATTATTTACATCTATTTTAAAGGTTGAAATTTAGCCTGTAAATGTTAGCTTCTTTTTGTTCCTTTTTACGCGAATAAATTAGTTAAAGAGAAAAATTCACAAATACGGACTAAAATAGAAAGAACACTAGATTTACAGAAATTAGATGTAAAATAAGAAAAGCTGAAATAAAAAGAGAAAAATAGAAATTTGCAATAAATCATGCTAAAACGGGGAAAAATAAATAAAAAGCGAAAATATAATAACTTGATTTGGAAGTAAGTGATAGATTAATTGGTGGGTTTAGAAAAAATAATACAATTCTATAGTTTAATATTTCAAAGATAACGATAAACGTAAATGCAAGAATAAAAGAAAGAAAAAGGGAATTAGTGTTAGATAGAGAAACTACTGTATTTTACACTTTCCAAAATGTAAAGCAACAATAAAAGAGATATCTTGCAGTTACGGATTATTGTCTACAACATTATTTGGTATTAAAAAATGGAAATGGATTTTTAGCACAGTTTTTGTAACCAACCAAATAGAATAGAACTACTTCCTAGAATATAAGAAGTTAAAGTGAAGAATTAAAGGAATTAAAGAAGGAATCAAGTTAATTATTAGACAAGACTAGAAGCTATGCATGTACTGCGTAGATAATAAAATAGAAGTAAAGCAGTTATTATGATAAGTAAATTTGTGACAATCGGACGTAGTCCCAAACAAAGATTGTCATATAATATAAGAGAATTAAAGAGAATTCGATATCATAATAAAAGAAGATAGACTATAATAGAAAAGAGATACTTGTAATTATATTTATAATATATAGATTATAAAATAGAATAAAAGAGACAATTACAAGTAAAATTATAATATAGGTTATAATTAAGTAGAAAGAACAGAAAAGGCTTATTTTAAGACTTAAATGAAGTTAATAAGAAAATAGAGCAGAAATAATAGAAGAGGGTTATTTTAATAAACTTAGATCATGGGTTAAGTTAATAAGCAAGATAATAAAAGTAGCCCATACCACAACATTCCCTTTCAGTCAAGAACTGATGGTCTCACAATAGTTAGGTGAAGTTGGGACAAGATTATGCTAATTAGGGTAAATAAGTTGCCAACAGAACAAGAAAAGTAAACTAAACGCATAATAAAAGATTAGACGTAGGGTCTAATAAAACAGTAAGTGTAACAATCCCGGATTTTAATTAAATTTAAATTGATAATTAATTGAATTTTTGAATTAAAATTGTTAAAAAAGTTATTTGTAAATTGAAGCGAGTTTCCCCAAACTCAAATGGAATAGATGCTAAATCATTTGAATTTTAAATTTCAAGTAAATGGTTTTAAAAATAAATATAGATATAGACAATTGACACGAGTATCAGAATAAGTAAATAAATGATTTAAATTTAGAAAAGATGGTTAATTTATAAAATAAATACAAGATAATAAATATTAAAGTAAAATAATAGTAATAAATTAAGCTAGAAATAGAAATCAATAAATAAAAGATAAATATTAAGTAAACAAATAATTGCTAAAATTTTAACAACATATTGGAATAGAGGTTTATTTACATTATAAAGTAATAAACAAACAAAAATAATAATAAAAGAAAATTTAAAATAAAATAGAAGTTCATTTACATTTTAAAGTAATGAAACAAGCAAACATAAAAACAAGTAAATAAGAAAACAAAAGAAAATATATTCAAGTATGTAAGCTTGCATAAGAAGACAGTTATATATACATTCAAACAAAGAAAAGAAATAGATATATTCAAAATATGAAACAAGAAAAAAATACATATGAAAGCCTTGCTAAGTAGAAGCCACTAGATTTTATCTCATACACGTACAGCTGAATGAAAGAAAATATATATATTTGTTTGTACAACATCATTAATGCAAGCCATCACAACAAATTATATCAGCCACCAAACAGAGAAAAATCTCTGCCTATATTTGTACTAAAAGAAACTTCACCCTGTAACTTCATTTCTATATATCCATCATCCTCATCAGTTCGTCCATTAAGGCTAAAAATAATCTAAAGTAATTATCATCTCAAATTGAAATAAACAACAACACTCCAATTCAATACAAACAAGAAGATCAAGAGGATTAAAGGCCAAAAAGGTTTCAGCTTGCATTTTTACAGCCTGTTCTCTGCTATTCAAAACATCCAGGTGAGCAAACTCTTATATTGGCCTATATTCTTTGATATTCTGTTTGAAGCTTAAAACATGCTCTGGAAATATTGATTAATAGGCTTGTGTGTTTGAATATGTTAGTGCATATCTGTTATACAGGCATATGCATACCTGTTCTTGAGTTACAGGGTTGAATATTTATTCCAAACTCTAATTATTTTCATCAAATCATTGTAAAGCTTTAAGTTTTCATCCAGAACAAAATGTTTAAACTTGAATGAAAGATTTTAAAAGCTGTTTTAAACATGTTGATGAGATATCACCACTGGAATCATGCTTTCCAGGCAAATGAGCAATATTTTGATTAATTCGAATGTTTTAAAAAGTTGATTTGATTTCATAACTTGAATGTTCACTGTCAAATAGGATTTTTAAAGCAAAAACGATAATTTTTAGTTTAGAAATGTAAGAGCAATTTACAGATGAACAAAAATTACATTTTTACAAAATTCTGTTGATTTAACAAATATTAGATGTTGAAATTCGTTGTGAAGCTAGATTGTTGATTCAGGAATATAGGAAAAATGTTAGAAAAAATTTCGAATGCAAGAATTTTTGGGACGAAACAAATTTTGGGTTTAATGCTCGAGTTTTGACGTGGTCGGAAACAAGGAGATTTCGTCTCCTCCGGTTGAACGAGTGCTACCAAACTCGAGGGGATGAAAGTATGGTGGATGGCGAAGGGTTGGCCGGAGCTGCAGACTCGCTGATGGTCGGAGCCTCGAGAGAGAGGCGTTGACAGGTTTTGATGTGGTGTTCCTGGTTTTGTTCCAGGTCTGGTTGGAATTCGAATTTGATTTCGAGCTTTGAGATGGTGATCTGATGTTTGGGTTAGGGGGTATGGAAGTTTGTTGATGAGGGATGATCGTCGAAATTGATCGGAGGCGATCAAAGCCACCGTGCACGTGCACGGTGCACCTTGTTCTGGTGATGATGGTTGTTGGTTTGAGCAGGGATTTTGTCTCGAGAAATTCTCGAGTAATGGAGTGTTTTTGCTCGAAGTTGGGGTGGGTTAGACTCAAAGCAAATTCTCGTGTGTGCAGGTGGGTTTTAATACTTACACAAATTTAAGTTGAAAAAAAATTCACATGGGTAAGTTTTGGGAAAACTTGAAGAAGATGGTGGAATGGCTCGGGTGACTCTCGGGTTTGACTCGGGTAGTTAAAAAGAAAAAAAACAGTTTTCAAGTTTTAAAATTTTAATTGTTTAAAATAACTCGAATGATGAAGTGAATTTTTAAATTCATTTGAATTTAAAATAAAAGGGTTTTGAAATTGTTTCAAACTTTAGTTAATTTGTTTCCATTTTAAATCTTGAATTTAAAATGAAATTTAAAAAGTAAAATTTGAAAGTAAATTGTTTTAAATACCTTGTTAATGATAATTTGATCATTAATAAGAAAAATATTTTTATCTTTAAATAAATGAAGGTTTAATGATTTGTAATTATTAAATTAATTAAAATGGATAATTAATGATTTGGATTTATTAATTTAATAATTGAAATCAATTGATTAAGGTTTGAGATAATTGATTGAGGATAAATAAATTGGTAATTAAAGATCATTTATTAAGTAAGATTTGAAATTTTAGTTAATGATTAGTAATTAATTAATCAATTAATTGGGAATTAATTAAGTTACAGATAACACTTAATTAAATAATTCGGATTAATTAATGAGTTATTAATGGTTAATCAAATTTTAATCAATAATGATTAATATGAGAAATTTCTTTAGAAAAGTGATTAAAGAAATTTTTATTGATAATGAAGGTCATTAACTAAGATTATTTAAATAATTAATTTATGTGATTAATTGTAACAATCAATTGGATTAAATTAATTAATGATAATCATTTATGAAATTGTGTAAGGGTGATTACTTTATGGAAGTAATTAAGAAATTAATTGTTCATTGAAATTAATTAAGAATAATTAATTAAGGATTAATTATCAATTAAGGGTTAATTTATGATTAATTAAAGGATAATTAATTAAAATGGTTGGTAATTAATAAATGTTAATTAAACCAGGATTAGTGATTAATCTGATTTAATTTAATCAGATAAATAAATTGACCTTACCTATGAATGTTGGACCTGACTGGATGATTGAATTGTTGATATTCCCTGATCTGTGATGCTGTGTGATATATTCTGATTTGTGTGTGATTTGTACTGTAGTTTATTTATCTGGGATGAATGTAATATATTATCTGTGATATGTGAATAAAAGATAAGCGTTATAGTTATACCGCTTATCAACTATATTTCTGTATTTGATCTGTGATGATTGAATGATGTTGCACGACTTTGTGAAACCCCTGGACCACACCATACATACACAAATATGGATTTCACGAGGAAATCGGATAAGTCATAGATGATTTAAATTTAATATTTTTGAAATTGAAATTTTAATTTCAATTGATTTTGGAAATGGATTTGGGTTAAATGTTAAAGCTTTTGAAAAGGAGTTTTTAAGATAAAAATTATTTTGGATAACTTGGTAAAGTTTTTCAATTTAAATAATTCAATTTGAATTTGAATTCAAAATTTGGAATTGAATTCCATGTTTGAAAATTATGGTTAAAAGATATTATAATGTGTTTATATGAATTTAAACCATTTTAAAAGTATGGTTTTAGAAATTTAAGAAATTTAATCCAAGTTTTGTACTTGAATGGTTTTAACTTATGTAAATTGTAATTAGTTTTCCAGAATGGAAACTAATTATTTCAAATGATAAAAGCTTTCATATAAGAAATGAAATTCCAATTTAATTTAAAGGAATTTCAAGTTTGAATTGAAAATGGTTTTCCAAGTTATGAATAAATCTTTGTGAAAGATTGTCGAACTTTGTTTGGAAAGGTGTATCTTTTGTATAAAAGATCAAAATGGAATTGTTTTGAAAGCGATGAATTAAATCTTTTATTTAAAGATTTAATGAGTTAATCCAATTGAAATGGAAATTGATTTGGAAAATCTGTGAATAGATCTTAATGAAACTGGGTGAACTTTGTGAATTGAATCTTTTTGTTTAAAAAGATTAAAATGGTAATGTGTTTAAACCATTTGAAGAAAAGTTTTAGGTAATAAGTTGTGACTTAATTGAAATCCCAATATCCATATGTTTTTAAATATGCGCTCGTTATTCGGTTTAGCCGGGAGAGGACCTTTGTGTCATATAACCCATTCTAAATAATGATACGACGTATATGGATAGCATTTGAAGACCGGTGGTGAAGACCGGATATTTTCTAAAACGAAAGGACAACTCATCGAATGTCTCTGCATCGGTTGATCTTCGATATAGAGATTTTAGCACCCTTTGTGATGGGAAGTCCGGACGTGATTAGAAATTATCCGGATTTGCAAGGTCTTCTTCGGAAGTGCCTTCGGTTCTGTTCGAACCTGGAACAGACTTGTATGGTTGTATGTCTGACACTACACTTTCAGATATAAAGCTGATTTCTTTCAAATACATTTCGGTTTGGTGGCGGAGATTTATTCTCTTAGCTTAACACCCTTCTCTGAGACGTACGAGCTCAGAGGTTATGTAGTTGAAGGTTATCAGCGATATACTCCCAATTTGGTAGTGTGGCATGCAGAGTGCTGCTGTGTGTTGCTGATCATTTGTTGATCAAAGCATGGCTTTGTGAAAAAGCGTAGCTTTGTGGATGAGACCTCATCGAACCTCACAGACTGGAAATGGTCGAAACAGGAAAGATGCGGCAAGGTTTCAGGGGTAGCTCCCCTAGGGTATGTCCATTCCTTCTGGAAAAGGGTGGTATCATGGTATGGAGCCCAGATACTTACTCATGTGAACACACTATATTTATTACTGTGTGATGTTGGTTATCGAGCACTCGGATAAAGGTTCCAAAGGACCGGGGGTGGAATATCTTAGGTTTTCTACCCAGGAAGGGGGTAACCGGCCTTGTGTTGGCAAAGGGCCAGGTGTTTCTCGGGGCGTCCCTCCAGAGGCGTTCCCATGTGGCATAGGAAGTTCCTTAGCCTGACCATTTGTTGGAAAATCCAAAGAAACAATACGAGCTTAGTACGGTTTTAGTTGTATAACCTGCTATGGAATGTGGCGGTAACCTGCTATTGAACATAGTAGCTATAGTAGGCATACAATAATGGTTGTATGCTGGCTAAGATTAATATTGTATTTTCGAAAGGATTTTCTGCACTATGCACTAATAATAATAATAATAATAATAATCCAATGATTTTGCGTAGTAAGCATGTTTGACTATCATAAGAAGAAATCTCCTCTAATTCTGCGTTTGCATTGTGTGTGTGGCGGGAGGTCTTATGGTAGTTTCATTTTCCAAAAAGCATTGCGGGTTTCAATGTTTAAAATTCTTTTGTTGTTTGTTTTAAAGATAAACTGTTTTTGTTGCTCACACCAGTCCCATGACTGACTCGGAGTTTATTGTTCCCTTCCTAAACTCTGGGTGCCCATCATATTCCACACGGGCAGTCTAGAGTTGGGTTTCTCAAATATTCAGGTTTAGTAGATTATCTGGAGCTGGTTCAGTTCTTGGAGTTCAGGACTGCACTTGCTTCTCTTTATGGTTCAAGCTTGACATTGGAGTGGTTGGAGTCAGTCTCTCTGACTGATCATTTGGAGTTATCACTTCTGTTTTCCGCTGTATCATTATTTATCTCTGATATTGTTGTATCATATTGATATCAGTGTTGTATATCATTCTGGATATTGTATTCATTGGAGTTGTAGATGATATCATTTATTTCTTCCTTCCGCTGTGTTGTTATACTTACTGTGTTATAAGCTCAGGGGAGCCAGATTCGGCGTTTGAATCTGCGACATTCGAGTACAAGTGAAAGTACGGGTGCCGATTTTCAAAGGCCGAGTCCGGGATCTTTACAGTGGTATCAGAGCTAAGGTTGAACTTTAGCTTAGGAGTATAACACATTAAGTAACTCATTAGAGATAGGGTGAAGTATACCCTAGAGTGAGTAATCTCTAAGATATTCGTCTGTATGTCTCAGTAAATTCTCTTACTATCCACTGATAATAAGTATGAGTGCAAGAAGAGGATGAGATAGGGAACAGGGGAATACGACTATCAATGGTCAATACCCTGTAACAACAAGGAAGCAATCTTTTCTCTATCAATCTCTTTTGTTCAGCATCTTTTCTCAATTCTTAGATAGTTCCTGGTAGATCCAGGAAGAGATTTGATATATTAATATGGGACATAAACTCCAAATAGGTCAGAATTATTTGTTTGGATGAATTGGTTGCATTGGTTGCTATGGTTGATAGGTATACTTTAGTTTGTAAACTAAAAGTTTTGAAATTGTACCCAAAAATAGATAGATATATGAATATAATTTGAGTCCCAATATATTCTACGAATGGTTAGTTATCCTTTCGAACTAACCAATGCCACTGCATATTTAGTAGATCTGGATGACCCGAATATCTTGTGCAATATTAAATGAGCTTGTTCTCATATCTATTGTTGATATTCTGATTTGGTAAGCGAAATGCAGAATAATATTCAGTTTGATTTGATGAAACATTCTTCATCTATCCTTGTGTCTCCCTGGCAAATTTCGAGGACGAATTCAAGGGGGGAAGGTTGTAACGATCTCGGATTTTAATTAAATTTAAATTGATAATTAATTGAATTTTTGAATTAAAATTTTAAAAAAAATTATTTGTAAATTGAAGTGAGTTTCCCCAAACTCAAATGGAATAGATGTTAAATCATTTGAATTTTAAATTTCTAGTAAATGGTTTTAAAAATAAATATAGATATAGACAATTGACACGAGTATCAGAATAAGTAAATAAATGATTTAAATTTAGAATTGATGGCTAATTTATAAAATAAATACAAGATAATAAATATTAAAGTAAAATAATAGTAATAAATTAAGCTAGAAATAGAAATCAATAAATAAAAGATAAATATTAAGTAAACAAATAATTGCTAAAATTTTAACAACATATTGGAATAGAGGTTTATTTACATTATAAAGTAATAAACAAACAAAAATAATAATAAAAGAAAATTTAAAATAAAATAGAAGTTCATTTACATTTTAAAGTAATGAAACAAGTAAACATAAAATCAAGTAAATAAGAAAACAAAAGAAAATATATTCAAGTATGTAAGCTTGCATAAGAAGACAGTTATATATACATTCAAACAAAGAAAAGAAATAGATATATTCAAAATATGAAATAAGAAAATAATACATATGAAAGGCTTGCTAAGTAGAAGCCACTAGATTTTATCTCATACACGTACAGCTGAATGAAAGTAAATATATATATTTGTTTGTACAACATCATTAATGCAAGCCATCACAACAAATTATATCAGCCACCAAACAGAGAAAAATCTCTGCCTATATTTGTACTAAAAGAAACATCACCCTGTAACTTCATTTCTATATACATTTGAACATCGCTTTCTACAATGGCGTCCTCAGTCCTCCCTGCCGCACCTCCCATCTCCTTCGTCCCCAGCAAATACAATTCCATTCTGTCCCCCTCATCCCCCACCTCCTCTGCCGCCCCCACCCAGCAAGCGTTCCCTCCCCGAGTCCCTCCACCTCCACCCGGATCCAATCAGCCGCTGTGCATCGAGATACCTGCCAAAACCTATGCACAGGTTGCGAGTTCGGCTCCTCGTTCCCCCCTCCTGCCCAACCCCCCGGCCAGAAGACGCCACCCACTGCCTCATTTCAAAAATGTGCGCCATACAGTTGAATTTCTAAAAAAAGAAAACCGTTGCCTTCGCTGTGCAGGCCTCCGACACGTGGCGCAGTCTTGCAGAGATGCTAAGATTTGCTATAAGTGCGGATTTTTCGGGCATCCACAATCTCACTGTCCCAATAAAATCCCTAGTCAGCCTCAGGCTCGAATAACTAGCAAAGTCCCCTCCTCTTCCACTAAGGACAAACAACCCTCTGCCCGTTGGGCCCCAATGTCCAATCCCCACTCAGATCGCACGAAACCCTTCAGCTCCCCAAGACAAATCATTTCCCCTGCAACTCCCCATAGCCCACCTCATTCCCCTAAACAGCATCATAATTCATCTTCGAACTCTAAAACTTTCACAATGGCAGACCCATCACTGCTTCTCGTCGCAAACATTATCTCTGGCACCTGGTCCCTAGACTCCCTCCGCCACACGCTATCCACTACATTCCAACACAGAGACTGGCCTCTCTGGCTTCAGTCCGACAACAGCTTCATCTTCTATTGCCCCTCATTCTTAATCAGAGACCAAATCCTCCAAAGATCGACCATCCCTACAACCGCGGGAACTATACAATTCCACCCCTGGTCTGAGCTGGACCGCCCCGCGCCGACATTGGACCCACCCTCATGGGCAAGAATCTCTGGGTTCCCTGAATTGCTCCGTTTCAACTCAGAAGCCATTTCGGAAGCCGTTAAGCCAGTAGGTAGGTTCCTGGCTCAGGACGATTGCGAATGGGCTGAGCTTGACCACCGTTTTTTATACATCCAAATCCAGTTCTATAGTGGCATCATCTCCCCATCATCCTATGTCTCTGTCCTTAACAGCACTGAATACCTCCTTCGTATAGAAAGATGGGAACACGAGCACCCGAACAGACGCCCAGAGAACCACCTACTGGGATTCGACTACGAAAGGCACTTCCCCCTCTTCGAGCAACACATCCAGATCGACGACCTTGAGTCAGACGACAGATTTGACGTCCTGAATTACTCCCCCATCTTCTCCGGCTCCCCACCGGCGCCTGGCCTTATTTACGATCAATCCTTTGAGGTGGTGGGTCCAAGGGGTTGGGACCCATGGCCAACCCAGGAACACAGGTGGGACCCTTTCTCTGACTTGGACCTCTCATCCCCGCTCTTCCAACAAATCCCAACCCCCCAGACCTCATCCGTCCCTCCCCATCCCCCCCCCAACCCTGCCCCTCATACAGACACCCAATCTCTTCCGGTGCAGATCCTTCATTCCCCCCTCCAAGCTGACCCCCCCTCTCCCATTCTTCAATTCCCTATCCACAACCCAGAGGAACTCAGTCAAGCGGCCCCTCCTAGGACTAATCAAGAGCTTCAGACCGACACTCAAACGGTTGCTCAGTGGTCTCAGCCAATCACACCAACAGCGGTGCGTCGAAGCTCCAGACTGGACAGAGCAGCATCTCATCCTGGTAGTTTCTTTAAACACGTTGTCTTTTCGTCCCTTAATAAAAGCTTAAATAAAAAAATGGCACGTTGCATGGGAGTTAACCTGCATGGAGAACACTACTCCTCCATGCAGGCACTAGAATCGGAGCGCTTATCATTCTCCCAATGAAGCTAATATCCTGGAATACACGGGGGTTGGGGGACCCCAGCAAAAGACACGCTGTTAGCCTTGTCATATCCCCTCACAAAGTAGACATTCTTTTCCTGCAAGAATCCAAACTATCCGACCCAAACCCCAACATACTCAGACAGATTGGTGGGCCATTCCTAACTGGGTGGGCCCACATTAATGCTGTCGGCTCGTGCGACGGTATAATGACAGCCTGGAATGAATCCGTGTGGTCCCACTGCCAAACCTTCTACCACACTTCTGCCCTACATGTAGCCCTTCGACACATACAAACTAACACAATCTTCTTCTTCACAAATATCTATGGCCCACAGAACCCTCGAGATAGAAACGATCTCTGGACAAACTGCCTCTCCTTCTCCTCACATATCAATGGCCCCTGGGTTGTTGGAGGAGACTTCAATACCACCAAATCCCCAACAGAAAGGAACTCTGGCAACCTTTCCCAAGACTCCGAAGCCTTTAATCAGTTCATCAACCAGTGCTCCCTAATTGACCCACCCATTAGTAATCGCCTTTACACCTGGTCAAACCGCAGATCCGACCCCTCACTTGCTAAATTAGACCGCTTCCTTTTCAACCCAACCTGGGAAGACTTATTCCCCCTTTCCATCGTCTCGGGCCTAGCCACTGTTATCTCCGACCATTGCCCACTCCTCCTAGACACGGGATCCCTCACTTGCCACAACAGACCCTTCAGGTTCGAGCGCCTCTGGCTCCTCGAGCCATCTTTCGACAACTTCATCAGAGAAATCTGGACTCAGCCCTCCCCCATTCAATCAGCCACAGCCAGGGTAGTCTCCAAGCTCCGCTCTCTCCGAAAAATCATCAAACCTTGGGCCAAATCAGTTTGGGGCTCCATTCGTTTGCGCATCGCAGCCATCCAAGATGAGATTCTAGACCTTAATATCCTGGAAGAAACCTCCCCGCTCTCTGAACCGGACCGCTCTCGTCTGAGAGAGCTGGAAGCGGACCTCGACAGGTTGTTACTGCAAGAAGAAATAGGCTGGAAGCAGCGGTCCAAAGCGAAATGGATCGACGAGGGAGACAAGAACACTGCTTACTTCCACCGTCTTGCCAACGGCAGACGTAGATCCAATCACATCCCCGAAATCACCCATGACAACATCACTACCACCGATCAATCGGCCATCCTCAAACTCTTCACCGACCATTACCGAACCATTCTTGGCTTTCACCCCCCTCCTCTCCCCCCAATCGATTGGGAACGGATCTACCCAGTTAACCCCCTCATCCCCATTGACCATCCCTTCACTGAAGAAGAAATTTGGGCAGCGCTTAAAAGCATGTCGGATGATAAGGCTCCTGGCCCAGATGGTTTCGGGCCTCTCTTCTTCAAACACTACTGGGAATTCATCAAGTTTGACATCATCTAAATGTGCTCTGAATTTCATACCAATCCAACTTCCGTGGACCGCATCAACTACGCAAATATCATTCTTCTCCCAAAATCCCCAGGCGCCACCTCCCTCTCGTCCTTTCGCCCCATTAGCCTCCTAAACACAACCTTTAAAATCATAACCAAGGTCCTAGCCAACCGCCTCCAGAGCGTTATAGCCCCCCTTATTGGAATCGAGCAATCTGCATTCATCTCGGGCCGTAACATCATGGACTGTGTGGCAATGACTCAGGAGATCATTTCCTTTTGCCACTTGACCTCAACACCAGGAATGCTACTCAAACTAGACTACTCAAAAGCGTTCGACTCGGTTAACTGGCAATTCATAGTGGAGCTAATGGAACACAGAGGCTTCCCCTCAAAATGGTGTAACTGGATATCCTCTATACTCAACTCAAGCATGTCCTCGATAATCATCAATGGGACCTCGGGGGGCCTAATCAAATCGGCCCGCGGACTGCGACAAGGTGACCCACTTTCTCCCCTGCTTTTCGTTCTGGTGGCTGATGTGTTCAATCGCATGATCAAATTAGCAATTTCGAACAACATCTTTCAAGGCATCAACCTCCCCAATTCTAACCTATCCATATCCAACCTCCAATTCGCGGACGACACCATTCTATTCGCATCACCCATGTTCAACCACATCCACTGCCTCAAAGTAGCACTATATTCATTCGAACTCATATCGGGCTTGTCCATCAACTTTAGCAAAAGTTCCATCATCATGCTCGGAAAAGCTGATCACCTCGGGCCAACCTGTTCCAGCCTGCTCAACTGTAAGATCACACATTTCCCCATCTCCTACCTCGGTGTCCCTATCCGTCCAACCAAATTGCATAGATCAGATTGGTTCCCCCTCATCACCAAAATAGAAAAAAGACTTCATTCATGGAAAGCTCATTCCTTGTCCACAGCAGGGCGCCTAGTCCTCGTTAAATCCGTTCTATCATCGATCCCCACTTACTGGATGTCATTGTACAAACTCCCTCCTTGGGTAATCAAAAAAATCGATTCAATCAGAAGTTCCTTTCTTTGGAACGGTAGCAACATAAAGAGGCTCGTAAACTGGCAAACTGCCTGCCTACCCCTGAGAAACGGCGGCCTTGGAATCACTAATCTATTTGACTTCAACACATCGCTCCTCGCCAAATGGCTCTGGCGGTTCCTAACCCCTGGCCCCACCCTCTGGAAATCTTGGATCACCTCCCTACACTATCACTCTAACCCTCACCTTGTCCTCCACGCCCCCAATGGCATCAAACCATCCCCCTTCTGGTCTGGAGTAATTTCAACCCTACCACGTGTTAAAAGGCTATTCCACGTCAACCTGGGAAATGGGGCTAATTGTCTCTTCTGGCTAGACACATGGCACAATCAACTTCCACTCTCCTCCATCCTCCCCAACCTCTTTGCTCATACAACTAATATCTTCACCTCCATCTCTGACATTTCCTCTTCGGGCCCAGCTCAGCTTCTCCCGGCTTCCTACTTTGACCTCTCCACCCTCACCGAGATCCACCTCGTCTCCTCAATTCTCCGCAACACCCACCTCAACTCCCGACCAGACTCCTTCACTTGGGCACCCAACCCCTCATCCGGCTTCTCTGTTGCCTCATGCTATGCCCACCTTAACAACCCTGGACGACTATTCACCTTCCCCAGACTCTGGAAGTGCAAGATTCAGCCCCGCCTTGCTTTCCTGCAGTGGTGTCTCATCCAAGGGCGAATTAACACAAGAGACAGACTCCTCCGCCATAACATTGTAGTAGACCCCAGCTGCGTCCTATGTTCCACCTCAACAGAAAGTTTGCAACATCTCTTCTTCGAGTGTGATTTTGCGATCAGGGTTTGGGCGGCGACGACTGCTCATATTCTCGGACATATTCCCACGTTCACCTCGTTTTTCGATCATTGGCAGAACAACCCCCCCAACTATCACCTAGATCTCACGGTTGCTATTTTCAGCTGGTGGATCTGGGCCGAGCGCAATGCACGTGTATTCTGCAAGCCCATATCTAGCCTTGAAGAAACCTGTAGACGTATTACTCACCATTTCTCATCTATATCAGGTCGTAGCTTCTCCGCTCCGTTCAGGCTGAGACTTCCTCACCCCAGCTCTCCTCAGGCTGAATCCTCGGGCAGCACATCAGCAGTTCCTCCTGACAGGCATCGTGGGCACCACTAAACCGCGACTTTGCTCCGGCCTTTCCATCACTGTTTTTACTGGCTATATGTATTTTGTATATATAACTCTGTCTCACTATGACTAGCTTACTGCTTCTCAATACTTTTTGGCCAGCGATCAGGCTTGTTGATCGCATTATTTACTTATTATATGATATCTAATCGGCTGTGTAGTGCCACGCTACACAACCGTGTCGCTCAAAAAAAAAAACTTCATTTCTATATATCCATCATCCTCATCAGTTCGTCCATTAAGGCTGAAAATAATCTAAAGTAATTATCATCTCAAATTGAAATAAACAACAACACTCCAATTCAATACAAACAAGAAGATCAAGAGGATTAAAGGCCAAAAAGGTTTCAGCTTGCATTTTTACAGCCTGTTCTCTGCTATTCAAAACATCCAGGTGAGCAAACTCTTATATTGGCCTATATTCTTTGATATTGTGTTTGAAGCTTAAAACATGCTCTGGAAATATTGATTAATAGGCCTGTGTGTTTGAATATGTTAGTGCATATCTGTTATACAGGCATATGCATACCTGTTCTTGAGTTACAGGGTTGAATATTTATTCCAAACTCTAATTATTTTCATCAAATCATTGTAAAGCTTTAAGTTTTCATCCAGAACAAAATGTTTAAACTTGAATGAAAGATTTTAAAAGCTGTTTTAAACATGTTGATGAGATATCACCACTGGAATCATGCTTTCCAGGCAAATGAGCAATATTTTGATTAATTCGAATGTTTTAAAAAGTTGATTTGATTTCATAACTTGAATGTTTACTGTCAAATAGGATTTTTAAAGCAAAAACGAAAATTTTTAGTTTATAAATGTAAGAGCAATTTACAGATGAACAAAAATTACATTTTTACAAAATTCTGTTGATTTAACAAATATTAGATGTTGAAATTCGTTGTGAAGCAAGATTGTTGATTCAGGAATATAGGAAAAATGTTAGAAAATATTTTGAATGCAAGAATTTTTAGGACGAAATGAATTTAGGGTTTAATGCTCGAGTTTTGACGTGGTCGGAAACAAGGAGATTTCGTCTCCTCCGGTTGATCGAGTGCTACCAAACTCGAGGGGATGAAAGTATGGTGGATGGCGAAGGGTTGGACGGAGCTGCAGACTCGCTGATGGTCGGAGCCTCGAGAGAGAGGCGTTGATAGGTTTTGATGTGGTGTTCCTGGTTTTGTTCCAGGTCTGGTTGGAATTCGAATTTGATTTCGAGCTTTGAGATGGTGATCTGATGTTTGGGTTAGGGGGTATGGAAGTTTGTTGATGAGGGATGATCGTCGAAATTGATCAGAGGCGATCAAAGCCAACGTGCACGTGCACGGTGCACCTTGTGCTGGTGATGATGGTTGTTGGTTTGAGCAGGGATTTTGTCTCGAGAGATTCTCGAGTAATGGAGTGTTTTTGCTCGAAGTTGGGGTGGGTTGGACTCGAAGCAAATTCTCGTGTGTGCAGGGGGGTTTTAATACTTAAACAAATTTAAGTTGAAAAAAAATTCACATGGGTAAGTTTTGGGAAAACTTGAAGAAGATGGTGGAATGGCTCGGGTAACTCTCGGGTTTGACTCGGGTAGTTAAAAAAAACAGTTTTCAAGTTTTAAAATTTTAATTGTTTCAATAACTCGAATGATGAAGTGAATTTTTAAATTCATTTGAATTTAAAATAAAAGGGTTTTGAAATTGTTTCAAACTTTAGTTAATTTGTTTCCATTTTAAATCTTGAATTTAAAATGAAATTTAAAAAGTAAAATTTAAAAGTAAATTGTTTTAAATACCTTGTTAATGATAATTTGATCATTAATAAGAAAAATATTTTTATCTTTAAATAAATGAAGAATTAATGATTTGTAATTATTAAATTAATTAAAATGGATAATTAATGATTTGGATTTATTAATTTAATAATTGAAATCAATTGATTAAGGTTTGAGATAATTGATTGAGGATAAATAAATTGGTAATTAAAGATCATTTATTAAGTAAGATTTGAAATTTTAGTTAATGATTAGTAATTAATTAATCAATTAATTGGGAATTAATTAAGTTACAGATAACACTTAATTAAATAATTCGGATTAATTAATGAGTTATTAATGGTTAATCAATTTTTAATCAATAATGATTAATATGAGAAATTTCTTTAGAAAAGTGATTAAAGAAATTTTTATTGATAATGAAGGTCATTAACTAAGATTATTTAAATAATTAATTTATGTGATTAATTGTAACAATCAATTGGATTAAATTAATTAATGATAATCATTTATGAAATTGTGTAAGTGTGATTACTTTATGGAAGTAATTAAGAAATTAATTGTTCATTGAAATTAATTAAGAATAATTAATTAAGGATTAATTATCAATTAAGGGTTAATTTATGATTAATTAAAGGATAATTAATTAAAATGGTTGGTAATTAATAAATGTTAATTAAACTAGGATTAGTGATTAATCTGATTTAATTTAATCAGAAAAATAAATTGACCTTACTTATGAATGTTGGACCTGACTGGATGATTGAATTGTTGATATTCCCTGATCTGTGATGTCGTGTGATATATTCTGATTTGTGTGTGATTTGTATTGTAGTTTATTTATCTGGGATGAATGTAATATATTATCTGTGATCTGTGAATAAAAGATAAGCGTTATAGTTATACCGCTTATCAACTATATTTCTGTATTTGATCTGTGATGATTGAATGATGTTGCACTACTGTGTAAAACCCCTGGACCACACCATACATACACAAATATGGATTTCATGAGGAAATCGGTTAAGTCACAGATGATTTAAATTTAATATTTTTGAAATTGAAATTTTAATTTCAATTGATTTTGGAAATGGATTTGGGTTAAATGTTAAAGCTTTAGAAAAGGAGTTTTTAAGATAAAAATTATTTTGGATAACTAGGTGAAGTTTTTCAATTTAAATAATTCAATTTGAATTTGAATTCAAAATTTGGAATTGAATTCCATGTTTGAAAATTATGGTTAAAAGATATTATAATGTGTTTATATGAATTTAAACCATTTTAAAAGTATGGTTTTAGAAATTTAAGAAATTTAATCCAAGTTTTGTACTTGAATGGTTTTAACTTATGTAAATTGTAATTAGTTTTCCAGAATGGAAACTAATTATTTCAAATGATAAAAGCTTTCATATAAGAAATGAAATTCCAATTTAATTTAAAGGAATTTCAAGTTTGAATTGAAAATGGTTTTCCAAGTTATGAATAAATCTTTGTGAAAGATTGTCAAACTTTGTTTGGAAAGGTGTATCTTTTGTATAAAAGATCGAAATGGAATTGTTTTGAAAGCGATGAATTAAATCTTTTATTTAAAGATTTAATGAGTTAATCCTATTGAAATGGAAATTGATTTGGAAAATCTGTGAATAGATCTTAATGAAACTGGGTGAACTTTGTGAATTGAATCTTTTTGTTTAAAAAGATTAAAATGGTAATGTGTTTAAACCATTTGAAGAAAAGTTTTGGGTAATAAGTTGTGACTTAATTGAGATCCCAATATCCATATGTTTTTAAATATGCGCTCGTTATTTGGTTTAGCTGGGAGAGGACCTTTGTGTCATATAACTCATTCCGAATAATGATACGACGTATATGGATAGCATTTGAAGACCGGTTGTAACGATCCCGATTTTTAATAAAATGTAAATTGGTGATTAAATTGATTTTTGATCAAATGTAAATCTGGAAATTCTAAAAAATAAGATATATGTTGTTTAGTTATATAAATGAATTTTAATTGGGAATTTGATTTTTGAAATTTAATAAATATATGGACAATGAATATTGTTGATTTGAAATTACTAAAATGAATATATTGAGAATAATATTGGATTTATTAAACTTTTATATATAGTTAATTGTTAGTAATGAATGATTTGATTTCATATCATTTGTCATAGAATTGTATTAAGTACAAAATAAAATGTAAATAAGAATTTATGAAAGTTTTAAATATATGTGTATATCTTTTGCAAGTATAAATGTATATGTAAATATAAAAGTAAGGCAAGAGCTAAACATAATTTTATAAATAAATTCAAGATAAGGTTTAAAAACATAAATCTAAAAATGTTAACAAGTGTAAGATTTTGAAAGCATAATATTAACAAGTGTAAACATAAATGAACAAGTGGCAAATTGGTTAAATTTAAAATTTAATATCATGTTTAAGAATGAGGGAAACCTATTTAGTTCAATCCTTTTACTCTTCATCTTTAAACAAAAATCAAAACAAAGCAAACAACTTCAACAAAATGAAAGCCAAAAACAAATTAAAACCTGAGTAACAACGTCAGGTTCAAGCAAGAAAAGATATACATGTACTTACTAAATAAAAAAATATATATATGTACAAGCCTAATTAATGCAGCACGAATTGGTATCTCATCAGCCACCATATGGAAAGAAAATCACTGATCTTATGTTGTACCGAAACAAAGATATGTTATATATTGTACAAACAAAGAAAAATCTGGTCTGGTGTTGCATAAAACAACATAATCACCTGTACTAATAACACCCCTGCAAGCTTCCTTTCCATATATATCAACTTCTTCTTGCCTCAGTTCGTTCAGCAAAAACATAGTAAACCAGAAGAAGAAAATAATAAGTATCATCACTCAAGTTCAAAAGCAATTTCCAGAATCATCTCAACAACAAGTAGCAAGCTTAGATTAAAAAAATGCAGATTTAATCAAAATTCCAGATCAAACAAGTTCTCTGTCTTCTTTGTCAGGTGAGCAAACTTTCAACCTTGAATCTGTTTATATGTTGTTGTTTGTGAGTAAACAACTTAGGTTATTATAATCAGTGTATGACTCATGTTAAATATGGATGTTGGGATATCTTCTTTGTTTTAAACACTATGTGTATATGTATTTGAATTTGACAGTTTGGATATGTTCTTCTTCTCTGTTTCTAGTTCAGGATGAAACCAAATAGAAATAAATTCAATCCTTTAATTTCTAATCATTATCAAGCCTTGATGTCTAAAGCAAATATGTGTATTCAAGTAAGAACTATGATTTAAAAATAATTTCATAAAGTATAAATGTATACAGGATGAAAAAATAAAAAAAAATCAGAAGAAACTTTAAATTTGGAAATTTCGAATTCAACAAAACATCGATTCAAGGATATAACTCGAATCCTTACCTAAAGCTATGATTTTTAAAATGAATTTGGTGATTTTTAGTGTGGTGGTTTGAGAGCAGTTTGATGATGATCGAGATGGGTATTTTGGCCAGTCGCCGGCGAGATGATGAGCTGGAGGTGTCGGGGTTGTGCGAGGAGGTGGAGGAGCCTACGGTGGAGGTAGGAAAAATAGCCGGTGGTGGCAACGACCCCGGTGGCGACAACGGCGAGGGGTTTTCTTTTGTAAACCTAGTTTTTTTGAAGGTCTGTGTTTTGATCACCGCGACCTCTACATTGTGTCGAGTGTCACGAGATTTTGAGAGATGGTTGCTGAAGCATAGTCAAAGTTATGGCTGGAGGACCTGACTCTCAGGTGGTCGGAGCTCGGGGAATGAGGCGATTCTTGGTCATGGTGTTTTGTTCCAGTGGGTTCGATCAAGTCGAATCTCGATGTCGTGATCGTTTTGGAAGATTGATGGTCGGGATCGAAAGTATGGGTCGACGTCGTCTTGTCGACGGTAAGTTAGAAGGCCAGATCATTGGCGATCATCCGTGCACGTGCACGTGATGTCTCTGGTGTCAGAGTTTTAGTTTTGGGGTCGAAGGAGTTTTCTTTGGGTTTGTCTCGGGGATAAGGGAAGATGGCTCGGGGTGTTTTCGAGTGCGTGAGCGAGTGTTTTAAGGTATAACAGTTTTTAAAAATTTAAACTAAAATAAATCTAATTTTTTTTGTGGGAAGAAGAAGGGTTGGTCTCGGGAATGTTTTATGGAGACTCGAAGCAGATGTTATTTTGTCTCGGGAAGAACTCGGGTGAATCTCGAAATAGCTGGAGTTGGTGATCAAAACAGTTTTTGAAGTAAAAACTTAATAAAGTTAATTTACTTTTAATGGTTAACTAACTTTTAATGCTTAAGGTTAATTTACTTGTTAAATGAAATTAATTACTGGAAGTGAATTACTCAATAAAAGCAATTAAGCTAAATTTGTTAAAAATTTAAGTTTGATAAATCAAGTAATTAATGAATAGTTGATTTAAAGGATAATTAATTCCTAAAAATAATAATTACTTAAATGAAGGTAATTAGGGATGGATAATTATTGATTAAAGATTGATTAATCAAGTATCTATAGGATAATTACTTAATGTGATAATTACTTAAAAGTTAATTAC